>CAJQZJ010001750.1:13652985-13685636 GCA_907164525.1 Lophiomys imhausi | reverse complement strand
CCAGACTCTGCTTCCTCCAGAAACAGGCATCCACCATCCAGACTCTGCTTCCTCCAGAAACAGGCATCCACCACCCAGACTCTGCTTCCCCATAGTCAGCACAACCTGCTGGAACAGCACCACCAGGCCAACGAAGTGTCTAAATGCATGAGTTGAGGGGGCTGTGTTTCACATTCATACCATAGCTTAGGCCACGCTGAAGACTCACAGTTCAGGAGCTCCAGCCCGTCAGCAATCCACCACAAGGCAGTTGGTGACCCTGACCAGAGTGATCTGATCACAGTGCAGGGGGAAGGCGTGAAGTCTGGACCAAGAGTGGGGGAAAACTATTTTTTATAAAACGAAGGTGGCAGGAAAGGGGTTGTTTCTTTCTTTGCATTCTATGCTGGTTTCCAGAGATTGGGAAATAATGCTGCAGTGATCCTCTGAAGGGGAAGGGCCTGTGGAGAGGCGGAATCGACAGTGCAGGAGTTTGGGGACACCGGCGACACCCATGAGCAGCAAAGGGGATAAAAGGCTGTGCACGGAGGCCTCTGTTCCGTGAAGGATTTTCTTTCAGGTCCCTCCACCAAGATATTTATCTGAACACCTATAAAATGATTGAAAATGGTATCAAAGCAGCAGCATGCAGCACATGCATTTATCAAACGTTTGCATTCTAAACATATGATGGACAACCTTCTGGGCTGGTGCACAGGGGCTCAGCTTGTTATCTTTTAATGGCAGCCAGAGAGAAGACATCATTTATGTTCTCCTCCTATTCACAGATACAAGATGATCTTGTTTTTTTGCTGTTACATTTTGGTGACTGAAGCTGATCATTGCACACATAGCTCAACAACTCTGACTAGGGGTGACCAACTCCTTGAGTCACATTGCTGAGTGAAAGGCCCATGCATTTCGATTTTGATAGGCATTGCCTGTATGTCCTTCACTCAGGGGACAAGAATAAATGTCCCACTGCCAGGATCTAAGAAACTCTTGACAGAGGGAGATTTTCTAGTTTGGACGTTAACAGATTGTTGAGTTTGGCTTTGAAGTGATGTCAGAAGTGCACTTGATGGACAGGCCCCTCCTCCTCATGCTGCAGGGATGTCCTGGGAGCTGGAGAGGCAAAGGCTTAGGCCAGGAAGGAGGGAGGCAGGCCAAGGGGGGAGGAGGACAGGTTTATAGGGTGCTTCTGGGTGCATCAGAATGGGCAATTGGTATCAGCAGCTGCTGGGCAAACCTCTCTGTAGGGACCTGGGCTCAGCCTCTCACTGCCTGGAGTCATAGAATAACTTGCTCCCAGGGTACTGCCAAGCAAACAAAGAGAATGCCGAGGTCAGGTCAGTGGTGTCCTGGCAGAGTGAAGGCTGCTGATGTCCATCTTTTTTGTTGCCACAGCCTCTATTCTGTTGGGAACAAGAACCAAAAAATAGGTGGTCATGTGACATGCTTCTCCAGCCAGTAGCAGCACGGGATGCTGCATGGGCATTCTGAGAAAGCCCCCACGAAGGTCTGCAGCCAGTTGGACTCTGTTGGCCCTGATATGGAACATGAGGCCCTGCAGCACAAAACCCAAGTCAAGGCCTCAGGGCAACCCTCACATGTCAAAGACACAGAAGGGTCCCTCTCGGGCCTCAGTTTTATTTGTAAAAAATGCAAGGGTTTCCCAGGCTGCTAGGAAGGCCCTCCCTAGCTCCCATACTCTAGGAGTTTGCTCGGCTGCCTTTGAAGACCCTTGTGGGTGGGGTAAGATATGAGATGGGGGGGTGCTGGACTCATCATGGAGTGTGAAGTGACAAGAGCCACCGGCTCCTCAGAGTGGTCTCTAGCTGAGCTTAGGTGGATACACTGAGAAGTCATCTGCCTGGGTGAGGAAAAAGAAGCCAGGGAGGTCCTGAGGGACCCATTCCCCACTAGCTCAGAACAAGGTAGACTGTGACCCTCCCTGCAGGCTATGCTACGCTGTTTGTGAGCAAAGTTGTCTTGCTTAGTTCAGTATAATCCACAACAGCTCTGAGCAGACAGACACGCATTGGGATGGGATGTGCTCTCACCCGGGGCTCCTGCTAATGAGCCCTGTGATTCTGATTTAAAGTGAGTTTTGCCCAGTTCTGCCATGCCCAACCCTTGCCTGTATGGGCTTTTGTTTGCATCGCTATCTTTCCCACCCCTTCACTTTCAATAAAGACCTGTCTTCGCATCTGAAGAAAGTCTCTTGGAGACAGTTTGCTCATGGTTTCTAATCTATCCTGACAATCTTGTGTTTTGACTGATGAGCTGCATCCATTCTCATTTAAACTAATTATTGATAAAGAGGACTTAGTTTCCATCATGTTGCTGTGCTGCTATTCCTTTTCCGTTGTCCTTAGACAACTGTCTATTTTAATTGAGAGTCACTTCTGCTGATATCTTTCTTTCTGTTTTGTTTTCTTGCAGGGAAACATTTGAATTCTCCTCTTGCCCCCCTGTATGCTAATTCCAGGGCCAGTTTCCTTGTGAGGACCTTGGAGGTTACATTTAGAATCTTAAGGTGATACAACCCTGGTTTGAATTTGCATCCCTACCACTTAACTTCAACAATATACAGAATTCTGCCAACAATATACAGAATTCTGCTCTTACATAGCTGTCTCTATCCTTGTGGTTTGATTAGACATGTCCCCCATAGACTTACCTGTTTGAATGCTTGGCCCATAGATAGTGGCCCTATTAGGAGGTGTGGCCTTGTTGAAGTAGGTGTGGCCTTGTTATAGGAAGTGTGTCACTGTGGGGGTGGACTTTAAGATCTTCTATGCCCAAGCTTTGCTCAGTGTGACACACAGTCTCCTTCTGCTGCCTATGGATGAATACGTAGAACTTTCAGGTCCTTCTTCCGCACCATGTCTGCCTGCATGCTGCCATGTTTCCCACCACGACAATAATGGATTAAACTTCTGAAACTGTAAGGCAGCCCCAACTAAATGTTTTCCTTTATAAGAATTGCTGTGGCCATGGCGTCTCTTCATAGCAATAAAACCCTCACTAAGACATGCCCCTTTCAGTGATAAATATCATCAAATTACTTCTTTTTGTGTTGCATAGCCAGAGACATAGACTAAGGCTGTTACTAGATTGATCTCTCAAATTATGCAGAAAACAAAAAGTGAAATTAAAAGGCTTGGTTAGTAAAGTATTTGCTTAGCAAGCACAAGGCCCTGAGTTCAGTCTCTTGGTGTCACATAAAACTGGGTGTAGTGGTGCAAGCCTGTAATCCCAACACTGGAGAGGTAGAAGTAGGAGGATCAGAAGTTCAAGATCATCCTTGGCTACATCAAAAGTTCAAGAACAACCTCAGTTACTTGAGCCCCCCCCCCCCCTACCACACACACACACACACACACACACACACGTTGGATAATTCTAATTTTTAAGAGTGTCCAAATTTCCATCCAGTGTCTATTTTATTTTATTTTTAAATGGGTAGAACAATCCCTTTTAAAATCTATTTACTTTATGTGTACGAGTGCTTGCCTGATTATGTGTATGTGGTACCATATGCATGCCTGGCACCTGAGGGGTTCAGGGCCCCTGGAACTGGAGTTGCAGGTGGGGTGAGCCACTCTGTGGGTACTGGGAGCCAAACCGGAATCCTCTGGGAGAGCAGCCAGTGCCCTTAACAGCTGAGCTGCCTCTCCATCCCCATTGGATCTTACATTAATAAGAAGGATCCCCTTCCTTATAGAACAGGTACTATAGCAACAAACTCCCTCTTAGTAACTGCCCTGTGGTGGGGATTAAAATATCCCACAAATAGCAGGTTAGGGAAGGAAGTGATTGTTTAGGCTCACAGTTCAAGGGTGCAATCCACCAGGCCTGGGAAGTAGCTGCAGCAGGAGCTTGAGGCAGCTTCACATTCAACCCACTGTCAGTAAACAGAGGGAAATAAATGTTTTATGCCGTTCAGGATCCCAGCCCAGGAAATGGTACAACCCGCACTAAGAGTGGGTTTCCCCACCTCAATTAACCTAGTTAAGATAACTTCTCTCCTGAGTGATTCTAGATCCTGTCACATAGTTATTCAGTACTGACCATGACATGGCCTGGGCTTTTGTTTACCTTAGGATGTCTTCGTTGCTCCTTTACTTTTGGGGGAAAAGTTTGTCACAGCAGGGTTCTTGATAGATGGTTTGCTTTCTTTCGGTATTTTGAATTCATCAGCCTACTGACTTCTGGTCTTCAAGGTTTCTGATGAGAAATTTGCTGACAACTGTATTAAGCATTCCTTGTATGTGACAAGTCACTGTCATACTGTCTATGTCTTGAAGATTTTCTCTTTCCTTTTGATAGGCGGACTAGTCCGGGTTCCTCTGAATTCATTCAGCTTCTTACATCAAATTTGGAAAAGTTCGGGGTTAGAATTTCTTCAACTAATTTCTATGCTCCTTTCTCTCTTTTTTCTTCTTCTGAGTCTCTTGCAGTGTGTCTGTAATGGTTTTCTTGATGGCATTCCATGGATCCCTGGGCACTACTCACTTTTTTCCACTCTTCTTTCTGTTCCTCATACTTGATCATTTCAATCATCATATCAAGCTTGGTGACTATTTCTCCTGCTTTATGAAATATGTTGCCTTAGATCATCTGGTCTCCCATAACAAAAAATAGTTTTTATGGTCTATAAACAATAGCCATTTTTTCCCTCACTGTTATAAGGAGGTGGTCATCCACAATCAAGTTAACAACATATCCAGTGTCTGAGGCAGGCCTCTGACAAGTTCATATGTGATTTCTTTGCACTATGTTCTCCATGACAGCAAGTGAATTGTCTCTCTGGTGCCTCCTTTATAAGAGCATTGATACAATTATGATCCAACCATCTCGCAAAGTCCACTACCAAATACATTCATATTGGGGGTTAGGCTTCCAAATATGAACTTGGAAAGGACATAAAATTCAAGGCATAGCATCTGTTTTTTTAATTTCTCTAATATCATTTTTACAGAATACACTTTCTAGCCCCAGAACTTATTTTTTTATTTCTATTTTATATCTCTTATTGGTGGTGGTGGTGGTGGAGGATGGTGGTGGTGGTGGCGGTGGTGGAGGAGGTGATGATGGTGGTGGTGGTGGAGGGAGTGGTGGTGGTGGGGGGAGTGGAGGGGGTGGTGGTGGTGGAGGGGATGGTGGTAGTGGTGGAGGGGATGGTGGTGGTGGTGGAGGGGATGGTGGTGGTAGTGGAGGGGGTGGAAGGGGTAGTGGTGGTGGAGGGAGTGGTGGTAGTGGTGTGTGATCTTCTTGACTTCCCTCAAGTCTTTCTTTGTTTCTTTGACCAGCTTTAAAGACCTTACATTGGATCCACTATTCTCTGCTTCTGGACTGTCTGCAATGTGACCAAGTGGCTGCCTGTTCCTACCACCATGCCTTCCCCATCATGATGGACCTTCAAAGTAACTAGCAGAAATCTGAAGAAAAGAATCACCCAAGAATTCTACTCCCTCCCCAACTGTGCAGTAACTAGTGTACCCTTCTCTGTGTTATTTGGAAAAAGTCTTTCAGAGGGTTTTCCACAACAACAAGAAAACGTTGTTTTAAAGGGTTTATCTAACAAGAGCATGCCTGCTCTTCTTCAGAGACGGTCTCTGCTGATGTGTATTGTACCTTTAATGGGCGATGTGTCCCTGGCTTCTCCAACAGTAAGTTGATGTTCAGATGTTTGAAAGTCTTTTCTAACCCTGCACCTCTCCCAATATTTGCACAATGATTTTCTAAGCCCCCATAAACAGGAGCTTGATTTCAAACACTGGAATCCATTTAAAGCTTAGACTTTTTCTTTTCCTCTTTATTTTTTATTCCTTCAAGTTACATCTCAATCGCAATCCCCTCCCTATTCCTCCCCCAGTCCCCTCCTCCCACCCTCTTCCACCTCAACCCACCCATCCTCTTCCTTTTTTTTTTAAGTTTAAGGTATATCTTTTTCTCCCCAACAGCTCCCCCTTTCAGTCCAACAAATGGCTCTTTCTCTTAGATTTTTTTGATGTCGAGACATGTCAACTTCTGACAGCACCCCCTATTCTACTCCAAGTAGAAGATAAGCATCGAAGAATCTCCAGTGGAACATGATTGAATTAGTGGCAAGCCTATCTCTTGGCAGGAAAAACCCCTTGCTCCAACTGTAGACAGAATGCTGTCCAAAGAGGACAAAACTTGGAAGCAGGTAAGTCGACAGCCTAGCTCTGCCAAGACAGGGTAGGCACGTCCTTCATAACCCCTGCTCTACAATCAATGTCTGTCAGAGAAACGGGGCCAAACGGCTGAAGATTGATGCTGTAATGTATGGAGAGAAGATGGGAACTGTCCAGGAAGCCACAGGTATGTCATTTCTTAGTTTTGGAAGCTACAGGCCCTGCACTTCCTATATAATCAGATATATTTATCCCTCTCAGGTCTCTGAGGTGGTTGAAGAATAGATAGCTAGAGTCTCATAGTTAAATTTTGAGCTGTTTAGGAATCAAGAGAGTGTTATAGATCTAAGAAGATGTTTTTAAAATTGTGATGCAAGTCAGTATAAAGCTCCAAAACTGGACAAAACAGAGTGGAAAACAATATGAGGGGACTTTACGTTCTCTGAATATCATCCAGACAGAGGAATGGGATCTGACAGCTTGGATAGCAAAGGCTCTACAGTGACCGCCCACCTCCTGTCCCCTTCTACACAGACACATGAAATCAGTTACCAGAGCCCGGAGCCCCGAACTTTGGAGGACAAGGTCCTTACTGCCCATTCAGACTCCTCCAACCACACTCGTGGAAGCTACTTCAGGAGGCCCTGCACAGCTGCCCACCACATGATTGTGGGGTGCAATGAATAAGAGCTAACAACTTACTGCTGCAAGCTTTCTCCTGGAAGATGCAAGGATGGGGCTGGTTCTGCCCTGACTTCCTTTGGCACAAGACCATGAGGCCAGAGTCAGATTTAGGCAGGGCGGGACACAGGACTGGGAGGAATCACTGCACAGAGCAACGAAGTCTAATCTGACTTCCTGAGCTGGAAGGGATCTTAGAGATCCCTCAGTTAACACCATTCACTCTGCATATATACAGACCATACCCAGAGGGGGCAAGTGGCCTGCCCTAAGTCACACTGTGATTCTGAGGCAGGCCCCAAACTCAAACTCATCATTTCCCCAAAGATGTATTCTGCACATGCCCAGACCCCTGTACACCTCTCTTCTCCTTTTCCTTCCCCTGATGTTTTCCTACAGACCTAGTCTTAGGAGTCTACCGCATGCCTTGAAGCGTCTATGAGAAGTGGCACACTGAAGTCTCTGTTCTTTTTGTGAGACACATTTTGCTTTTTCTGACTCATTGCTGGAACTTCTGGACTGATCCCAGCCTCTAATATGGAGTCTGGTTTCCTGTTATCTCCAGCTGAGGCTGTCCCATAGCCACCTGGTCTATGGGGGCAGGAAAGGCCAACTGTCCACATCTCCAAGTCTCATCTCTGGTCCTCCTCAACATCCATGCATTCTCTATCTGCCTAATGGTCCCTGGGCATCCTCAGACCATAAACAAAAAGAGACAAAGGAGGCTAGAAGCCATGGATGTTGTCACACCACCACTTACTCAGCCCAGTTTCTCAGCCTGGATCCCAAGTCACCATCTGAACATCCCCTTAGACCCATCTTTAGACAGTCACAATCACCTCGTCACTGAAGTCCATCACCTCTGCCTATCAGGTGGGGAGCTGAGACGTTGAGAAGCAAAGTTGCCCTTATAACTCTAAGAAGTCTGAGGAGTTCTTGTAAGAGAAACCCATGCCTCCTCCACCACTGTTAAACCTGAGGGGGGAAAAAACTGACTGATTAAAGCAAACCATATTTAGAAGTGCACAAGGGACTGGCCAGATAACTGCCTCCTTCTAAGTCAGGGTTTCAGAGAGCAGACCCTTACTAGCTTTTGAGGTCCCTTTTATGGGGAAAGGATAAGGTTGACAGAAAACAACTGTTGAGATGATTGGCTGTTAGCACCTGGGCTGAAGAGTTGGGGACTCGGGGCTCAAGGCTGCCTGTGAGGTAGATAAGCCCAAGAATACATCATGTGGAAGGGGAGCCATAAGATGTTCAGGAGTTTATCAAGGCAAAAGGGTGGGTATAGATCTTGAGGTTACAAGTTTAGCATAGGATGAAAAACAAGGTTTGCTGGATACATGAGGTTTAGGAAAGAGAAATGTAATCTTGTAAAGTATGGAGACTTAATAGCAACGTGTAACAATGTGGCTCCTATTTTGGTTTCATATCCCCCCCTCCTTGGCCTGTGTAACCCTTGGAATCTGACAAGAGAGCAAGCACTGCCTGAGGTTGAGGTCAAGAGAACAGAATTCTGGCACTGAATTATCTAGTGGGTAATAAGGTTGAAAAACACAAGGGCCAAATATTATGATCAATAAGAAAACTCTCAGGGGGCTGATGAAGGCAGAAAAGCGCCAGTTTAATAGCTCCAAAATGGAAATGTATGCATCTAGTTAAGGCTTTAATGATGCAAGGGGCAACAGTGATTAGCACAAACAGAAGGGTCAAAGGTCCTGCGATGGCTGACATCAGAATTATTATCTAGGAGAAGCGTGGAAATTTGAACGGACACCAGTCATTTCTTTCATTTCAGGTCCCCCTTTCCATAATGACTCTTTGAGTGTAGCTGGATTATCTAGAATGATTTCTGAGTGGTTTGACTAGAAACAGCAATTTGCTCTTAAACTTATTCAATAACCTCTCTGTTTTATATAGCTCAGGTCAAGCGCCCTGTCGTATTCTAGGACTATTTCAGGTACGAATGTACCTGCTGACAACTCTGGGTCTATTTGGTTTTAGCAGTTATCTTTCCTGGAATGCCAGTTGGCATTATAGGGAGCCATTTTGTCCCCTATGTTAGGTAGTTTCCTTTTGACTTAGCATTTTGGCCTGTTGTGGGGACAAGGGATGAATGTAGTCTCTTCTGCAACTACTTCCCAGCTGAAACTGTCATCACTGTCAGGGAGGGTAACAGGTTAGTCAAAGGCCGGGCAGTGGTGCATTTTTGAGAAACACGTGATTTGCAGGCACAGCTGAAGAGATAGGGGGTAATCATACAGGCTGGACTGGTTTACAGCTGCTTTCAGCAAGACCAGAGCTCAGCAATTTGCAGTCCACAGGTAATTCCAGGATGGTGTCTGTCAGTCAAGTGAAAATCTGCTGAGACAAATATAGATTGGGGACAGAAGTTAAAGTTTAGGAACTTAAAGGTAACTCTTACATTTGGAACTTTCAGGCCCGCAACCCTAGTAATTGGGAAAGGGGAGGAGTCCCAAGACCTGGGGAAAGAGCCCATCCTTAGGAATAGACAGGCAGGGAAACTCAGGCTGAACCTACCTGGAGTTCATTTGATCTGTCACAGGGAGATCCAAATTTTCTGGCTTCCTCAGTTCTCTGAAACTTACATGAATTTTTAGTTTACACAAAGAGATAAACGTTCTGGATATATTAGCATTATCAGCTTATTGAAATCCACGCAGTGGGGGGGGGGAACAGCTCAAATGTGTCTGTAAAACAGCTTGAACAGATTTCTACCTCGAAGTCATAGCAAAAGCGGAGACTTTGGGTTAAAAAGCTTGAACAGTTTTTCCTCTGTCCACACAGCTGGGTATATGCTTTAGCCTGATAAAAAGCCTATACTTAGTAGATAGATAACCAAAGGAAACCCAAAATCTTGAGCTTGTGACTGAATAGTAAGGAGTCAGCTATCTATTAGCTTATCAGAACTTCATTGGTCAATGTTAAAACTCTGTTTTTTTTTTGTTTTGTTTTGTTTTTTTGTTTTTTCAAGACAGGGTTTCTCTGTGTAGCTCTGGCTGTCCTGGACTTGCTTTGTAGACCAGGCTGGCCTCGAACTCACAGAGATCCACCTGCCTCTGCCTCCCGAGTGCTGGGATTAAAGGCGTGCGCCAAAACTCTGAACCTTTGAATCTTTAGTAAAACAATGGCATAGAAGGGGAAAGAAATCTGAAGCATTTTCCATCTGATCATTTATCAGAAACACAAGTAGTTATTACTGAGAACAGTCATTGCAAAGCATACTCCTCTAGGGAAAAATGACATCTAAAAAAACCTGTTTATTCTTTAATATGAGGCCTATGAGCAAGTCTGTCTGCCTTTTCAAAGTACGAGACCTAGCAGGTGTAACTAACCAATGAACTGACTAATGAACTACTGAGGTGACCACAGGGGGAGGGAGATGGTTGCCTGCTGTCACATAGCTGATAAACCTCCAGTCAGCCTCGTCATCAGTGTTATCAGAGACCTGAGAAGGATAGAGTATCGCAGGAAGTATAGTTCAAATGGCCTATCTATCAGTTAAAACAACAGAGACTAGACCAGGTTCCTGGGGTCTCCATGGCATTGGTGGCAGAGGAACCAGGACAGTATCAGTCTTGACTTGCCAGGCCCAGAACATGAGAGGCTTTCCTGTGAAGTAGGAACAGGGGGCGACTAACCTTACTTTGTCTAGACAAAATGCTGCAATCAACTATCCATTGTCTTGCTTGTCCACAGTTTGGACCTCGCCCTGGCAGCAGATAGGGCGTTGGGGCAGTCTTACCCAGAACTTAGTGTTACCACAATCCAGGTGGAGTCGCTTGTCACTGTGTTCCTTATCTTCTTGGAGACCTCGGGGGTCACTGCTAGGGTCTGGCAGACTCTCTCTGTCGTAGGAAGCTTAAACATCTTAAATGCCATATTCAGCAGGTCTCTGACAGGTTTGAGGACCATTATCTAGTATATCTGAGCTAAATAATCTTTGCTCGTTTTTAGTTACTTCCTTTAGGCTAGCCCTTGACAACACATATCGAAAGCTAAGTAAACCCCCCCTTTTTTGTAATTAACTACATTAGTATTTAGCATGACTATAGGCATAGATCTAAACATATCAAAGCTTATTCACCTTTAACAGTTTAATAAAACAATTTCTAAATTGAAGCTTTTTTTGTTTTTAGTATCAAAGTAAGACTTTTAACTCAGAAACTGAGTTCACAAAGAGACTGAAAAGTCTCCTAGTCATTGCATGGTGCACCATCATAGATCACACATAGATCACATCAGTTTACCAAAATAGCTACAGCTCAGCAATGCTAGCAAAACCAAGGAGGTTAGACATATATTCTTAACTCAGTCTTTGTTAGCCTGAATAGACTTCAGGTGAAGAGAAACCCTTTGCCAGACTGCTTAAGTCATTTGCTGCATCATAAGACAGGAATATGGCGGTCTCTGGTGTATATATAATGTTTAGTGCTCATAGCTTTAGCCCTGATGTTTAGCTTTTATTTATATATTTATCAAGATTACATATTAGTAAAGACACTTCAATAAAATATCTTATCATTTAAAATGTCCCATAGCCTTACAGGTTTAAATATTTAAAAACTGTTTCTTAAAAATGTCCAGCTTTTTCCATTTAAATTTTCTGCAGAACTCAAAAATTTCCTCTTAAAGAAGTTTAAAAATCTCTCAGCTGTGTGGAGCTACAACATCAAAAGTAAAGTACCTTTCCACTTCAAGAGGGAATATGCAGGGTACAACCACAACCTGCACAAGGAAAAAAACCAAGCTCCAACAGAGCTAACAATTCCATGTTCAGTATCTGAGATTCACTCACAATCCTCCCGGCTTTCCCAGGGGACTTGGGTCTCCTCCCTGGCCCTACCCTCAGCAGCATATACAGCTTGTCTTCTAGGTCCCAGCCAGCTTTATCTCATTGCATCTGGTGTTTCTGGTGACTATCACATGGTACCTCCAAAGTTGCTAGGGTCCCTCATTGCAATTAGACTCTCTTTAGGAACTCTGGCCCTGCCACATAGTACCAAGTGTCTGCAGCTCTTCATGACTCCTTCATGCCGTTAAAATAAATACCAACTAAAATAAATACCAACTAGGTGATTCCTACATTGTAAAGTCTGGCTGCCAGCACAAGTTGCACTCTTACATATGAATGCATGGAGGCACAGCTTTAATACCTTATTAAATGAGCATTGTTTTAAATCTCATTTTTTAAATAAACCTTGTTTTTATGACCGAAATCATCATATAAAAATCCATCCTAACATAAAATATCTTGGAGATCTTTGTTACAAGTTTTAAGTTAACCTTTTTTTCCCACAGATTTTTAAGCAAACCCAATAAACTCATAAATCTATGGAAAGTCCATATAATAGTCTTAGGCAATTAAATGAAACCAGTAATTTCCTTTTTAGCTGTTCTGCTTTGCTCCCCCCCACCTCCCTCTTACAGTGTCAGGTGACTCCCCTGATCCTGGATACAAAGATTTCAAAAGCATGCCTGGGTCTGAAGAAGGGAGAGTTATAACCCAATTCCAGAGATAGTTTTTCTTTTTTTTTCTTTTTTTTTTTTTTTTTTTTTTTTGGTTTTTTGGTTTTTCGAGACAGGGTTTCTCTGTGTAGCCCTGGCTGTCCTGGACTCACTTTGTACACCAGGCTGGCCTCGAACTCACAAAGATCCGCCAGCCTCTGCCTCCCAAGTGCTGGGATTAAAGGCGTGCACCACCACTGCCTGGCTCAGAGATAGTTTTTCAATAAAGTACAACAACATTAAACAACTTTAATGTTATCCAAACACAAATGGCATTTGAATCCCTGTTACATTAGATCCCGTGGCCAGAAATCTCAGAGATAAGTTCTGAGCCCCAAGCCATCACTGGTGGCAACAGAAACAGCAAAGTTATAACCAAGAAACAAGAACATAGTAAGCTCATACATTCCACGAAGACCAGTCAGAAACAAAGCATTTAGTGGCCACTATACATTCATACATTCAGTTGAGCCTGACACATATATGTCTGGACTCCCATGATTGTACCAAAACTTATAGACACATCGGGAGATACAGACCTATCCACACAAAACAGACAGATAAAACTCTCCTTTATATCATCCCAAGTTGGAAGAGACACAAAAACAGACAAAGCAAAACACAGAGCAAAGATAACAACAGAGACAACAACAGTAATAATTGGTGGCATTCAGAGATTCATCAGTCTGACCAAAAGAATTTAACAAACAGGAGGCTGTTTAGTTGTCTCCTTGTACAACCCCTGGACTGTTTGACATTCCCACACTGAGCCTTTCCAAACTCTAGGTTTATCCCCTAGTGTCCTGTGGCCTCATCAGCTTATTGTGCAACCTAGGCATTGGAGTCCTGCTGATGATGGGCACCCAGGTGCCAGGCCTCTCTGAGTGTCTCAGTCTCTGGTGTTGCCAGGGCATTCTCAGAGCTCCAAGGCAGGTCAGAAGGAAAAGCAACTGGTGGCTCTGTCTGAATCTCCACTTAGCCAGAGTTAACAAGTGGGCTATGGGATATCTTCTTTTGCCATGAATGGGGGTGAGATGTGTATACACCTTGTCAGATGCTCCCCATTCCCAGATACAGGTATCACAGAAAGCTTAAAAAAAATCAAGACTTCTAAGACTTACCAAAACAAGTCCTCCTTAAAAAAAGAGAAAAAGAAGAGAAGGAAGGAAGGAAGGAAAAAGAAAAAGAAAAATGCTTGGTATTTTCCTTTTAAGCCCAGTTGTTCACCTCAGGAGCTCAAGGCATTTTCCCTGCCCCACAACCCCCACTCCAATTCCAAGGTTTACACTCCTTGGGGTTGCTTACCCAGCTCCCCGAGGGACTCAGTGTGAAGGAACTAGCTCCAGAATTTGGATGAAATGGTTTTCATCTCACTGGGGCCTCCAAATGTTAGACCCGAGAGGGGAGAAACAATTCCGTGACTGTCTGATTAAAGCAAGCTGTATTTAGAAGTCCACAAAGGCCTGAGAAGACAACTGTCTCCTCCTCAGTCGGGGTTTCAGAGAGCAGCCCCTCACTGGCTTTTGAGGTCCCTTTTATGGGGAAGGGATAGGGTTGATAGAAAACAGATGTTGATAAGATTGACTTCTAGCACCTGGACAGAAGAGTTGGGGACTTGGGGCTCAAGGCTGCCTGTGGGGTAGATAAGCCCAAGAATACATCATGTGGAAGGGGGGTCATCAGGTGTTCAGGAGTTTAGCAAGGCAAAAGGGTAGGTATAGATCTTGGGGTTACAAGTTCAGCATGCTTTGGAAAAACATGCTTTGCTGGTTACATTAGAATTAGGAAACAGAAACTTATTCTTGTAAGGTATGGAGACTTAATAGCAACGTGTAACAATGTGGCTCCTTAACAACAATGTGGCTCCTGATTTGGTTTCACATCCCCTCTCCTTGCAGATGTGTGATTTGCTGTGACCTCCAGGAACTTCCACTGCAGTCTTTCATCAATTATCCTGGTCCCTGTTGACCATTATCCGATCCATAGTGCTGAGTGAACAGCAGAGATTGCCTCCTGGAACCTATGGGCATCTGGCCAGCAGACAACACATGGATCCCCATCTCTGCTCCTTAAGCCGCTCCTTTGCTCAATAGTCACAGTGTGCCGGGTCTGCAGAGGCCACTCCACTTTGGGCTTTGTGGCAGTTACCATAAATGATGCATGGGGGTTGGCGGGCTTCAGATGAAGATTCTATGGGCAGAACTGGAATGAGACAAGCGTGGTCGCCATCACAGTCTGGGTAAAAAGCAATGACACTGTGGAAATTCAATTCCACACTCATTTGTGTTTAGCCCTGGTTATGCACCCAAGCTGGCCCATCCTGGGCAACATAGGCCCAAAGGGACTATAGGAAGCACTGTTGAGTGGTCTCTATTAAGGGACCTTCTCCAGCCTCCTTTGGTGTCTGGAGTGTCAGGCCAACCTGAGTTCTGTTCCCTTCAATGGTCCAGCCCTGCCCTTCTGCCTCTATTGTGACACTAGGTTTACCAACTGAAGCCATGACCCTCTGGAAATCCACCTCTCATGGTGGATCAGCACACAGCCCTTCAGAAGTCTTGACAGCCCTCCAGAGTTCCTGCTACCTCCCTCTGGCTAGGTTCATCCTTCCTGGGAGATCTCCCTTTCTGCTCCAGGCTCTTTTGTCTCTGGTGGGGTCCATGGGAGAAACTCAAGATGAAGGGGCGGAGAGGTAGAAGAAAGCATGGGACAACCTCCCCTTCTCCAAGGCAAAGTGTCACCCTTCAGAGAAGGTAGGACAGTGACTCAGGCATGCCCCTTTCCAGTGGGGGCTGGAACTGGGGTGGGAACAAACACAGACACATGCTGCACGGCAGAGGAAATGGCTGGTAGCTCAACAGCCTGCCCTGCCCAGACTCCCTGTGCTGTGCTCACAGGTCTCTGTTCCTCTCCTAGAAAAAAAAAAAAAAAAAAGAGGGCATGAAGATTCCTTGATGGCTGTTTCATTTCTCCAAAGTAGATTCTACATGAAAAGAGCGATTTCAAGAAATCATCAGACGCATAAACAGTGTAGACACTGTGGTCAGAGGAAAGGCCTTCAGACTGACAGCAGGTGCCAGAAACTGACCAGCAGTCAGCAAGGGGACAGGGCTCCGCTCACACCAGTTTTGAATTCTTCGATTCTGAAGTTAAAGCTCATGTAGACCCAGCGATGCCTGAGAACCAGTCAAGCAGAGTGGGGTGGGGTGACCCAATCTCACCTGAACATGGACTTCTGTGAGTATGCTAGACAGCACAGCAGCTTGTTGTCCCTTGTCCCCTTTCCACATGAGCACCAGTCATCCCACACCTGGTTGGGTGGGGAAGAAACCAAACCTCCACCCACACTGTTCTTCACATTGGGCCAGGCAGGAGGGGCCATTCTGAGCCAGCAGAGACCTTCCAGGAGGCAGCTTGGGGACTGAACAACAGTGTTACTGAACTTTGGTTTACAATCTATACCCCAAGAAATCAAGTTCAGCCACCCATCTTGGAGAAGAGTCAATTAAAGTGGCTGAATTAATAATAAAAAGCAGAAAAAGGAGTTTTAGTCAATGTGGCCATTGAAAAGAGGGACTAAGAGATCCAGTGGCCTCCCCACCCTCTCAAGTCTGAGAAATGGGGTTAAAGTTGAAATAGAAGGCAGGAAGGTATATATACCTAAGCACACCACTGACCCGTCATTGTCTGGGCTTCATTCGGCCTCATCCTACAATGTAGTCTGACATATTATAAATCTCTTCCACTGACGAGTCTTCCTTCCAGCATGGGATTCCTAAAGAAATTCTCATTTCTTTGGGCCCATTGTTTTAATAGTCTGATTGTCAGATTTAAGAGACACTTGTGCGTCTTCATTTCTGCCAAGAGGGTTGGTTACTGGAGGAAGTGAAGGGGTGGTGAGTCAGATCCTGCATCTTGGAAGTGAGCCAAGGACTTGAGTGACCACCTGTGAGGTCCCGAACAGGATCTGACCAGTGTTTACCCTGTGGTGGCCTCCATCGGGGCTAAGTGACTTATGAAGTCCCTGGGGACACGCTCGCCCTTCGGCCGTGTGATTGATTCAGCTTGGCGGTGTAGTATTTACAGTGGAAATTTAATCATTTCTGATGATAAACGGGCGGAAAAATAAATTGCAAGTGTCAAACACTACATTAGAGGAGAGTGAGCAAGTGAGGCGGGGGCCAACTGCCAGCCTCTGCAGCCAGCGAATTGCAAGCCTGAGAAATGAATCTGGCTTCTGCTGCTATAATTGCGGGGTCAAGAACCAGGGTGACCCGGATGAGAAGTGTGTGGGCAGCCAAGTGCCAAAGCCTGCTCAAACCAGCCATGGAACTGCAGGCAGGGTGAGTGATCAGGGATCTCCTTATCTTGTTGTTTATCATAGACTCTATTAAAAATTAAATTATGCTAACATACAGTGAAATAAATGGTACTAAAAACAAAGGCGCTGAGCCCTCGGAACTCGTCAGCTTCTAATTACTTTGCAGTATTTTACTGCTGTGTGTGCCTGCCGGGTAATTTACTCAGGCTGTGTTTGTGTGGGTTGGTGCTCTGTCTCTTTCCAATTCCCACTGACTGACACTTTGGTAACTCGAAACTGATCTGGAAGGGGGTGTTTATTCAGAAAGAACGGACAGATCCTACAGACCAGGGTCTTCCTGGGATGTAGAAACTGTGAAAGTAATTTGAATGGAGAAATTTTAATATAAAGGATTATTAATAGCTGATGAATAAATACTAAAAGGAATAAAATAGAATTGCAGTGGTGCTGTTTGATCTTGAAGCTTACCCCTAAACTTGTGTGCTGAGGAGGCTTGGTCCCCAGTGCAGGGTTCAGTGTGGGGATTTGGGGAGGGCTTGGATCTGATCCGGGGATAAATCCCTAATGGATTCAAGACCTGAAGACATCTTCAGATGTGGTGGGTGTTAAGAGGTGGGCCTAGTTGGAGGAAGCAGGCCCCTGGGGCGTGTCTTTGAAGGGTATCCTTTGCCCCCTGTTCCTCACAGCCACGGGGTAAGCAGTCTCAGCCAGTCTCCACTGCCATTTCTTGCTCACATCTGCCGCCAACAGTCAAACCAGCTGACTGCGGGTCTGCATTCTAGCTTCTTTTCTATCGCTGTGGTAAAACATTCTGAGAAGAAGCAACTCGGGAAGGAAAGGGGTTCTTTGCTTTGCCCCATCATTGTAGATCACTGAAAGAAGTCAGGCCAGGAACTCAAGACAGGAGCACAGAGGCAGGAACCGGAGCCAAGATCATGGAGGAGTGCTGCTTACTGGCTTGTTCCTCATGGCTTGCTCACCCTGCTTCTTCTATAAACCCCGGGACCGTTTGCCCAGGGGCAGCACCACCCACAGTGAGCTGATCCCTCCACAGGCTGATCTGATGGATGCATTTTTCTCAGTTGAGGTTCCCTCTTCCTAGATGAGCTAACTTATGTCACGCGGACAAAAAAACTCATCAGCACTGGTGGCAACTTTAGGAAACAGGAGCCAAAATAAGTATTTCTTTCTCTTAAATCATTTCCCTCAGGCATTTTATCAATCTCTAAAGAATGTAAAATGCAGAATGTAAGAGTAGCTATTTCCTCCTCTCCCAGGCTCTCTTGGCAAGACCACCCAAGGTGAGGGTGATGTGGAGAAAGGTCATACTGATCAAAACTAAAGTTTAGACATTACTTGAAAGGGGAGGATGCTACAGTTTGGATGTTTGATGGCTTCCAAAGGACTATGTGTTGAAGACTTGGTCCCTGGAGTGGCTCTCTAGGGAGGTGGTGAAGCCTTTAAGAGGTGAGGCTTCGTTGAATATCTTTAGGTCACTGAGTACATATTTTAAAGGGACTGTGCCATCCCAGCCTCTTCCCCATACCCTCTTCAGCTTCCTGGCCATGAGCTAAACTTCTCCAACTGTTTTGCCACGATGTACAACCTCACCAAAAGCACTGGGGACAACCTACCATGGGCCAGAACCTTTAAAACTGTAGCCAAACCAAAGCTTTCTCTTTAAAACCAATCACCTTGGGTACTTGTCATAGTGACTGAAAGCCGCCTAACACAGAGGTTCACCGAGAGATGCCCTGGGGTATCTTAAGCTAGTGAAGAACCAGCCTGCCTCCATTTTAGGCTTAAAAGCTGTCTTACAGTAAAGACAAACTAAGTTCATGCCTGTTTATGATTAAACCTCTGTTTCTCAATGATTGAGCTATGTTTCACTTGTAACCTTAACTACAAGCAGATCTGGACTGCCTGTTCCAGGAATGCAAATCATACCTTTATTTCACAAGGTTAATAACCATCTTGCAGCCCCATTTTTGCTTCAAAGGGATTGCTATGGCTACCTTATTATGACCACCTGTTGCTGCTTCCACCTTGCAGTCGTGTCTTTGTTTGAGGCGGTCATTATAACTAACCTGCTCTGCTTGTGTTCTACTCCCACATCCCCACCTGTTTTGTCCATCAAATCCTCCATTTGGAAACCCCCTACCCCTGAGCTATAAAAACTTTGTCTTCCTCACTTCCAAGTCTGACCTCTCAAACCCTGTCTTGGGGGAGGCAGCCCGTGTACATAAATAAAAAGGATTGCTTTAATGAATTTGGCCATAATGACTTGGATCTGTGGTCTCTCTCCTCCCATATTTGGGATTGACACTAGAAGTGGTCTACATGCCCCACCGAGTGACAACAGGACTCACCCAAAGGCAAGACAACAATGGTTTGTCTGACTAACATGAAGGGGGTTCTCAAGTTCCTGTGTTTAGCGTATTCAGTCTTGTTTTGATTTTTTTTTCTTTTTCCTTTAGGGAGCTTCTGAAGAGGCATGTTTGCTCCTGCCTACCCCAGTCTCGGAATAGATGAATGAGCCAGACTTGAAAGAGTTGATAAAGGAAACCAATGCAGCTAATCCCATCATCAGATATGGGCTGCACTTAATTGTGTTAAGCCGCTTGTGCCTTAGACAGAGAAACAGGAGGGTGCTCCTCCACAGCCCTGTGATTTATTTTCCATTCACCCACTCTGCCCCCAAGATCAAGGATAGGAAATCTCCAAGGATCAGCATGTAGCAAACAGAGAAAAGAATAGCCCCATCGGGTAGCCAGTGAGCCCAGCCAGACACAAGGAAAGCTTTCTGTCATGACAGATGCTACAAGAGCATTGATTCAGCTGGGAGTCCAGTCAGCCTCCCTGTGGTCTAGATCTCTGGTTTTCCCAAGGCCTTGTGGTAAAGGCTTTGTCCCAGGGTGTCCCTGCTGGGAACTAGGGGTATTTGAGAGGTACTTAGGTTGCTGGGGAAAGCGACCCTAAGGGAACTGTGAGTCTCTGGTCCCTTCCTTTCTCTCTTGCTTTTATGCTCTGCCACGACACTGGCCATGTTGTTTTGCCTCTCCACAGACCCAGGAAATAGGACTCACTAACAATGGGCCCCAAGATGAAGGTGAATCCATGGCTTCTCTACTGCACCATGGCCTCATGGTCTTTGGACATGCACCACCTTCAAAGTTTATGTGCTAATGCCATAGTGTTAAGAGGAACACCTTTGGGGAGTGATTAGGTCATAAGAACCTTGTACCAGAAACATCTTGCGACATTTCAATTTTTCATGGCTCAGTGACAACCCCCTGGGTATAGAGACCATATTTCTTTATCCCATCATCTGTTCGTTGGCACCTAGGTGGACTCCCTGTCTTTTGTGACTATTACATAAGATAAGCAGGGGTAAGTGGCTTATCTATTGCATGATGACCTCAGTTCCGTTAGTTCTACGCTGAGTTATTTTCCTTTATCTTTCAAAGTTAGATTTTACTTATTAGATTTATTATTACACAGATGCCACAGTATGTATATGGAGGTCAGAGGCCAACCCGCGGGAGTTGGTTTTTGGGGACCAAACATTTATCAGGCTTGGGCAGCAAATGCTCTTACCTGCTGCACCATCTTGCAGGCCCTGTTTGTTTGTTTGTTTGCGTATTGAGGAACTACCCCCCCCCCACACACACACACACATTGCCTCAGGGTTGTGTCATTCCACCCACAGCATCTAAGGCTTCCTTTTCCTGGGGTGGGTGATTTCTCTCCGTCTGTGCTCATATCCACTGACCCTTCCGTTACCTGTTTCTGGCCTGACTGTGGGGCTGTGGAGCAGCTCTCACGTCTGTTAATGCACTCTCCTTATTTCACGCACTCCCATTGGACTTTCCCCTTGATTTTTGCGTCTGCTGAAATCATCCCCCAGGTCTTTCCAGCTGTCTTTTAGCCACTAACCACAGTGATTGAACTCTCCCTGGCTATCCCAGCACCTGAGAAGACCCAGTTTGGTCTCAGGATGTCCAGGTTTCACACAGGCTTCCTCTGCTGAAAGCCAGATGTCTTAGAGATGGAGGAGTCTAAGTTAATCTAGTCAGAAATCCAACTAGTTTTGAGATTTCTTATTGCCATGGCTACCTTCAATGCCCCAAAGGTTTCAGATACCCAGGTGCCACCTTATGTTCAGAATGGACACTGCCAGGGCACTGTCGGTTGGGATCTCCTTCAGGCCTTTCCTTTGCACTGTGTCCGTGGGAGAGTCTCAACCCTCTTTCCTCTGCTGCTCCTCTCCCTGCACTTCTTACAATACACTCATTGCACAACGCTCATTGGCTTGGCAGGGCGTGTGGGTGTCATCATCGAGCGCGTCTCTGTGGTTGTGATTAATCCCACCCTACACAAGCCTCATTTCTCCACATCTCAAGGTCAAGCCTTCTTCATTCCCCTGTCTTTCCTTTTCTGTGGTTCGAGACCAGGTAGGAGTGTGCTCCTCCCTCCCCCTCTCTCTTTCCTCCCCCCTTTCCAGATGAAATGGGCTTTGATTTGTGGGTTCAGGACTGGTGATCTCATTCCCTTCTTCTTCTGAGGTACAGATAGGCCTTGGTTTCTTTGGGGAGAAAGGTATGGGTCAGTCTTTGCCCTTCTGTGTCTGAAGTACAGGCTGCTGCTTACTCTAGGGTTCTTTCTGCCCTTTCCTGGGCACATCCTCTTGAGTTCCAGAGAGCACCTGGAAGCTGGTATAGACACCGCGTCTGTGGACTTTATGCTGTCCGGTCAGCCGCTTTTGGCCTTCACTGACTGCTAACTCTGGCAAGAGTCTCCTCATCTCAGCCAATCAATGTATCTATCTCAGGCAGGGAGCTCTCCTGCCTCCTCCCTTCCATCCATTTCTGCCTCTTTTCACTTCTCAGCCCAGCCATGTCCCCCAACCTTAGCAGCTCTGTGATGGACTTGGAATAAAATTCATGCGCTGGAAGTTAGTTCTGTGGGTCTTCAAGAGTGGACATGTGTCTTTCAGTCTGAAGGAATTTAACTTAGGTTCAAAGCTTCATTCAAACAAATATTGTTTGTAATCAGTTCTCTCAAATGCCGTATTTGTAGATCATATGGATTCCTGTTAGAGAGCAAGGGTCCTCAGGGAACCTCTTCAGCAGGGTGGTCCTGAGATGTAAAAAAATAAATAAATAAACAGAAGAGACAAACCATGTTGGCCCTGAGTCAATGCAGTTGAGAGAACGCTGCAGTAGGACGTGTGACTGCTTATATCGGTTTCTTTTCTGTTGCTGTAATAAAATACCCTAGTATGTGCAGCTTAAGGGAGATGGGGTTTGTCTTGGCTTACAGCTTCAGAGAGTTAGAGTCCATCGTGGCAGGAAAGACTTACACCAGGCAGGGAGGTCATGGTTGGAGGTAGGAGTAGAATTCTGCCTGATCTCATTGAATCCACACTCAGGAAAGCTAGAGAGAAGAAGAGAGGATACAAAACCTCAGCACTGGGCTGGAGAGACGGCTCGGGGGTTAAGAACGTGTGTTGGTTTTTTCAGAGGACCTGAGTTCAGTCTCCAGCACCCATAGCAGTAGTTCAGTGACCACTGGTAGCTCAAGTTCCAGGGGATCCAGCACCCTCTTCTGGTTTCTGTGGGCATTGAACTCGCATGCACAAACCCACACACATACATACATGATTACAAATATTTTTAAATATATAATAAAATCTCAAAACCTGCCTCTAGTAACTACTCCCTCCAGCAAGATTCCACTCACTATAGGGTCTATAACCTTCCCAAACAGTGCCACAAGCTGGGGACCAAGTGTGCAAACACACGAGCCCATAAGAGTCATCTCATATTCAAATCACCACAGCACTCAAAGAGTTGAGGGCACAAAGATCACCCCCAAAACAGCTAGGACCATCCTGGCTGACTGAAGTGACCATATCTCTGCATTATATATCAGAATTCCAGATGGTGGTTCTTGCAAAACCACCAGTTCCCTTCACACATCTGCCACTGCCTCACATCTGAGATCCCCATGAGAGGAAAGACCCAGAAAGAAGAGATCCAAACTTATTCCTTACTCACAAATAATCCTCCACTCCATCAATGTTTATCCATCCAATGAGCTGACTAGAACCCCAGTGTTGTAACTCTCTTTTGAGACATTTATACTCTGTCTTAGTTATTTTTCTATCACTGTGATGAAACATTATGACCAAGGAAATCTATAAAATAAGGCATTTCATTTGCAGCTTGCAGTTTCAGAGGGTTAAGGTTCATGATCATCATGACAGGAAGCATGGCAGCAAGCAGGTTGGCAGGCAGGCAGGCATGGCATTGAAGCAGTAGCTAAGAGTTTACATCTTGATACACAACCATGAGACAGAGAGACAGACAGAGACAGATTGGGAATTGCACAAGTTTTTTGAAACCTCAAAGCCCACTCCAGTGACACACCTCCTCCAACAAGGCCACACCTCCTAATCCTTCCCAAACAGTTCCACCAACTGGGGACCAAACATTCAAACATGAGCCTGTGGAGGCCACTCTCTTTCAAACCACTAGACCCTCCCTTAGGCTTAGAAATTAAAGAGTGGCTATCTTGTAAAAAGGAGCTGACAGGAATCCACATTCAGAAGGGCTTTATTAGGAGATGAGACCCTGAAGTGAGAAAGCAGGCCTTCAGTTCTGAGAAGAGCTTCGTTAGGGGAGGTAGCCACCACATATAGCATGATGCAAGGTGTGGGGGAGAAGGTATAGAGCTTTTCCTACAAAAGAGGGGTTTTCTGAGAACTTTTCAAGGGATGTGCCAGCTTCATACTGTAAAATCCAACCTGGCCTGGCCAACATGCCAAGAGGCATCACGAGGCAGATATGAGATAGGACCATTAACTTAGGAGGGAAGAGCTGGGCTCGCTTATTCCTCCCAAGGTTGGAGTCACAGTTGGTGCCTGCTGCTTCTTTGTCCTAATGGGCATGCTACAGCAGGGATGAGCCTGACCTCTGGGAGACAGGGGCAGCTCCTGGGGCTGTGGTTTAACACCTTTGCCTAGACATAAACTCTTTCCCAACTCCTTACTTTGTCTTGACTCTGACCAGGGACCAGCGGTCTCATCTGCGGCTCTGCAGCCTTCAGTAGCAGCAGCAACTCTCCCCTGGGAAAGACTCCCAGCAGGGTCTGGGATCAAGCGCCAGGTCCAGTCATGACTTACTTGGCTCCAGACAGGTCCAGCCCACTCTGGGCCTCAGTTTCTTGTTGTTGTGATTATTTCCAGGGTTCTCTTCATTGGACAATCCTCTACATTCACAGTTGCTGTGCACCCTTCCTATGTGGGAACATATTGCCGTTTGGAGAACGTTGTGGAAGCTCTGCTGCGTACCAGGCCCTGTGACAGGCAGGACAGATGGACAGATGTAGGATGAAGAAATATGGCTCCATCTAGAGCCTGAGCAACTCTCAACCTCCTGGGGAAGGGAGCCACCTGGAATAAGGACAAGACAAGGCAGGAAAAAGGCTTGAGGCACTTCGTTTCAGGTGTGGTGGAGCACTCCCAGAGGTGGGGGCACACTTCTGTAGCATCAAGACCCTGCCACAGCCCACAGCCCACAGCTCACCTCCTGCCAACACTCAGTAAGATCACTTGTCTCCTCTGCCTGTGGTGGATCTGTCAAACATAGCCTTCAGGTGACTTCCTCCAAGGGGCTTCCTCCAGGCTCATCACAAAGGTTTGTGTGTTTTCTTCACAACACCCATTTGATCTTAAGTTGCTTGCCTATTGCCTTAGCTTTTGTCTAAACATCTCTGATCCCCCTCACACAGGATATAAGTAAGTCTTTCATCACTTCGTAAACAAGTATTAGTGTCTTAATGTCAAGGGGGTCGGGTGTTTGGTGGTAAACAAAAAGACTCATAGGATTCACAAGCCCAGCTAAACAACAACGTTTATGAATGAATGAAACATATGTGCTCTCAGGAACTGCTAAGGGGTCAGGCAGAGAGGACAGAGGGGCAGTGTCCCAAGGTCTTGGTGGGCAGACCGGGCAGGCAGTAGAGTCTGTCACTTGAGGATGGTCCTGAAGGACAGAGGCTGGGAGCCATGAGTCCCTGTGGAGGTGGAGAGACTTGCCACTTAGCCTCAGTGTGGGAGTGTGCCTGGCTTGCTATAAAGTCAACAGGGAGGCCTATGTGGCCAGAGCTGAGAAAAGGGGAGAAGGGAGGTGAGGTTAGAAATCACAAGGTCTTAGAGGCCAGAGAAGGAACTTAGCTTTAGTCTGGGGAGGATGGTAGCCATGAAGGGTGCAACAGAGGAAGGGAGAGGTGCCTCAACTTGGCGTTTTTAAAAGGTTCTTTCTCTCCTGCTGCTTAGTGAGAAGAGATCACAATGGGCTGGGATGGGATAGAACAGAATGAGGGAGGTGGGCGCTCACCCCAGCCCAATAATGATGGTGGGCAAGACAGGATGAATTCAGGAAGCACCTGCTACAGAGCCTAATGCCCAACAAACCGCAGGTTGTGGTGGTGGCAATCTCTGTATATCAAAGGGGCTAGGAAACTCAAACCTCACCTTGCCTGACCTGGCCTGAGCTCAGTCTCTCAGAGGGGAGGGAAGGAAGAGGTTCCCAGAAGAGGATGAGACCTCAGGCTGGAAGGAGAAATCATCCCTGAAGCCCTTCCCGGAAGAAGTTTCTGCACTGGGGAGAGAAGAAGGCGGGGCAACATGAGTGACAGTAATGCCAGCATCTCACAGGCTCAGCCAGGGCTTAGGTCACACACTCACGCTTTTTAAGGGGAAGATAACCTTTGAAAGCTTTTTTAATGGCTAAAGCTACATATAAAGGGTTGGGAGGAAAACAAAATAGCTTGAATTTTCTCAGATCAGTCTCTTCTTTCAATACCTTCACTGGAGAGTATGTGAGGCACATTGGTAATGCCATGCTGACTGAAGGGACAGAAAGCCAACCAGGGAGATGGACAGCCATTTCAGATTTTTAAACTGTGGCTTTGAAGCCATGAAGGTAATTCTAAGGAGAAAATAAACAGCAAAGCGTCCTCAGGGCAAATTAGCCTCCCGCTGTGGGGATCAGTCTCCTGCCTGCTGGCCTTTGAGCTCTGTGCTTGTAGCTGGCAAGGAATTCCCTTCTTGGTAAGCTGTATAGATCCCAGGGGGCTGGGAAGCAGCAGTGGGTGAGGCAGAAATGCTGGGAGATTGTGAATGGGTGGGGATTGACTATTCCACATCTGGGTGGGTCATGAGTTTGAGATTATTTAAGAAATGAAAACGAAAATGAGGGCAAGACCCCCCCGTCACCCCACAGTGAGAGTGACCATGGCCTCTAAGACAAGACCTGAACCCTTTCACCACCTTTGATGGTTCATCTTCATTGTCAACTTCTAAAAATAAATTATATTTATTAATTTGGGGGAGGGGATGCCAGAGCATGCCACCACACGTGTGTGGAAGTCAGAGGACAACTTTGAGGAGTCGGCTTCCCCCTTCTACCATCTAAGTCCCAGGGGTCGAACTCAGGCTGTCAGAACTTGAAGCTTAGAGAGACATTGGGTCCTGTCAGAGGCCACATGCCTCGCCAAGGCATACATGCTGGCCCTGGACTCGTGTTCTATGCAAGGGCCCTGGGTCCTCCAGAGTCCTTGAAGCTGGGGAGAAGGAGCCTGGGACTGGCTCTCCAGGGTATAGGCAGGTCTCTGTGAAGAGCTGATATCTCGTTCTTGGGTCATTTTCGAAAGCCACTGACTCCCTGGGAGGATCAAAAGGGAACACAGAGTTGCACGAAGGGAAGGGATGATCGATCATCTTGGCTTTGTGCTTGGTAGCATTTAGCCAGAGAAGCTGGCTGGGACCAAGACCACAGGGAGATTCTCACTCTTCCCCAAGGCCTCAGTAAAGACTTCTGGGAGGCGATGTTTTCAGGGCTGATACCTGATCAGTCAGCTGCAGGAGCATCTCTGCCTATGCCCTCCGGCCCTGGTATCAGAGTTCATGACAGAAAGGCCTGGATCTACCCACTGCAGGTGGCCCCTGGACCACACACTGACAATAAACAAGGTACAGGCCCATGTCATGCTTCAGAACCAATTTGCTGACCCACTGGTGATAAGCCATCCCAGCCTGATCGTCCCTAAGGCAGGTGTTGAGTGGAGGTAGAGTAGTTCTCCTTGCCTGGGTTAGAAGCCCCAAAGTAACGCAAAAGGAAGCATTTCAACTGTACACACCATTTCCTTGTTACTTCACAGCTTCCTTCTTGTTCCCTGTGCCTGACAGGAGGGTGACACAAGGGGTCAGAAAAGGCAAGAGAAGCTAATCCGCATGTTGTGGCTCCCAGAGAAGCAAGCAGCGGTGAGACTCTTCCTTTGCCAATCCTAGGCTCTTCCCATCTGCCCTCGGCATTTCCCACCACCATGGGTCTCTTCCTAGACACACTGCCTGTGGCTCACACTCAGGGTATCCAAAACTCGACATGTTTGGACTGAGCTCATCACCTGTCGAGAGCCTCTTCAGTCACTGTGATGGACACCAAGATGGAGTCTCATTAGTCACAGCTTGGGAAATTAAACGTCTCCACCAGAGCTGACTCTTCCAAGTGGCTCCCTAGGTACCGTACATCACTGCTCACCTACCGAATATGCCCTCCAGGATGTTATCTTGCCTTCCTATTTCACCTGTGCAGACACCCTGACACCTTGCCCAGCCCAGCCCTCCCTACAGTACAAGTCAAACCGATAAGGACCAGCTGACTCAAACAACGCCCATCCTACGCCTTCCAGTTGATGCTGAGCTCTCATGGGACATTCAGAGGAACAGGGAATAAGCACCCCTGGCAATGGCTTTCTATTAGTGGCCACTAAGAACTGGGGTACAAGCACCCCATTTCCCTAACCCCTCGGTAGCCATCACTCTGAGTGCTGTGTTCTGGGTCCCAGACTTCCCCCAGAAGAACCAGGCTGTGGATACTCACAATGGCAGGTGCCTAGGCTGAATGCCCAAAAGTCATTGCCAAAATAACTCAAGATGTCTCCAGGACAGACAGACAGAACCAAAGCTAGAGGAGCCCATGGAAGGACCTGAAGAAGTGAGATCCACCTGAAGCTCTGGGGAAGGGGTGATTCAGGAACCAGAGATAGACCAAGAGAGTGAGGTGAAGTCATGGGAAGCGAGGTGGCTTAGGAGCACACTGGACAGCTGCCCCCAGACCCATGGCCTGCTAATACCTCTACCTGCTGCCCCAGAGAACACTCACACCAGTGCCATGCACAGCAGCTAAGCTGTCTTATCCAGAGCCAAATGTGGCACAATTTGTGGTTTCCACACAGGTTAAGCACATGCCACCGACAAGAACTTGTGTGTTAAAGGCTTGGTCCCCAGAGCAGCACTATTGGGAGACAAGGGAACTATTAAAGAAGGATCTGTGGGCAGGCATGCTGCAGAAAACTGAGCAAAAAGATCAAGAATTGCATCAAGTAGGGGCTACATACCAAGACCCTGTGGGGCTAGGGAGGAAAGGAAAGAGATGAAGGCTAGAGGGGAGGAAGGAGAGAAGGAAGGAAAAAGGAAGAGGTGGGTTCTGGTGGGAGGTCTTTGGATGTCCTTAAAGATCTAAAAGCATGGGACTATGTGATGATGAACTACAAACTTCAAAACTGCCCCCAACATTGACAGATTTACTGTATAAGTTTCTCTCTCTCTCTCTCTCTCTCTCTCTCTCTGTGTGTGTGTGTGTGTGTGTGTGTGTGTCTGTGTGTGTGTGTGTGTGCGTGTGTGTGTCTGTGTGTGCGCTTGCATATAGTATGTTGTGTGCATCATGGAGTAAGTGTGCAGGCGAGAGGACAGTTTTCAGTTGTTCTCTCCTTCTGCCAAGTGAGTACTGAAGATCAAATTAAGGACATTAGGCTTTCTGGCAAGCTCCTTTACTGGCCGAGCCATCACACCAGGCCTTTTTTCTTTTACAGGTTGACCATCTCAAGTTATTTACCACAGTGGCAGCAAAGGGACCAAAATGATTGTTAACACATCCTCACACATGTGCGAAGTGAATAATATCTAATGAATGAGAAAAGTCCCATAAACTGGGAGATGCAAACACTTGGTTTCTAGCTGATAGCACTGTTTGGGTTGGGGGCCGGAATTAAAAGCCTTTCACCTCTTTCATTTTGCCCTCTCTGCTTCATGCTTATGGTTAAGATGTAAACTCTCAGCATCTGTTTACCATGCTTAGTGCTTGCTGTCATGTCTTCCCACCACAGTGAGTTCTTAGCCCTCTCAAACCATAAACCCAAATAAACTTTTGGCTTTAAGATGCCTTGGTTATGGTGTTTTAATATCAGCAACAGAAAAGTAACAAATAGCATCTCATAAACAACGAACAAAAGCAGAATGAGCAGGTAAAGGAGGAAGTGATGGGCACTGGAGCCCAGGGGAGAGAGGCTGAGTCAATGAAATTCAGAATGAAAGAATGAACCTGAATCATCGGTGAGCTCTGAGTGGAGCACACACAGGGGGAGCACAAGGGAGAATGAGTGGCAGGGCAGGGGACGGTGGGAAGAAATGAACTAAGAAGAGAAGGAAAGGAAGGCATTAAGAGCTGGGTACCCGTGAAAAATGACTGCATGGGATAGACGAGTGGGCCCAAGCTGTCTGAAGAAGTGAGTGGAAGGGAGCTCTGATGAAGAAGAAAAAAAAACCACACAGGGAAGAAAATAAGAAGACACTTGGCTCTACAGACACAGAGGTGAGGGTATTCCCAGGGAACAAGGGGGGAAGGAAGATAAGCTGAAGGGTAATAGACCCTCAGAAAGCAAAAGGAAGTGTCTCTGTCTAGACTCCAGGCTGAGGACTTGAAAAGTGGCAGAGAAGCACCTCCCATGGCCTCATTTTGGATTCAATAAGAATATTATTCAACAACGGCTGCTCAGCAAGATCAGCCCTGGATCCGTGGGAAGGGCTAAACAGAACTGACTGCATTGTTTTCCCAATTATGTCTTCAGATAATTATCTATTATGCAGCAAGCCCCCAGCATGATTTTAATAATCGCTGTTTAAATAACACACTTCCACTTTCTCTTTACAAATTAACCTCCAGGAAGTATAATTAATGCCCACATGAGCCGGTCTGCCATGTGGTTTGGGATGGAGGGATGGTTGGAATCTGCCTCTGGAGTTCTCTTGTGACACAGCAGGATCAGGTGGCTAGGGACAGAGCTCGAATCTGGGGACTCACAACCTGGGGGACTTCTACATCTCAGACAAAGCACTCACCATATGGGACTCAGTATGAGACAAGGGTGATCCCTGATTCTCAGGACATCACAACTCATGCTAAGTGTGGATCAGGGTCTGCTTGTCATCCCTCAACTGAGGCCCAGGTTCACCTGGCCCTTCAGTGCCCAGTATGATCTTTGGTGTACAGTAGGCGTTCAATAAGCTGGTTTAGGTCACAATGATCTATCTCACTGCTTGCTGAGCATTGTATGGTTACCTCAGGTTGCCCCAGAACAGCCATGGTTTGGTGAGCATGTGCTGCTCACACATTCTCTGACCTTGCCACACTACTGTGTCTTCTGACACATCTTAGATTGTCACTTAGATTGTCCCCTCTTACGCTTGTGCAAGCACTGTCCTGCTTGATGTGCGCTGTGCTTTTATCAAAGAGTGGAGAATCAGGAATGTGGGCATGACAAACGCACTGGGGCTGAGTGAAGCCCGGCTTGCAAGCAGAGGACATGTGCCTCTACATTGACCCTGACATGGCCCCATAAACAAGAGATCAGTACCGCAGGAGCCAGAGATATGCCCTCGTGTCTTGGGCTGTACCTTCAGGAGCTGGGGGATCTGTCCCAAAGCCATCTCTGCTGCCCATCACGTGGATAACATGGTATGAGCACACGTTTGTGATTCTGGGCTTGCATCCTGCCCCAAGTCTGCATACTCCACTCAGCTCATTTTATCTCTAACTATAGAGGCTGTGTCTATCTCACTGTCCCCTGGGGGGTGGAAACTCATTATCCCCCCTCACCCATGTACCCCTCCTTACCATTCACTTCTGTGGTCATCCTCCACCTCCTCAGCATGACTATCACCATCTAATCAGACCTGCTAGAATTAGTGCAGATATCAGACAGGTATCCAGTCTCAGAGAGGGCAGAGCCCACCCAACAGTGGTAGACAGGAGGACAGGTACCACCTCTGCACAGAAAACAAGTGGAGGAATCACAGCAGATTAGTTCTGTGCCCATGAACTTGACAACACTCTTGGTCATGGGTCCAGAGAGCTCAGGATAGACTTCCTTCTTCACAGTTAAACTGACGTCTACCAAGGGATGATTGATAGGGAAGGGACTAGAAGCTTCCAGGAGTTTTGGAAGCAAAAGAACCACAGTTTTCAGAGTCAGACAGAGGCCTGGGCCTCAGCTCATCAGTGTCCTTGGGCAGGGGCATCTCACCTTCCTAATTTCTAAAGCAGGGATCTCACCTGCCTTGGAGATGAGTGTGGGTACCGAAGGAGCTCAAATATTCCAACCGGCGTTGGTCACAACTGCTGTCACTAGAGTTAGGAATAAAATCAGCAGGGCATCTTGCTTCTCTGTCCTTTTGGAGAGTTCCCTAGTGGCTGACCGGGACACTCAGACAATGCTCATAGGTATAAAATAACGCATGGCTGTGGAGGGCTTTGTCATAGCAGCAGATGAGGAAAGATGCACACACATAAAGTCTGTTTCTGATACAAGACCCTGGAAGCAGAGCACTCTTTTGCCCATGCCCTCTAGTCCGGGGACCAGTAGACGAGGGTTCACTGTGACCACAGCAGTAGCAGAAGAGTCATTCTATTATGGACCAGATATGGAAACTCAGGCTACTGAGGTCCTGCTCTGTGGAACCCAGAGGGACTGTTTACCAGGAAAGCCACTACTTCCCTTATCGACCCCCAATGGGGTTGCCTGCTGTCAGGAAGGCAACACTGTACTGGAGACATGGATCATAAGTGGAGAAGATGTAAAATACATCAGACTGCACTTGTGTTAGGGGCAACAAAGCCGGAAGTCAGGTGGTCTCCATTGCCCTAACGCGAAGCTTGTTCCTGTCCTGAGCCCACCAGGATTCTCAGAGCTGTGCTCTACTAGGGAGAGGGTCAGCATGGAGAATATTCTTGCAAAGATACAATGAGTTGAGCAAGACCCACGGATGCTTTTCTCTCTCCCTCTATTGTACCTCTTTCTAGCTCTCTGACTCTCCAACCTTGGTTTCTTCCACACAGTGAGAGGACAGTGGCCTCTGTCACCCAGGGCTGTTGAGAAGGCTATGTAAGCAAGGCATGGTAAGACCTCTCAACTAGACCACTCTGTGGGTAGAAAGAACAGTTTATTGGGGAAGCAAACTGCTGGACTGACTTAGAGAGTAGAGGATAACAGCATCGTCAAAGCCTTGCCAGTTTTATTGGGAAGGTACCAACGGGAGGAGGCATAGAACAGGCTAGAACAGCCTCGTGACTACCATGGCAGCTTTCATTTATTGCAGGCTGTTTGAATTAATCTGGAACTAGATGCTCTTGTATCTGACCATTGGGAGATGATAAGGGAAGTAGTGGCTTTCCTGGTAAACAGAAACCCACCTTATGAGATTCCTGAGGAATGCTGAGTTCAGGTTTCATTTGGGGGTTCTGCTGTGGACCCACTCGGCTGAGCACGACAATGGCTGGCTGCACTGAGGGTACCATGGCCACTGCAATGAAAGTGACAACAGTGGGCTCTTAGATGGTGCTGACTGCAGTTAGCATTCCTGATAGTATTTAGATGGAGAAGCCTGCACAGACATGTGGCCAAACTTGTATCATCCCAGTTTATAGATGGAGAAATTGAGGGCATTGGCAAGTTGTTCACCCACAGTCACACAGGGGAGACAGTGGCTTGATTCTGTTTCCTTCTTCTTCTTCTTCTTCTTGATTCTGTTTTCTTCTTCTTCTTCTTCTTCTTCTTCTTCTTCTTCTTCTTCT
>CAJQZJ010001750.1:13619472-13652047 GCA_907164525.1 Lophiomys imhausi | reverse complement strand
ACACACACACACACACACACACACACACACACACACACACACACACAGCAAAAGCCCAAAGGCTACAAGGCCAATCAGCCACAGACTGAAACTTCTAAAATTGATTCCAAATAACCTTTTCCCCTTTAGGTTGTCCACCTCGGGCGTTTCATTACAGTATTGGAAAGCTAACTCATGTAAGCTTCCAAATGTGTCTTCACTGGAATATATATTTCTTCCTTAAACAACTCAGGATGGCAATTTAGTTAAGACTATAATGTTCCTCTGCTGATTTCATTTAGAACAGAACACATTGCTCCCTGGATTTCTGCCTGTAATGTCCCTGTGGGCAGCCGGCTGCCCTTCCTCTGGAGCGGTTCTGTCTCCTTAGGCTCTACTCAGACTTCCGCATTTGCCTGAGGCTGGTTTTCATCTGTCCTGCTCAGATTTGGAGAGATAATTAATGTGGGAAAAGCTACTGGCTCTGGTTGAAGGGACGATGTTTGCTTAATAGCATTAATGCTATCATTAATATTGATTATAATTAATAAGCAGCCTAGCTAAGCATCTGTCAGGGCTTCCTGAATGCCAGGCACTATTGTCAGAGCTTTTATAACCAACCTTTTTTTAACCTGTAAATGGCCTCAGGAGAAGAGCTGAAGGGGACCTGAAGCAAAAGCCTGCTGAGCTCACTGCAGGAAGAGGGCTGGGGAAGAAGGGAGCGTGGTGCTGAGTCAGGCAGGTCAGAGTTCAGTGTAGGCATAAGGTTATTGGGTAATTCAAATGCTGATTTTTGTAACCCCCATATCTCTTTCAGTCCTTGTTCTGAGGAGTTCATGTCTCAATGTTATGTAAACACTGTTCCCCAATTGTCCCCTGATACACCAATAAAGCAGCTTACAGCCAATCACTGAGCAGGGGAGAGAATAGAGCTGGACTTCCTACTCTTCAGGGGAGAGAGAGTTAAGGAGAGGAAAGAGGGGGATTCAGCCAGAGGCAGAGGCAGGAGAGGCCAAGAGAGATTCAGCTGAAGCAGGAAAGCCACAAGTGCAAGTACCTCTGAGATTTACGATGGAGGGAAGCCAAATTGGCTTAGTGGATTAAGAATAGAGTAATAACTGCTCAGTTTTGGGGTTATAAAGCCTGTTTAACAAATAATATGAGTCTCAATTATTTGGATGATAGCTGGGTTAAGAGGTAAACTGTGAAATTAACACAATTATATAAAGTTACACTAACAGTTCAGAACCTCATCTGGTCCTTTACCAATCTTGTTGCCTTGAATGCTTCACTTTTTGAGTCTTAGTGTCCTACTCTGAGAAACATCGCAGGGATGGATATGTCCTCTGTGGAACCAGAACAGGGGCTGGGACAATAGGATGCCCATGTTCTCTGGAGCTGGGCTTGATGCCAAGTCCTGGCACACATGAGGCTGAGAAGTAGGGGAGAATGATGGTCTCCTGGGGGTGAGGAGCCTTCTGTGAACTCCCAGGAGGCTGTGGGGCACAGTGACCCCAAGGCTCTGAAATCTCAGTGCTATCTGTGGAGCCTGTAAAGTCCCAGCAGATAGCAGAGGGCACAAAATGTCACTCAGAGCCTCCATCCTCAGTGGAGCCAAGCTCAGCAGATGAGACCCACTCCCCACACAAGCATCTTCGTGACTTCTTCGTGACATATCTGTGTCCAGCTGACAGTACAGCCAGCAGCTAATTGTCACCTGTCACACAAGTGCACAGGCGGTGGGTCTCATTTCCACCCAAGCTTGCGGAAGCCTAGCGCCTTGTATGTGATGATGCCCCTTTTGAACCTGTCTGAGAGACACATAATGTTTGGAAAGAGCATTTTAAAAAACTATTCCTTTTCTGAATAGAAGTGTTTCCTTGTCTGGTCTCAGGCTCTTTGCAAATAGAAAAATAAGACAGAGCACTTCAGGACAAAAGAAGTTGCTAGGGGGTGGGGATTTGGAGAGATGGTTCAGGGGCCAAGAGCAACTCTATCACAGAGTCTGAGCTGGGATCCTAGCACCCACCTTGCCAGGAACTCCAGTTCCAAAGGAGCCCCCTTTCTGGCCTTCATGGGCAGGCACACCGTGGGGTCCAGTCCACAACTCATCACTCACTTCTCTGTCCTGCCGATGATACCCTGTGGTATTTAAACTCCTAGGATCTAAAGGGCTGAAACAGAATAGAGCGGAGTGAGATGAAGCTTTGAGGAAGTCAAAGCTGGGGACATGGCTGTCCTGGGAGGGAATTTACAGAGCCACGGGAGGCTCTGCACATAGAATATGAAACCATGGAAGAATGGCATGTAATGACCATCTTAAAAAAGCCCCCTCCCTCTGCCACTGGGTGCCCCAGTGCTAGGCAGTCCTTGCACAGTGAATAACATGCTGGTTCACTAATACCTTACCTGGTACCCATCCTGCCACCACACACCTGCCACATCCCCAGTTTCCGGGGAGAATATGGAGCCTAGCACACAAGGGATATTCAGTGAGTGACTGATTAGATGAAATAGGTCTCACTTTCTCCCTCTAAATGGGAGAGATGACTGCCAGATCTCTCATAACCTCCCCTCCTCCTCCTCTTCTAAGAGGAATACTCGTGAAAGCAGGCACCAGGCAGACCAGGCTGGGCAGCATAGGTATGGTAGGGCACCAGCAAGGGACAGTTGAGGACCCCAGCAAGGCTGGCCAACCCTAAGAGCCAGGCTCACAGTGCCTGTCTCCTGCACCAGCCTGCTGTGCACATGGGTGTGCGGCTCTGGGAAGCAGGCTTTGCATACTGCAATGTGTCTGTAAATATCAGCAGATTATTCTCATCAGCATATGTTTATTGTCTGTCAAATGTATACAGTATACATCATTTCCCCAAAGAGTGGAAGCTGCCAAGAAACTGAAGCCACTGATGGTGCCACTTTATGTTCATTTGCTGACTTGGGAAAGGAGGGACAAGTGGGATGGGGAGAGTCTCCCCACAACACAGGCAAGTTCTGGGCCCCGCAGTGCTGGGAGAGACAGAGAACTGGGCAAAGAGAGGCCAGCTCAGCCACTAGCTTGGACCTGGGTGACAGTTCTGGGGTAAGAAGCAGCTTCCTGCTTGCCTACCTGAGCCAGCCCTACCCACAGCCCTGCTTTGGGTCACCTCCTCTGAGCCTTGGTTTCCCATCTGTAAAACAGAAGTGACAAGAGATAATGGGCACATTCAGCCAGGGCTCCTGTGAGAAAGAAATACACATACTCCTTGAACTCCTAATACCTTCTATGTGGCCTAGGGCTGGGCAGAGTGGGAGCCATGGGCCCATTTCACAGATACACCCAGTAGTGACTTCACTAGTAGTATGGACAGCTCATGCACTAAGATCTGCACAGGGATCCAACATCACCTTCACAGTTTCCTGTTAAATATTGTCATCATCCCGATCCTATAAGAGGCAGCCATGTCACACCTGATGGTGAGGCACATATTCAGCGTGCAGATCTCTAGTCCCAGGACCTGGACTTGGCTGTCAGCCCATATCCACATTCGTGGGACCACTCATCAGCCAACACTAAGGAAAGGTGGACATGGTGCCCTTCTCCCACTTCACTCACAGCAGCCACAGATACCTACCCAGTGAGATGGATCTTCTTGCCTTAGGGACAAGCTCAGCCTGCCACCCCATTCTCCTTCTCCAGAGAAGGTCTTGGGGATGGGCCCAGGACCTTGACAGCCACAGGGGCATAAGAAGAAATCTTTGGGCAGTGGAAGTCTTCCTGGGAACTTTTTTTTTTTCAGTTCATCCCACAGTTTTCTTCTCAAATTAAACGTGGGGTGTGATGTGTGGAAATACAGCAGCCATCTTGCAACCATGAGGCAACAAGTTAAGGACCCAAAACCAACACAGACCAGGATAGTAAAGTGGGAACAGAAAGAGCCAAGACCTTTGTTGATATTCCTGAGTATGCAGGCAAGCTGGACAGCCACTGCCGAAAACTGGTTAGCAGGGAGGGAGCACTTACATCTTAGACATTTAAGCTGTTGGTCTTTGCTCTTCTGTTCATGCTGCCCAATGCATCCCAGGTCAGGAAACAGTGGCAATGAACCAAGCACAAACATGCCAATGCCTTTGCTCTGTCACAACCATTTGTCTGAGTATTAGACTCCAGAGTCCCACAGAGAGGGGTAGGTCTCATAGAGCTTTGCAGCTCCCAAACAGCCTGTGAGCCAGCAGAGCAAGACCTCGATGGGGCTGGAGAGACGGCTCAGCCATTAAAGGCTAGGCTCACAACCAAAAATATAACAGTTACCATGATGTTGGTAATAGATCATTCAGCGTGAAGATCCTGCAGACTATAAAGTGCTGAGCTGAGATGCAAGATTGAGCTCTGACAAGTGGGAAACTGTGGGATGGAGGGGTGTGGGTGGAGGGCAGGGACGAGAAGATAGGCTGTCCCCAGACCTCGGCTGTTTTGGGGCAGGAGGCCACAGCCCCCTACCTTCCCTAGAAACTGAAATACACAGCTAGAACTCTCTTATGTTCCCCTGAGAAATTAACACAAGGAACCAAAGAATGATCGCTCAACCTACACCATTCTCCACTGTGGTATTTTGTAAGTGACAAAAGGGGGGAGGGGTGCTGGGAGAGGGGCAGCAGGGGAAATGAGAGGAGTGTTCGGGTAAATGCTTTTCCAAATGCTTTTCCAAATGTCAGCTCCTGCTTTGCCACAGAAACTGGATTAAAGGCTTGTTACAAATGCATTTTGCCATCAGAGTGAGAGATCTGTCTCCCCAAACGCTTTCCTCCGACAGTCAGCGTCAAAGAGTTTGACAGAACTCATTTTTCCCTCAGACGCATGAGTGAGATCAAGGTAGCAGCAAAACCCCGTTTCACGAGGAGTGGCACTGGGCTCATTTACCTTGATGGAGAAGGCAAGAATTCCAAGAGGAACGTGGGGACTTGCTGCTTACTTTGATGCAGGGGGATGGACTCCTGCAGAGCTCAGGGTCATTTCTCCTCTGGAAATTTCCTCATGCTTCCGGAGTTGGTGGGCAGGCAGGGACCAGACTGGTAGCAGTGGAGTCCTCATCTAGGTCCTCCAAGACCTGGGGAACCCAACACAGGCTTTGCCACCCAAGTCTCTCATCCTCAGTTTCCCCTTCATCACTGATGGACACCTTTCTACTGGTCTTGGTTCCCAAGACACAGACGTCCTGGATCGCTTTGTTTTGTTCCCACCGCAACTGTCAACTTTTATCTCTTCAGCAACCCCAGCAACATCCAAAATGGCTTCATTCTGACCCTCAGGATCCTCCTCCAAGGAGGCAATGCACACCAAGGGACTACAGGTTTTAGTTATCCACATGTGCAGTGGGACTTACAGAGGCACACAGTAGGCCTTCAGCTTCCAGTTGTCCCCAAGAGTCTGCGTGGGGTAGAAGATCAGTGGGTCCCTCTGCTGTTTTGTGAATGGTGGTGGGTGGAGACTCTGCCTCTGTGGCTGCTTTCCTTGACTGTAACAAAATGCCTGAGGAAGTGACTTATGAGGAAAAGAGGTTGACTTTGGCTCCTTATAGAGATTTCGATCCTGGTCCCTAGGCTTTTGGGCCACATATAGTACAGCAAGAAGTCCCAGCAGAAAGCATGTAAGAGCACAAAGTGACTTGCCTCAGATGGACAGCAGGCAAAGGGGACTAGGGACTTGGTATAACCTTCAAAGTCACCGGTCCCTATAGCTTCTTCCTAGCTTTCATTGCCTCCAAACAGCACCATCAATGTCTGGCTCCATCTGGGGATTCATCCGTTGAGGTGACAGACATAGGCCATGTGGTCCTGTCACCTTCTTGATACAGTCCTCAGGGGACACCTCCAATTCAAACTCTAGGAGCCTCTGAGCCAGGTGCCCTGGGGTTTGATCCCACCTCCTTCACTCCTGGCTTGCTCTGTGTCCCAGGATGGATGCCTTCCCCTGTCTGTGCTACGACTTCCCCATTGGCAACATGGATGACACCAACCTTGAAACCAAGCACAGGGACATTCTCTAATGGTTGAGAAAGGTGGTAGTGACCATGATAATGGCAGTGAGGACACTGGCGCACAGTGAGTGTGATGAGATAGCATTGGCTGGGATGCCATCCCATGGTGATCATGATGACCACAGGGACCCTTCCCCCAGAAAGGATGGTAACAGTAGCAATGACAATAGCCCCTTAGGCTCTGTCCCCAAACTCAGGATAGTCTGTTTTGTGCCCCAGCAGCAACCACCGCCCTATACTAGCCTCAACAGAGAGCAGCTGGAACTGCTGTTCTTAGCAGAGAGCAGAGCTGAGTCTCCATGCCCAGGGGTGATAAGTTTCACACCCAGCCTTGGGTTCTCAAAGGGGTGGCCCTGGGGTAGTTTCGAAGATCACCACAGTCCTTCTGGCCTTGTAGTGGTTGAGCCTCCATTCACTTCCCCCAACAACTCCTCCCTTCCCCTCCCCCAGGCCTCTTCCTCTCTTCTTGAGAAAATGTCTCCATTAAGACCATGATGCTGAGGGATCCAAGATGGCAGCGGCCCATGCAGATGCATTCCCCCCCCCCCCCCGTCTCACACAAATGGTCTAGCTATCTGGCAAAGGCTTACAGACCTGCAGGAGCACACGTGGCTCGGCCGCAGAATACCCATCAGGCTGTAGATTGCGACCTACTGCATGTACGGGAACTTGGTCAACTGTGACACTACCCACCAGTTTCCAGAGCCAGCTGGGGGGGGGGGGAGGCAGATTTTACCCACCATAGAATTCAATCCTGGGCAAACCGTGAAGTCTTTTCCATTATTATTGGTCTTTTTTTGCTACTACGGACACTTCTGGTGGGGAGCCAGAGCTTAAGTGTACACAGCTCCACCCCCTGGATAAGTGAAGTCTCCACCCGAGAGGCGGGGCAGAAAAACAAACCTTACAGGAGTGGAGTCAGGCAATTTGACTGCTACACTAATCACCCCCTTTGGATCTAAGAATAGAAGACAACAGGAACAGATGGCTAAGATTTCCCAATGGCCAAGGGCCCCAGAAAAAGCAGGATTCAAGACGGAATGACTCCAACAAAAGAAAGCGATGCCATTTCAGCCAACCCGGATCACATCACCACAACTGAAACACATGAAAACGATAACAATTCTACATTATGGTAAGTGATAGAGTCCCTTCAAGAAGAACTTAAATCTATGAAGGAATTCAAAGAGGCCATGGTTTCACAAATGAAAACTATGGATAACACCATTAGAGAACTTCAAAGCAAGGTGGCTCAGCTTGAACATGAAAAGGACAGGGTAATGGAAGACTTCCAGGCAAAGACAAGCAAAGGAGCAGGAAGTGTACAAAACGAATAAAACCATTCAAGACATGAAAATGGAAACAGTAAAGAAAACACAGTCAGAGTTAAAAATGGAAATGGAGAGCCAAGGGAAGAGAACAAGAACTATGGATATCAGTACCAAAAATAGGATTCAAGAGATGGAAGACAGGATCTCAGGCATGGAAGATTCGATAGAAGAAATCAGTACAACATCCAAAGAAAATAAGAAAGCTAAAAAAAATCTCTCACCCACAACATCCAAGAAATCAAGGACTCAGTGAAAAGAAGGAACCTAAGAATTATAGGCATAGAGGAAAGAGAAGACTCCCAACTCCAGGGTCCAGGAAATATCTTCAACAAAATCATAGAAGAAAACTTCCCAAACCTAAAGAAAGAGATGCCAGTAAAAATCCAAGAGGCTTACAGAACACCAAACAGATTAGATCAGAAAAGAAACTACTCTTGCCACATTATAATTGAAACTCCAAATATAGAGAACAAAGAAAGAATATTAAAAGCTGTAAGAGAAAAAAGGCCAAGTCACATACAATGGCAGACCCATCAGAATTACACCGGACTTCTCCTCAGAAACTTTAAAAGCTAGAAGGGCCTGGGCAGATGTTCTACAAGCACTGAGAGAACATAGTGCCCAGCCAGACTACTATACCCAGCAAAAATCTCTGTCAACATAGATGGAGAAAACAAGATATTCCATGACAAAATCAAATTTAAACAGTATCTACCCACAAACCCAGCCCTACAGAAGATCCTAGAAAGAAAATTCCAACCCAGAGAAGATAACCATGTCCAAGAAAACAGAGGAAATAGAAATCACCACAGCAACTAAACAAAAAGAAACACAAGACGACCAGCTATACCAAAATAATGGGAAATAACAACCCCTGGTCACTAATATCCATCAACATCAATGGACTCAACTCACCAATAAAAAGACACAGACTTACAGACTGGATCCGTAAACAAGACCCATCTCTTTGCTGCATACAAGAAACACATCTCACTATTGAAGGTAGACACTATCTCAAAGTAAAGGGCTGGGAAAAGGTCTTCCAAGCAATGGACCCAGGAAACAAGCTGGAGTAGCCACCCTAATATCAAACAAAATAGACTTCCAATTGAAGTTAATACAAAAAAAAGACAGAGAAGGGCATTACATACTCGTTAAGGGAAATATCCATCAAGAGGATATCTCAATATTGAACATCTATGCCCCAAATACAAAAGCACCTACATTTGTAAAAGAAACGCTTCTAAAACTTAAATCACACATCGATCCCAACACTTTAGTAGTGGGAGACTTCAACACCCCACTCACAACAATGGACAGATCATCAAGACAGAAGCCAAACAGAGAAATAATGAGTCTAACAGAGATCATAAACCAAATGGACCTAACAGATATCTACAGAACGTTTCACCCAAACACAAAAGAATACACCTTCTTCTCAGCACCACACGGAACCTTCTCCAAAATTGACCATATAGTTGGACACAAAGATAGCCTCAACAGATACTAGAAAATTGAAATAACCCCTTGTATCTTATCAGACCACCATAGAATAAAGCTGGACTTCAACAGCAAAAGAATCAACAGAAAGTCTACACGCACATGGAAACTGAACAACTCTTTACTAGATGACTATTGGGTCAGGGAAGAAATAAAGAAGGAAATCAAAGACTTCTTAAAATCCAATGAAAATGAAGACACAACATACCCAAACCCATGGGACACAATGAAAGCGTGCTACAAGGAAAATTCATAGCACTAAGTGCCTTCAAAAAGAATATTGTGACAGCTCATATTAACGAATTAACAACCAAACTGGGTGAATTGGAAAAAAAAGAAGCAAACACTCCCAAGAGGAGCAGAAGGCAGGAGATTATCAACCTTAGGGCTGAAATCAACAACTTAGAACCAAAAAGAACAATACAAAGAATCAATGAAACCAAGAGTTGGTTTTTCAAGAAAATCAACAAAATAGACCCTTAGCCAAATTAACTAAAAGACAGAGGGAAAAAAAACCCAAATCAACAAAATCAGAAATAAAAGGGAGAAATAACAACAGACATTGACGAAATCCAGAAAATATTTATATCCTACTTTAAAAATCTGTACTCCACCAAATTTAAGAACTTAAGTGAAATGGACAATTTTCTCGATAGAGTCCACCTACCCAAGCTAAATCAAGATCAGATTAACAGATTAAACAGCCCTATAACTCCTAAGGAAATAGAAACAGTTATTAAAAATCTCCCAACCAAAAAAAGCCAAGGACAAGATGGCCTTAGCACGGAATTCTACCAGACCTTCAAAGAGGAGCTAACACCAATACTCTTCAAACTCTTTCACCAAATAGAATCTGAAAGAACACTGCCAAACTCATTCTATGAGGCCACAGTCACCCTGATTCCTAAACCACACAAAGACCCAACAAAGAAAGAGAACTTCAGACCAATCTCCCTCATGAACATAGATGCAAAAATATTAGTAAAATACTAGCAAACCAAATTCAAGAACACATCAAAAGTATCATACACCATGATCAAGTAGGCTTCATCCCAGGAATGCAGGGATGGTTCAACATACGAAAGTCTATCAATGTAATTCACCATATAAATAAGATGAAGGAAAAAAAACCACATGATAACCTCGCTAGATGCAGAAAAAGCATTTGACAAAATCCAACACCCCTTTATGCTAAAAGTTCTGGAGAGAATGGGCATACAAGGACCATACCTAGAAAGAATAAAGGCAATATACAGCAAGCCAGTGGCCAACATCAAATTAAATGGAGAGAAGCTTGAAGCATTTCCTCTAAACTCAGGGACAAGACAAGGATGTCCACTTTCACCATATCTCTTCAATATAGTACTTGAGTTCTTGCTAGAGCAATAAGACAATTAAAGGAGATCAAAGGAATAAACATTGGAAACGAAGAAGTCAAATTATCCCTATTTGCAGACGATATGATAGTATACATAAGCGACCCCAAAAATTCCACCAGAGAACTCTTACAGCTGATAAACACCTTCAGCAAGGTGGCTAGATACAAAATTAATTCAAAAAAATCAGAAGCCCTTCTTTATACAACAAGAACTTCAAGCCCTTGAAGAAAGAAATGGAAGAGGCCTTTAGAAGATGGAAAGATCTCCCATGCTCATGGATAGGTAGGATCAACATAATAAAAATGGTTATCCTACCAAAAGCAATATATAGATTCAATGCAATTCCTATCAAAATACCAACACAATTCTATATAGACTTGGAAAGAGCTATTCTCAATTTCATATGGAACAACAAAAAGCCCAGAATAGCTAAATCAATCCTTTACAATAAAAAAATCTGGAGGTATCACCATCCCAGATTTCAAGCTGTACTACAGAGCAATAGTTGTAAAAACAGCATGGTATTGGTATAGAAACAGACCAGTAGATCAATGGAATCGAATTGAAGATCCAGAAATAAACCCACACACTTATGGCCACCTAATTTTTGTCAAAGAATCCAAAACAGCACAATGGAAGAAGGACAGCATCTTCAACAAATGGTGCTGGTCCAACTGGATGTCCACTTGTAAAAGAATGAAATTAGACTCATACTTATCACCTTGTACAAAACTTAAATCCAAGTGGATCAAAGACCTTAACATAAGGCTGGTCACCCTAAATCTACTAGAAGAAAAAGTGGGAGAAACCCTCGAACTCATTGGCACAGGTGACAACTTCCTGAACAGAACACCAATAGCTCAGGACCTGAGATCAAAAATCAATAAATGGGACCTCACGAAACTGAAAAGCTTCTGTAAGGCAAAAGACACTGTCATTCAAACAAAACGGCAGCCTACAGACTGGGAGAAAATCTTCACCAACCCCACATCTGACAGAGGGCTAATATCCAAAATCTACAAAGAACTCAAGAAATTAAATGCCAAGAAACCAAATAATCCAATCAAAAAATGGGGGACGGAGCTAAATAGAGAATTCACAAAGGAGGAATCCCTAATGGCTGAGAGACACTTGAAGACATGCTCAACATCCTTAATCATCAGAGAAATGCAACTCAAGACAACTCTGAGATTCCATCTCACACCTGTCAGAATGGCTAAGATCAAAATCTCAAATGACAGCACATGCTGGGTGTGGAGAAAGGGGAACCCTACTCCATTGCTGGTGGGAGTGCAGGCTTGTGCAACCACTATGGAGGTCAGTCTGGTGATATCTTAGAAAACTTGGAATAGCTTTGCCTCAGGACCCAGCCATACCACTTCTGGGTATACACCCAAATGTCTCCTCATGGAATTATAAGGAAGTTTCCTCGTCTATGTTCATAGCAGCCTTATTTGTAATAGCTAGAAACTGGAAACAACCCAGATGTCCCTCAACCAAAGAATGGGTTAAAAAACTGTGGTACATCTACACAATGGAATACTACTCAGCCATCAGAAACAATGAAATTATGCAATTTGCAGCCAAATGGATGGAACTAGAAAAGCTCATCCTGAGTGAGCTAACCCAGACTCAGAAGGATGAATATGGCATCTATTCACTTATAGTAGGATTTTAGCTATATAGTAGAGGATATCGATACTACAACCAACGCACCAAAGGGAACATGGACATAGACTTTTTATATTTTATTCTTTTATTTTTATTTTTTTATTCTTTTTTATATGTTTGTCAGCTTATTTGTTTGGTTGGTTTTTTAGCTCTCTCTCCCTGGCAATGAGACACTTTTCACCAGTGATACTGCCTCGTAGACCCCCATTGTATGAGGAGGCTCCTGGCCCTCATATGACCTATGAACTGGGGTGAGGGACTGTTATATAGGGACACCCCACTCCAGAGAAGAAGGATGGAAGGATCAGGGGATAAAGAAAAAAATGAAATGTGCAGTTTCGGCCTTTGGCTACTAATTGTCATAAACTGTTTAGGATAATTAAGAAATGCAAGCTAATAGTCATGCAAGCCTGTCATTTTGTTAGGTGCTATGACAGTCTACTATAGTTATTTTCTAAGCTAATCAGAAATCAAGTTGCTAAGAGACAAGCAACATTTGCTTATCCTAACATAAGAGATAGATAGGGCCTCTTCAAAAACCTCAAGAGATCTGCAGAATATGGCATTTAAAGATGTTTTCTTAACTTTAGATTTTTTGATACTGAGACATGTCAACTCCTGACAGCACCCCCTATTCTACTCCAAGTAGAAGATGAGCATTGAAAAATCTCCAGTGGGAGATGATTGAATTAGTGGCAAGCCTATCTCTTGGCAGAAAAAAAACCCTTGCTCCAACTGTAGACAGAATGCTGTCCAAAGAGGACAAAACTTGGAAGCAGGTAAGTCGACAACCTAGCTCTGCCAAGACAGGGTAGGCAAGTCCTTCATAATTCCTGCTCTACAATCAATGTCTGTCAGAGAAATGGGGCCAAACGACTGAAGACTGATGCTGTAATGTATGGAGAGAAAATGGGAACTGTTCAGGTAGCCACTGGTATGTCATTTCTTAGTTTTGGAAGCTGTAGGCCCTGCACTTCCTATATAATAAGATATATTTATCCCTCTCAGGTCTCTGAGGTGGTTGAAGAATAGATAGCTAGAGTCTCATAATTAAATTTTGAGTTGTTTAGGAATCAAGAGAGTGCCCTAGATCTAAGAAGATGTTTTTAAAATTGTGATGCAAGTTAGTATGAAAACTGAGTTAGATATAGACCTTTAAACTCATGGAGATGGTTAGATAGTAGAATGTTAAAGTCAGGTGCCAAATACATATGGACTGGACATTGGGAATGTATGCTAAGCCATATAACTCTTATAATTGTGGCCTAATTACCTGTGTTGTTGTGAATTGTATTTATTATTATAAGAGAAGGAGACATTTATTTGACTGAAAGGGGGAGCTGTTGGGGGGAAAAAGATATACCTTAAACTTAAAAAAAAAGGATGGGGATGGGTGGGTTGAGGCAGAAGAGGGTGGGAGGATGGAACTGGAGGGGGGAGTAGGGAGGGGATTGTGATTGAGATGTAACTTGAAGAATAAATAAATAAATAAATAAATAAGACCATGATGCTTCAGTGGTTAAGAGCACTGGCAGTTCTTCAAGAGGACCCAGGTTCAATTCCCAGCACCCACATGGCAGCTCACAACTGTCTGTAACTCCTGTTCCAGAGGACCCAACACCCTCAGACAGACACACATGCAGGCAAAACACCAATGTACATAAAATAAAAACAAATAATTTTTTTTTTAAAGACCACTCCCTGAGACCCATTTTCTTCACATGGTTGTCTTCCTGCTATTCCCGGGGCGGAAGTGCCTCACGCCTTGTATAAGTGATCCGAACCTCTCGCGTGTAAGTCGTTGATTGTTAATTGGGGCAATGTAAATATTTACATTACATCCAGCACACAAGGCCTGTCTTGGCCCTGTCTTGGCAGTTCTTTACTTTGCGGTTTCCTGAGAGCCATGAAGTGGAAAAGACGCCTAGGTTTCTCTCAGTTCTGTGAGACAGGAGTCAGTGGGCACCATGCAATGGGAGAGCAGGTGCACACTTGCCCATGACGTGGCTTTATATGTGCGCATGCTTTAGAGAAGGGGTCCGGAGTTCATAGTGATAATCAGCTCACCCAGGGGTGCGAGAAAGAGTTCCTCGTCCCACTGGAAGCTCCTGGGAGTATTGCTCGCGTGCCATATCACTGATGTCCAGACTACCAAGTTCATACCCTGGCAAGTGACTTTAGAGGTCCCCTAGATCCCCAACCTCCTTGGACCAAGGCAGGAAGGACTGTGACAGAGGTCTGCTCCGGCCCTGGCTCTGGGACCCCTGGGGCCCTTAGCTGCCGAACAGCCTCACCCAGGACAACTGCTGCCTGGCAGATCAGCAGGCCAGGAAGGACCAGCCACCTACAAAGAGGGACCAGCCAGGAGGGGCAGCCATAGGATGAGTCAGATCTCAGCAGGAGACAGGAGCAGAGTGGCATTTGCCGCTGGCCACTGAGCAAAACAGAGCCCACAAACCAGGAAGTCACTTGTCCAAGGCACCTGACCAACAAGAGATGGGGCCGGGAATTAAACCAAGGACGCAGTGGCTGTAGGAAGCGCTGGTGTTCACAGCCAGGGTGTGATGTTGGCAGCACATTTGCACCATCTGCAAAAGCCAGCCCTGTCCTGACAAAGAATATCCCAGACCATCAGACTGAGGGGACACTGGGTCACTGTTAGTCCTGTGTTCCCCATCTTGGTAGCTGCTGGTCACACACAGGGGCTAAGCCCTTGAGATGTGGCTGGTCTGAATGAAGATGTCATTATGGACCGCTATGGTGGTGCTCACCTTTAATCCCTGCACACAAGAGGCAAAAGCAAGTAGATCTCTACGAAGCCAAGGCCAGATAGGCCTACACAGTAAGACTCTGCCTCAAGAAAGATCAAAACAAACAAAAGACATCAGAGTTTAATGTGAAAACACCTGTATTTACCCTCTGTGTGTAAGATTTGGCCTTCCCTGGCTTTTCTTAGGCATACTCAGTCACAGCCCAGAGGTACTACACTGATACTTTCCATTAAAGTAGTCAGAAATAAATAATTCCCAAGTTTCCACAATGCCCTGCTTTAAGTAACATCATGAAATCTCATGGAAATCTTGTCCATCCACCCACAATGGGAGTTCCTCCTTTCTCCAATGCTACCTTCCCCCTAGTCAAATAGTGGCCATCACAGGGCCTGGAAATAAGTAACCCTTCTGTTACTTAACAATGGCTCTCCACGATGCAGTCACGTTGCTGTGCTTTTCACTTGCTGGAGAGACGCCACCAGAGCCATTCTCCAGGAAAAGGTGAAGGAAAGGGAAAAACTCCGCCCAAGATCTGAAGTGTGGGAGAGTGACGCCAGCCCACAACTGAATATGCTTTCTCTGGAATATTTTTATTTAACCACTCAGAGTAGCAGCGGCCCTCTGCAGACCAGGAATGGTCTGAGATTGGCAATTATCTCAGGAGGAAGATTTGCTTTTACATTGAGAAGTGTACTCCACCTGTGCACTAATCAACAGAAAACACAAACTCCCTTCAAATCTGAGATCTGCCCTCTCCCTGTCTCGAGAGACCTTTCTACAAGAAGATGAGATTGGGGGCAGGGGAGGGGGGGGGGTCCTGAGCCTGGCTCAGATGAGGAGGTAGCTCCTATTGTGGCTCGAACGTAAAATGTCTCCCAGCAGCTCATGTGGCTGCTAGGAAATAACACGTCTTCCCCATCTGGCAGTGACATTTAGAAAGCTGTAGAACCATCAAGATCTTTTCGGGGAGAGAGCAGAGCATCAACCTCTCTGGTACTACCCGCTATCATTAGAGTTCACTTCATGGCTTAACTGACAAGTTCGACTTGATCATAGGTCTGAATGCACGTGGGGAAACAGTAGATAAGGGATTTATTGGTTGCTGGTTCAAGGGCCCTGGGGTATGTCCTGGTTAATGGCCTGGTATGTGACTCCATGGGCCAGGGGATGGATGCATAGAATACGGGGGTCATGTAACTTGCTGAGCTACAAAGAGGTGCCCTACAGGAAGCTGCTGCTTGATAACTTCATAAACATGACTGCTGGGAAATTTGAGACATGCCTGTGACTTCCTCTTGAATAGTCTACCCAGTCCTAGAACAGAGAAGCTCAGCATGGGGCTGTAGCAGCTGAGGGGGCTGAGTGTCCAGCAGCCTTGCAGGCCAAGTCTGAAGCAGGAATGGATCCCTCGGGAGCATGGCTGCTGGGAAAGACTGCAAGGACCTGTGAAAAAATGAAAGGATAGTCATAAGAGGGAGAAAGGAAATCTATAATCCCCCGGGGGAGGGAGAGACTCCATTTATCAACTTCCCTTTGAACCTTCTTTTTAAAAATCGCCTCAGACAGGAGGGCTCCTCAGCTGTTGATGCTGGACGTGATGGAACTGTTGTTAATCCTTGGTCGGCAGGTCACAGAGGGACAGAATGGCCTGGGTGTTGTCCAGTGTGTCAGCAGTGGCCCAGCGTGGCTGCAAGGCCCTGTCCTCAAGCCCTCTGCAGCTCTGCCTATGGCTGCTGTGTGAACTTGGGAAATCAGTCTCCCTCTCTGGGCCTTTTCTCTTCCTTGTTCCTTAGAGGTAAGGAGGGCTGAGGGACTTTCAAGGACATTCAGCTCTGGGTGGATGCTAAGGAACCAAGGGGCAGAGTTTGGGAAGTGTCTTAGTTACTTTTCTCCTGCTAGGAAAAAGAGCATGACCAAAAGCAACTTGGGGAGGAGAGGATTTATTTCAACTTATAGTTGTAGTCCATCATGAAGAGAAGTCAGGGCAGGAACCTGCAGGCAGCAACTGAAGAAACAGAGGCCATGGAGGAACACTGCTTACTGGCTTGCTCTGTAAGGAGGCATCCTTACACAACCCAGAACCATATGCCCAGGGAAAGGAAGGGGAGGGAGAAAGGAAGGTGCCCAGATTCACTGACCATAACATCCCAGAAACTGGGATCCTGAGGTTCCACTCACTGCTCTGGACTGAGCCACCTGCCCCTTCCATCCCTCCCAGGCTTCTGGAAGAAGCTGCCTCCAGACTGTCCTTCTATGGACCGTATTCTTAGCACCAGAGTCTCTCCCACACATAACTTCCCTCTCCATGTTTCTACAACAGCTCCTTCCTGTCCACAGCTTGCCCACATGAGGCTGAGAGCAGGGCATGACAAAAAATCTGCTTGAATCTCCCTTGGTTAGATTCCTCAGAACACCTCAGGGTCCCAAAGACTGAAATTAAACTTCTCCAACTGGGCATGGTGGCACACACACTCAGGAGACAGAAGCAGGTGGATCTCTGTGAGTTTGAGACCAGACAGCTAGGGCTACATAGAGAGACACTTCTTAAAAAAACAAAAAACAAAAAAAACAAAACAAACAAAAACACAACAGCAAACAACCAAAAAAGAAATCTCCTCCTGTCACTACGCACAGCCCCTCTCTTTTCTCTCCCTACTCACCTGATTCGGTGAGACCCGTGGAGCCTCCACCTGCAGGGCCCATAAGTCAGGTTCCGAATCCATACACCCTCTCTCTCTCAGCTGCCACGGGGTCCATGCAGTCACCGTCCTTGTGGCTTGGAGGAGACAGCTCTACCTTCTTTACCCTAAGTTTCCTCAGTTCTCAGATCTCAGTTCCATGTCCCCTCCTCCAAGAAGCCCTCCAGGCTCTCTGACGGGTCAGCCCTTGACACAGTCTCCCAGAGCACCGAGAACCTTGACCTTGGTGCTGGAGTACCTGTTGACCACCCATGCACACCCGTGAGCTCTGGCCTACAGGGTGAGGTCTTTTTTAATCACAGCTGCAGACATTACAGAGAGCCTGACACATTGTATGTGCTCCAGTAACGCTATGGAAGGAAAGTAAGAAGCAGAAGTGTGATGGAGTCAGTATTGATCAAAGAGGAACAGACTACAGCATCCCAATGAGACCTATGGGTGAGTCTGAGCCACAGGTACCCAGAGAATCAGGATAATCATGGTGAAGCGGGTGGTCAGGAATGGGTCTTTGCTTTTTCGCTCCCTTCTGGCCCCAGGGCCCCAACCCTAGGGCTCTCTTCCTAGAAACACCCTGAAAACCATTGGCTGGGAAGGGAGAAGGGTAGGTTTCTGGATCCCACAGGGCAACAGCTGATGCTTTTGAGGAACATGGTCTCTGAGATTCTCAGGCTCTTGGCGGAGGGACCCACAAGCTTCCTGGCAAGGGATTCTACCCACCCCATGGGCCAGAGCCCATGGAGGAGGCTCTGGGCCCAGCAGCTCCATGTCTAGACGCATGTATCCAAGGTCAAGATCAAGATCAAGAGAGAGAGAGGACCAACGCATGCACTGAGCCCCAGCACAGTGGGAGGTAAGGGGGGAGTTTCTGGTGGTCGAGAACAAGCGCAGGTCTGGTCAAGAGTTGAAGAGCCATCCATGAGTCAGATATAGTCCTAGCCACGTGTTAGGCAGAGCACGCACCAAGAGTGAGATTACCTTCTGAGCAGCAGAGATGCCAAGACAGAGCCATGAGCAAAACACACAGGACTGCAATGGCCCAGAATTAATGGGGAAAGGGCCGAGAGTTTTCAACCCCAGACATATGAGGACAGCAGGTGTTGACTCCCTCCCCTCTCCCAACCTGGCACCGGAAAGTCCCTCTGGCAAGCCATCAACCCTGGTAAAAACTTATTACCTTGACAGTTATCAGGCCTCACTCTTTGTTTGACCTTCTAAGGTTTTTCCCCTTCCAACTCCCAGCCCCTGAGTATGCAGATGAAGTTTCTTTCAACACCCCTGTCCTGGCCAATGGTACACAAACCTTGCCCCAGAGACCCTGCCCAACTCCCCAGAGACCCTGCCCAACTCCCCAGAGCCATAAATGCCCCTTTCCCTCCCAGTAAACTAATCCAGTTCTCTGAAGCTGTTCTTGGGTTTGTGTATTCTTTGTTCTCGAACTCACAGCTGAACAAGGCCCTGCACTGCCCCACCTAAGCGTCCCTCCCTCCAGTCCACTCTGGTGCACAGTGCAGTGGACTGGCTCTCCTACGGGGAAGAAGCAGCCACAGAGCGGTGCCACTGCATTCTGTGCTCCTGCTAACTTTGCCTGGTTTGCCTGTGGGTCAGGGGTCACCGCTGTCCCCTTGTACAGAATGGGAAGGCTTATAGAAGACCTGAGTTTGTACCTTGATGTCCCACATAAAAAGCTGGGTGTGGCAGTGTGGGCCAATAATTCTAGCAGGATCAAAGAAGACCTCAGAACCCTAAGGATTGTTGACCAACCAGTCTGTCTTACCTGGTGGAGTTCCAGGCTTAGTGGGAGATCCTGCCTCAAGAAAACAAGGTGGAAGGGTCCTGAGGAACAACGATATCTGAAGCTGACCTCTGCCCTCCATATGCACAAGTGTCGTACACACACACACACACACACACACACACACACACACACACACTTGCTTACAGGCCAAACACAAACCTAAAGGGACAGAGCAAGCATCCACAGGATGGCTCACAAGTGTTTCTGGTATTGAAGTGATGCTGTTTTTTTAATTAAATGGTCCAGAGAGAGAGCTGTGCTAACATGACTCTCACCTGAGGCAGGATCTCGTTACATGGCAAAATATTTCCATCTGGAAATCAATGGAAGCCCGTGGGAAGAATTGCTGGCTAAATAATGAGGCAGATGAGTCAATAGACCCTAGTGAGCAGCTGAGGGGCGGGCGGCCACAACTCACTTCTGATTACAGGGCCACAGACACCAAACTGCGACACTGAACTATGTGAAAACGTGCAAATTCTTAGACAGAAAAGCAGGAACCAGAGGTGACGACAGACAATCTTCCTGGCCCATATTTTCCCTTCACAGGACTGAGTCTGGGGCAGCCTCCTACCATCCCTCTGAGCCCTGGGCTGGACCCTACCTCCTGGAGCTATGTCTCCCCAAGGCCTCGTCCCCAAACCACAGTAGTGCCAGCAGGACATGTTTTCAGCAGCTTAGAGATCAGGGCTCTGAGTTCCCATTCTCCCTCTCACAGCAGGTCTACAACACTCTTCAGTTTGCAAAGTCATTCATCTTTGGAGAGGGCTTGGGGGCCAAGATCTTTGAGGTCAAATTCGACTTCCACTGCTTTCTAGATGTCTCTGGGCAGGGTATTTCCCATATGTGCCTCAATTTCCCCATCTGTAAAATAAGACTGACAGTATCCCAGATTGGGGTCCTGTGATGTCTGTCTAGGTAAAGCATGTGGTGTAAAGCCCAGTGAGAAGAAATTCCTCACCCACATCAGAGTTCTGTATCTCCCCACCCCCTTTTCAGAAGGGGAAAGTGAGGCACAGAGAGTGGGAAACACCTTTGCTGTGCTTTCCTCACCACTGTCTCCTGGTTGAGGAGAGAGAATAAGAGGGACATGGAGCTCCTGGCTGTTGTCTCTGTGTGTGGAGCCAGAGAAAGTGGCCAGCTGTGACACTGGCCACACACCCAGCATGGGGCTGAGCGGTGTTGTTGCTCAAGAAGACAACTCCATTCCCACCTCACAGCAGTGACAACAGTCCAAGGTCCCACAGATGATGCTGTCAAGACAGCTGGGTACCTAGTATCCCAGACTGTCCACGCCCTAGACCGCCACTGAGTTCGGTCTGTCACAGGTCATAACACTGAGGTTCAGGGTGGCCGTGGGATCCTCCCAAGGTCCCACGGCCAGGGAGAGGAAGGTTCCCACAGAGTCCCACCCGAAGATGTCAATTCCCACGCTGTGACCAGATAAGTGTCCTCTTCCCTATCCTCAGAGCCTTGGATCCTGGGTTGACTGGAGGGAAGACATAAGTGACAGGAGGGTAGGCTGGCCCTGTGCTAAGCCAGAGCCTCCTCAGAGAGCCTCATAGGAGGATCGCATTTCTCTCTGCCCTTGGCATCGGCAGAACTGATGCCAGAAATAGAACTTCCCTCTTCACAGGAGTTGGGGGAACCCCACACAAATGTGTGTTTCTTCACCTTATTATCACTCCTCCCGAGGTCAAAGGTCACATCAATAGCTTCTTCTAGCCTCGAGCCTGAGCCAGAGCCTCAGTCAAACTGGCTCTCCTGTGAATCTAGCTTCTTCCTCAGAATCAATGATAAATCCAGCTTCTAAATTCTCCATCAGCTTCGAGTTCATAAACCAAGGCTTTTTATAGACTCCTACTAGGATAGCAAGGGCCCAGGGTAGATGCTATCCTGGAGTGTCTAATGCCCTAAACCCTGTCTGGTGCCAGGCGATCAGTAAGGGTCACCTTCCTGGCTCAGAGAGCAGTCAGTAGGAGAGTGATGGCCCAAACCAGCAAGCAATTGTCCCAAATGCCTTGGCCCTCACCAGTCTACCCATGGTGGACACTCTTACCTAGTAAAAGCCCAGTAGCCTAGGCTAGAAGGTCTCAGGGGAGTAGAAAGGAGGCTTCCTGACTTAAAACTTCGCCATGAAGGTCTGGTTCGGGTCACATTTGTCAAGTTCCAGAGACACTCAGTGCTTGGGATACTTACACCCAAGTTCATGGTTTCACATCCAGGCAGAAGTCCTGCAGGTGGGAGGGTAAAGAGTGAACACATCCCCAGAGTGCCCCCTGGCAGCATCGTGGCAGTGAGAGAGACTGCCATGGCTGTGTTCTGTGCCACAGCCACGTACAGCATTCTGGAGGCCACCGAGGGACCAAGCTCAGGCTGGAGTTCCTGTGTTAATCTTCTCACCGCTGATATGCAGTCGGTGAGTTTGAGACTGGGGGTGTGTGCAGGGCAGGAGCTAGGCTGAAGACCCCATGTCCTGGGATACTCTCCAGCCCCTTCACAAGTGTGCCTGCTGGGCAGGGGACATTGGAATCTTCCATTCTTCACAGCAGAAACACAGCCAGAAAACTGTTCCCAGCCATGGACATGTTTCCTCAGGGAGTGAGGGAGTCAGGAAGCAGAAGCCAGGAATTAACTGGGAACTGAGCAGATGGAACATGCCCAGATCTTCAATGGTGCTTGCTGCATGGCAGTGGACTCCTTGGCTGTGAGTGGACCTAGGAATCACATACGTCTGCTGACATGGGCATTTGAGAGTCCAAGAATCCAAGACCCAGAGTGATGGTTACTTGAGAGTCTAGTGAACATCATTCCTCAGTGGATCCATGGGGAATCTGAGGCTGTGTGTGTGTGTGTGTGTGTGTGTGTGTGTGTGTGTGTGTGTATACACGCGTGCTCACACACATACTCACAGATGCACTTGTATGCATGTAAGAGAAAGAGAGAGAGAGAGAGAGCTGCCCAACAACACAGCAAGAACATGGGAGGGCTGGAAACAGCTCTCTGAAGAAATGGATCCTGGCAGTTCAGAGCACACATCTAAGTAAAAGATCAAGGCTGCAGGTGCTGCTGATGGAGCAGGCTGAGGCTCAGGGAGGATGTGGAGTTCGCCCCAGGATGAGCTCAGAAGAGGAAGGAGGAGTTGGCACCTGGTCTGAACACCATTTCTTTATTTGTTTGTATAGGATCCCGTGCAGATGAGGCTGCCCTCAAACTGGTCATGTAGGAAAAATGATGTTGAACTTCTGATCCTCCTGCCTCCAAAATGCTAGGATTACAGGTGTACCCACTTTGCCCAGTTGAGGCTTAGAGAGAACACAGTTTGGGTGCAGAATTGACATCATTCCTGAGGACTCAGAATGCTGCTGTCGTCTAACAATCCCAACAGAAACTCCTGTGTACAATAGAGATAGAACTTGAGTGTGAGTAGATAAAACACAGAGAGTCTATAAACTCCTGCTTGTGGTGTCCACTTGAAATAAAAATAATGACCCTCGTGGGGACATGGGATGGTTAGTTCTCATGCCCTTAATCTATAAAACCTGTAACCCACCAAACATTTCTTTCCCCAATTGTTCTCCATCTTATTTTCCGAGACAGGGTCTCACACTGAACCTGGAGCTCACTGATGCTGCCAGGCTAGCTGCCAATGATCCTGGGATCTGCCTGCCGCAGACCCACACTGCTGCAAGCCTTTCAGGTGGATACTGGGGGTTCCAAATTCAGGCTGAAATGCAAGCACTGTGCTGAGAGCTAACTGTCCAGCTCCCACCTTTTCCCTGATAGCATATACTCCTCTTCCAGAGGAAGAGAACTTTATCACACCTAGAAGTGAGGAATTTAACTGCAGCCCACAGGCCCACAGAAACACTGAATGAGATTCTTCCCTGGGGCTTGTCTTCCCACCCCTCACTGCCTCCTCCATAGAGCTGCAGTGCAGTCGGGGGAAGGAAGGGGCAGCTAGGACGAGGCTATCTGAGGACCCCCTGTTGACACAGCCTGTAATCCCAGCACTCTGGAAGCTGAGGACTATGGAGGAGTGGTGCAAGTTCGCAGCTAGCCTGGGCTGCATAGTGAGCCAGAGTCTGCTGAGACTCCATCCACAGCAAGACTGTCTCAAAAACTAAAACAGACGATTCTTTGAAGGAGAATCCTAGAGACAGAATAAGGACTAAGGAATCTACCCCCAGAACCTACGACTGCATTTGACCCCCAGCGTGCTAAACATTAAATCCAGACTGATTAAAATAAATCTTCACACCGAAGGCTTTTTTTCAACTCAGCTCCTGTTACTAGCTACCACATGTCTGGCTTTCAACAAAAATCACAGGAGATGATAAGACAGAAGGAAAAATGTGGATAAGAAGAAACAAAGGAAGCCTAAGAACTAGGCTCAGAGACTGTGTAGATCTGAGAACTGCCAGCAGAGAATTTTAAGCAACTACGATGAATGTGCTGAGGGCTCCAGGGGAAAAACAGGGTGAGAGCAAATGGCTGTAAATTCAGGAGATGGACATTCAGAAAACCCGAAGGAAAGGGTAGCAATAAAAGGTGTTGTAAAAGAAGTGGATGCTCTTCATAGATTCATCAATAGACTGAACATGGCTATAGGAAAGAGGAGATGGACGCAAAGATGCTTTCCACCCAGAATCCAAAAGGAAGCGTCTGTGTGTGATAAAGCAGACCACAGGCCATAAGAAACCGAGGGTGTTTCAGAATACCTAACAACGCACTTCCTTGCATCCAGAAGAGCCAAAGGAGAAGACGGGAAAAGATGGGAAAGGGGAGAAATGGTAAATAGCCAGGAATTGCGCAGGGTTCTCAGCAAAGAACCAAAATGCTTCTGCTGACAAAAGATGGTCTGTGTGAAAAATTGTGTTGGGGTAACTGGACAACCACATCTTTAAAATGAAGCCAGGCACTTCTCACATCAGCCACAAAAAAACCAGCTAAACAGAAAACAGAAAAGTTTCAGGACAAAGCATAGGTGATTTTGCCTTTGGTGATGAGTATTTGTGCATTCCTGCTTGTGTGCATTCATGTGCGTGTGTGTGTGTATGTGTATACATGCATGTGTGCGTGTGTGTATATGTGTATACATGCATGTGTGCATGTGTGTGTACGTGTGTGCATGTGTGTATACATGCATGTGTGCATGTGTGTGTGTGTGTGTGTGTGTGTGTGTGTGTGTGTGTGTGTAGATGTGCATGTCGAGACCAGAGGTTGACATCAGGTGTCCTTAGGTTTTGAGACAGGGTCTTTCGCTGGAACAAGCTCATTGATGCAGCAAGACTGACTGGCCAGCAAGTCCTGTGTCCACCCCACCCCAGCTCTGCGGTTACAGACTTGTCCTGCTGCACCCAGCTTTTCCTGTGGTTTCAAGGATGACAGCACAGATTCTCAAGCATTTGTGACAAGAACTTTACTAACTGAGCCGTCTCCCCAGCTCCTGGTAGTGAGTTTTATATACAAAATTAAAAGCCTGATTCGTGAAAGGAAAATCAATTGATGTTGGGCTTTTCTACGATTACATTTTTCTGCTCTCTGAAAAGGGGTTAAGAGAATCAGCAGATAAACCAATAGGCTGAGGAAAAATATTTACTAACCACACCTGATAAAGGACTATTACTGTTGTCCAAAATGCACACACTGTTAAATGTTGGGGCTCTGAGGGGGGAAGGCTTCCTCAATAGACGTGTTTCAGCTCTGAAAGGAAAGCTATCCTGGCAGTCGGGAGCCAAGGAGCATCATAAAGTCTCAGGACACAACAAACCTCACACAAGTGATTTGTTGGGAGAGACACAAGGCAGTGACCACCTCTGCTGGGACAGGAAGCATCAGGGAACTGAGCAGGAAGCAGGCTTTATACAGTTTCTTGAGGGTGGAGTTTTCCAGGGTGGAGATCAGTGGGATTTCATGGCTCAGGGATTAGTGGGTTTTAGAGCTCAAGAATTACTGGGGTTTTGTGAGTTTTCAAAGCCAGAAATGGACTCAGACCTTTTACCCTACGCAAGCAGCAGTAAGAAAATTTTCCAATAAGAACATGAGCAAGAGAACTGAACACACCTCAGCAGAGAAGATAAACGAAAAGTGAATAAGCTCTCAGAGAGGTGTCCTGTGTCATCCCATGGGTAGGTTGAGAACAGAACCAAGGAGACCCCATCGTAGTCCAATGACAGATGAAGTAAATAAGTTGGGTGTCAGAGCTGTCTCAGAGGTTAAAACCTCTTGCTGCTCTCACTGAGGACCTGGGTTTGGTTCCTGGCTCCCGTGTTATGTAGCACACAACCATAGGCAACCACAGCTCCAAGGAAATCTTGGCACCCTCTTCTGGCCACTAAGGGCACTACACTTGTGTGCATACCCCCCCCCATATATATATATATATATATAATAATAGGGTGGTGTTTGTTTGTTTGTTTGCTTTGCTTTAAAGAAGAAGCTGATAGCACACCTTGCTGCAGGATACAGAGAGGAGCAAGAACTCCTGCTCACGCCCATGGGAATGTGGAGCGGTTGCGAACACTCTTAGGACTTTAGCATGTAGACCAGCAATCACACCGCTAGGTAGTCACTCAAATGACTTTAAAACTTCTGACTACGTGAAAGTCTACACATGGGCATTTATAGCCACTTTACTTATAATCTCTCAAAGCCAGAAACAGCTTATCTGTCTCTACACTAAGCAAACAAATGAGCAAACCGGAGCACATACCTACGATGGACTATCACACAACAATGAAAGGAAATGCTCTAATACAGCACAAGAGAACATGGATAACTATACAGCACATATGGCCAAGCAAAAAAGCCAATCTGGAAAGGCCGAGTGAGGCATGACTACAAACACGGCATCCCGGAAAAGACAAGTTACTGAAGCAGCCGAGAGACCAACATTGCCTACCCAAAGGAGAAGTGCGTGAAGAACAGGGTTCTTAGGTCTGGAAATTATCTGCAAGACTCATGTCTTGGTGGAATTTTATTAGGCAGTAGAGAAACACGGAATAATGACATGTTCAGGAAAATGGTTGGAACTAGAGATCATTGTGTTGAATGAAATAAGCCAGACTTAGACAAACGATGTGTATCTCAAACATGGATCCTAAATTTAAGGAAAAAATGTATGCAGTACAACAGGTATGGTGGCAGATACCTACAGTCCTTACACTCAAGAAGCAGAGGCAGGAGGATTGCCACAAATCTAATTCTGGCCTGGTCTACATATTAAGTTTCAGGCCAGCTAGGGCTACATAATGAGGTCCTGCCTCCAAAAAATTAAATAAAATATGTGTAGACATATGCCTATGTACATACATGTATAAGGCATGAAATTAGAAAGGGGATTCTGAGATGGGAAGGAGCAATCTTAAAGGGGAGGAAGAAGGAGAGGGTAATGGGATGTATGCAACACAAAAAATAGAACAGAGGGCTTTTGTGGTGAGGAAGGAAAGCAACCAGAAGGAGAAAGGGGCACAGAGGAAACAGTCGGGGAGGAGAATGAATGAGAAGAGAATGTAATGACACATACGTATGAAAATGCCACCATTACTTTGTATGTTAACTTAAAAAATAATTTTTAAAAATTCCTGTAGCAGTGGCTACAGGACACTACCCATGGACCCTGCAGGACAAAAAGCAAACGCTGAAGTGTGCCAACTAAAGAAATTATTTAGATGAGAAGAGAGTCACGAGGAAGATATAATAGTCTTTGATATATTAGTCTGTGTTGCAGATGCATGAAACCAGGGAGCAGTTTGAAGGGGTGGGGAAGGAGGCAAAAGAGCCACCTTCACCGTCCTCCTATAGAAAATCCGCTTCCCACAAAGGGGAGGGAGAGGAAGGGTGCTGCTGGTATCTGGTGTCCTTATGACTACACTGGACCTGGGCCGTTAGGTAGTTGCAGCTAGACTGTGCTCAGCTAGATTTCTCTCCTCACACACGACTCAAGCATCCCCTGTCTAGGGAATGGTGTCACCCACAGTGGGGTGTTCTGCCCACCTCAATGCTATCGAGATAATTCCACATAGATACACCCACAGGCCTCTCATCTAGATCATCCCTCACTGAGTCTCTCTTCATGGGTGATTCTAGGCTGTGTAAAGTTGTCATTTAACCTTGTGGTTATCACAGACGTGAAGCCACTGTAGTGTTCTTGTGTACAATCACGGTTGGCATTTACCAGAGAACATCGCCAAGTGGAGTTGTCAGTTTGAGCATCTGGGTCCCTCCTCTGAGACTGATTGTCACGCTCTCAGATTTTGGCCCTGGCTCTCAAAGTAATACCCTGACCTAATTTTTCTTTTAAATACCCAATGAGTTTGTCACCAACGCATTCATCCATTTGGGCAAGCACAACCCACAAATGGATATCAATTCCTCCGGGCTCTCCCCTCAGTCAAATCTCCTCTGAGCTCCCAAGGACACTGTGAGCACAGATCCATGCCACTTCCTACTCACTGAAATGATGTTTTGCAAAAGAGAGTTTATTCACAGGGTGGCCACGTGTGGAGCGGAAGACTCAAGGTTTGGCTCAGCCTCCCCAAGCACAGGGCTCAGGGCCACTTAGAGGACAAAGAAGCCCATAGTGTAAGTTGTGGAGAAACGGACTAGAGATGAGGCCAGTTTGTCCACAGTCTTCACCGTTCCTTCTGTTGTTGGTGGCATCAGTGGGAGCTAAGAGGGGAGTGATCTACCTTCTGATGTGAAAGGTCACTTGCACAAATGAAAAGTCCATGGTTTCAACAAAAGTAGCCTTCAACTCCCTGAAAGTAACCTAGGCAACCGTTGTCACTGTGACCCACACATCGGAAGCGTCACCCAGCAAAGCTAGAGAGGGACTAATAATAATAACTTGTTTGGCCCCGAGAGCGACAGAAGCGGTGATTTTCAAAGCCAACTGACAGCAAGTGACAATGGAGGACTTATTGGGGTCTAGGTTAGTCCCAGTGCCACAGGCAGCTTCACAGCTTCTGCCTTTCAGCAGCCTCCACATCTGCAAACACAGCAGCCACAGCAGCAATTAGCCCTGCTGTTTCTGCTCAACACTTTTAAACACAGTTGGGCTTGGTCGCTAGTCTACCCACATTTCCCAGCTCAGGGCTCACCAAGCTGTGGGACCGTAGTTGATAATGGGCTAAAAGGTGGATAAATCATTGTTCACTTCCTTTTCCTTCCCCTACTGGGATCCTGGCTGAGGAAGAGGACCCTAGAAGAAAAGATCAGAGTTTTAGATGCACCTCATGCTGTCTGTGCCCACCCCCATTCCCTGCTGGGACTTTTTAGCACTGTTATAATTTCTTACATTAATGGAATAATACATTTTACATTAATTAATTGATAAAGTAATTGTAGGGCTGTGATTAAATGCAGGGCTTTGTGCGTGCTGCACCAACTCCAGCCCTTGAGCTACATCCCCAGCCCTTCACATTTATTTTTAAATTTTTCTTAATTTTTCAAAACTGCAGTGGCTCTCTCAGTCATGAGGGGAATGACCTATGTCAGCTCTTTCCTGGGGTGCAGTGGAGGTGTTTATTGAAACTGGAGAGATCCCTGACAGAGGGAGGAACTGTCTCCCTCACCTTCTCCGCTCTCCCTGCCCTGCTGCTGAGACCCAGTCCCTGAAGAAGTCCCACTGGAATTGCTTAAGCATCAATGGAATTCTGTGGCCTTCTCATAGTTCACAGAAAACTCTCTTCCCTCTGCCCCCATACCCTTGGAGCACAAGGTTCCCGCCCCAGCCTCCTAGCCTCCTCTCCACATCTGCCCTGGTAGACAGCTGGGGCCAACTTCCAACCTCCTGAACCCTCAGTTGTCTAGGCCGTTTGCTCTAGAGATGGTCTTTCTCAATATCGTTCAGGGAAACTGAGGCATCAATAGGCTAAATTAAAAATATAATGTAACAAACCTGAAGTTTGTTGTCTGGAAAAGAAATAGAAACAGAAAACGGGGACCATAAAAAGAGGGCAAGAAAACAAAACAAGACAGATGCCACAGAAAAGGAATGTCAGTCACTCCCAAACTTGAGATGCTAGAGAGGAAAATTGGTTGAATAACTCTGGGCCAATAAGCTCTGGATTTTAGACTCACGGAGTGCATTCCTGGATAAAAAATATAACCATCAAAACCAAGCCCAAAAAATTTTATTTTAATTCTCAGAAATGTAAAAGCTACTGGAGAAATGGAATCAATTGTAGAAATATACAGATATAACATGTTAGATTGGAGGGGTGGTCTATTTGTGAGACTAACGAACCTTGAACCCAAGGTCACACCAGAAGCAGAAAGCTGACGAGCAGACTCACTTTTCTTAAAAAAAAAAATTTTTAATTCCAAATGTCTTTTAAAAATTAACAGGAAGGGGCAGATCTGGAGAGACCGTTGAACAGGTGACAACACTAACCAGACACGTCTAAGAAACCCAGGTCCGTCCCCAGGAGCCAGGGTGGCTGTGTGCATCAGGAGAGTGGCCCAGAAGAAGCTCATGGGCCAGCTGGATCATAGAGCACTCTGACGGAAACAAGAAAATCCACACCTCTGCGAGGTGGACCATGAGAATCCACCCCCTAAAGGTGTCCTCTGACTTCCTGATGTGCACAGCGGCCTGAGTGCGCATGTGTACAGTTGTGAGCCATTATGTGGGTCCTGGTATGCAAGCCCGGGTCCTCTGCTGAGGCAGTGAGTATTATAAACCATCAAGCCATTGCTCCGGGTCCATGAATAAACGTTTTAAAAAGAAATATGAAGGACGGGGCATGTAGCTCAAGGGTTGCAGTATTGGCCTAGCAAACACAGGGCCCTGGATTCAATCCTAGCACTACAATTACTTTATCAATTAATTAACATAAAGTTAATTATTCAATTAATGTGAAAATATAGTGATGGTGCCAAAAGTCCCAGCAATGAATGAATCAGGTATTAGACCACCGTGGCTTCCTTCTACCGGGAATGTGGTACCCAGTTAGCAGTAATGTATTCTGGGAAAGTAATTTGTCACATTAGGGAGTCTTTGAAAAACAGATGCTCATCTGAACGGGTACAGAAAAGGCGTTTAACCAAAACTGTCATCCATTCACAGCCAAACTCCAGCAAGCTAGGAATGAGAAAAGTAGAGGGTGTTCTGCAAAAAAAAAAAAAAAAAAAAAAAAGCAAAACGGAACAGCGGAGCCTCTGGTATCAGGAAAGAAGCAAGGGTGGCAGTGGTCACCACGCTTGTCCTCTCTGGAGCAGAAAGAAAAGATGAAAAGAGTGTGGAATGGGAAAGAGGAGGCAGAGCTCCTTTCCTTGGAATGCCCAGGAGTCCATGGAAAATCAGAGCGCTTTTAACGTTCTCTCTAGGCTTGTGAGCAGTGTGTGGAAATATGGACACCATCTACAGAAGGGAAATTGCAGCAATTCTGAGGCAAAGAATACGTCTAACTAGAGACGTTAAGTTCCCTAAGGAGAAAAAGGACTGTTGATCTGTATGGGCACGGCAAGGGCGGTGCTGCTCCTCGCACAGGCGCTCCCTTTTCCTCTCTGCTATGGATTTCCTTTCTAAAGAAGAAAAACACTAGGAGATGGCAATATGGCTCAGAAGGTAAAGGCACTTGCAGCTAAACCTGACAACCTGGGTTCGATCCTGGGAACCCACCCAGTGGAAGAAGAGAACCAACACCTATAAGTTCTTCTCTCATGTCCTAAAGTGTGCTGAGGCATGCACACAACCACACACACAAACATGCACATAGATGCGTGCATGCACGCACGCACGCACAATAAATAATATATTTTAAAAGGAAATAAAAGAAGAAACATTGTGCCTATTGATTGAAAGATTCATATTTGCATAATGCATTTTCCACACTGTGACCCCTCCCTGCCCCTACCCTACTCCTGACAGCTTGGAGAGGGAAGTGGCCGATAGGATGCAGTCCTGGGGCTGGGCCACAGGTCTCTCTTGGTTTCCAAGACCCTTGCTTTGCATTTCCTGGTCTTGGGCTTTTTGTCACAGCAGCTGTGGGGAGAGTCACTGAACGCTGTGCTAGGAGCCAGAGCACAATGACATGCCTTATAGCTACAAAGCTTGCAGTCACAGAGCCCCTGCTGCAGGAGGATCCAGATCACCCAACTCACACCACTAGAAGACTAGTGCACTGCCCGTCCAGAGTCCTTGTGACCTCATGGCTTAGTCCTAGTGCCTATCAGAGTCCAGGGCTGCAGTAATCAACCCAGCCCAGCAAATGAGGCTGTGGAAGAGAAATGAGTTGGCCAAAGGACTGGGAAGAGGCTGGGGTGCTCTGAGGATCGGACTGCCGGGTTCATAGTCTCTGAGCCCTGCTCTCTGCTCCTGGCGTCCTGTCTTCTCTGTCTCCTCCACTTTCTGCAGACTGGCCTCAATTTCTCCCCCTGAACCTTGGGTCTGCCCAATCGGAACCGAAAGGCTGCGTGGCAGCTCTTTCCAGCCTCTTGATCCCAAAGACACTAGGGAGCCTTCTCCAGCAGCTACAGGAGAAAAGCCCAGGGAGGAAACCAGAGGTTGAATTGGTGTCCTGCCCAAGTGGCTTCGCTTCTTTCACGAAAACAAGCACCTCAGGAATTTGCCGAGTCACATGGAGCTCTGCAAAAATTTGGCCTCAGCAGGTGGACTGTTCCCTGAAATACAGACCCCTTCCCATTCTCACCCCCTTGTGTTGCCTGCAGCCCCACCTGGGACCCTCCAAAGTCGTCTGCAGCTTCTGGCACTCTCAAACAAGGCCTGACCACTGACCTCAGCAGGTCCAATGCTGAGCATGAATCCTAGAGGAACGGTCTCTCCACCATAGGCATCCCATCAGGCAATGTACAAGAATGCTTTTTCCCTGAAAGGAAGATTCTGCATAGAACAGAATGGACACAGCCTGAAGAGCCATCAGTGGGGAAATGGGGAATGGTGGGAGGAAAGGTGGGAAGGAGGAAATTGGAGAGGGAAAGGGAGAAAGAAGTAGAGAGGAAAGGAGAAAAGGAGGAAGAAGGGAGAGAGAAAGCACCTCAGCCTTTGAAACTTTCAGCACAGCCTATAGTATAGCTTCATTATGAGGAACAAGGTCCAGGCCAGTGTGAGCACTCTGCAGGTCACCTGACTCTTCCACTCATTCCCTAGAACCCACACAGCGGAAGGAGAGAACCAACTTCTGCAAGTTGTCTTCCCACCCCCACATTTGGCAGGTGCACATTCACATTCTTGCACCCATATAAATAAATGTAAAAAGAATTTTTAAAATGAATGAGCTCCATCAATATTTACTAATGCAGAAAATATGCCTTGCAATATTATTATTAAATGGTTAAAGAGCCAGATGCACAAAGAAATATGATATGGTTCCTTTTAACTGTTTAAAAGCAGAGCAGGATGAATACAGCCAAGCATGCTTTTGTGTGTGTGTGTGTGTGTGTGTGTGTGTGTGTGTGTGTGTGTGTGT
>CAJQZJ010001750.1:13603375-13613446 GCA_907164525.1 Lophiomys imhausi | reverse complement strand
GTGTGTGTGTGTGTGTGTGTGTGTGTGTGTGTGTGTGTGTGTGTGTGAAGTCACTCAACAGCATTTGTTGAGCACTGACTGTATGCCAGATGTCGTTCTAGTATGTCAGAAACAAGACAAAGATGGCCTTCCACGTAGACTTGAGTATGCTGTCAGGGCAATGAGCCCACAAGCAGCAGGCACAGAGCAGAAGTAATGGAACTTTGGGGACTGGGCAGGGCTCAGGATATTAAAACGTTAAAGATGTCACTGCAAGAAGCCTTATTGAGAAACAGGCTGGGGCAGACAAAGTCCTTCCTCTTCTTACATCATCTGAACAGAGAAGGCAACCAAGTGTCTAAGGCCACAGGACAAGAAATGGAAGTGGGACCTCCCCACTCCACCCTGGAAAGGAGCCTCCTCCCCACCCCACCCCTTTCTATGCCTCATGGGTGTCATTACTACATTGGATCTCTTGGCACCCACACCATGACAAGGCAACTATAATTCCTCCCTTACCCCAAAAGGAAGTGGAACACTTGCCTGGGCTATACAGTGTAACTCAACAGTCAGGATTCAAATCCAGGCTTGTGGGGATGAAAGGGCTCTTGTTGGCCAAGAGTTGTCACTGGAAAGGACTCTAGGACCAGCCCCAAAATGGGGTCTCAGCCTCATGAGAGCCTGCGGCCTTTCCAGAGACCTGGGCTCATGTTGGGTTTGGATAATTGAGTAACACCTTTAGGAGCCCAGCCCTCTCTGGCTTCTGCGGTAGCGTGCCTCACTGTAGGAGGATCAAGAAGAGACCCCTGAGCCTGTGCCGCAGACAGATCTCCCAGGCCTAGCATCTGGGCTCAGAGGCAGCCGGCCTTTGATCCAGAGTCCAGGTCCAGCTGTTGTGATGCGAAACTGATGCCTTGTGAAGCCAGATCCCATCAGGGGACAGATCAGAAACCACGTGCGGCCTCATTACTGATCTGACCTATTTTGCACTCTCCCTTGCTGCGGGCTGAGGTGGCTGCTATAGTAACGGCACAGACAGGGGATGGAGGGGACAGAGGCAGCCCCTGGGACACTGTTCTCTACCTAAAGGAAATGAAGCTTATAAACCCGAGGCCCCTGGCCTCCCCACTTCCCACCACTGCCCTGGGACCTGGCCTGGCCTGGCCATTCTCTTCCCTCTCCAGAAGGCTCCAACTCTAACTCTGTCCCAGACACTGCACCAACAGTCACTGCTGACTCTGCTTAAGGGCTGTGGGAGCAGAAGTCTGCAGAGCTATGTGGTTCATAACTCAGCCACGTGTTCCTGCAGTAATGGTTTTGCAGGGCAGTTGCCTTGAGTTACTCTATGTTGGGTCCCAGTGTGGACACTGAGCAACACAGGGACTCCAGTTGAGTTCAAATTGGAAAGTCATTTATGGGAGGCCTCCCCCTCTTAGTGGAGCCCTGCAGACATTGTGTCTTCCTGGTGCTTGAGTTTCAGAGATAGTCACATTAACAATGTGTGACTATGTGAACCTACTGTGCTCAGGTGCCAGCCTCCTAGGGCTTGGGTATTCATGGGGAGAGGGATCCTGGAGCCACTCCTCACAGACTCCAGGGGACCACACCAGATATTAGGGCTGCAGTCCACGGTACGAGGAGCTACCTGGGATCCAGTGCCCACTCTACGCCCTGTCATCTGAGGCCTTTTTCTATTCTGCACTCTCCTCCACCATTTTGATCATTAAAGCTGGTTTTATAGTCCAGCCCCAGGCTCCTCCCTTCATGCCTAGCCTGCAGCTGATGTCTTATAGAAGGCCTCCTCCGGTAATTCTTACAAATCATAATGCAACCTGGGCACTCTGCTTCTGAGAGCGTTTGTGTTAGGTTCCATCTAGCTTCTCTCACAGTGCGATCAATGACAGCCCGCGGAGTCAGCCAGCACGCCACCCCAACCCCAACTCTATCTCATATCTATTCTCAATCTCTCTCCTCTTCCATCCTCTCCTCTCTCTCTCTCTCTCTCTCTCTCTCTCTCTCAAGATGATCTGGGTCACAGACACAAAGCCTGCTCCTTCACTGTCCCCAAAGAAGGCTTCATTCAATTCTGCTCTAAGACACGTGTGTGTGTGTGTGTGTGTGTGTGTGTGTGTGTGTGTGTGTGTGTGAGAGAGAGAGAGAGAGAGAGAGAGAGAGAGAGAGAGAGATGGCCAAACCTGTAGTGTGGCAGGACAGAAAAAAGCTGCTGCCTTGGTGTACATAGGATCAGCACGGGGCCATCTCAGCTCTTACCAAGCCAGGCCGTGAGGGGTTTAGTGTCAGAGAGGCACGGGCATGGGTCACTTGGGTCCTCTTCTCAACTGTGTGATTATGGGGCATCTCTGGGTGTATGCTCCCTCTCCTGTGAAACGGAGATAAACTCAGGACCACGATGAAGACTGGATGAAGCTATGGGTGTGAATCACTCCATTGGTAGGTTCTAAAACAAACAAACAAAAAAAAAGAACTTCAGGAAGAGTACACAGCTCTGCCGGGTGAGATGTCCACACTGGTCAATTCATTAGATGCCTTCCTTAAAGTTTCTGTGTGTCTATCAGACACTGTTTTGGGTATCTCCATCCATTACCTGTCAAATCACCTACACTTCAGAGCCAGCTCCACAGAGCAAACTCCAGAGAGCCCCAGGTTGACACTTAGGACCATTTTCACGATGGTGGCAAATGCACTTGCAGCCAACCCTGATGGCCTGAGTTGGATTCCCAGGTCCTAAATGCTGAAAGGAGAGAATGGACTTGCACAGGTTGCCCTCTGACCTCTGAACATGCCCACACAGTAACATAAATAAAGACAATTTTTAAGAAAAGACCTTTCCATGAGCCCAGACTCTTCCCACCAGTCCAGTCTCCTCCCCAGAGTGACCACCATCCTTTATGAGTATCTTATTTCTACACTTTGGGAAGAAAAATACAGACTCTTTTGATGAGTTCAATAAGACTGGAGGCATTCATCAAAACAAAACAAAAAGGATAAACATGAGAGAAGTGATGTGTAATGTTGATTCCCTTCCCACAAAGAGATTCAGTTCATCCAGTGTCACTGTGGAGAAACCGGCAAGATAAAACAGGGTGTGGAAGTAGATATTTTGACATGTTAGCAGTAAATGGTCCCACTCTGAATATACGAAGATTCCCAAATGACCCTAATCGAAGGACTTGAATCTTTGAATTGGGGTTTCAAGAAGAAGCCTGAATGGCTCATCAGTGCTTGCGAATATGTGGAGCCTCATTAGCAATCAGTGAAGCAGCAAACGGAACAGCAGGAGAAGAATCCACCTGCTGACTGGGCATAGTGGAGTTGGACTAGGTGGGGGGGAGGGGACTCCTTCCATTGTCTCCTGGAAACATACACTGGCTCTTTCAGACTAATTTGCTATTGTCTTGTCAGGCCTACCAGGCAGACCCCCTCCACCTGCAGCAGCTCTGCATTTAGACCATGCCCAGGAGAGTCTCCTGTACATGAGCACTGGGAACCGCATACAAGGATGTTCGTGGTCACTCATTTGCAATAACATGAACCTAGATACAGCCCCAATCAATACTGTTGAGAGAGTGAATCCGAAGTCGAGATGGGTGTGTGGGAGATTCTACGCCAGGACAGCATCAGCAGCAGGCAGGGCCTCCGCTCCCCTCCCGTATAAGCTACACCCTGCACATGTAAAGCACACCCAAATATAGATAGATTCCCTAGACCGTCACCGTGGAATGCACGGCTATCTCAGAGCCAACCATCTCGTCTCTGGGGTCAACAGGGACTCTGTGGCTGGGGCCAGGTGTCTATTACATCAAAGAATGAGCCCTGGGGACTCTGTGGGTCTCCTTCCTGGGACCAGGCCTATGCTTGATCAGCAACCCACTCTGGTGTTACTCTCTGCCGGAGTGGCACAGTAGTCATCCTTTGAAGAGCAGCAGCAGCATTTCTTCCGCTTAGGGCACCATGATCCCCATTCTACAGGCAACCCCAGGGTACATGACCAAGGTCCAAGCCACCTGTCTCTCGCACTTCAAGAAGTACCCCTCGTGGGAGGCTGCAGCCCTGGGCTGAGGGCAGTGGAGGCTTCTGGTGGCACCTGGGCCTATAGAGACAACCAGAACAGTCCCAAGGTACCAGTTACCCTTTTAAGACAGGTTCTAAGGCATCAAAGACAGGCTGTGGGAAGGATGCAAGCCCTGCACCCCCTCCTCCGAGACTTCAGGCTTGTCTCTGATTTGAAACAGTATTTTAGGAATAGATGTTCTGCAGGAGAAGAAAATGAACATCAAAACTGGGGAGGAGGCAGGGGTGGCTTAGTAGGCAAAGTGCTTGCTGGTCAAACTTGAAGACCTGAGTTCAAATCCCCAACGCCCATGTAAAACCCCACACATGGTGGCTAGTGCCTGGAATCTCAGCTCTGGGGAGGTATAAGATCCCTCAGCTAGCTGGTCTAACTGAATTAGTGAGCTTCAGGTTTGGTGAGAGACCTTGTCTCAAAAGGTATTTGACATTGACCTCTGGCCTCCACAGACCAACATGCGTACATGTGCACACACACTACAGAAATGCAAAAAATGTAAATAAATTTAAAAACCTAAACTTTTTCATAGCCCAACCCTGACTTAGACCCGATGATACTTTTCCACCCACCTGTCTGGATTTTTTTAAATCCAGGGATAGAAATCTGGATTATTATTATTATTATTATTATTATTATTATTATTTCTCACCTTTTTTTATAAGCACTTTATCAATGTGAATGTCTTAATGGAGTTTTCTTGTTTGGTGGCCAACAGTAGCCCACCATGTTTTCATACCATAACTACTTTACCTGCCCTGGTGGTCAGGTGGATACATGGTAATGACCCTGTGCTCAAACCTTGGTCTCTGGCTCTGGCTATTTTCTGAAGGAAGGTAGCCTGAGGGTCAAAGGGCACAGGCACCTGCATTCTTTAGGCTCTGTGAGTGGGAAGTTGCCATCCTGGAAATCTGGCTTGGGCCCACACCTCAGGAGTCCACATGGTGTCTCCCACTCCTTCAGCACCATCTTGGCCCTTTACTAATCTGCCTCCCCACTATCCCTCTCTGCCCTTGGGAAACACAATTGAAAAGTTGATATGCTGAGATGGCTAAGTGTGTATTTATCTGTAGGCACTTTTAAAAAGTCAACATAATTACTCAAGTCCCATTAAGTTTAATTTGCAGCCAATCTCACATCTAACAGGAAGCAGACAGGGTGCTGCTGAGTGGGATGGAAGAGACAGGTTGCTCTTTAGAACCAGACACCATTCGATGGGCTGGCTGGGTAGGCAAAGCCAGGTCCTTTCAGTGGATGGCACTCTTGCAGGTGGGTAGTCAAGTGTCAAGGACTCTGCCAGTGACCCCAGGTCCTCTGCTGTATTAGCCAGGCAGCTTCCTATAATCAGGACATCTCTGGAGCAGGGATGCTGTCCAGCTTCCTGGAACATGATCATCCCCCAGGGAAAAGCACATCCCTGGTGTTCACAGGCTTAAAACTGAGGGAGCCCTTACCAGGAGGAATGGCAAACAGTGGAAGAACATTCGACTCCTCCTATTCATGTCTAGATGACATTGCACACAGTCCCCCTCAGGACCGAGCCTGCAGGGTGACACCCTTACCTTTCAACCTCTCCTGGCCCTTCCTATTGTCCTTCTTACCTCCTGGAGTCACCATCAGAAAAAGCCCCTGAACTGTGAAAGGACCCACATCACGAATCCCAAGGCCCAGACCAGCTGTTTCAAACCAGCAACAGTGTTAGGGGCCAGAGAGGCATGGAGGATTTGATGGATACTCAAGAAAGGTACCAGAGGAAAGCTAGGCCATGTGATCTCTATTTTCACCTGGCCAATGGTTCTCTCTTTCACCTCTTTACAAACACATGTAAACATGTGTCTGTCTGTGCACACATTACCATTAGACATTTGCACATGTGTCTGTGCACACATTACCATTAGAATATGAAACACTTCCTTCAGGCTCATACAGGGATGTCTTAGTTGCCAGCCCATGGACTTTGTGGAAGCATTTGAACCTTGGGGGCTCAGACCTTACCAATGAGTTAATCCCTTAATGGCATCATGAGATGATGACTTTTGGGGAGATGAAGAGTAGTAGACAGGGTTAGTTGTCATAAATAGGTCATGGGAGTGGGGTCTCCTAGACCTTCTCTTCCTTTGTTTCCAGTGGACCCTGAGTGAGCATCTCTGCTTAGCCACACCCTCCTCTCCACAATGCTCTGTCTCATTGTAGGCCCACAACAATGGAAACAGCACACCATGGACTGCAATCTCTCAACTCATGAGCCACAATAAATTCCTCCCCTTTTCAGGTTTGGTTTTCCAACTTTTAATTTTTTGTTTCAGTCTTTTCAACTTTACCCTGGTATGGATTCCAAGTAACTCCAAAACTGGGCATTCGTTCATGGAAAATGAACAGTGACATCTTTTCCTATGTGTGCTGTTTTTCTTTTTGTGATTGGCTTGTGGAGAGTTCTTTATATATTCAGGTTCTGCTTCTTCTTTAAAAATAAAACAAAACCTTCCAGAGGCAGGTGGATCTCTGTGAGTTCGAGTCCGGTCTGGTCTACAGAGCAAGTTCCAGGACAGCCAGGGCTACAAAGAAACTCTGTCTGGAAAAAAAAAAAAAAAACCACAAAACAGAAGAAAGAAACAAGACTCCTTTTATTTGAATTTAATACAGCTATGTATATAGAAAATTCAAATGGCTTTATAAAGAAGTGACTTTAAGATTTATTTTCATTTTAAATTATGTGTAGGTGCATATGCCTGCATTCACATGAGTGGAGGTACCCTAGAAGGACAAGGAAGTTGGATCCCTGGAGCTGGAGTTAAGATCATTGTGATCCCCTTGACATGGTTGGAAGTGGGAACTGAACTAGGGTGTTCTGGAAGAGCAGCAAGTGTTCTTAACTGCTAAGCCATCTCTTCAGCCTCTTTCCCATGGCTCTTTGAGGTACGGTTTCATGTAGCCCAGGCTGACCTCAAACTCTCTATGTAACCTAGCATGACTTTGAGTTTCTGGTCCTCCTGCCTCCTCCTGAGAGCTGGGACCACAGTTGTGTACCACACACCCAGCTTACACAGTTCAGAGGACTGACCCCAGGGTCTGCTGCATGCTAGGCAAGCACTCTGCCGACTGAGCTCCAATGTGTTTTCCTACTCACTGATGTGTTGGGACAATCAAAAGGTGTTTATGCTAAGAAGAATTCATGATTATTCTTCCTTCCATGATGAGGGTGATTAATGCTTCTGTGCTTTAAGAAATCCTGACTGCACCCCAAAATGGGAGACTCACATGACACACTTCCTATCCTATTTTCATACTTAGATCTGCTGTTTTGTCTTAAATTCATCTGTGCAGGTGTATGTGAAAGTGTCTAGACTCATTTTCCCTGGGAACACTCAGTTTGTTGAAAAGGATAGCACATGCATGTATGTTCTTTGGGCCTCTGTCTTCTGTTCAGTAGCCCCATTTGTCAATTCTTACTTTGTCTTACCTTCTAGGAATTCACCATCCTGAACCAGCTGTTGTACATCCCCAAATTCTATTGAAAAGTTATTTGGTGAGGCTGATTCTGTTAAATATATAATTTAACTAGCAGCATATTGATTTCTATCGGTCCCAAATTGTTTCGTTTCCTTTTTGTCCCCCCTCAGTATTTTGCTCCCCACAAACTAGGTGTCTTAGTTGCTTTTCCATAGTTGTGATAAAATACCCTGACAAAAGCAACTTAAAAGGAACAGGGTTTATTTGGAATCACTCTTCAGTGGGGGAGGGGGTACAGCCTGTCATGTTGGAGAGGATGCTGGTAAGGAAGGCACAGCTGCAGGAGCAAAGGGCTGATCAGCACTCAGGAAACAGGAGGTGAGCAGGAAGTGGAACCCCTGCACAGCCTCAAGACCGGCCCCAGGGACCCATTCCCTCCATCGGGGCTCCTAGGTTCCACATTCTTCCACCAGTTGGTGACCAAATGTCCAAAGGCAGAGGCTGTGGGAGGTGCTTCATCTTCTGACCACACTAGGCAAGTGCTCTGAGCTCCAGCCCCAGACCTTTGTAACTTAAAATTCACATCTATCCATTTGATGTGTGTGTGTGTGTGTGTGTGTGTGTGTGTGTGTGTATGGTCAAGGTAGGGCTGGCGGTGCGGGGGCGTGCATATACCAAGCAACACATACATAGTCAAGAGACAACTTGTAGGAGCTGCTGGTTCCTTTGTGCCCTGTGAGGCCTCAGGTTGGCAGCACAGGCGGCAAACACCGTAACCTGCTGAACCATCTTGCTGTATGCCTTTCTTCAATGAGACAGGATCTTGTTGTGAAGCCAAGTTAAATCAACCTTCTACCTCCAATAACATGTTTTTGAAGCTGGAAAAAAAAAACATTTCTTTTAAACATATTTTTAGGGTTTGTTCCTGGACCTCTACATTATTCCAGCTCCACCTACCCACCACCCACCCCGACTGCAAGAGGCTGGTATCATTAAAAGACTGGATCACCCAAAATACACCTCAGCTGCCCACAGCCCATTTCTCTTCTCATACCTTACAGTCTTGTTAATAAAAGAATTTAGAAAGAGAAAAGAAGCAAACAAAAATATTTTCAAACTGTTTATTATTAGCCTAGAGCAAGAGTCAGCATACTATCTTTGTATAGGGACAGAGTAAGTAGTTCAGGCTTTGAAGACCATATTCATTTTCTCTCTCTCTTTCTCTCTCTCTCTCTCTCTCTCTCTCTCTCTGTCTGTCTGTCTCCCTCTCTCCCTTCCTCCCCCTTCCATTGTACTGTGAGAGTGACAATAAATGTGCCAGTCAGCTTTCCATTACTGCAACAAAATACTCTGAGATAGCCAAGTTAAGAAGAAGGAACATTTATTTACATCAGTTTGGGAAGGTTTCAGTCCATGGCTGGTTGGCACCATTGCTTTGGGTTTGTGGAGTCCCAACACGTCATGATTTGAGAACATGTTGTAGTGAAGACCCTCATCCCATGGCAGGATCCAAAAAAGGGACCAAAAGGAGGACATCAGGGTCCCCTAAGTCCCTTCCTGAATATACCTCAGTGACCTGACAGCTCGCATTAGACCCCATCTCTTAATGGTTTCACCACCACCCTTTGGTGGGGTGCACTGAGAGCCAAGCCTTCAACATATGGGCTTCTGAGGAATATTTCAGATCTAATGCAAAGAGAAACCTGTGAAAAACAAGCTTTGGCTTTGTTCTAATAAAAAATGCACTCCCAAACATGGACATTGGATTTTGTACAATTTCATGTATCACAAAGTATTACACTCTGGATGGTGGCCTGGATTGGACTCCTAGGTCGTAGTTACAGGCTTGGGCAGAGCAAAGCCAATCCATTTCGATGACCCCACTCTCACAAAAGCTCATTACACCTACCTATGATGCAATAGAGCTAGAGTTACTCAGCTAGTTAAAGCCCCTAACATAAAGCATCCCCACCCCAAGTGAATGGCTGTCAGTGGTCAGACTGGGCAGATCTTCCTCACATGGAGCCGAAACCAGCCTGTGTCCATGGCAGTGCAGTCTGTCATCTTGGCATCCACTTTCACTCCCCGGCAAAAGAATCCAGGCCAAGCTGTGGCCAGCAGGGCTGGGAGAGCCAGGCACTCACACAGGCACAACTCTAGGAGAGTTACTCAAGCTGCTGGGCCAGACCCCTGTTGGTAATGGATGCCACTCTTGGATGCTGCTGTGGAGGCACGACCCTCTTTAATCTGCTGCAGTATCATTAGGAGAGAAAGTGTTTGCTCAGAGAGCTCCCAAGGCCTTTGCAAACTGCAAATTCAACACTAACAGCCAAGGCTGCTCGAGCCTTAACCTCCTCTGACCAGTCCAGGCTGGTGCCTCAGAGAGGTGACTCTGTGGGGCACCCTGGAGCCCTGGAGCCCTGGAGCCTGGAGCCCTGGAGCCCTGGAGCCTGGAGCCTGGAGCCTGGAAGCTGGAGCCCTGGAGCCCTGGAGCCTGGAGCCTGGAGCCCTGGAGCCCTGGAGCCTGGAGCCTGGAGCCCTGGAGCCTGGAGCCT
>CAJQZJ010001750.1:13573413-13603275 GCA_907164525.1 Lophiomys imhausi | reverse complement strand
TGGAGCCTGGAGCCTGGAGCCCTGGAGCCCTGGAGCCCAGGAGCCCTGGAGCCCTGGAGCCTGGAGCCTGGAGCCTGGAGCCCTGGAGCCCTGGAGCCTGGAGCCCTGGAGCCTGGAGCCCTGGAGCCCTGGAGCCCTGGGTCCTGTTTCCAGGATTTTCTGGCCTAGAAAGACAATGGGTGGAGGGAAGGAAGGAAAGAGAAGGGGAATCCTACGTAGAGGTCCCCCAGACTTTCCACCCCTGGTCGTGTTAGAGAGCAGAGCAAAGGGTTAGGATGGGGCTAGTGAGTGGGTTACCCCCAAACCCCAATGCTTAGTCTCTGAATGGCAGTTCCTGGAAAGACACCCTGTTCCAATGTTTGAGGCAGTGGCAGGGGAGGGCAGCATATTCTTCTTACCAAGAAGAGAAACACATCTTTGGCTGAGGCTCAGAATTCTCTCCAAGCTGCGGCCCTAAACCAGGAAAATGCCCAGCTCCTGGTCAGGCTAACAGGAGTTCTGCTTGTTTCAATTTCTTGTTGTTGTTGTTGTTGTTGTTTTAATTCTGTACATTTGCATATATCTGTGTGTGGATTTGTTCACATGAACACAGTTAACTGTGAGGCCAGAAGGGGACATTAAATTCCCTGGAGCTGGAGTCACAGGCAGTTGTGAGCCATCCACACTGGGTGTTGGCCACCAAGCATGGGTCCTCTGCAAGAATGGATCACACTCACACCTCTGCGCCATCTCTCCAGTTCCCCAATTTTGTTTTTAGGTCCAAGAACCAAAACTAAATTCTGACTGTTTTCAGAAAGACAACCTTTCCCACCATCCACCCAGCTTCATCTCTTCCAATCACATCCACTGGGTAGTATAACAGAATTTTTTTTATTTATAAGCACTTATATTTATTAATACTTAACAAACACCTATAAAATACCTAAATGCTATAACCTAAAACCTATAATCTAAAATCTATAATCTATCTAAGAACACCCTAATATCTGGGAACACTCCAATACTTATCTAAAAACACTTAACTAACATTATTTTAACTTTCTTAAAGGATATTAATATTATTAGTGTAGGTCCATGCAGGGTGACTTGTTTTATGTCAGTCCCATCTTTTAAGCTTAAAGTCCATTGGGCCTTACTTTGCCAGTTCACAAGGCCAATTTATTTCAACCACCAAATTGTGGCCAGTTTATAGAGTTAGTTCTTTTCCAACCACCATCTGAGGCCAGTCTTTTCCACAGTTGACACTCGCCTCCACGGTCTCTTTGGCCTGGGCAAGCCTCTCCAAGGAGCTTCTGAACTTCGTTCGGTTGGCTCACTTTTTGACACTCTGGGGCCCCAAGACCGACACCTTCAAGGAACTCTCCCTCAGCAGGTCTTATGTCATGCCTTTGCCTTGGGCTTTAGCAGCCTAAATTCTGTTAATGGCGTGCCTTGCTGTGGGATTCTTCAGCGTGACTTCTCAGTCGGTGAGGGCAGGAGGAAGAGAGAGACCATGTGGAACCTCTGGCTTATATATCACCTTATCTCACCATCCTTGGCAATCTCAAGAGTCCACAAGATTTCTCACCGTGTCCAACGGTCCCGTTGCTTCTCACAGCAATTGACGTCATTTGCGCAGCTTGCGCAGTTTCTTAACCACACCCCTTCCATCAGGCATATCAAGTCTGGCCACAACGCAGCTTTGTCCATATCAGCAAGTAAAGGGACACCAAGCTTTCCTTATGTGCTACCAAATGCTAATCTGAACTGCCTACTAATGTCACTAAAGAGAACTAACTTCTACCACAGGGTAGAAAGCGATTTCTTTTATCTGGGGAAACCAAGCACTGAAAAGGGGGACTGTCAGAGACCTGGTAACAGGTCAGTAGAAGGGGCTCTTGATGTCCCAGCTGCTTCCTCCACTTCTCTCTCCCTTACTAAGACAATATCTGTCTGTCTCAACAGAACCTCAGGGTCTGTCATTCCGTTCCTGTCCCCAGTTTCCTGATTTGGGCTCCTGTGGTCCTAACCATATAGGGGGAACCCTGTCTGTACTCCTCTCTCTGCAAGGGAAGCCAGCCAGAGAGCATGCATTTCCTATGTGGAGAGGCAAAAAGAACAAGTGACACACTCTAAGCCAACTTCCAGGGCTGCTGGGGTTGAGGAAAGAGCCTTGCAACAACTCTGTGTGCCCTAGAGAGCAAGCTGCGGCTCAGGTCAGGCTGAGCCTGGAGTCTGAGCAGCCCATCCCTCAAATGGAGAACAGCTGGAAGGCCTAATCATTCTTGACCCTCTCCACAATCCAGACTGGCCCTCTCCTCCCTCCCCAAGGACTTGTAACAGAATCCCTGGCCACAGGCATCTGTTACTTCTTAGGTCCAGTGCAATACTGTTGCCATCTGCTTTCCAGTGGCAGGTCCCCAGTTTCCAGCCCTGGTCCCTTGACCTCTCTGACCTCTGACCCTGACTACATAATCCTTACCCGGTCTGGGGCACTGTCTTCACACCAGATGCCTTGGCCACCAGGACTCAGACTCTTTGTCCTGTCACAGGCTCCTCAGAGCCCTCCTATAGCTCCCCACACTCCCACTGGATCAGCAGAGAGCACAGGGCCTTTCTGATCTGGCCCAGGGGCCTCAGCTCCACCTTTCAGCATTAGTCTTGCAATATTACCTGAGCCCCGACTTATCTCCATCCCCTTCCCAGGCTCTCCTGTCCCACCTAGCCCTCTACACAGATTTGCTCTAGTCCGGGGTTTTTGCTAAGTGCTCCCAGTGCCTGGCCTTGAGCTGTGACTTCAATTGATGGCCTCACTGTGCTCCAAGTGACCCTGGGGCAACTCTCCCATCCTGTAGTTAGGCAATCAGGGTTCAAAGACTGAAGCAGGTATCCAGGGACACTTGGCTAGGATGCTACATAGCTGGGATTAGAACCCAAAGCAATTGCATACTGTCACCCTTCTTTCCACCTGCCTTCCAGCCTGGGTTTTGAGCTCTCCAAGGGTCTCACCTGTTTCTTTACCCTGACTTGGGCCCTGTACACTTCACATGCTTTGCCATGTTCTGCAGACCGAGAAGTAGGGGCAGCACAGTGTCTGCTGGGACCCTCCCTCCTCTACCAAGTTTGCTCCTACCACTTGATCCCTCAGTAAGCAAAGCCTTTAAACCAAAAACAATTTTACACTTCATTTGAGTTAATCATGGAAGCTCTTTCTAGAAGCCATCTCCCCCTAATTGTCTGCAGAAAACCAAGTTCCTGCCTGGCAGCCCCACCCCACCTCTGTCACAGAGCCCCAGAGCTACACAAGGAGGTGACAGGCAGGAGGGGCTCCAAACCAGGAGCTAAAGACAGTCTCGAGCTGTGTGCCCACTGGCCTGGGTGCTGTGGTGCAGTGGGCAGCATTAATGATGCAATCCTCTTGACACATCTCACAGAGGAGAAAAGACCACTTTTAAACAAATCACCAAGCTAGGAGTGGCAATGAAGACCTATAATTCTATTCAAAGGGACTGAGGCAGAAGGATCATATGTTTAAGGCCTGCCTGGGCCACATGATGAATTCAAGGCCAGGGTGGGCAACTCAGTGAGACTCTATCTCAGTAAAGAATAAGCAAGTACATCTATATTTATATATAGATATATAGATAGATAGATATAGATATATATACTTATAAATAAAAAGGTCATAAGGCCTTTGAATTGGCCTTGAACTATAAAAAAATTTAAGAATTATAGTCACGGGCCTCATTTTAACCTAAAGTTATCCTTTTGAAGGCCTCATGTCAAAGTACAGTGTGAAGTATAGGGGGTATGACAGCAGTTTTTGCAATGCCAATCAATAATAGTATATGCCTAGGGGCTGGGAGTGTAGCTCAATTGGTGGAGGACTTGTCTAACATGCATGAAAGCCCAGGCTCAATCCCTAGCACTATGTAAACTGGGAATGGTGGTGCATGTCTGGAATCCCAGCACTTGGAGGGGTGAGACAGGAGGATCATAAATTCAAGCTCGTCCTCAGTCATACCTCAAGTTTGAGGCCAGCCTGTGATGTGTGAGACTTTGTCTCAAAAAAAAAAAGTGAGATCAGGTGTTTTCAGGGTGGTATGGTCATAGATTGTCTCAAAAAAGCCCAAAAGAACTGGGGACACATGCCCCATGTCACATGTATGTAAGATTCCCAGACACTGTAGCCAAACATGAACCAACCTGGAGCCTGTCTTTGTAGAGAACAGAAGATGCATGTGGAGACTGACCTGGACCAGCAGGCCATTCTTCAGAGACAAATTCCTGAGGAAAAATGAGGAGGAGATGAGAAGAAAAAAGAAGATAGGAAATCTGAGGTCAGGGGAGTCTTGCACAAGCTATGTCTTATGCCAAGCAAGTTTATTAAGAAGTACAGTTTTCAGAGGAAAAAATGGGACAGAGTCAGCAGAAAACTATCATACAATGGAACAAAGTCATAAGGAAGCTAATTAAGCAATGTGCACAAAGGGGACACAGGATGTCCCAAGTGCATCACAGACCAAGTGTTCAGAGGCCTTTGGATTGTTAATTCCGTCTATACAGGAGAAAAGTTGGGTTCTCAGAGTCCAAACCCACAGATCCCCCAAGGCCCTGGCTCTTACTGGCCTTGCCAAGCATGGTGCTGGCTTAGACAAGGAACTATGTTCCTTCTCCATACATCAGAGCCTCAGAGAAAGCCTTGGGCCAGTCTGGCTTCCCCCAGGAGACAGTGAAATGGAACAGAATGGCATTTAGAAAGATGGACAGATTGACATGCCCCACAGGACATGTATGAGTACTAACAACACAGTGCGCAAAAAAAAAATGTATTTGGCACAAAAAGCAAAAATGTATTTGGCACAGAACTCATATACTTTGCAGTTCAAGTAATGTGAGCTGACCTGAAGTGATAGAAACCAGAATATTGGGTCCCTCTCAGAGTGACAAGGAAGCTTTAGTGAGGGGAGGAGGAGACCTTGCTTAAGATGGCTGTATGCGTGCACATGTTTATGAAGCTCACAAGGTAGCCCCCTCTGTTTCTGTCCTGCACCGTGGATGAGAAGCACGTAGATAGCTCCCAGATGTCCTGGTTGGATGTGCTGTTGATAAGATCAAAGCTCTCTCTGCTTCTTCCTCATGAGTCTGTGGTCAGTGGGCTATCTACTGCTGCTGGGCCTTCTGCTATGGCTTCATAACTTGTCCGTTAGTTGTCAGGGGAACCCCTCACTCTCCTTTGGGTGGATTTTCACCTCTAACAAGCTCTCTTGGGATCATTCCCACCTCTGTAAGTTCATCAAGAGGAAGAAAGTGAGGTGTGGAAGGGTAGGTGTCTGGAGGCTCTGTTTGTCTTCTGCTTGCTATTATTTTCGTTGACTGGAGCAAAGACCATCAGCCAGCCAAGATGGAAGATGCAGATTCTCATGCTTGGTGGAAGGATCTAAGTTCCATGTCTTCAGGGTAAAGACTCAGAGTGGGAAAGATATGAAGGCATCGCAGACACACCTAAGTGTTCCACATTCCACCTTACATAGTTACACTTTAATATGCAAAATGCAACAAACAAAAAAAAATATGGGAGGCAGCTGGGTCAGATGAAGACAAATGTGTTGAGCCCTGTAGAGAGCTGCGACGTGCCGCGCCCTAAAGATGGCGCCGGTTTCCACCTTCCACCAGACCAATGGTGAGCGCGCTCTGTGGTAAACAAGTCCGTATTTGGTTAAGGTCGCTGATCTGGCTTGCTTCCGCATACGTGGGCCTGTAAGATAGCACCACGTGGCTTTACTTGATTGGCTGTTCATATAGTATTTAGCCTGTGGGTTGGGTCTGCCCGGATTATTCGGAAGACTGTTTTCAAGGGACCTGAATAAACTGCTGGAGAAGAGCTTTTGTGAGTTGTGTCGTTCTTGCTGGTCGAGGTCGACGCGACAAGTGGTGGCCCGTACAGGGAACCAGAAAAGACTCAGAACTCCTGCAGTCAGGGGCAGTGCACTGGTAAGTTCCCGGGATAAATTGGGACAATAAAGTTTCGCGGAAATTGCGAACTAAAGGTAAAGTTTCGCGGAAATTGCGAACTAAAGGTAAAGTTTCGCGGGAAGTTGCGAACTAAAGGTAAAGTTTCGCGGGAAACTGCGAACCGAAAGTAAATTTTTAATCATGGGATCATCTCAGTCACATCCAATTTTTCTGGCTCTTCAGGAGCTACTTTTAGCTAGGAAATTGAAACTTAAGAAGTCAACCCTAGAGAGATTTTTGAATGAATGCGACTCCGTGGCTCCGTGGTTTGTGGTGTCCGGGAATCTTACGGTATCCTGCTGGGACAAATTAGGCAGGGACTTGGATTTTGCCTGGGAGCAAGGTACATTGCAGGGAGGAGCACGGCCTATTTGGAGACTTGTTCGTAGTTGTTTAGGAGATCAGAGATATTGCAAGGCCGTGGAAAAAGGACAAGAGGCATTAGAGCAGTTAAAAGAGGAGCGCTCGGTCAAATCTGGGAAAGATACTTTGGAAGAGGATAGCTCAGAGTCTGAAGAGGAACTTGAAATGTTAGCAAAGGAAATGGAGAAGTCATCTTTGAGGAAGAGTTCTGACTCCACCCATATAGAACCCTCAGCTCCGGGGCCGCCTATGTTGGCACCGCCTTCATATAATGAGACTTCCCCTCCGAGTGGTCCTAGTGGGCGGTCATTCTGTCCAAATGTCTGGAGGGAAATGAGACATGAGCTGTACTACCCTGTCTTTCAGGATGGAGGGGGAAATCGTTATCATGAACCTCTCGATTTTAAGGTAATTAAAGCACTTGCTGAGTCTGTCCGCACTTATGGGATTAATGCTGCTTTCACTGTAGCTCAGGTGGAAGCTCTTCGTCGTTATTGCATGACTCCTAGTGACTGGATGAGCTTGGCACGTGCCTGCCTGTCCTCTGGGCAGTATTTAGATTGGAAGGCTTTCTTGATTGAGTTTTCTAATGAACAAGCTGCTGCTAATCATGCAGCAGGAAACCCAGCCAGGGATGTGGACATGCTTCTTGGGCAAGGTCGATATGCTCAACAACAAACTGGGTATCCGGCTCAGGTGTTTGAGCAAATCAATTTAATCGCAACCAGAGTTTGGAAATCATTGCCTAACAAAGGGGAAGTGAATGGCAATCTAACCAAGATTATTCAGGATCCCCTGGAGCCTTTCTCAGACTTTGTAGCTAGAATGTTTGAGGCCGCTGGAAGGGTATTTGGAGACCCTGATTTGGCAATGCCCTTAATTAAACAACTTGTGTATGAGCAATGTACAAAGGAGTGTAAAGCAGCTATCACCCCTTATAAGAACAAGGGGTTGGAAGCCTGGATGCCTCAGTGCAGACTGCCACTACCTTGAATAATTTGTCGGCCAATGTAGCCATGGCCTTGGATGTAATGTGGCAGGTGGCCCAGATTGGCTGTGAGTGGAAAATGACTGGTTTGTGTGTGACCTCTGTGCCATATCAAAATTATACTGTAGCTGCAAATTTGTCTAAGCAACTCTCTCAGTATCTTACAGGAAATTGGTCTGGCGAGTTTGATAAGCTGATGCAGAATCTGAGAACTGCCATCGTGCATGTGAATTCCACCCGGGTTGATGTCTCTGTTGCTGAAGGACTGTCAACATGGATCCTCCGAGCCATGAATCATCTGAAGGAATGGGCGGGAATGGGTGGCCTAGGAGGCATGCTCTTCCTAGTCAGTTTCATTGCCCTATGGTGTATCTGTAAGATGAGGATTTCACAGAGGAGAAGTAATGCCATGCTGGTGCAAGCCTTTGCTGCCTTGGAGGCTGGACAGCCGCAAGCTTGGTTGACTGTCCTAAAGGACTAAGCTATCATCACGCTCAGGATGCGAGGCTAAGCACTGCACTTGGAGTCAGCTTCTAGAGACTTCAAGAAGGGCATGTTTGATTGTATATGGGTTGGTATCCTAGTTTCCCATCTCTGAGAAAAAGATACCAGACGGGTATGGCACCAGCCTGTTTGGCTACTGGGAGTGGGGTCATTACAATGTCCTTTACATGCATATCAAAGATCAGATGCTTGATATATCTACTAGGGATCCTCAGCAGACTGCCACCAATCCTTTTGATTTATGGCTTTTGTGTGGAGCAAATGGTAGCTGTATGGATTTGGGACCTATACTTATGCTTGGGGGAGGAATTTATCAAAGAGGTAGTTTTTCCCTAGGGTCCGCTACCAATATGGATTTTTCTAGTGGTAGTGGCTCTGGTACTTGGAATTCTTCGTTTCATTCTTACCGCAATAAGACCTTTTCAGCCTCGCCAATGTGTCTCTGGCCTCCTTTTCTGTGGATTGTAAGTAATGGGAGTGCATCCTTGGGTAAAGAAAAGTTAGTATGCACTCCGGACACATGCTTTTATGCCCTGTGCTGGAATGCCACAGCCTTTCCTGTGGCTGTGGTGACTAGAATGCCTCGATATGTACCAGTTCCTGTAGAGGCCCCTAACACCATGATGCTATTCAGGCTTAAAAGAGATTTTGGCATCACTGCAGCTATTGTTACTGCCATCACTGTTGCTGCTGTGGGGGATACTGCCTCAGCTATTGCCTTGTCTAGTTCTATACAGACTGCCAATGCCCTGAATGACATCTCAGCCAATGTAGCACAGGCATTGGATACTCAGACCTCTATGAATTCTCATCTCAAAGGAGGCCTTATGATAGTTAACGCATAGATTTAATACAAGAACAGATTGATACTCTTTGGCAACTAGCACAGTTGGGGTGTGAGTGGAAAATGCAGGGTTTGTGTGTTACTTCGGTGCGGTATCAAAATTTAACAAAGGCTGCTAATCTGTCTAAGCAATTGTCAGAGCTCCCCTTACAGGATTGGTCGGCTGATTTTGAAAATAAGATGAGAGAGCTGAGAGCGACAATCGTCCACATCAACTCCACTAGGGTGGATCTGAGTCTGGCTAATGGTTTGACTTCCTGGATACAGGCGGCTATGGATCATCTTAAGGAGTGGGCGGGCGTAGGCTCTTTGGTGATACTGATGATACTAGCCTCTCTGGTTTGCCTATGGTGCATCTACAATATGAGAGCCACACAGAAGCGTAATGCAGCCATGATTATACAGGCCCTTGTCGCCATTGAGGCGGGCCAGTCCCCTCAGGCATGGCTCGCTGCCATGAAGCCTTAAATCTTCACTGAGCATAGTCCCTGCCCACTGAGGTATTCGTTACACGGATATTAGGGTCTGGCAAGTCAATGACGGAGTAGACGAATGAGTCTCGGCCACCTAAGACAGGGCAGCCCTGAGTGGGGAGGCTGACCCAGAGACGGGTAAGAGTTTGAGCACCGCCCTCCTACAGGCTCAGGCCCGCCGTGAGATCCCCAGATATGGGGATTACGAAGCCTTTCCAGGGACTTCTACCAACATTTTTCAAAAACAAAAAGGAACTGTAGAGAGCTGCGACGTGCCACGCCCTAAAGATGGCTCCGGTTTCGGCCTTCCACCAGCCCGATGGTGAGCGCGCTCTGTGGTAAACAAATCCATATTTGGTTAAGGCCGCTGATCTGGCTTGCTTCCGCATACGTGGGCCTGTAAGATAGCACCACGTGGCTTTACTTGGTTGGCTGTTCATATAGTATTTAGCCTGTGGGTTGGGTCTGCCCGATTCATTCAGAAGACTGTTTTCAAGGGACCTGAATAAACTGCTTGAGAAGAGCTTTTGCGAGTTGCGTCGTTCTTGCTGGTCGAGGTCGACGCGACAGAGCCCCAGTGGTTCGTTGCTAGGTTTCCATATATTCTATTCCAACCAACAGTGGGGTGAGCACAGGACAACTGATGGATTGAGTTGGGAGGAGATGGCCGAGGAACCAGGCTAAACAATGGGTGGGGACATATTCTGTCCTGGGCCCCTGATTTGGCTTGCCTCTGGGTTTCAGAACTTCGGACAGCTCCCATGGGTGTGCCTAGGCCTTTCTTCTTCACAGACCTTGCCATTACCTGGTTCCTTGACTTCCCAGTAGAATTATCTGGTTAAATGTAGCTCATGCTTGCTGCCAGAATGAGCAGTATTGTCTCTGGGACCAGATTTCCTGAGATAGTCTTGTCTGCCCCGTATAAGCTGTTCAGGGACAGACAGTCCCCAGGAGAATGTATTTATAGAGCACTTGGTAAGTTCAACTAAATGATAAAACAATGAAGTAGAATAATAAAGCAAATAAACACACTGATTTAAAATTTTTAAAATGTAAGTGATTAAAAGTCACTGGACTAGGTGATTTTTGTTGGTCTCATGGCTTAAGGATGAGCAGAGCAAGGTCTGGCAGGTGTTGGAAACTGAGACCTATCTTTTTCTGACATTTTGTTCCATGTTTTGTCAATATTGCCACACACACACACACACACACACACACACACACACACACATACACTGGGACTGGCACATTAGTATACCCCAGAATACCTCCCACATTGCTCAGACACTTGCCATTGCTTCATTGCCTTGACTCTCACAGCCCTTCCCTTTTGGAACTTGCTCACCCTCGGTTAGAAGGCCTGTTTGGCTCATTCACCAAAAAAGAAATCCAGGAGTTAATGGTTCCAACCATGGCTGGATGCTTCCTGAACATGAGTTTTCCTGTTTTTCCTGTATTGGCAGCATCATGGACCTACTGGTGAGTGGGAAACAGCCACAGGGGTGTCTGCTTGAATCACAAAGGACATGGGTCCCTTTCCGGGAAGTGTGAGCATGTTGTTGCTGCTATGACTGTCACCAAACTCACATGGATATACTTCACACAGTCACATGCACACTGACAATATACTCATTGTCTCACATTTTTATTTATGTGTGCCCTCAGACACCCCAGAAGCTTGTTTACCTGTGCTCACAAAACATTCACATGCATTCACATCTCCCCACTTACACTCAGACACTCATGTATGTATTCACAACTGCATGCACACACATGTGCAACAGACACACCTGCATGGGCATGCACAAACATGAGGGTTCTCATAGATCCTATATTCACACACAATCACTCACACACCCATGCACACACTCTTACAGTAGCATCTGACACACATTCACATGACCACACACATTGTCTCACATGAACATCAGAGCCACAGGTACATGGGTCCAAATGTACATGGATGCAAAGGCACACATATACACTCACAAACACAGCTAACCCTGAGCACTTGCTTGCTCAGTACCACCCCTCCCTTCTTCTGTGATCCTCTTGGCTACCAGAAAATTTTGTTCCCCCAGCAGTCACAATCCTTGGGTCCTGTCCCATCTTGCCCTCCCCTGTGGGTATCCTGAAACCCTAACACCAACCCCCTCTCTCTTCTTCATCTTCCTGCTCCCTCCCTCACCTTCCTCACTCTCTGCCTTTCTCTGCAGCTTTCTCCCTGTCTCCTGGCTTGCACATCCCGCTCCACCTTCCACAGCTAATTAAATGATAGCATGGAATGTTTCTCATTTGCATTTGGCTCTGAAGCACGCAAGAGCTTGCACTCATTAGGTGGCCCTGCAGAGGATGGGCTGCAACCAGGCTGGGAGTGCCAATTGCCATTCCCAGTCCTTCCTGGAAGCCATTAGGTATTCATCAGGAAGAATCAGACCCCAGAATCTGAATGGCTGGGTTAGAAGGGTAAGTGTAGGCAAGAGGGTCACACCTGAGGACATGCCTAGGCTCTCCCCAGGCTCTGTGCTGTAGCTGGGACAGGAGAGACGAGGTCCAGGTGGTCACAAGTGGCTTCTGTCACTGACACCAGAGCTTTGGGTGTCAGAAATTCCCATCAGCCTTAGATAGAGTTTGAGTAAGGCACCCATTCTAGGGTCCAGAACTTGTAGGTTGCCAGCTGCCAGGAGCCCTATTTGTCCTGCAAAAAAACCATAGCAGTTTGCCAGGAAAGCCACTGTGGAGTTCACCACACCATACCGCCATGCCGTGTGCTGCCAGGATTGGGCAGAAACTTCTGAGAGCCACTCCAGTATCACTGACAGCCTCTGCCCAATGTTTGCATCCTCTTCTTGAGATCTAATGGCAGCCCCTGGGGCCATGATACACAGGTACCAGGGTCTTCTAGGTACTTAATGAGAGGGTCAAGTTCAGAAAGGAAGCTGAGTGGCCCCAGGGCCCAGATGCTATGCTTCATCCCTGCAAGGTACTGGGTGGCAAATTTTTAATCACAACCAGTTCTCACAGCAATCAGTTTATAGAAGAGGAAAGTAAGGTTTGGAGATGCACGTGAGACTGTGAACCACCAAGGATCAGACCTGAAGTCTGTCCTCCACAATTCCCACCCACAGGACCCAGCACATACTGGTACTAAATCTACCCCAGAAGCCCAGCATTCCGACCGTTGCCTACAGCCTCCTCATGCCCCCTCTCCTCTGAAACTTAACAAATATCACATTTAAGCTCACCAGGAGCCTCTGGCAGAGGCACTCTCCTCAGCCCATTTTTACAGATAAGGAAACTGAGTCAGGTCACTTTCCCAAGTCCAGAGTCAGCACCAGGCAAGGGTTGGGCTCAGAAGCCAGGGCTCAGGTCCAGCCTCGGCTTCCCTTCTGAGCTCACTGCCCACCCTTCCAGCCGTATTGGAACAGCTCAGGAGAGGGAGGCACACTTACTCATTACCAGAACACCACCTGCCCACCTCCCATAGCCAGCTGTGCACTGTACGTCCCACCAGTGCTGATAACAGCATTTTCAATTATTATAATTATCACCTGAAAAATTGGGTACTGACAGAGATAATAAAAATGAAATTCAGCCCCTCCTCCCACCACTCCTGTCAGCTCTCCATCAGCTGGTGAGTCCTGCAGTCCATGTGGAAACACGGTTCGTGAAGAGGTTGTTCCTACAGAGGGCACTCTGAGGGTCAGATACCCTGAGGGTGAGGGGTGTATGTCGTTGTATGTGAGTGTCTGTGAAGGTGCACGACTTTGTATACACATACACATGAGTGTGTGCTTTAGCATGTGAGTGTGTTTGAGAGCATGTGTGAATGTGCGTACGTGAGCATGTATGTGTGTGCATTGGGTGCATGTGCATGAGCATGTGTGTCTAGACATGCATGTAAGCATATATTCATGTGTGTGTATATCTCCATGTGAGTATGTATTTGTTGCATGCATGTATTTCTGCACGTTGGTGTGTGCCTATATGAATATGTGTGAGCAAGTGTGAGCATTGTGCACTGTATAAGCATGTGTCTATACATGACTATATCTGGGTTTATGTTTACATGAGTGTGTGCATGTGTGAGCATGTATGTGTGTCTGAATGCGTGTGCATGAGTATGTATGTCTGTAAATGAGTGTGTATATGTGTGTCTACAGCTGAGTGTATAAGCATGTATTTGTGCATGCATGTGCATCTGTACATGAGTGTGTGGGTAAGCATGTGTGAGCACACGTGTGTATGAGCATGAATGTATGTATGTATGTATTCATGTTCTAATTCAGGACAGTGATATTCTGCCAGAAACTGAACCTGGTAGTAGCTTAGGTGCTAAAACCCAGATACCATGCAGTGAATGCATTTCTTCTGAATGAGCTGTCCCTCCTCCCCACCTATAAGCCCCTTCTCAGAAGCCCTCTGCTCCCTCAGTCCTCCTTTCCTTGACCCACACTCAAACTTCCAGAATCAGGGGAAGACTCACACTCCTTCCAGCCTGCATGCTAACAGACCCCTGCCCAGGGTTCACCCCAGGAAGCCTGGAGCTGGGCTTGCAGTACCTCGAGCTCCTCAGCCAGCAGCAGACAGGCTGTGGCTCCCTCATCTGCTGGACTTGAGAGTGCAGGAAAGTGGGTGGGAGAAGGGGACTGGGCAAGCCTGTCCAGGCTGGAAGAGAGGAAGGAGCGCAGCTGTCTCAGTGCAGGGCATTCACACTAGAAGAATTTCATTTCCTGGACAGCTGAGGCCTAACTAAAGAGGGTTAATGAACCCCTGAAATTCACAGTAAGGTTAGCAGAGTGGAACCATTCAAACCACCAAGCTGGGAAATAAAGTGGTTGTCTTAAAAGAAAGCAAGCTAGTGAGTTTTCTTTGACCAGAGAGAGAGAGAGAGAGAGGAAGAGGTAGCCACAGCCATCTGCAGACCCTAATGCCTGAAGACCTGGTACTCATGAGGGTAGCAGGGGACATGGGTGCTTCCCTCCTCCCACTCTGGTCCAGGCTGGTGTCTACAGTGACTCCTTCCAGGTTTTCTTCTTTCCTTCCTCACTTTCTCTGTTCCTTCAATAGCCACTAAGACAATGTGAACATCCAGCTGCATGGTCACCTGCTCAAAACACTGTCCCTTGGATGCCAGCTACACCCACAATTAGCCCAGAGCCCCATCATGGCCCAGCCATTCCCTCTTCTCCTAGACATCCACCCCTCATACCTTCACTAGGCTGTGGCTTCCTGTCATTTCTAAATGATTCCAAGGACTTCAAGTTCAACGTTCTAAACTGAAACACTTTTTCCTTGCTCCTGGTTCCTTGCTCCTTCCTCATCTGGCAGCTCTGCCTCATGTAGAATCTCTGCCTGATGTCAACTCTCTGTAAGCCCCGGAGGCCCTGCCCAGCAGCTCCTTACTGCCCTTGCCTGGTTGATTTCCTTCCCAGCATTTGGCAGCTAATAGTTTCAGAAGTGATCTGGGTCACTTACTCATTGTGTTTGTCATGGGTCTCTCTCCACTCCCCACTCCATGAGAACATATATTCCTTCAGGACTGTGATCTTGACTTGCTGTGTTCTTACCACCTGCATGGACCCTGGGCAGAACTGGTGAGCCCTTTGGGGTTCTCCTGCCTAGTAGAAGAAGGCAGGGACCTGGTCTGCAGCCTACTGGCCTGGGGCATCATGGGCAGGTCTCCTCTGCTCTGGGTTCATCTCCTCCTTGGCAACCCGGGCAGGGACTGGAGCCCAGAGACTGCCCCTGCCTCTATGGGAATTGCCCCTCTTTCTTTGCCCCCATCCCTCCGTGTCCCTTCTCATCACCTTGGTCCTTGATCCTGCAGTCATCTTGATCCAACAGCAACTTGGCTAATGTCGTGGGCCCATGAGCCACCCAATGGGGAGCCCGGGAGGGTGGCTGCTTCTGCTCCATCACCCGCCCTAATGCATCGTCTGACACTTTCAATTTATTTTTTCAATTCCTTCACCATCAGAAATGACGATTAAATTCCCAGTGTAAATGCTGCTTTACCAAACTGAATTAATCACAGTGTGGAAGGGGTGGGCTCTGCAGCTCAGCTGAGAAGCAGCCAATAACTGCATGTTCTTATTGGGGTGGGGGATAAGCTCTGGGTCCTCTCTGGACAACTCATGTGGAACCTCACTGATGATGACCCTTCCACAGTTCTCTGCCATCCACAGCCTTTACTCCTGAACAGGGTCTGCCTGAGGGAGGAGGCAGCCCAGGGTCATGGCTTGTTAGAGCAGAGTCAGGGACACAGGCCAGGCTCTTTCTGACCCACTCCTGCCCCCAGACATATGTGGGAGTGTCCAGTCCTGGATCTGATACCTTCCACATTGCATGTGTGGGGCCAGGACTCCCTCAGGCTCAGAGCTAAGCACCCAGTGATCTCAGAGCCTGGTGGACAGGAGACTCAGAAGGACCCAAGGGGCAGCTTCATGTCCCACCTCCATCAAGGCTACAGCAGGGTCATGTTACTCTCCACCAACAGCCAAGTTCCACTTCATTCTGCCCCGCTAGTCTTCCTTTCCCACTGCAGCCACACCCAGCCCCTCCCTGACCTCCACAGTCTCTCCCTTTTCTCTCCAAGCTGACAATTAGCCATCCCATCCCCAGCAGCCAGGATCTGACCTCTGTCCTCCCGAACAACTGGTTCCTGATGCCCCATCCCAGGCTGCTGTCCCCAACACCACTATCCAACCTCCTCATGCTTCAAGCCTTCTACCTTGACACCCCCCCCACCAGGAGCTTTCCTGCCACCCTCCCCCCTCTAAATTAGATTCTCCCTCTCAGAGCCCTCCCTCAACCTATTTCCTCTCCTCAGAGCACTTAACAGGCGTTAAGATTGCACACTAATTCCTGAGTTTGTTTAATAGGCTCCTCAGGGAAGGGACTTCAACTAACATACTGAATGCTGCAATCCCTACAATCCAGCCTTGAATGCCAATGGTGTCCAGTGCCCATGAGTGAGTGAGAGACAGAGAGAATGAACGAACGTGGCCACCTTCAAGTAGCCTGTTCATCCTACACAGGGCCTCTGGCAGGGTGGGTGAGTGGAGGGTGTTTGTAGGAACCCTCTTTAAAGGCTATGTACTGCAAGGAGAGGCAGAGAGACCCCCTTGCCTCCCAGATCCCCACACACTGGTTCAAAACATTCCTTGCTGTGGCCCTGTGGCCGGACATGACCGTCACCATCTTGAATGAGACTAGCTGTTATCTACACTGACGAGGCCTGTTAACACTCCCTCATGTCTCTCGGGGCTCAGGAGTGTTCCAGATCCTCACTAAGCCCCTCCCTTTCTCAAGGTTGCATAAGACCTAAACAATTGATTGGGGTGGGACTCTTGAGTCCTATAGCTTGTTGTAGCAGGTTGTCCCTGGCACAGGTGGAACTCTTCAGTGTTATAACATATATCCACAAGTTCCCCAAGGGACTTCCATGTAGCGTAGCTGCCTCTGAATGCCTTGTCCACTTGCCAGTTGTCCCATAGCCTCATCAGTTCACCAAGCTGGGCTTAAATGGTTTCTTTATCAGACTCTGTCTGGAATAAACCTCTATTGCAACTTCCCACCAATACATAAATAAACAAGTAATAGTTGCCGGCTCCCTATCACCTTCAAAGTGGCCCTGGCGATGTCAGGAAGGAGAGGACAGGGCAGGCCCAAGGTCATGCAGCTGTTTGGGGGTGGATCCAGATGAGTTCTGCCAATTGACTGAGGACCTGAGTATGCCCCAGCCTCCCTGTCACATCTGCATGGAGCTCTGTCTGCACATCTGTCCAGGTGTAGCAGGGAGAGCCCAGCAGGACTCAGAAACCATACTGGGATCTGAATGGGGAACACTTAATGAGGAGAATAACATTAATTCACTCCAACCATGGGCTGATGAAATGAGAGCTTGAATAATAAGAGCAGAGAGAAGACTGAAAGAGAAAACACAGCCCAGATGAGGGGCAGCCACCATCTTGGAGTGAGGGGAACACCCAGAGAATGACCCCTGAGCCTCCTAGAGACAGTGTCCTTTGGCTACAATCAGAAAAGTTGCTATGACGTCATGTAGGTGGAATTTGCTTCAATCTGTCCTTGCCAGAAGTCCACTGCCTAGAGTCACGTGGAAAACTGCCTATAGACCAAATGCTCAAGACTCCTGGCCTTGACACCACCAGAAGTTTTCACCACCACCCTGGCTGATGCTGGCTACTGTGCCCTACAGGGTGGCTGAGGCTGGGGATGTTAAGGAAGCTGCCTGTGCTGAGGGGCCTCAGCTAAGACAGCAAGTCCTGCGCAACAGCCAACTGAGCTGGGGAACACTCCAGAACCAGGAAAGAAACTCCCTTTCCAGCAGTGTGCCTTCTCTGCCCTCTACTGACTAGGTTTAATGTCAAGCCAACTGGAAAATGAAAAGTCTTTACAGAGCGGGACCCATTTCCCAGCTCACTGGGCAGCCAAGCATGCCTGGGAATAGAGATGAGACATTTGTAACTAGCATGGTGCACACCTGTACCCTTCCATAGACACATTTCCACGCATATCTGAACCCCATCCAGCAGAAAACAAGCTCTATATTTCCATCTAACAAGAGACAGCTATCTATCTTACAAGTGGGCAAGATCTGGCTACAGATGGAGCGGGCACACAGTCTCGAGACTCCTCTTCCTACCTACAAATTACTTCTCAAATTCAGTCACGGCCCACTGACCATTCTGTTACCAAGGACTCTATTGCCGGAGTTTGCTTCCTAGCACTTGTATATAAAATGAAGATGGGGAGATGAGAGGGGCCAGCACATATAAGTAAGCAGCAATAGCCAGCAGCAAAATTGGGAGTGATCAGCGCTGCCACAGGCCTCACTTGTCTAATTGGCCATGAGGCCTTCACCAGCAAGAGCAGCTGCCTCCTGCCCCTGCTCATTCCATTCGTCACCTGTCGTCATTCTCAACCCCAAAGCTCTCATACTGAGCTCTTTAACTTCTGGAGGGACTCAGACTAGCACTGAGTACTAGTACTAGTACTAGTACTAGTACTACTTACTGAGTACTCTGAGTATTGTGTAGACTGTCTTCCCTATAGCCTTTATGTAGGCATCCATGTGCCTACATAAAGTGGTAGACCACACTCCCTTTGGAAACATGGACCAGTTTTTCCAGGTGGAAGAGGAACCTCTTTCCTGTCTGTTGGTTCAGTGGCATAGGTCAAAAGTGGCCAGAGATCCAGGCCCGTGATCCCAGAGACTAGGGAGGCTGAGGCAGGAAGACTGAATGATCAAGGCCTGCTTGAGCTACAGTGTGAGTTCAAGGCCAGCCTGAGCAGCTTAGGGGAGCTGAGAAAAACAAAAGGGAGTTGGGATACAGCTCAGTGGCAGAGCACTTGCCTGCCATCCACAGGGCCCTCTGATCAACTTCAACTCTCTCTTCAATGGGCACACTCACATGCACAAGTGTGCACACACAGAGAGACCAGGCATCGCGACCACCCTCCAATGCGTCATTGATATGTTCCCTGAGAATTAAGTCTTGGGACACAGCAGAATATAAATTGGCCACAGTATGATGAGAAAGACAGTCTCCAGTAGTGTGTGCTTAGGCAGAACAATGACAAGTACCCACTCTCACCTCTTGTCTCCTGAGCCCAGACAGACAGTATATTCAGCACCCTCCAGCTCAAAGCATACTCAGTGTCCCTCACCCGAGATTGTAACTGCTTCTCCCAATGATTTGAACACAACCCTAACTGTACATGGCTTCAGGATATCTGGAAGTGCTGGGGTGTACCGGCTGGGAAGGGCTAACACATGGGGACTCCATCTACGCAGTGATGGAGAAACCATCATCCACTCTGGATGAAGTCTTTCTAGTATGGCTGCCTTGGGGTCACTCATGCTCCTTTGAGCAACCCCCCCCCCAATCGATGCTTTGTAAGTAAGTCCAATAAAGTCATTGGTTCCCCTGGGGGAACTTCAGGGAAATTGTGCTTTGGTTCATCATTGGGACCTTATGAGGAGCAGACAGACACTGTCTCTTCCAGGGAAGAGATATTTGCAGTGCTGAGAACTGGACAGGAGCTGCTGACTACCCTCCTTTGCAGCATAATGAGCAGGAAAGTTAATTCACACACAGAGCTCCTGCCCATGATGCAAGAGCAAGTCCTACCTCCTCTGAAGAAGAGGTCTCCTGTAGTCTACCTGCCCTCCCCACCCTCCACCCTGGAAGTGGTATGTTAGCAGGGCATCAATGGTAGCCTCTGCAGGTTGCAGACAGGTCCTCACCGACAGCCAGGTCATCTTCAACAAGGAGCACCCAGTGCTTAGGAGTTCTTGCAGCACCTCCACCCCTGCCACTGCGACCCCTGTGTCCATGGGAATGAGTCCCAGGGGTGGCTGTGCAGAAACCCCTTTTATCAGGGTTCCCATCTTCAGTGAGCACTTTGGTGAGTTTTCACTTGAGATACAAATATCTTCCACATGTGTGGCCTCTCTGAGGTCCAGCCACAGCTCTTCCCCAGGCTTCCACAACTCTACTCTGTAATTATGTCACCCTCCGGTCCTAGACAGTTACAAGTGAACATGAGCCCTGGTGGATCCTAGCCTTGGCTGCCCTCACTGGAGAAACAGTGGTTGACCAGAAGTTCCCCTCCACTACACTCTCATTCTCCTCAGTGTGACAACAAGGAAGATCAGCCATTTATGTCACGGCAATGCCAGGATCCTTTATAGACCAGGCTCTGGGTCTCCATTCCTTGGGGTCCTGAACATCAGGACAGTCCAGATGTATGTACCAGGCACGTGTAGCAGATATTGATTTTGCAAGTTGGAGCCACCTTCTAGTGCAACTTACCTCTACCTTCTAGGCTTGCCCAGACTTGTCTCTTTAATTCCTCTATTTGATAGACAGATTGTGTATGTACTATCTTAGGACTAGAGTAGGCCAAGTGCATGCTGGATAACACAGAATGCATAGTCACCTTGAGGTCAGTCTCCTATGAGGTCTATTAGAGCCTGCACCCAATCTTCAAAAGTTATATTTACCTAGGGAAGGGCTCGTGGGCTTGCTCCAGAGTCCTACAGATGTCCTGGAATTTGCCTGTCGGTGCTGACCACAGGTTCCTTGTAGCACCTACTCCGCCACAGATGGAGGATCAAAGTTGTAAGTGTGAAGAGGCACAGTGGAGAGAACAGCCTGGGTCTGATGATAAGCCTCAACCTGGTAAGCAATGAAACAAACACTGGGAGCCCATCCTGGTGTGTGTATGCCCTGAGCTACTAAAATGAGTTTTCCCACCCTCTAGCTTCTGTGTCTTCTGCATGGATCTGTGAACCTGCTGAGTGCTGCCATTCAGGCTAGTGTGGACCAAGATGGCTTTGTGTGCAAAGTACTCACAGTTGGAGACTCTGTGGACATTGTCATTGATCCACCAGGGGACTCAGTGCAGACTTCCAGCTTCTGCCTCCTCCCAGGCATGACCAGTGACAAAGATTCTGGATGATCCCTCAAGAAAGCTATTCCCCTGCCTGTGGGGAGAAAATATGGATTCCTGCCATATTTCCTCTAATTCACAGCTTTCCATTAACTCACTCACCCATCCATGATGGTGAATGCCTCTTATGGGTCACACGATGGTCTACGCCTGGGGACACAGTAGTGGATAGAAGATAAGTCATTCCACTCCTCGCTGGAGCCCACATGGTAATGAGGAAAGATGATAGGCACATAAACAACCAACCAGCTACAGGAGAGAGGGACACATGGGTGGATCAGCATGAAAGGCAGCAAGGCAGAGACACTATCAGGAGGGGCGCTTGGGATATGTGATGCCTGAACTGAAACCTGAAGCAAGCAGAAAGAGCCATGGTGTCCAGGAGCCAGGGAGGGGACACTCTCGTGGTCATCTTTGTTGATAGTGTTACATGGACTCATATACACAGCATCTTCTTTAGGGAACTAAGAGATAACTTATTCTGGAGCCATTTTGAGTGACTGTGGCTCAGGGACACAGATTTAGGTCATCCCAAATTCTATGCCCCAATGCAGGAGCAGTTTCATGAAGTTTTTATAGTTTTACAGAAAAAAAGAAAGTCATATAATCAAGGCAAGTTTAAAATACATTAGTGGATATGACAGAGAGCAAGATGGGGCAAGGTTTTCTATAGAGCCAACATGCTACCTGAGCATTGGGTTGGTGGAAGCTATCGATCTTTGAAGTCAATAGCTTCCTAAAGATCTTTATCTAGTAGTCATAGGATGTTCTGACACAGAGGTGGGTAAAGAATCATTGTTTTGGAGGGCTAGAACTAGTCCAAAATATGGTAATTAACCTCTGGACCCGCAACGTTCGAATCTCTCCATAGTGCTGAAATTCTAATTAAGCAGTCTCTGCAGATGCAGATTCTTTCCATTTTCATTCACAGCCCCCCTGTTGATCAAGCACCACATTGTGTGCATTCAGGGGCCACTTATTACTTATTGAGCATTGTATGAACTCTCATAGCTGGGAAGGCTCATTCATAGGATCTGATGTGGATGAGGCTGAGCAGTGGGCAGGACAGCAGTCTTCAGCAGAGAGGACCAGCTCATAGAGGACATTAACAAAAGAATTCCCAGATCATATCAAAACTATTAGCTCTCATGATCCAGATCTGAACTTTATTTCTTTCACTCTCTGTGTCTGGCATGACTTTTATATATACACAGAATCTTAATGCAGGTGTTCATCACTTGAGATCTACTATTACCATGACCATTGCCACAATCACCATTATCAATCATTAGCACCATCACCACCATTTTACCATCATCGCCATCATCGTCACCACCATCATCAACATCACCATCACCACTTTTGCCATCATAATTATCACCATCTTTTCACTACCACAATCATCATCGTTTATCATCGCCTCTACTACCATCACCATCATCATCCTTGTCACTTTGATGATTGTTGTCACTCTGAACATAAGTGCTTCCCACTCATCTAGTCCCTGTTCTCAAACCTTCAAGGGCGTTGGGGGGAACACTGCTTCCCCAACAGAGCCACACTATGTAGAGATTTTAGGGGAGCAGAGGAACACCTGAGCTCTCACTCGGTGGACAGTGCCCAGCAGGGTGTCCATCCTTCTCCCCAACTGAACTCAGCAGCTCCTGCTGTCAGAACATGTCCAGACCCTGGTGAAGGTCTAAGGCCATAATTACAATAACTGAAGCTTTCACATATCTCTCTTACTTGAAGCCCACATTGGTAACAAAATGGCCCAGTGGCTCTGTTTGAACAGCAAATGTCATCTTGGCCACTGGGAATGCAGTTTATTTTCTAGATGCTAGTCTGAGGCAGCTGAGCTCCTGGCTGCTTGCATAACCTCTTGGAGACTTCAGACAGTACTGAAGCTGGGGGACAGATACTTTGTCCCCAGACAGACCTCAGAGCAACAGAGCTTGGCTGCTGCAGGGGCGGTGGGGGTGGGGGTGGGGTTATTGACAGGTATCCAGAAGGGCATAGACTCTTGAACCTGTTTAAGTGGATAGATCTGGACAGATTTAACACTCATCCCCACTGTGTGGAGAGGGCTGGTATCTTCTGATGTATATCAGAAAAAAGGCCCAGAGAGGTCAGTCATGTGTCTCCCTTCCCCTCCCCCACCTTCAGGGTGACCAGCTAGAGCCTTGGCCTGATCAGTGTCCTTCCATTCCAGCTCCCATTGGTTCCCTGCCCTTCTTTACCTGTTGAGGGACTGAGCAAAGCCTGAGAGTCCCCAAAGCATGGTCAGCAGCCTCATGAAACAGAGGGGGAGGAGCTTGTTAAAACACAGATTCCCATAACCCTGGACCCTTCCTTGCCTTACTGGGGCCAACCAACCAATCAGTGCTTAACCACTTCCCCGGGAGAGTCTGTCCTGACCTGCTCGGAGTCCTAGAACTACTGTTACATCAGTCCCCTGTCCAACCTCCCAGGACCTTCTCACCTCTGCCAGGTCTAGACTGGCCCCATCTCTACTGCCCCTCTGTCACAAAAATCTGAGTTTGGGAAGAAATCCAGAGTCCTTCTAGTGGTATGACTCAGCCGACCTCAGCAGGGAAACATTACCCCATCCACAGCCATAGCTGCATCCTTCCCAACCAGGCCTTGAACCAGCCACAGGACCTCCATCCACAGCCAGACTTTGGAATTGCATGCTGGTCTGGCAAGACCAGAGACCCAACTTTTCTCTGTTATGGTTGCCCCACCTCAATTCAGAACTTCCGAGTCATGTATGTGGTCCATTGAGAGGTTAAAACTTGCTGTTAATTTGTCTCTTTAATTCCCTTTACCAGAAGACTAGAGTCCAAGAAAATTCTAGGAGCCCTGGGCCCGAGGTCTCTGAATAACGATGATGTTTATTGAAAGATATATTGTGCCAGGAACACACCCATCATCTCCCTCATCTGGCTTAACCCTCAAAGCAGCCGCATGGGTGTGTTATTATCCTCATTCAGCAGTGAGGAAACTGAGGCAGAAGTTTGCTTTGCCCACAAAGCAGAAGGTGGGCTATGATCCTCCCCCTCTGGTTCTGCCCAGTTTCATGACCACAGGCTTCTGGCACTAAGAGTGAACCCAGGAAGGGAAATAAGGTTCCATAGACGCCCAGCTCAGAAGGAGCCATTCACTAATCAGGGCCACTTGCCCTGTGAGAACCCTGCAGTACACTCCAAGGATCATGTAGTGCCGACTTTTTGCTCTATAAATCTACAAGGGGACATTGGCCAAAGCAATAACATCCCGACCTAAAAAGTTAAAAGGACTTTGAAATTGTGAGCCCCAAGCCTGGCTCAAGCCCTGTGTGAGGACAAGATGACCAAGGCCCCAGAGCAGAAAATACAGAGAGGGAAGCCAAATAATTTCCCTTCCACCACAGCCTTGGGATTCCATTAACCTCCCTGCCCAGAGCCTGACCCTCTGAAGAGGAGTAGGTGGGAGGGGGCTCCATGGGCTCCATGGTCACCATGCCCTTGCTGAGTCCCAGTTCTTCCAGCAGTATCTTTTGTAAATAGGAACTTAGAGGTGGCCACCATCCATACCAAGGTCAAGGGGAGTCTCAACATGTTGGGGACAGGGCCACTGATGAATTTTTAGCAGCACTCTTGAAGACAGAGAGCACACAGATGTATACAAAGGCTTAAAGAACACTAAGACTTCCCCATGACAACAAGGCCACTGACAGGACAATATCCCACTGACAGAACCACAAAAATTTTTTGGCACATTCTCTAGAGTTGCCCATTCTCATTAACATACCATTTTCTTCTCTGATTTCTGTGCCTGGCTGGGTTCCTGTCCCACTCAAGCTGGGAGTCTGTCAGTGTCACTCAACCTCCATGAATATCTTGCACCCATATTCCCTTTAGCTGTCACTAAAGATGGATCTCGAAGGAGGAGACCCAGAAGGTTAAGTCTGCATGGCAGCCTAGGGCCCAAGCTCATCCCAGCTGTTTGCTTGAGGCAGGAATGACAGGAAGGCAGTGGGGCTCTCCATGGGAAGTAGAAGAGAATTCTCCAGAAGGGGTGAATGTCCTGGACCATAGGGACTGTGGTTGTTGGATGACTAAGACTTGATCAACAGTGGCTCCTCACTGTCACAGAGATTCTGAGGATGGTGGTATAGGGGGCTGTGGGCATTCTGGGTATCTTGGTACCCACCACCACAGGACCTATGAATGGGTCTTCCTAAGGCCTGGTGCTTCTCCACTAGAGGGCTCTCTGTGGGAGCAGCTGTCAAGCCTAGCCTCTCCCACCAAGATAGAAACTCTAAAGGAGCCTCACAGGAGACAATCATTGCTGGGGCTTGTCTCCACCTCCAAACTTCTGGCCAACAGTATTTGACCAAACATTCACATGTAGGATGGTGTGTTTTAGGAACCTAGCTATCATTCAAGCGTACAGACATCTGTAAGGCTTGTTGTCATTTGTCCTGGCCCAGGACAAATGGGCTGATGCATGGAGTTGTAGCCAGTTACTTCTTTAAATGACAACAAAAGCAAGCACGCTCTACTCTTATTTTCCACCCTGTACTGTCTTCTAATGTTTTCCAGGCAGGGAGCCTACCTCCACCCTTTTCCCCAGGACACTGAGCACCTTCCCAACCATAGTATCTTACAACTCTTGACACCAGCCCAGAAAATGACCTTGCTGTCTTTCTGGGTGTTTACCATAGACAGCTGGAAGACCCAGAGTCTAAAAGGAGGGTGAGACCCCATGGTCACTGCAAAGCAATATAGCTGCATTCTGCAGCCCTGTCCCCAGCCTCAGGGGAAGTCCTTGCCTGTGACCTATGCACTAGTGTGTGAGAGATTTCAGCACAAATTGCATGGGTGAGGCATTTTGTTCCACCACTTCATTCCCAGGGCAGTCAACACTAATCAATCGTTTCCCCCTTCCAATGCCTTTTAAGTACTAGCATTCCACAGCACAGATACAACTAGCCAACTGACTTGGGAGAGATGCCAGGTGTCGCTGGTGGAGGCAGCAGGTCCTGGGTTCTGTTCCAACTCCATGAATGACCAATGGGGTAGACCTGAGCAAGCACTGGGGTAACTCTCCGTCTTAGTTTCCCTATCTGCAAAATCAAAAATTGATACAAAGTGGTGCACTGAGGCAATTGAGGAAGGAAACCCCCAGCACTGGGCCCGTGGCACAAGGCCAGTGGTGAGAGCAAAGAGAAGCTTGTGCTCTGCTGACACATGCCCCCTGACCCCCTGGTGACCACTGGCAGCTACTTTTGATACCAAAGCTGGGGCTGGGGGAATGCCACTATGTTTCAGTTCTGGGCCTGGTGTAGCCCAGCTCCGTGCCCTGAGACAAGCTCCTGCCCTCCTGGATTTAGAAGAGAGGGTCCATGCTGTAGGAACATTTTTCCAATATGGAAAGTGGGATTTGCCTAAATCTGGGACACTTTATTCAATACAGGCTTTAACAAGTTCATTTCTCAAAGATAGTCTGATCCCCATCTCAGTCACCAACAGCACCCCCACATCCTCTCCCCTTCCCAGGCCCCAAAACTGACCCCCTAGAACATCCCTGGCTCTGTGAGGTTCACAGACTGCTCCTGCTAGTGATTTATGCAAATCTGGATCTTACTGTTCAAGGACTTTCTGTGCCTTTGAACTTCCAGGTGTCACAGCCATTCTTGTTCCCAGTCTGGTTTCTAATCCTGATTTCCATGGCACCAGCCATTATGACAGCCTAAAGAGCAGACGCTCTTCATCTCCCTGTGAAATGCCCAGGAAACAGGGCCTAATGGGTTTATCTTGTGGGTAAAGAGGGGGGCAGACCCACGGAAGCTCCAGAAGGCAAGACAGGGTGGGCAGGAGAGTCCCCAGAAAGCAGGGCTCTATACTCAGGAAAGACGTATTCTCAATAGGTCAGAAATAAGCAGCTGGGATCAGGATGAGACTGGGTAACAGGAGTCAGGATAAGGCTATACGTCAGGGATCAGGATGAGGCTAGACATCAGGGGTCAGGGTGAGGCTGAGCATGAGGGTTCAGGGTGAGGCTGAGCTTCAGGGGTCAGGATAAAGCAGGGTGCAGCCCGCTGTGTTCTGGAACTCAAGCTACTGATGGCTACGTTGCTCTTTAGTTTCACATCTCAGACCTGTGCTCTGGGATCAGGAAAACAGCCCAACGTGTCATTCAGATGTGAGAACTCCTATCCAGAAGGCAACAGGTGGATCAGCGTCAGCCACAGAAGTAACTGTGCTTGTGATTTGGTTGTTATTCGTATACAATAATAGAAAGGTTTCAGACCTTCTGGGTCAAAGAATGGAGGGGACAAGATGGAATCAGTAGATTTAAGAACGAAAGATCTTCGCTAAGCAGCAGAGTTGACAGAAGGACCCCAGGCCCTACGAGAGAATAAGAAAAGACCCACAGCCAGCTGTGGTAGCTCACACTTGTAATCCCAGCCCTCAGAAGGTAGAAACAGGAGGATCAGGAGTTAAAGGTCATCATTCTGTTATAGGGAACCCAGCACAGGTGACCACTCAGACACAGTTTATAGCCAATCAAAAGCCTCCATTCCAGTCAGCTGGGACTACACTCAGGTATTCAGGACCCAAGTGTGTTCAGAATAAAGGGTTTTTGAAGACAAAAATCACATCCTGGTATCTCACTGGACAGTTGCAGAGGGAGGTTTTGTGCAAGCAAGCAGTTTAACAGAAGTTGAGATAAGTTAGCCATAGCATCTTAACCTTGGGTTCCTAGAATAGAGTTTTCCATGGGGCTTCCCATTGAGGAGATCAAGTTCTACCCAAACCTAAAATGGCCTCAGCAAAAGTACAAGATGGAAGAATGTCTGCACTGTCTTGCCTTGTTGCAGTCCTTTGCTACTTTGCAAGTGTGAGGCTAGCCTGTGCTACAGGAGAGTCCATCTCAAAATAATATGACAGAAATAGGAAATACTCAACACTCACATTTTTAGAATCAAAAGAGGAAGAGAATAAAACTATAAGAGTGTTGGAGGCATGATGGCTGACAAGGCTCCAGATCTGATGAAAGACACAAACCTATAGCTCTAAAATGTAGAGCAGAAACACAAATTATAAACATGAAAAAAAGTCATACAAGATACATGCTCAACAGTTTTTAAACCTAAGGAAAACAATCCTTAAAGGAATCACCCAGAGGGGTTGGAGAGATGGCTCCGAAGTTAAGAGCACTGGCTGCTCTTCCAGAGGTCCTGAGTTCAATTCCCAGCAACCACATGGTGGCTTACAACCATCTATAATGGGATCTGGTGTCCTCTTCTGGCCTTCAGGCATACATGCAGACAGAACACTGTATACATAATAAATAAATAAAATCTTTAAAAAATAAAAAGGAATCACCCAGAAAGCACAAACATTTGAGTGTGAAGATATGACAGTGTACATACGTATGTCCCTTTGAGGGGGATCTTTGCCATTTTATACAAGGTAGCCTCTTATTGCCATCTTTGTAAGCACATATGAATGTAGTACATAGACATACATGCAGACAACACATGTACACTTCCAAGTCTCTTCCTATCCTCTTTTCCATGTCAAACCACCAGGCCCAGTTTCTTCTGTGAGTTCTGAGCTCAGTAAGTAAGAGCATGGTTGCTCTTCTAGAGGACCCAGGTTCAGTTCCCAGTACCCACATGGTGGCTCACAACCATTTGTAACTCCATCTCCATTTTCTGATCCCCTTTTCTGGCTTCCTTGGGCACCAGGCATGCATGTACTATGCAGACACCAATAGACAATAAATACAACTTCATTCAAAAAGAAAGCAATTAAGTTAACAGGGTGTCTTAGTTAGGGTTTTTTATTGTTGTGACAAAACACCATGCCCAAAAGCAACTTGGGGAGAAAAGCTTACACTTCCACATTGCTTTTCATCACTGAAGAAAGTGAGGACAGGAACTCAAACAGGGCAGGAACCTGGAGGCAGGAGCTGATCCAGAGGCCATGGAAGGGTGCTGCTTACTGGCTTTCCCCTCACTGCTTTCTCACCCGGCTTTCTTATAGAACCCAGGGATGGCACCATCCACAATAGGTTGGACTTCCCCATTGATCATTAATTGAGAAAATGCCTTACAGCTGGATCTCATGGAGACATTTCCTCAATCGAGGCTCCTTCCTCTCTGATGACTCTTAGTTTGTATCAATTTGACACACAAAACCAGCCAGTACACAGAATTTTCCTTGAATAATAACAAGCTGTCACATATAAACTTATGAACTTCTTCCTTCAGACTCTAACTTTGATAAAAGACTGGAACAATTTCTAAAACAAGATCATATCTATTCAAACGAAAGTTGTAATTCGCAAAAAAAGAAAAAAGGTCAAGAAAGTAAGAGAGAAATGAAAACACCCTCAATAAAGGACAATTTAAAATTTTTCATTACCAAACCTATACTGGAAAGTGGCCCTGGAGGATGCAACAGTTTGGATGTGGATGATCCATCAAAGGCTCCTGTAACAGAGACTCCATTCCCTCAATGTACTGAGAGGCAGTGGGACCTTTAAAAGGCGAGGCCTTTTGGAAGGCCATCAGGTCTTGGGAGCGATGACTCATATCTTTCTCTAGGGATTCTATCAGGTCTCTGTGGACTTGTCTTAGGTAGGTTTTAAGCTTCTTGGAAGTGAATTGGATCTGGATTACTTCTGAGAGGACAGGCTGCTACAAAGCAAGTTTATGGTTGGTAAGATTTCTCAGTGGGAAAAGCAGTAAAGCACTTGCTATGCAAACCTGAGGGCCAGAGTTTGGAGCCGGAGTTCAATCCCCAGATCCCTCCACTGGAGAAGAGAACTGACTCTCAAAAGTTGTCTTCTAGTCCCACCACTTGCATGATGGCATGCGCATCACACACACACACACACACACACACACACTCCAAGTTTTAAAAAGCAAGTTTACCTGCTGTCTGTCCTCTCTGTAGGTAACTGTTCACCACAAATAATTGTGCCCCCATCAGGTGACATTGCTCACTATTTTTTGACACAGTACAAGGTCTTTGCCAGATTGAATTTCCCACCTTCAGTGCCATGAGCCAAAATTAATAGCATTCAATAGGATTAATAAATTACCTAGCCATAAATATTGTGTGATAGCAACAACAGACTAAAACAAAAAGACAGAAAGAGCTCTTCAACTGTGTGTGTGTGTGTGTGTGTGTGTGTGTGTGTGTGTGTGTGTGTGT
>CAJQZJ010001750.1:13547228-13564136 GCA_907164525.1 Lophiomys imhausi | reverse complement strand
ACACACACACACACACACACACACACACACACACACACACACATATGACCAAGTGGAAGGGAGACTGTGCTGAACGATGAAGGGACCTGAAGGTACAGAGGAGGGGAACAACAGTGAGTAATGGAGGAGTCAGGAAAGACAGATCACATTGTCTCTCATATGTGGAGTGGGTTCATATAAATTTATATGACAAGAACAAGACGCAGGACTATGTGGAAGCCTGAGGCACAAAACCCTCTCTCCATAATAATAAATTCAAAGGTCTAGTGAATGTAGAAGTGTTTCAGTACTCAAGCCTGCAGAACAGGGTACAACCAGAGAAAAGACAAAAGTGGCTGGCTGGCAATTTGGCACAAGAAGGTGGTTTTTAAAGTCCCAGGTGCTGAGAAGTCTCCACCCTTGTTTCCCACAAGCTGGTACTCAGGGAGGTACGATCTCCAAGCTCTTCTACCATGACCCCCTTCCCAAACTCCCCATCCTGTTCCTTCTGGGTGCAAAGCTTTATCTAATAAATATATTGGATCCTGGGCTCAGCCTCGTAGCAATCTGTCCAAAACATTCCACCTCTTAGAGTTCTGATAAAGTGGGTGCCAATCACTAGCTAGGAGAGGGAGGAGCCTAGCAACCCTGCTCATCTGTTACTCTCAACTCCAAGCACACCTAATACTGAAAATGGACCAGAAGGATTTCTTTCTTGCAGGGAGGGAAGGGGGTCCATGAAGGATTCCAAGGGACAAGAGAAGGTAATGAGTGTATTATGGTAAAACAATAATGGTACACATGTATGCAAATATCACAATAAAACCCATTTTCTGTACACTCAACAGGTGACCACAGAATCTCTCTCCAGCTACAGTTAGGGCTCACAGCGGGCAAGCACATGCTCAGGGCTCTGTCTTCTCTCAGCTGTCCCCTCTGTCCTTCTCATGGACTTTGTGCCCTACAAGCTCGAAATGGGGTCTTGGATCCTGTGCCTCAGCTAAGGGCTGAGATATGGCCCACTGCCCAGTGGGGCCTGGAAGTTCTTCACTGTGTCTATGCTGAAATGGAATCCGCCTGTGCTTCTGGGGCACTGGCCTGCTTGGAAATAGGGCTCAGTCTTGACTCTGGGGTCTGGGTGGACCCCTGACTGCGTGGAGACTGAGATTCCCTGGTGCCTCCATGTGTGCAGCTACACTTCTGGCCACTACCCTTCTCTCTTTGAACCTGGACACTGCACTCTGAGGTAGAGGAGAGAGAGAGCCTCAGACACACATACATCCTCCCTCTCATCATCACTTCTGTCTTGTCACTTATCCTTACCATCTGTCCCCTGAAATAAAATCCCATAATCCGAAGCACTCAACTAATGGAATCAGGCTGTCTTTCTGAAAGTTATCTATTTATATTTTGTGTGTTATATGTCTGGCCAGGGTGACTCAGGCATCCTGGGGGACAAGAGTGGCTGGTCACAGAGGTACACACATCATGTCACTACTGTTCACGGATGTACAGGAGTGTGTTACCAGTGATGTGGGAGTGTGTCTCTCATACCCACAGCCAGGCTTGTTGCTTTGGGGATACACTGGGGCTGGACCTACACACACTAGTGTGACCCCACTTTATACTTTGTAGGTGTACAGTTGGAGACTTGGCTACGTCTCAGCGCTGTCTGCAGAGTGGGACTGTAGTGGGACCCGCTTCATCAGTTCCGCTTATGTCTATGAAACTGAAGTGCCCAGTTCTGCCTGTCCCGCAGGAAGGGCTCAATGACCATGAGCTTCGCTCAGATTATTGCAGTGACCACGTGGCTTCTCCTTCCCAGGTGAACATGGGGAATGTGTTGGATGGTGCATATGGCCAGGGCCTCCCTGGCTGGCTCATACACAGAGATGCATCTGCAGCCACAGGGAGGGACCTTCCTGTCACACTCAAGGTACCATTCGGTCTTCCTTTGTGGATCAAACAATGGGCCTCTGTGCCTCGCTGTGAAGGAAGGAACACCCGTAACAAGTCTGTCCTCTAAACCAGAGGCTCTGACTTTATGCAGAGCTTCAGACCCACTTCACTAGAACTGAAAGCAATTTGCAGCCTCACAAAAGGATGCATTAGAGAGAGAGAGAGAGACTGAGTGCAGCGGTGGGTGGCTGGAGCTGAGTTCCCTTCATATGGCAGGACCCATGAAGTGGGTGCCCTGCTGATGAGAAGGGGCAGGTTTGTGGCTCAGCTGCTTTCCAGGGTAGACTCTGCTTTGGATTTTCATTTTCCACACTGTCTAAAGTAGGACTAATTGGATCTTCCTGGTATGTGTCCTTCTGGAGGCGAGACTGAGAGCTGGGTGCTGAAGTCTGGGTATGGGACAGAGTGGAGGGGGCAGAACCAAGTCAGTGTCAGCGGCAGAGGAACACTGTAGCTGGGTCATCCACGTGGGGCTCAGGTCCAGTGGCCATCAGTACAGAGACCTGGAAAACACACAGCAGGCTCCAAGGCTCCAAAGCTTTAGAGAAAAGACTCAGAACAAGACTATTAGTGGGGGTTATGGTGCCTCCTGTTAGGGTGGGAGCTGGGCTGGTATCCCTGGAAGGAGTTTGGGCTTCAGGCCTGTCTCTCAACCTCTCAGGGGCCTCTAATTGCCTGGGTCCCATCATCCTGGACTGTGAAAATGAAATTGAACACCTAGTCAAAGGTGAGGGACTCCAAGAGAACTGGGGCCACAAAGGCTCCAGAAATAGCCCAGCCCCATAATCCCAAGGTGGGATGGCAGGTTTAGAGACGTTCTGTCCAAATTCCCACAGCCAGTCAGGAACTAAGCTGGTTAAGTGGCAGGTAGCTCTGTCTCCAACCCTGTCCCTCACTAGGGCAACACACTTCTGAACATCACAGCCCAGGTCCACTTCGTGGACTGCTGGGACATCCAGCCAGGACCCTTTCTTGAAAGGGGTCGGTGGTGGAGCATCTGCTTTCTGCACAGGAATTCTCATCATGTCCTTTTCTCCTCCCTGGCAGGAACGAGTGTATCAGCCTCTTCTCCATCAGCACAGTGGCAGTGACTCCATCTCTAGCTGGGCAAAGACACCTCACAGAGGTGGTATGGGCCAGTTCAGCAGGGAGCTGGGAAGCAGTGAAGAATCCTAGGTAGTAGCATCAGGGTTTGGAGCAGTGCCCTAGGCTTGGACAGGACCAGAAGGAGGCAGAACTAGTGGGGTTGCACCCCAAGGAGTGTTCTCCCATAGCTGAGTGAGAAAGTGAGATTGAACCTGCCCTGCACACAGGAGTCTTGCCTGGCCGATTACCTCATCCTCTGAAACCTAGGATTGGATAAGAAGGCCACCTCTCAGGGGTACAGTGGAGGGGGTGTGTACCAAAGAACCAGAAACAAATGCCCAATGTGAGGCTCTTTCCTCAGTCATCCTAAACCAGGACACCTCTGCTATCAGAGATCTGGTCTCCAGGAATGGGACCTGAGCAAGTCCCTCCCTTTGGTTGAGCCTCAGTTTCCCTGTCTACAAAAATAGAGCTCCATCAAGGACTTCTTTGTCCAGTTCCCACACAGGACCTACACAGAGGCTGTTCTCTTTCCCAGGCGGAGGTGACATCTGAGAGGGTCTTTCAGATGGGTGTCCAGAGCCAACAAGAGAAGTCACTACTGTTCCATCAGTGTCATTTCCTTTGGGTACTTCTCCAGAGTTCTCCATGCAGATCCCCAAAACCGCTTGCTCTGCTCCTTGCCCTCAGCTTTAGGAAGTTCTGTCTGTGGAAATAGATTCTTCACATCCGTGATTGTCTACTTATCTTATGACTCTGTCCCCAAAGCCATTTTCTTTCACATGGTAGATGCTGGGATGCCATGAGGCACTTTGCTGGCCTCTGCCTTTAGACACAGAAAAGTGGAGAGAGCCATTTGCCAAAATGAGACACTACCTTTGAGGCTCGTGGCACTGAGAGCCCAGCTCCTCTCTCCCAGCCGACAGCCTTTTCCTTTGTCCTTTCTTTTAAATGAGAGCATCTTTTGTTCATTCTTGTGGCAGGTCTGTTAAAAAGAGATGAATCTGGAAAAGTCATGCACTTTGGAGAAGATAGGGCTCTTAAAAAGCATTCATGCGCAACATGAGATCTGCAGAGTATCCGGGCATAAACCGAGGGGTGATTAAGGCACTTGTGCTTCTCTAAAGTGGGGAGTAGATCTGTCTGTGTAGGGGCAGAGTCACTGCTAGGATGTTTCAGACTTGAGTGCTCTGGGAAACCGAGGGTGTCTGGCCCACTTCATCTTGTAAGGTATTTGGGTAGGTGTCCACCGGAGCCTAAAACAGATTTCTCCCTAACTCCCAGTTTTTTTGAGTCCAGCCTTAGAAAGGTGACCAGACTGAGATGGCTCAGTAGGCCAAAAGGCTTGTTTTAAAAGCCTGACTACCTGAATTCGATTCTCAGAATCCACAGTGGAAAGAGAGATCAACAGTTGTACTCTGGCCCGGTGTGCTGGCACAGGCCTTTAATCCCAGCACTCAGGAGGCAGAGTGAGGTGGATCTCTGTGAATTCAAGGCCAGCCTGGTCTACAAAGTGAGTCCAGGACAGTCATGGATACATAGAGAAACCCTGTCTCGAAAAACCTAAAAAAAAAAAAGGTTGTACTTTGACCTCCTCCTGTGCGTGGGTACATATGTGTGGTTGCATGCACACAACACACACACACACACACACACACACACACACACACACACACACAAATAAATAAGATTTTAAAACAAATTTTAAAAGAAAGGTGACCAGCCACTTTGGGTGTTCCTGGTGTAAGCTTGAGGCTGAACCCAGGAAATCCAGGGCCTTGCCACTCCTGGCCCTGTCACCTGGAAGCCAGCACAGACTGCTGGGAGTTATAGGTGTCCCTGACTATAGACTTGGGCCCTCAGCTCCTTACAGGGATATTGTTTCCTTCATGTCACAAGGAGATGTTGCCCAAGGAGGTTCAGGCATTTACTGACCTCACACAATGGTTCAGCATTCAAATCAAGTCCCTGCTTTGGGGGACAGCTCACCCCACATGGCTTGGCAGAATCTGAGACAGAGGCTGGAAGAAGATTTATCCATGGCACCAGTAACAGGTTTCAAAAGGCTGGATGTGGAGAAACAAGCCCCTGTGGCCTGTGGCCTAGAAAAGAGAGGCCAGCCTGGGCAGAGAGGTCAAGGGAGTCAGCAGGCAGCTGGTGTGGCCTGGGGACGTGGCCACATGGAGGGCCCTCAGAAGCAGGGGCTGAATCCCAGGAGGAGGTGGTCTGTGGAGCTAAACACCCCTGAATCAAGAGGAGATGGAATCTGGACTCACGGCCAGAAGCAGCCAGGTTCAGGCTCCCAACAGCTGCCAGCTTTCTTTGGCCACCACCCTTGCTCCAGGTCCCTCAAAACCTAGGGAGTCTTCAGTGGATTCCTGACACATTCAAAAAGTCCCCAGTCCTCTGAACATCTCAGCCCCCTTAAAGGAAAACTTGAACCTGAACCACAGCAGCATGGACCACATCCTGTTCCCAGCCAACCCCTGTCTCTTCTCCTTGTAGTGAGAATTCTGGAATTTTGAGTTCTTTAAAAACACCGAAATACTATAAGAATATGTTTTCATTTTAATCCCAAGTGTGGGGATGTGGGGCTGCTTTGGACTGTCCAAAGCAACTGGCTTTGATTTGCCTCGTGCTCTAGCAGCAGCATGGTTTCACCAGCTGCAGATACTCTCTGCGATTGTGTGACCTTTGGAATTCTGGGAACTTTTCAGAGGGTATATAAATACTAGGGCCCCAACAGGCATTGTTGGTGGTTGGTGGTCATTCAGGGTGGTTGGTTGTGCTCTGTTAGTAGTCCTGGTCAAAGAAGAAGAAGAAAGAAATTAGACTCAGAGGTTTCTATCTCTCTCTCCCCTTTGTCCTTCTTTCTCTCTTATATAGTGATAGGGAGTGAAACCTGGGGGAATAAAGAGTGGGGAAAAAGAAGAATCCACAAAATAGCAAGGGTCAGCTATACCGTCCTCCTACCCGACTTGTTGACCCTTGTTGACCTCCTTCAGCCATGCAAATGAGGACATCAGTCAGGTACCACCACAAATGTGCCACTGCAAGGCCTGGGAGCCTGGTGGGTACCTGGCCACGTCCCTGCCTCTGCATGACTGTCAGGGAGCAGACTGGAAGGGAGGAGTTGAGAACAACCAGGCCAGTCAGCGTCTATCTGGGACAGATGGTGTTAAGTAGCTAAACAGTCATTATAGCCTTAGAGTCTACTCCTGACCCTCAGTGGAGACTTGACATTCTGATCTGCTCCCAGATTAGAGCATTACATACTCAGGGCTGCAGAGATCACCCTGAGGTTAAAACCACTTGTTGCTCTTGCAGAGGGTCCAGGCTGTTCCCAGCACCCATGCTGATGGCTCACAACCATCTGTAACTGCAGCTCCAAGGGATCCAGTGCCTTCTTCTGACCTCCAAGGCACTGCTTGCACACAGTGTACTCACAGACAAGAAGGTATGCACACAAACACATAAATAAAAATTAACAAAACTTAAGACTTTATTTTAAAAAGAACTTTATATACTATTGTCTCCTTCCTTAAAAGTTAATCCAACTGGGCCTGTCAATCAGCTGGCCAGTAGTCCAATGCCTCCCCACCTCCCCATCTCCACCACCACGACCACCACCACCACCAGAAAGTCTGATTCACTTAGAGATGTGCTAAGAAGAGGGGAGGAATAATTATCCCCTTAATGAGATGATGCCCTTATCTTTCCCAGAAGCCTTTCCTTGCTCCATTTGTTTAAGGAGCAACTTCCATGTAGCTCTGCTAATCCTCCCCGCTTTTCTGACTTTATAAAAGCCTAACTTTTCATTTTTCTTCTTTTTATCTCTTTTTCTTTCAGACACTGGCCAAACCCTGGATGTATTTTCCGTGATACTCTGGACTATCTCTGAAATCAGCCCTCTCTTCCCCTACCCACTTCTACCATGCGGCGGCTCCTTAAAAAATGACATGTTTTTTATTTCTTCCTCTTTATCCAGCTTCTCTGGATAGCAGCCAAACACAGCTATCCTGCCTTGTTGTTTTTCTTTCAATTTATAATAAAATTGTCCTCAAGCTTCCTTCCCAGAGCCTTTTTCAATTCTTTTACTAACAAGACTAAGAACCCACGAAAAAGAAGTTCAGTTGCCTTAGTAACAGAGGGGCTCGGAAACCAGAGGATCAGGGAAGGCATAGGGCTTCAGGATTGGCCCCTGGACAGGGGAAGGAAGCAGCCAGGCCACCAGAATTTATCTGAAATTTGTCTGAGATGCATAAGGAAGCTCCAAATGCCTCAGGGACACCAGTAAAGCTGAGTTGTCAGGTGGACTTGGATGCTGCAGCATCTGAAGCTGGGATGGTGGAGGGAAGGAGGAAGACAGAGTCTCACTCTGGGACAACAAGAGGATGGATGCGACTGTCACTTAGAGCCAGTACAGGGAAACGGAACCATGCTGGGAAAGTTTCTGCCAGAAGAAACTCAAAGAAGAGACACACTGGATTCCACAATACAGTGATGTTGGTCAGGGGACCATGCACCTAGTTCCCTCCCTGGAAAATCATGAGTGGAATGCTGTAGATGTAGATCAGAGTCTCGGATGTACCGCCTAAGATTTCCAGGTTTTTGGGTCCCAAAACAAGTAATTGGATCTCTGAGAGGCTTGTGAACAGTGAGTGATAGAAATAGAGATCATTCATTAAGACATGGAAAGACACCTTCAAGAATGGAAGAGGGCCAGAGATGTGGGAACGGTCTAAAGTTCCTAGAGTCCAGGAACAAAGATATTAATTAAGACTTGTCCAGAACCAAATCTTCAGAGAATCAACAAACTGTGTGATGAGGTACAATCTGACCACAGGATCTCACAAAGGGTCACAGGAACGAAGGTACAGGGGACCACAGATTTATTTCATGCTGTATGAGGTGAGACTTGAGGGAGGCTGAGGCATGAATGTCAGGGGAAGGGGAGAAGGGTAGTCCCAGAAGGGTGTCGCAGCAAGGCTCCTGCCTGTAATCCCAGCATTGGGAAGGTCCCGATAGGAGCATCAGGAGTTCATCAAGATCATCCCGCCCTATGTGAACAAAAGTTCCTGGGGGTGGGGGGGAACACAGCATTTTCTACTGACCCTTCTCCCAGCCTGATTTACTGACTCGAACTTCAGTAGATGTGGAGAGGTTGGAATGTTGCAGGTCCAGAGCCTGATCATAATTTATCTTGGACAATCTGTACCCCCCCCATAGCCATTCCTTACCCACCTCCAGGTCTGAGCTAACGTCCTTATGAGGAACCAGTAAAAGCCTTTGGGAACTTATTAACTTAATATACCCCTATCTTCTACCAACCGAGGGCTAAGAATGTCATCAGAGAGCATCCGCAGCATGCATACGCCAAACCCCTGCTCTACCCTCACCCTACCCCACCCTGCCCACTGCCTCTCTAACCTGACCTTCCCACCAGTGCACCTGAAAAGTACCTTGGTTTATGACCTGTCTTTGTTCTGTTACTATAACAATTTCAGGAAACTGTTATCATGTTGGAACATGGAATTTAGAGTAACCTGAATCTGTGTTGCCCAGGCTACGGTCATTCACATTTGGCTCCAGAATGAGCTATCACTAATCCCCTTTGAGGTAAGAGTTGTATTTTTCATTGACACTCCTAACAAGTTCAAGGCCAGCCTGGGCTCCATGAGACCCTGTGTCAATCAAACAAACAAACACAAAACAAAATAATAAAGAAAAAGAAAACTTCATGAAGCAACAGGAACTGGGGAAGCTTTGGATGACTCAACTTGGCTGAGTCGGGACTGAACACCTTGGGTGGCTTCCTTTTAAGCTCATATATTACTATTTTCACCTAAAAGGTTCCTGGCTGGCTGTTTCTAGAAGCCAGAATTTGGTGGGGGTCTGGGAGAGGAAAGCAGTTGGCTGGTGCCTGGGTTGTAACCATCCTGCTAGAAATGAAGATATTCTAAAGAGACACTTAAACCTTCCTTTCAGCTCTTAGACTGTTGAGACAATGGACCCCAAGAAGCTCTAATTTCTCTAGAAATCTGTTGACAGAAGACAAAGGGGGAGCTTGTCTCCAGGAATGAGACCTCACAGGGAGCTTAGAGAACAAGGAAGGGACAGGAAAGGCAGGGATACTCTCCTGGAGATGGAAATGAGGAGTAACCAGAGGGAAGAGTCCAGGATGATTACAATTCAGCCCTAGATATTCCCCAAAGTGGGCCCAGGATCCCAAGAGAGGGACTCATTTTGCAGGGAGAGGAGAGGGGTCAATGGCCCGGGGACATAAGCCACTGTCTTAGTCATTTGTCTCATTTCTCAGGGGTGGGGTTGGTGTTTGAAAAAGGCAGCTTCAGGAAGGAAGGGTTTCTTTTTTGCTGATAGTTAGAGGGTACAGTCCATCGTGGTGGGGAGTCATAGCAACAGCTGGAGGTAGCTGGTTACATCACATCCACAGTCCAGAAGCTGAGTGCTGGTTCTCATTTATTTGAATTCAGCCTGAGACCTCAGCCTGTGCACTGCTGCCATTCACAGTAAGGTTGGGCCTTCCCACCTCGATCTAGAAACTCACCTCAGCCTAGAAACTCCCCCACAGATATGCCCAGAAGTCTCCGAGGTAATGCTAGATCTTCTCAAGCTTACCAACCAACCTTTAACCATAACAGCCAAGAAGCATCTATTCAAGCAGGACGATTAGGCAAATGAAATAGAAGGGGGTGGAAGAAATCACGTCCAATTCGTTCTGAGACCAGGAGCATCCTGATACTGAAACTAGCCAAAGTTATTCTCAGTAAGGAAAACCACAAGGCAATCCTCTGTAATGCAGAAGGAGACTCCACAACAGTCAGCAAAGGGAACTTAGGAAGATGCTGGACCAAGGGACTTAGCCCGAGGGTGCAAACGACTTTCTGTACAGAGACTAAGCAATGCCACACTCCAGACTGACAGAATAAAGGTTTAAATTCACATGATTGTGTTAATAAAGGCACAAATATCATTTGACAAGATCAACATCCTTCCCCTTTTAAGAGGAAGATGGAGAGGAAGGGAGGGAGAGAGGGAGGAAGAAGGAACTTACAGACAAGGCATGGAAAGTAAATGTTCTCCTCTGATGAAGGTCATCTATGAAAACTTTACAGCTAAGAACACATGAGATATGTAGTTCCCAGGCAAGGAATTCCCAGCCTGGTCCCATATCAGGCCGGGAACTCGGGTTCCTCTGCTGAAAGGCTCAGGTTAAGCCGATCTGGGCAGAAAAAGGAGTAACACAAACCAGAAGATCTATACCAGATCCAGGTAGAGAAGGCTAGCTGGGCTGAGCCAGGGAGGCTAGACTAGGTCTACCCAGGCAGAAAAGGCATGCAAGGGTAATAGGAGATCTGCTCTTGGAGCCAGGCTGGGCAGCCAGGCAGGTAGTGTGGGAGCTCAACCCCTCTGCTGTTCTGTAGCTGCAGAGACTAGCGTTGTGCACAGGAGAAATGGCAGAGGCCCAGTGGAGGCCACGGGATAGCCTACTTGAGAAAGGAGCCTGGCTATCTGCCAGTGGCAGCAATGAGGCAGAGAAGAACGCCAGCTGCCAGTGGTAGGAGATCCAGCTAGGTGGTGGCCAGGCAGGTACCTAGGGCCTGTGTGAGCTTGGCCATCTAGGCAAAAGGTGGCAGCAGATCCTTCATGGAAGGAAAAGTGCTCCCCCCCCATGCCCAAAATAAAGACTCAGACATTCAGAAATTCATTGTAGGGGGAAAGAGAGGGAGAGAGGGAAAGAGGGAGAGAGAACGGGTGAGGGAGAGAGAGAGAGAGAGAGAGAGAGAGAGAGAGATTACTTCTGGATCAGGAGTATTATATAACATTGGGGAATGGGGAGGGGTTTTAGAGGTGAATGTGTTTGATTCGCTGGGCATTCATTGTCCAATCAGAAGAAAGGAAAGGTAATTTGTAATTAATTCATGGACAATGGGGGTGGGGACAAACTCCAGGGAGGCTAAAGGCTTAGACAAATATCATTGGCTGAAAGCCAAGGCACCAACAGACCTCATTAGCATGGGAAAGTTGAGGGAGAATTAGGCCACATGACTCATCTTAGAGGATCTAGAATCTTCAAATCAGAGGGAAGAGGGGGTTCCACTGAACAAAGGGAGTTCATTGTTCTAGTGCGGAGCTCAGGGCCCTTCAGGCAATGTCAGATTTTCACCCAGTCAGCAGAAATCCCCACATAGACAGTAAAGACTGAATGTCTGGAACAAGACAAGACCTTGCCTGCTCCCAGTGCTTCTATTCCACATGGGACTGGAGGTTCCGGACAGGACTATCAGGCAGGAAAAATAAATAAGGGGTAGGCATGCAGCTCAGGGAAACCATGCTTGCCTATCACATGCGCAGTCTTGGATTCTTCCCCACACACTGCTGGGATTGGGGAAAAGGGTATCAACAAAGAAAACGATAAAAGAAATGGAAGACATCTCGGCAGGAAAGGAAAAAGCAAATGTGTGTTTGTAGATGGCAGGACTGTTTACACAGAAAACACTAAGGAATCCAAGAAACCTGATGAGGTCTGATAAAGGGCTGGAGGCTGCAGGCTACAGGATCAATAACAAAAATTAAGTGGATTCCTGTACACTACTAATGAATATCGGAAATGAAATTAGGAAAGAAATTGCACCTCTAATTGGACTTCATGAAAATTAAAAACCCGGGTACTCCAAAGGATACCATCCTGTGAGAGTCAAAACCACGGCCCATGGCAGAGGGAGAGGGGGCACTGGAACACAGATCTGCCAGAGAAGGAGCTTATATCTTAACAGGAAGAAGTCTCTCCAGTACACCAACTAAATTTTAAAATGGGCAAAGGATTTGAATAGACATTTCTCTGAAGAGAAGACACAAATAACCAATATGAGTTATGGAGGCTCCATACCTTTCGGTCACTACAGAAGCACATAGCAAAACCACCATGAAAGTGCTTCAAAGAATGGCCATGGGGTGGGGAGAGTTGGAAGAGACAATGGAAAGGTCTGTGAGGACAGAAACTAGAGGCTCCAGGGTGAGGATAGAAAATACTGCAGCCACCGCAGAAAATAGTGCAGCAGGTGTGCAAAATGCTTAACGAGAAGAAGTTATCAGAATCCCCTAAGTATAGACCCAGCAACAGAAATGTCCTGTGTTCAGAGAACACAACCAACAGAGCAGCTAACTTAAGTGAGGCAGATGAACAAGACAAGAATCCTTGTCCCTCTGAGACTCATGAGGGCTCTGAACACTTTTTTTTTCCTTAATCATTTTTGTTGTTGTTTCAAGATTTTTTTTATTCTTTGAGAAACTCATACATGTATACAATTGAATACGATCATATATGCCTGCATCTACCAACTACCCAATATCCCCTCTAACACCCTCTCCTCTTAACTTCATCTTCCTTTATGTCTCTCAGTAAGGGTGGAGCCTGGGCATTATCTCTGTCTGCATTTAAACGAGAATTCTGGCTGCCTCGATTGTGTGCAGGTAACCACAGCAGCTGTGGACTCATGGGTGTGACATCATATCCAGCAGAGAGCATTTCAGAGTTCTCCTTCCCATCCTCCTGCCTCCTCTCCATGTTCCCTGGGCCTTGGCTGGGGAGGGGTGTGTGATGGAGATGTTCCATTTCAGTCTGGGCATTCAGCACTCTAACTGGCTATGCCCACTGCCCACTGCCCACTGCAGAGACATGCTTCTCTGAGTAAGGCTGGGTGCAGCCCGGGTCTGACCCACACGTTTCCAAACCCCCCCACCCTCCAGCACTTGTTCTGGGAATGACCTTTCGAACTCAGGAGGTTCAGCCGGCACTTTAAGCACTAGCACTGGCTGACTCTGAAGAGGTCAGAGCCTGGGCTGTGGGAGAAGCTGAGTGGAGTCCAGGTCTCTCTTGATCTTAAATACCACGACCCACACATACCACCCCAGGGTACCCCTGCAGTTACTGTCCACCCCTGTGGAACCCCTCTCTGATTCTCTAAGAGTCAGGCAGCTATTTTATTTGTCCACAGTTCTCCATTTACATTTCTTCCTGAATTGATGTACTGATGTCAGTTTCTACCCTCACAGTCCCGTTCCAATGACGATATCACCCTGTGGTGATGTAAGTAGTGGCTATAATTGGCAATAAACTCTGGCAGAAGCAGATAGGACACCTCCTGCCCTAGTAAACAGCCCCTACAGTAGGTACATATGATTGGTCACCTGTGCAAACTGGGAGCCTGTCCTCATGTCCTTGCATTAATCCAGTGAGGCAGGTTGTGGGTACAAGTGAAGTGGAATTGAACACGCCAAGGACAACACGCCAAAGGTTCATGGAGACCGGGTCCCCCAAGGCTCCCCTGGGCACATAGAGTCTTACCCATCCCCACTAGCAGCACAGCAGACACAGGACCCTACTGAGGGTTTTACAGAGTCCTGAGAAACAGACTCTAGGATAAGGCACAAGAGACAAGAGACGTCCCTATGCTGGGAGCAAATGTACCCCAATGTGCCTCTGCACCCCAGTCTGCCTCTGCACCCCAGTCTGCCTCCGCACCCCAGTGTGCCTCCGCACCCCAGTCTGCCTCCGCACCCCAGTCTGCCTCCGCACCCCAGTCTGCCTCCGCACCCCAGTGTGCCTCCGCACCCCAGTCTGCCTCTGCACCCTAGTTTGCCTCTTTGGAAAGTCATAAACAAGGAAGGGAATAACTGTACTGCCTGTCACTCAGGACGCCCCTGCACTGCTGGCCTTTGGGAACTGCCCCTGCACCAAGAGCCCATAGGAGCTGTCCTGCTCTGCTTAAACCAGGCCTAGAACAGCAGTGCCTTTCTGTTCTCCGTATTGGAGGTGTCTTTCTCCCCCTATATTGCTCATGGGACAGGCAAAGAAGACAACATTTGCTCCAGGCTGGCATGATATCACCAACAATTCAGAGAAGAAAAAAGCTCACCAAAGCCCAGGCAGGATTTGATTGGTGATCATCCTGTTTGAGTGGCAGACTCATTCCTCAGAAAAAGTTTCTCTCTCTCTCTCTCTCTCTCTCTCTCTCTCTCTCTCTCTCTCTCATTTTTTACTAATTTTAAAGATGGTATGTATATATGTGTGTCATTATACTTAGTTGCTATTCATTTCATCTCCCATTGCCCTCCCCTTGTCTTCCCTGTCCCCCCTCCATTTTCCAAGGTCTGATACTATGATGGATCTGGCTAGGCCTTTAAATATCTTCGGGGGAGTGTGTGTATGTGTGTGCGTGTGCGTGTGTGTGTGCATGTGGGTACATATGTGTGAGTGTGTTGCGGTGTATGTGTCTGTGATATACTCACACATGTGTGCAGGTAAGCATGTCCCCATGCATATGCACAGCAGTGAGAGGTGAGCATCAAGCACCCTGCTCTATTGTTCTCTGCCTCATTCCCCTCGGATGAGATCTCTCCCTGAGCCTAGAGCCATGCTGGTGGTTGACATGCCTCAGTTATCTTCCTGACCCCAGTTATAGGCATGTGTAACCATGCCCTGGCTTTTCACTTGGCTTCTGTGGATTTGAACTCAGGTCCCAGTGTTTTTACAGAAAGTGTTCTTACTTCCCGAGCCATCTCCGCAGCCTCCTCCCTCCCCCCATTTTTAATATCTACTTGTCTTTAATGAAGGATGCAGGCTAGGAGTCTGTGGTTAGAAAGAGAGTTTGGGGCTGGAGATACAGCTCCCTGAGTGCTTGCCTAACATGTGTGAAGCCCTGGATTCAGTCCCTAGTGCCGTATAAACTGTTCATGGTGGCATATGCCTGTAATCCTAGTGCCAGGGAGGTGGAGGCAGGAAGATCAGAAATTCAGGGCCATTTTCAGCCCAGCCCTGGCTCTATGAAATTCTGTCTCACAAAAAAAGAAAGAAAGGGAGGGAGGGAGGGAGGGAGGGAGGGAGGGAGGGAGGAAGGAAGGAAGGAAGGAAGGAAGGAAGGAAGGAAGGAAGGAAGAGTGTCTACATCCACAGGCTGGGGAGTCAGGGGCCTCTGCTTCCTGAAGGAGGAGGGGTAGGGATAAAAACAGCATCTGACAGTATAATTAATACTTCACAAAGGAGAGAATCATCTCAGAAACCCCAAGTAACCAGCATGGCTGAACGTGACAGAATGAGAAATCAGAAGCCCTTCCCAGCCAACCACTCAGCTCCAGCTTCCCAGGACCCCAGCTTCTTCCAGGCCTCTCAACACTTGCTGTGTGGGCCTGAATTCCAACACTCTGAAGCTCATAATTCAACCCAAACAGAACAATCCTCAGAGCTCCAGCACTCAGGCCTTGTCAGACCCAGAGCTTACAAATCCAATCTTCACAATGGCTATAATTTGAAGGGCCTATTTTCGCCCAGACCAGAGTACACAGAGCTGGCTGCCCATGGCAATTTCTTGTCCAGTGAACAGTGTGTACGGCAAGCCTACAGCAAGGGAACAGAGACCAGATCCGCATTGCCAGGGACGACATTAGCCTGGAGACACAGAACTCATTAAGGGGCTGAGGTGTGGGTGGCTTGATGTTTGAAAGTGTTCTCCAGTGACCTGCCAATGCTGCCAGAGCCCCAAGAGCCCTCCTTCTGCTTCCGCTCTACCTGTGCCCAGCACTGCTAACTAGGCCCAGACCTCTGCACTTCACAGATGAGAATAAAGCCTGAGAGATAAAAGCTCTTGTTCAAGGTCAGAAAGTGAGTTAAGGTGAAACAAAAATCATGAGGAAGGGCTTGCTGGTACCAGCATTTTAACTTTGCTGTCTCTAACCCTCGGTCAAGGGTGGGCTCATTGTATCCATGAATACAGCCTCTTCATGTCACAGGGACAAAAGGACTGGACAGACACATCTCACACAAAAGCCAAGTCCTGACCCACTGGGCTGGCCATTTGCCCAATGTCTCTTGACTTTTCCTTTCTTGGGAGTCAAGGAGGGCCTGCAGCTGCTAACCAGGTTCCCCGTGACCACAGACTCCCTTAGTTTCAAGTGCCTGGAGGAGATGGCAGAGAGCAGACACTCTCAGAGGGAGGGGAACAGTGAGTGGCCTCCTTTCTCTTTGCTGTGACCTGTGACTCTAGTAGCAGCTGGATGTCAGCCACTTCAGCACCAGTTACAGTGGCCCTGTCTCTCCCACAGCCACAGCAGGTACCCATTTGCCCATGGTTCCCCCAGCCCTAGGTAGTGACGACCATCCCCTGTTCTCCTGTCCTTCCCCTTTCTGCTCTCTCAGCTCACCTGTAACCAGTGTCTGCAATTTTCACTCTGCAGTCGGCATTGTGAGGGGTCCCCAGAGGGGGAGTTAAGATGAATGCCAGGGGTGTCCATAGGAGACAAAACTCCAGGGGTGAGATTCTGAACAGCCAAACAAACAAAGACCTCACTGAACTAAAGCCCTGAGATTCATCATACACAGAGCCATCCAGGTCACTCCACTGACTCCTGAGTCATCGTGGAATGAAGCCTTAGAAAAGGTGTGACAGTAGTAGCCCAAGTCACCTCTCAAGGCCATTAGAGCATTCCACCACAGTTAGGGGGCTGTGGGCAGGTAGAGGACAAAGGCGATTGCAGAGGGTGGGAGCAGAGACAAGGTGGTGGTGATGGGGGGCAAAGCTGTTCACTTAAAGGAGACCAAGAAACAGAGAGCAAGGCAGGAAATCCAGGAATGAAACACATCCTCCTAATTCATGGCCCTCAGTGACCTACTTGAATGGTCATTCTGCTATGACTGCATCCACAGATAAATCCATTGATAAACTGAGAGGCCTTATGATCACTCCCCCACCCAAAAGTCCATCAACACCCACACCTTTAACACATGAGTCTTCAGGGAACAATTCTAGACATGGGCCAATGTGTGTGTGTGTGTGTGTGTGTGTGTGTGTGTGTGTGTGTGTGTGT
>CAJQZJ010001750.1:13491737-13547218 GCA_907164525.1 Lophiomys imhausi | reverse complement strand
TGTGTGTGTGTGTGTGTGTGTGTGTGTGTGTGTGTGTGTGTGTGTGTCTGTGTCTGTGTCTGTGTTTCTGTGTATGAGCCTATGGGCCGAGGTCAGAAGAAGATGTCACATGTTCTTTCTGCTCTATCACATTCCCCCTTATTTCTTTGAGGCAGGGTCTCTCACTGAAACTGAAGCTAGGCTAGGCCAGTGGCCAGCAAGCCTGGGCAAATCTCCTAGACGGGCCTTATTTCACTCCAGTGTGTAGTGCCATGTCCTGTGGGTGGCTGGATTATAAACTAGCTCCCAGCCTTTCCAAACTCTATAGCTGAAGTAAATAAGGAGTCAACCGAGGCAGGGAAGGCTTCTGAAACCCTCTTACACCTCCCCTTTCCTTTCCAGGACCTCAAAGTCACATCCCTTTGTCCTCTGCCTCTGCTGGGCAAAGGCTCCTTCCTTCCCCGGCATCCTCTGGTGACCGACTTCCAGGTGATGTCGCTCCTCAGGCTCTCTGCTCCCAACTCACCTGCCCACCTGTCATGTGTAAAGCAAGGTTCTGGATGCCAGGGAGAGGGTTACAACAAACCTGCTCATGCCGGGGCCCCCAAGGCACCTGCTACTCCAGACAGGGATCTTCCTAGAGGAGAAGTCCATTCAGCTCCAGGGAACTGCAGACTATTGTCCTGGTAAGTCCCCTTAGGAGCTGGCTTTCACTGGAAGCAGGAGCAGCAGGATGCCCTCCCGGCCTTGCCTCTCAGCACTGCGTCAGCTCTCCTCCCAGGACATAATCTGGGCTGAAGGGACCTGAGCTGGCATCACAAGGAAACCATGCTGAGGCACGAGGATGAAGATGCTGTCACGCATACTGGACCTGCTGAAAAGAAGCGGCAGCCCTGAGACAGAGACACTTTCAGAAATAAATATACAGCACCAAATGGTTGAGGGACGCCATCAAGGGTTCTGCTGATCCCAACATGAAGTTTCTAGAACTCAGTATTCAGAGTATATTTCAGAGAGTGACCGACAGCTTCCTTTGGGGACACAGAGTTCAGTGGGCTCCTCTCAATTTTGAAAGCAACATTCTCCCCATCCTGTCCTCACCCTAGCCTGGCTGGTTCACCTGTAAAGCTGCTGGTTTTGGACAGGAAAGGCAGGCCCCGCAGGAAATCTAAGCTGCCCCTGGGGCCTCGTGATAAAGCATCAACTGTCCACGACAAATGGTGCCACTATGGAACCTGCAAGCAAGGACCACAGGATAAGGGTGTAAATCTTTGCATACTGCTAAAGATAGCTGTTCCTCATGAGGCACCAAATGACCCCAGGCACTGCCAGCTTGCGATTGACCTGGTATGTTCTGATCCACTGAGTCACAAAGTCAAAGCCACATCCACATGTGCTTCTGGAGTCACTGACTGCCTATGGAGATGGGAACAGCTTGAGGCTCTCCACACCTGCCACCATAAAGCTGGGTGGCCTTTCTCAATCAGTATGTTCAGGCACATTGCTGAAACACTGCAAGGGCAGTCTGAGGAGGTGGCTTGCTGCACACGCCTGAGGACTTTAGTTTGATCCCCAGCATCCATGTAAAACTCTAGCCATGGAAGTGTATACCTGGGGAGGCATCAGGGGGATACCTGGGGCTAGCTGGCTAGTCCTGATGGCTGTAATGGTGAGTTCCAGGTTCAATGAGAGACTCTGTTTCAAAAATAATAGAAGTGATTAAGAAAGATGGCTGATATTAACTACTGTCCCCAACATGCCTGAATGTCCATATTTGTGCCCAGACACACGTGCACAGACACATACATAAACATACACACACCAGAGAGAGAGAGAGAAGAAAAAAATGGGCACAGTGAGGAAGGGCTGTCCTCTGGTGGCCAGAACCTGGAGCAGACAACTGGCCAGATGTGAAGAATCCAGGAAACATCTAGCAGTGTAGATAGTCGGGAGCATGGAAGGAATAGAACTGGAGATGGGAGAGAGGGAGAGAGGGTTCTCTCCAGGGAGCAGAACTTGAGAGAAAGACTTAGAGTAAGCGTTTAGTGTAGGCAGCACTGGAGTGGGAGCAAGGGGACACTGAGAATAAATTCAAGAACAGAACAATAGGAGCCTCAGAATTTTCTCACCTGCTGGGCTGGGACGCTTTTGTATCATCTGAGCCCACAGGGTAGCAGCTGTTCCCACCAGCTATCAACTCTTTGACCCTTAGACCTGCCAGCTGCTCAGATCCAGTGACCATCCAAGGCTCTGTGCTGTCTTGTGCCACCCTACTCAGGATTCTTGGGCACAATCAGAGACTGGTGTGGTGGACCCACAGGAGCACCTGCGGAAGCCGGAGCTCAAGGCTATGGAAAAGACAGATGCCCACAAGAGTCAAAGCCACATCCACATGTGGTTCTGGGGTCACTGACTGCCTGTGGAGATGGGAACAGCTTGAGGCTCTCCATACCTGCCACCATAAGGCTGGGTGGCCTTTCTCAAATCAAGCAGTATCAAGCAGATGCCCCTTAAGCCCTCCTCCTCCAACTTTTGGAATTCACCAACTCCTTTGGACATGTTTAGTGTTCTGCTGGGAGCCTGCTTTTTGTGTCCCTGAGCTATGACTCCCTTAGGGCTGGCCTCAGTTTCCTTTTTGATCTAAACTTCCCTTCAGCTTGGAGCTCAGACCAGTGACCTACCCACAGGGCCCCTATAGTTTTTGAAGGACAGAGAGTGCAGATCTCCAAGAAAGGGAGAGGACTGTGTGATGGAGGGACCCAGATCTGGAAGTCACAGCCACAATATTTTACAGAGGACAGGAGCTGAGTGGCCATCCCTGGGACAGACATGGGATGAAGGCCACCAAATATGAGCCCTTCGGGGACATCCAGAACCCATCACAATGTCTTCACTTCCAAGTCTGGGGAAGAGAGAACACAGAAGCGAGGTGGTTCCCAAGGCCACAGGTCCCCAAATGCTAGAGTCAGATCAGGACTCAGGATGCCACCTCCTGTCATAGAAGCTCCCACATGACTCTTCCTGACCACGCCCAGATGGCAGGGATGCAGGAAGAGAGCCGGCATTGCTGAGTGTTGCCTCCTCTGTGGCAGAGTGTATGCATCTATGAAACAGGCACCAGGAGAAAGACAAGATTATGTGGTCAGGTGACCCCACACCTGTGAGACATGGGCCCCAACCCAGGATCCCGCAGCTCTGAGCTAATGGGGTATAATTAAATGTCCTATCGTTTTCTTTCACGTGCTTCAGTAAATGTCGCCTGTGAAACCAACAAGCATTTCCGTACTTAATGCACGACAACTAGTCCCATAAATCCAAATTATCCCTGTAAATCTAAATTAAATGCCCAGGTTTAATGTATTCAGGATGCCTAATTAATAAGCGCCAGCTATGACCATCGCTAACCTGCTTGCTCTACACCAGTTTTTGTTTGCAAAGGAGGCAGTTCTGAGTGGTGTCTGGGTAGGAGGATGAAGTCCAAGGGTCTGGGCAGTTTGCTAGCCTCCATGAGTACAACTCCCTTCTTGGAACCCCAAGAACTGCCTAGACTCTCCTGTATCTGTCCTCCTTTGACCTTTGGGTCACTTCCTTGCCATTGCCTGAGGAGAAGGTGGCCAGAGCATCCTACAGATAAAGAAACAGGAAGCACAAATCAAGAGACTTGACTTGGCCACTAGTATGCAAGTTATTTGCCCTCTTTGGGCTTCTGTTTCTCCTTCAATAGCAAGGGGAGGGATGGATTATCACAAGGCCTTTTCAACAACTGTAAGGAAGAGGTTGTAGGGGGTGGTTCATGAGTATAGAGCTTTGTGACCTTGGACAGTGACTTAACCTCTTTCTGACTCAGTTTCACTATCCATATATTGGGTACAATAACAGCCCCTGCTCGTGAGGTTCTGAGGAGTCTTAGAGTAATCATAAAGTAACATGTTTAATGCAACCCCATAAATGTTCCCTGTAGAGTGGCCAGTGCTCAGCCATCTTAAGTCCTCAAATCCTAGGGAGGGTGATAATGTGGGATGGGAACCAGTCAGAACTGAAGACAAGATGAACTCGTCCCCAGAGGGTGGGTGGTATGACCCCACCTGGCCCAGTCTGTCCTTCTGTGATCAGCCCCACTAGGACCCTAAAGGGGACACTTGGAAGCCATGACAGCTCATGTGTTCATGCCACTGGCCTCCGGTTCAGGGGTCCAGGTTAAGTATCTGCAACATGTCACCCACAGCCAATCCTCCCCAGGCTGTAACCCATGTTACTCTCCCCACTGCTCCACCTCGGTCCAAGGAAATGTCCCATCAGCTCTGAGAGACACAAAGCCATGTAGTTAGTGCATCCCCCCCCCTTCACAATTCCCCTCTCCCCATCCTCCCCTCCCCAGCTGCTGAGCCACCTGCTGGGTCTCTCCCAAGGCTGACACACCTGCTCCTCCTGCCACGGGGATGATGCATTTTCCACATAGCAATTTTTATTACTTATTGATTTTCCTTGATCTCCTCCAGCCAGCTCCATTTTTATCTGGTGTAACTAGAAGCCACCCAGTATGAGATGCAGAGTTTAAAATTTTATAGCCACAAACAAGGACCCACATTAATGGGCTGTGGCCTCTGAAGGGGAAAATATCATGCTGGCTGCCAAATGCTGGCTGGGCAAGGGGAGACGAGACAGAGACTTGGTGGATCAATCTCCTCCACTAAGGGGTTTTGCGCAGTTGGGTTTCTGAAACTCTTCACTGGAGGCTTCAGGGCCTGTGTAGAGGGTGTAACCAGAACCTGTGTTTCTAGGTAACCAGAGGGCCCTAGGGGAGTGATGGAAGGTGGGAGGGGAGCCTTGGCAGTACTTGTACATTATTGCAAGTGATACCCTCATCACACACCCAGAGGAGCAGGAACCAAGGTGTTTAGGGCTCTGTCGTGCAAAAGATGGAGCTGGGATGAGAACCCAAACCACACTCTGTGAGGGGCACCTCACAGATGGAGATCCAGGAACTTGCCAGGAAGCTGAGAAGCAGGAATCAGCTCCTGATAATCTGATTCCATAAAATTTTTGAACTGTCCTCCTCTGTTTCTCCACTGGTAATGTGGCAATGTGACACATGCATGCCCAGAAACACACACACACACACGCACGCACGCACGCACGCACGCATGCACGCACGCACGCACGCACGTACAAGACATTTTCTGTTGCAGTGATACGATACTGGATGAACCAATTTGGGGAAGAAAGGGCTTATTTAGCTTATGGGTTACAGCTTAGTCACTGAGGGAAATCAAGAGAGGAACCAGGAGGCAGGAACTGAAGCAGAAGCCTTAGAGGAGTGCTCCTCAGGGCTTGCTCAACCTGCTCTCTAATGTATCCCAGGACCACGTGCCCTGGGGTAGCACCGCCCACAGCAGGCTGAGTCTTTCCACATCAATCAGCAATTAAGACAACGCCCCACAGACATGCCCAAGGACCAATATGATGGAGGCAATTTCTCCATTAAAATTTTCTGCCCAGATGTCTCCAGGTTGTGTCAAGCAGACGACAGCCAATAAGAGCAGATATCATGTGGGACTTTCTTCCTCCGTGCTGATACACATCTTCATTTGGCATTGTAGTCCTTCCTTTAAGGACTTCCTCTACCATCCCCCATCATGCCCTGTGATTAGCCCTTTAATCTTGTCTCTTGCTTTTGGAAAGCATTTTGCTGGGAGAAGCCTAAGAATGCAATCCTGAGGATGCAGTTCCACTATCTTTCCATTTCCATAACTCAAGAGGTGTAGTCAGCTGTCACCGCTGACTTTGCTGCTTTGTGTATCACCCAGCTTCATTCTTGATGAATTTTTTTTTATATTTTTCAGATATTTTTATTACATCAGGATCTGAGTGGTCGTCTCACTGCTGTTTTCATTGTATTTCTTGTACCTACACTTTGCACGTTTTCAGCATACCTAAAATTTGTTTTAACTGCCATTTTTTTTTTTTTCAAATCATTTCTCCGCATCCTCTCTACCATGTTGGGACCTCCATTTGTATATTTGTATGAGGGCTCCTGAAATGGTCTCAGATCATCAACGGTCTTAAGTCCTGTCCATGCTTTCTTCTCTGTGCATCTCATCTTGAATCATTATTATTCCTTCACAGTTTGAGTGTACATCTCTAAAAGTCAAGTTAAGATTGCTGGTGATGTCTTTGTCTCTGCTTTACTTTTGAACATCTGGAACACTGTTTAATATTTTTTTTTTAATGTTCCTGTTTTCTCAGTCTATCTTGGTGTCAGCTCTGGATTGATTTTAGTTGAGGCTAACTCTCTTGGGTGTTAGTTGTGTTTTCTTGCCTCTTTACATGTCTGGTAATCTTTCTTAAGGTGTCAGACACTGTAATTTTAACCTTGTATATGTGGATACTTTTGTAATTCTATAAATATTCTTGAGCTTTTCTCTGTGGTAAAGCTAAGTTGGAAACAAATTGATATTTCTGAGTTTTACTTTAAAAGAAGGATTTTTTAAGAGAGAGAGAGTATGTGTGTGTGTGTGTGTGTGTGTGTGTGTGTGTGTGTGTTCACCTGAGGGTGCCAATGTGGGATGAGGCCAGAAGAGGGTGTCAGATGTTTATAAAAGTCAGACTTACAGCCAGTTGTAAACCACCAAACATGGATTCTGAGAACTGAATTCAGATCCTCTGGAAGAACAGCAAGTGCTCTAAACTACCGAACCACCTTTCCAGTTCCTGGGTATTTTTTCTTTATGCAGGGTTGAATAGTGTCCTCAAATGTTTATGTTCACCTCATGACTGTACCATCATCTGAGGTGGAGCATTTGAAGTTGCCATTGGTTCAGATGAGATCAGAGTGCCCAGGGACCTAAGTCTGTGACCGGTGTCCTTAGAAAAAGGCTTGCATGAAAATGGAAGCTAACGCAGAGTGAAGCATCTATGATCCCAGGATGGCCAGGAACTGCGGACATCTACCAAAGCTTTGAGAGATGCTGGGAACACTGTGCTGGCAGCTCTGGAAAACACTATCTGCAGACTCCTTCCTTGGCACCCAGCTCTGGCCTCCTGCCCTATGTAGGGCTATGAAACCATGAAGCCCTAGGAATCCAACACATGTGTTAGGCAGTACAGGGCGTCATTCTTATAGGGCTAATTATTCCTTGCAACTGACAGGAGACCCTTTTAAGCATCCAAGAATTCTGTGCCTTTCACATTAGCTGGTGGCCGGTATTGCTCCTGGCCAAACACAGCGCTACCCACAGTCTGATCAGCACTACCAAATGGAGCTTCCTGACATCTTCTCACAGTGCACAGGGTTCACTGTCCAGGCAGCCTAGCCAAATCCGGACCCCTAAGCATCTGTGTGGCTCCATTTCCCCCATGCAACTCCCTCTAACCCTGCTATTTGTCCTTGCAAGCTAGCTGCCTAGGCCTCCTGTGGCTCTTGGCTCCTCAAGTCAGGACTTCCCCAGGCTGTCACATGAAAATGTTCCTAGTACAATGAGCTGTAGGAACTGTAGGGCCTCTTATGGCCACATTCCTTCTTCTCAGGACTACAGGCCTCTACCAGCTGATATCTGTTGTCATCAGAAACATAGCCCCCATCATCTCTCCTTTCTGTGGTTGCTCAGATGGGCAGAAGGCCATAAGTCACAAAATCCTGCAGCCTTAGAATCTTGAAGTGTCCTGTACCCACAAGCTGATTAAATCATGAAGGCTGGGCCCTGGAATCTATAAACAGAGCCATGTGGAGTTATACCTCCTAAATGGAAATGAACCCACTCTAATGATCTCCTCTATCTATGAAGTACAAATTATGCCAGGCACTGAACTTGGTCCTGTGTCCTGCCATCTCCATGACAACCCTGGAAGTACTATCATTTCACCTGATTTTACAGGTGAAGAAACTAAAGTTGAGAGTATGCTAGTTACAACCAGGACTCCGATTGGATTCCCAGCCTCTGAAGTTGAGGTTCCTCATCTCTCTATTACTTCCCCCACCCCCACCCCAGCTTCCACTGCCAACCTCCAATGATAGGGAGCACATTATCGCTCCCCAGGGCCCCACCGGCCCCAAGCTAGCCTTTGGGGTCTCTTCAGAAGTCATGTAAGACCTCTGCAGAGAGAGGGGGATGCCACCAGCGGGGTGGGGGGTGACTGTGCTGAAGAGAAGAGTTGATGTGGGAGGGCCCCAGGTACAGTCTGTCCCTGGTGGAAGATGAAAAAGGAGAGATTTATCTAGAGGGAGGAAATGAACCCCAGACATCAGGACCAGGCTCCTGGAAGATAAATGAGAACAAGCTCACAACACATCAGGCTGTGGGGGGTGGGGAGTACCCGTCTAACTCAGAAATACAATCCCACAGTCAGAGTTACAAGGCCTAATGAGACTGGAGTACTAAGTGTTGTGCCTTTAATTTCTTGGCTCTTCTCCCCGAAACGCATTCCACGAAATGTGCCTGGGCCATCCATCCTTCCAGATGGCTTTTTAAGTGAAGTTGTTTGTTAAAGGGAAGAAGGAAAGGGGGACACGGAGGAACATTTGGAACTGAGTGACTCCCCTACCCTCACCCCAGGTAGAAGCAAAGAGATGGAGGATAGCAAGAAGGAGGCCCCCCAGAGAAAGCTGTGACTCCCAAAGAGCCCAGCCACCAGGAAAGGAAGGGCACAGCTGATCCTCAAGACCAGAGTCTCCTTGAAAATGGCTGACAGTCTCGGGGCCCTCGCTGTGTGCCCAGCACTGAGTCCAGCACGTTGGAGTCATTGGTCCAATGCATCCTCCAACATTCTGTCCAGCAAGTACTCTGACACCTCAGTCTCCAGAAGAAAAGCCCAGGGAGGTGTAGGTATTCGTCCAAGGTCACACAGTAGAAGAAAGGTTGACAGGACTCCAGCCTAGAGGCATGACATCTCACCAGAGTGGCACACAGATCTCACAACCCCTGCACCAGACTGTCAGCCACAAAGTCCCTAGATATCAGCCCACCTCATCACTTGGGTCCCTAGGCCTCAGTTTCTCCCTCTGTACAGATAGCTGGATGGTTTGGCCCAGTAGTAGAACCCTTGCCTGGTTTCCTGCAGTCAATTCTCAATACAAAATAAAAATGAGTAAACCTGAGGCTCTCTCTTCAGCAATGCCTGAGGCCTACCTGGTTATACCTCTGAGCCTCGGGACCAAGGAAAAGTCCACCCACTCCAGGCCACACATTCACAGGAGGCCATCCTACTCTTGGTTTCATTAGCTTCTTTCTCAGCCCCCAACCCCTCTGGGTGGGATGGACATGTTGCTCAAGAAATATAGACTCATCTGGTCTTTGAATCCCCCTGGCTCCGGGTCTATAAAACCAGAACACAGTGCCCCATGAAGGCTGTTGGAGGACATGAAAGTGGTGGTGTGAACTCTGGACTAAGCATGGCTTCTGCAGGGACCAGAAAATTCTATCCTCGCTTTCAGCTAAGGACTTGTCTAATGCTGAGGAAGGAGGGACCTTTGTCAGGGCTCTGTCCTCTGCCCTGGCCTTTTTGCACTGTGGGGAAAGGCCACTACATCCATGAAGCTCGGGGACATAGAAAGTCACACCTCTGTGCTTAGCCCCTGGGTGTTTCCTTCTTCAACTGTCTTAGAACAAGGTCATGAGTTGTGGGGTTTGCCTGAGAGGTGACCTCGAGGCGCAGGTCAGAGTACAAAAAGCCAGGAAGGAGGGAGAATGAATAAGGAAGCATAGAGGAACAGAAACCTCCACAGAAGACTGCTTCCTCCCCCTAGGGACCTCAGAGTACCGTGGGCACACCTCAACAACTTCCTGTCCCCAGGGTCCCAAGCAGAGCTGCAGGGACTAGATGAAGTAGAGTACTTTTGGGGGTGGCATTCACCAAAACTGCAGGGGAGCGCAGGTGTGTGGCAGGGGCTGTGCTAGAAGCCTGGAACCCTGGGCTTCTCCCAGCCCCATCTCTACCAGGATGTAGGGTGCCTGAGTGTCTCCAGAGAGAGTAATTCCAGGGTCAGTGCCTGGAGTTGCCCAGGTCCCCAGGGCTGTGCCATGACTGTCTTGTGCTACTGCACGTCTGGCATGAGGGACAGAGTTGTCCAGTTCTTCTTCACAGCTGTGATAAACTGGCTGGAGGGCACACAGCTTTTCTACCCTGTGCCAGGCCTGAGTCAGCCTCTAGGATTATGGTGCTGGGTCAGAAATGACTCCCACTGATAAGAGCCATGGTGCAGAGGAACAACGGGTGAGTAGAAATCAGGACACTGCCAAGGCCACGAGACCATGCCATTTGCCAAGCGTCAACCAAGCATAGCCACACGGTGTTCCACCTCAGTGGAAAGGGAGTAAATGTGCCCAGGTCTCGTGATTTGGGCTGTGGAGTTGCCTCTGGGGTAAAGTGCTCTTCAAATGATCCTAATGACCTGAGCTCACATCCCCAGGATCTGTGTAACAGTCAGACTCCGTTTGTAAAAGTCCAAAATCCTAGCACGCCTACAGGAGCTGGGAGCTTCAAGGGAGAAAGTCTGGAAGCTCAGGCCCGGATAGCTGGCTCTCAGCGGCAAACAGATCCTGCCTCAAATGAGGTAGAAAGTGCCGACAAGCATCATGCACACAAATACCCACACTTGTGTACACATATGAACATACACCACACACGCACGCGCACAAACACCCATGCATGCACACGGGCACGTGCACACTGAAAACTAAATCTCATGACTTATGTTCCTGAAAATAGTGCTGTATAAATGTTCCTGTTTCAGGTCTGATCCACCAGCTCTAAGCACTACTTACTGTTTTGGTTTTAGGCTGATTTGATCTTCCCTCCTTTCTCCCTCCTTCCCTCCCATCTCACCTTTCTCCCTGCCGTGTGGCTCCTAGGATCTCTGAACTTTCCTGATCCCAGGTTCCTCTTCTGTAAGATGGGAAAGTTCCTGGGTCTCAGCTTTGGGTCCAGCCCACAGCAGGTACACTAGGGAGATTTGAATTAACAAACTAACAATGGAATGAAAGAGCAACTGAATAAGTGAATGAATGAACAAATGAGTGTGCCGGTTGGCACTGTCAACTTGACCCAGTCTAGACTCACCTGGGAGAAGGGTCTCTTTGAAAGTGTCTGTGAGGGTGCATTAGTTGATGAGGGGCGGGCCTGCCAACAGTGGGTGACACCTTCCCTCGGACCTGGGCTTCCTGAACCTTGTAAGGGTGGACCAGGGTTGAGAACTAACATGCATACATCATTGGCTGCTCTCTGCTCTCGGCTGTGGATTGATGTGACTGGCTGTTTCAGACTCCTGCTGCGTGACTTCTCCGCAGAGATGGACTGTGTGACCTGGGGTTAAGTCAAATGAGTGCTTAAGTTGCTTTTGTGAGGGTGTTTTATCCCAGCAATGGGGAGCAAAAATAAGATGATGAGTGAATGAATGAATGAATGAATGAATGAATCCAGTAAAACTCTGTGCTCACCCAGCAGGTGTTAGTTAGTTATCAGCTTTCAGACTTTAAGATCCTAGGAGGAATCTAGATTAAAATACGCAAAGACATGAAGGCAGAAGGGAGGTTATTTGGGCCAATGGTTGGTGACGCAGGAGAGTGGATATGCCCACAAAGCACCATTTGCGTGCATTAAAGTCTCATAAGGAAATTCATTATTTTGTGCAATTAATCCAAACTAGTTTTTTTGTTTTGTTTTGTTTTGTTTTGTTTTGTTTTAAGGAAACGTTATTAAGTATCCACTCTAAGACTTGGAGGGGTTGGAGAGATGACTCAGAAGTTAAGACTAATTAATGGCTGCCCTTGCAGAGGAGGGGATTTCAGTTCCCACCACCCACATGGTGACTCACAACCATCTTTAACTCCAGTTCCAGGGGATCTGACAAACAAGTAGACAAAACACCAAAATATTCAAAGACATAAAACAAAGAAACAATTTTTTTTTTCAAAGGAGTCTAGGGCTTAGGCTGGGGTGTTCCTAGACAAGCTCTCAGCCTAAGCTCAGCTGTCCCTCCAGCAGAACATTTTGCCCACTGGGCCACGCCGCCACCCGTCTGCCCTGGATATGAGGCAGGAGCTGGAGGGTAATGAGACTCCCTGTGCCTGAGGAAGGCAGCCACCAGCCAACTACACACAGCCAGGCCCCTCTGCTAATGTCTGGGGCCTATGCAGGGAAGTTCTCGGTTCCAGACCTCCACCCCCTCCCAAGAAGAGAGCCAGAAAGGGCGGAGCCCCTCACGAGCGCACGCATGCACACACACACTAGGTGGCTCTGAAGACTGGGGTCCCTGCATCTGTGAGTTAGGTTCAGTGATGCCTTCCTGACACGTTCTGGGTGCTCAGCTCTGCTGGAAGCAATTGGCATGGGTGTAATTTTCACATGCCAATCAGGAGAGCATTGCCGCATGCCCATTTCACAGATGAGAAAACTGAGGCACAGAAAAGTTAAGTAACTCATCCAATATCATTAGCAGAGGCAGAGAAAAAAAATAGAGGCAGAATTCTCAGTCAAGCAGTTGACTCAGAAATCTCCAAACTTGAATACTACCTTTCAAACTTATCATCAGCCCCGCCCCCAGGAATGCACCTGCAGGGATGTCCAGATGCTGGCTCCTGTCAGATCCTCATTTTCCTGTGCCCATTACACTCTCTGGTGATGGCCAGATGACAATATGTGGGTTATCACACTGCCCCTCGTGCCTGGCACATCCTTACCCTGCCTTGTCCACCCAGTAAACTAGTCATGCTTCAAGACCCAAGGGACATTGTGTTCCTCATGAACAGTCTCTAGCCTCTGTTCATCCTTCATTAGAACTCTTAGCAAAGGGCAGGGAGAAGATTCCATCTTCAGAGTGGCTGGTCTTGTCTAGTCATTGTCCCCTTCTGCCATGAGCATTCCAAGTTTGACTCCTGTACTCAAGCCACACCAAAGAGGGGGATGAACCAGCCTCCAAGATGTTGGCACCATTATTTTATCTAGAAACCTTCCCAGGCTGTTTCCTTGTTTCCTAGGCCCAGGTCCCCCGGAGGAGCAGCCTGGGAACTCTGACCAGGCCCCCAAGATCATCTTGAGGAGTTAAAGGAGGACCCTCGTGTGCTGTATAGGTTCTCCCCCACACACATTCTTCATTCCCTCTGCCCCCTAACTTCAGCATCAGCACCCATGCTATAACCTTGTAACATGATGCTAAGAGTAGCACGTGAAGGCCAGGCTCCATGTGACCATGTCTTCACTTTAAAAGAAGGGACTCTTCTTTTTCACAAGCAACCACTGTCCCCACTGCGCACTACCCCAGATTTATTCCAGCTTTATTGTTCAAGCATGATATCCATTCTTTCCCGTACTGCCTGCCCTCCACTCACCATTACCCGACTCTGGGCACCCCGCCAACCCTCCCTTAGTCCAGCTCCATCAGGTGCCCTCCCTGTTCCTCTGTCCCGTCCCCCACATCTAATCCATCAACCAATGGCGGGGTTTTCTCTCTTCAACCTTACCCCAACCTCACCACCACCACAAGCTATGGCTTGTTCCTTTTTCTCCCACCTAGGGCCCTGGCTGAGCCTCTGGACGGGCCTTTCCAGTGTGTCAACCTCTCTGTCCATCCTGCCTCCCGCCCTGATAGCCCCTGCCACAGACATCTGGCCCACATCACTATACTTGAACTCACCCACTGCCTCCCACTGAACTTAAAACCCAACCTCTCCAGCCAGAGTGTCCACCCAAGCTCTGAGCCCCACCCTCCACCATCTCTCTTGCCTCAGGATATCTGACCAGGCACTCCATCCTACTCTCACTTACAGCATTGCAGTGCCATTCCCTTCTGTGCCTTGGGGCATCCCCTGGAGCCCCACTCCACCCAGCACCCCTGTTCTGTGTCCTGGAGCCCTCTGTTTCTAGGTGGGCTTGGTTAGCAGGGAGCCTGGGTAGAGGATTCGGGGAAGAGAGGAAGGTCCTGGTCCAGGGCTTACCCTTGTGTGTTCACACTGCCCCTAGTGGGTGTCAGCTGCTATCCCAGGGGGTTCTGCCCATGCAGTCCTCCCAAGGCTCCTCCACCCAGCCCTCTCCATCTTTGCATTCTTTCTCTGTTCTGTCCAAGTCAGGGTTACTGTTGATACGATGAAGCACCATGACCAAAAGTAAGCTGTGGAGAAAAGGGTTTATTAGGGTTATACTTCCACATCATAGTCCATCTTGAAGGAAGTCAAGACAGGAACTTAAACAGGGCAGGATCAGATAGATGTAGAGACTGGAGGGCTGCTGCTTACTGGCTTGCTCCTCGGGGCTGGCTCAGCCTGCTCTCAGAACACAGGACCACCAGCCCAGTGATGGCCTCGCCTCAACTATTAATTAAGAAAATGGCCCACAGGCTTGCCTGAAGCCCAGTCTTATGGAGGCATTTTCTCCTCTAGCCTGTGTCAAGTTGCCGGCACACCTTCTTTCAAGATGCCTGAGAGTGTGGATATAACCTCTCTGTTGCTAGGAGCTGGGAGACCCCACTCACTACCTCTGGGTGGTACCTACTCCCTGCCCAGCCCTTTGTAAACAGTCTCCTCTAACTACGCAACTTCACAGCTCCACTGTCCCCAGTGGATCCCCAGCTAGATGCTGGCTTGCCTTCCTCCCTTTCATGCACCCCCCCCCACCACCACCACCATTCTTCTCACTCTCTGAAATTATCACCTCTCTGTTTCCCCCCATCAACACCAGAATAGATGCTCCATGGGAGATGGCGATTCCTCACGTTTGACATCCCATGTCACAGGAACAATGCAGATGCATATTCACACCCTCTCAGCCCATACTCTCTGAGGGGGAGCCCATCAAACGCTGGGAGAGTTTGTCCCTGAATCACACTGACTTTTAAATGCCTGAACGTGGCATTTCCCAAAGTAGGATCAGATGACACTCCTTTTGGGAGGTGTTAACAGTTGGCAACATCTTGCAGACAGATGACACAACACGACACACATGGGTCTGGTTTTCCTCGAGCGCCTGTGACAGTTTCATCTCTGGGTGTGCAGACTCCAGGTTTCAGGTGGGACTAAGATCTTCGTTTCATGCTCCTCCCCAGGCCTGTCAGCAAAGGCCACTGTCGCTGTTCTGTGTTCTGTGTGCAAACCCACACTGCCCCCCTCCCTTCCCTTAGATGCTCTCACCTTGGAATTCTGACCAACACAGGCCGAGAGCTGTGACTCCAGTTTCTAAGAACAGGCCAGCATCAGCATGGGCTACAAAGTCAGGTCCTGAACTCTGTGTCACCAGCTCACCATGTGACTTTCATCAGGTTGTCTCCCCACTTTCGAAGGTTCCCCCCAAACACCCCGCTGTTCCCTCTACCTAGAATTCTGTTCCCTGAGAGCACACTGCAGGCAGTGCTCTCCACATAGGCGACCCACTAGGTGATGGGGTTTCAAATTAAAGCAGCAGTTTCTGAAGAGTCTCATCTCTCCAGGAGAGGAAAGGGTAAAACATGTCAAGCCTGGCCAGCATCACGCATAACCACTAAAATCAGAATGCAAGAGACATGGCCTCATGCTGCTCTCTGCCAGCTGACCACAGGAGTGTCACACTGCCTGGTGTGACTAACCCAGGCCTTGCTGGTAAGAAAACAATGGAAATGTGACCTCTTCTCTGAAAGGGTTCTCAGGATTAACAAGCCAAGGGGAAGAATGAAGCCCACATGACATGCCGTGGAGGATGTGCACTAGCAAGGAGGCCATCCCCTGAGGCCTGAGGTGGCCACGGGAATGGGCAGCTGCATTATCTGGGTCACGCACTGTCATGGCAGCTGCCCTCCTCTCAGGCTGCCAGGAGCAGCTGAGACCTGAGGCTCCAGGTGGAGTGACACACCTGTGTCTCAGAGCAGTGCAGGTCCCCACCCCTCTCTGGTTCCTAGCAGAGGCCATGTCATCTGCAAAGGCCTCCAGAGACTGTGAGACTCCAAGAAGCCTGTATACAGCTCTGCTCGTTGAATGCCTACTGTGTGCTGAACCCCAGGAATAGCTGTCCTCACAACGACCTTCACTGATGGTAATTTTATTTTGAACAGCTTTATGGATGTATAATTTACAACCACTGTGCATATTTAAAATGTAAAATTATGTAACGTTGGCATGTGCATTCACCCACAAACACCATACTCTAGCTAACAAAGCCAGCTAGCTGCCCATCGCTTACAAATCTTCCTCAGGTCTCTTAGCAACGTCTTCTGCTTGTCTCATCTCCTGCCATTGACCCACTGCCACCACAAATTAGTTTAGATTTTGTATCAACAGACCCTTTCAGGGTATGTGTCTTCTGTCACCCAAGACAATTACTGTGAGTATTGCCTGTGACAGAGAACATGTGCGTGGCCTTCCCTTGCAGTGGCGAGTAGGATCCCCCAGATGTGGATTCTAAAATTTCTTCCATCCATTCACCTCTGATCAGACACCTGCCCTGCATCCAATCTGTGTGATTACAGATAAAGCCACTGTGACAGTTCTTGAGTGGCTCTTGGTATGGACACATGATTAAGACAATCCCCACAGGACAATCTGTTGTAGAAAAAGACTCTCTTCCCAGGTGATTCTAGGATTTAGTTCTCAAAATGACAACTAAAACTAGCCATCCCAGTTTTCTTTCTTTTTTCTTTTTCTTTTTTTTAAAAAGATTTACTTACTTATTTGTTGTGTATATGAATGTTCTGTTTGCATGTATGCCTGCAGGCCAGAAGAGGGCACCAGATCTCATCATAGATGGTTGTGAGCCACCGTGTGGTTGCTGGGAATCAAACTCAGGACCTCTGGAAAAGCAGGCAGTGCTCTTAACCTCTGAGCCATCTCTCCAGTGTCATCCCACTTTTCTTATTGAGTTTTGAGAACTTAGATCTGTGGCTTCTCTTTTTCACCCTCTATTTTTTGCTCTCTCTTTCTTTTTGAGATGGTCTCACTATCTGGCCCAAGCCAACCTCAATCTTGAGACCTCCTGCCCCAGCTTCCTGAATGTGGGACTACAGACGTGCCCCAGCACCCACACCCATACATAGGCTCTACCAGAGTCCCTCAGAGAACAAAGGGTTTCCATTTTGATGAAGTCCAGCAAATCATGTGGTTCTTTTATGAACCACTCTTTTGGTGTCTCCTCGAAGAAGTCTTTAGACAAAGCCTGTGGGGTCTGTTCTTTTTTTCTAATCTATTCAAGTTGCTTCGTAGCTTCACATTTTCTCTCTATGTCTATGATGTGTTTCAAGCTGAGGTTCCTCCAAAGCTATCCTGCTTTGTGGCCCTTCCGTTGTTCAGCTACCATCAATTAGAAGTGTCAGGCCATGAACTAACTGCTCCTGAGCACTTGTCGGACATTAGCTGCTCACTCTTTCCTGATTTTGTTCAGTTGACATTTAATGACCATGTAGAACCGTGGCATGTGCTGTGCGATATTTTGAATACAGGGTATTCAGAGTAGGGTAAATAACATATCCACCACACAAATATTTGTCACATCTTTGCGTTAGAACCCCAAATCCTCTCCTAAGCTATTTTTAAATGCTCAGTAAATTATTTTTAACTCTGGCCACCTACTATGCTGAAGAACTGACTCATTTTATCTGACTATAATTCTGTGTCTCTTAACTGCCTTCTCACCATACCTTCCTCCCATGCTTTGGTCAGTATGATGCAACATTTGACTTCTATGAAATCAGCATGAGTAGCTCCCACATGTGAATGATGGCATTCAATCTCTTTTAGTGTCTGATTACTTAACACATTGTCCTCTAGGCTTGCCCACGTTGTTATAAATAAGATCTTACTTTTTATTACTGAGCACTATTTTGTTGTATATCTGCACCAAGTTTTCTTCATTCCTTCATGTACTGATAGGCCCTCAGGTTAGCTGTGTATCATGACTATCTTATTGTGAAGAGTGCTCTCTGTCTTTGAGTAGACCTATGTCTGGTGTTCAGGTCTGTTCACAGATCTGTTTGTCTGTCTCGATGTCATTGGTCATCAACTTTGTATATCAACATTGGATATTGATAAGTCCTTTACTATGATGAACACTGCCTTAGTTACTATTCTATTGCTGTGAAGAGACACCATGACCAAGGCAACTCTTATAAAAGAAAACATTTAACTGTCCGCTCACTTATGGTTTCAGAGAGTTAGTCTATAATCATCATGGTGTGAAGCAGGCAGGCGTGGCACTGGAGCAGTAGCTGAGACCTTTACATCCTGATCTGAAGGCAGCAGGTACAGAGGAAGAGACACTGAGCCTGGAGTGAGCTTTTGAAACCTCAAAGCCCACCCTCAATGACACACCTCCTCCTCCAAGGCCACAGCTACTTCAACAAAGCCACACCTCCTAATATTTCTTAAAAAGTTCAACTAACTGGGACCAAGCATTCAAACATATAAGCCTATGGCCATTCTCATTCAAACCACCACAAACACCGTGACCTGTAGGCACAAAGTTATTGTATAATTCAAATGCTGATTTCTGTACCCTTCCCCATATCTGGTTGTAATCTTTGTTCTGCGAATCTCCTGTCTCAATGTTGCGTAAATATTGCTCCTCGATTGTCCCCTGATATGCCAATAGAGCAGCTTACAGCCAATCACTGAGCAGGGGAGAGAATAGAGCTGGACTTCCTGCCCTCCAGGGGAGGAGGAGTTAGAGGAGGAGAAGTAGGAGATTCAGCTGTGGGAGAGGTCCAGGAGACAGGAGGAAGGAGCAGCTGGGACAGAGAATGTTCTAAACTACAAGTATCTCAGGGAATTTGGCCAAGAGGGAGTAGACTAGCACAGAGGGTTAAGAATAGATTAGAAGTGCTCAGTATTGTGCTGTAAACCTTATTAAACAAATAATATAATCCAGTCTCAATTATTTGGGTGCTATCCAGGTCAAGAGAGAAACTGCAAAACAAATACAATTATATAAACTTACAATGACCCAAAACAAACTGTGATGTAAAGGGTTTAATTTATATCAGCTTACACTTCCAAGTCGTAATCCATCTTTGAAAAGAGTCAGGCTGAAACTTGAGGCAAGAACCATAGAGGGACATGGTTTACTGCCTTGCTCAACCTGTAGGTCATGCTAAGCTAGGTTTCTTATACAGCCTGGACTCACCTGCCTAAGGAGGGCACCACCCACAGTGGTTTTGCCCCCCTGTGTCAATCATGGATCAAGATAATTCCCCATAGATATGCCCACAGGCCGAAGTGATCTAGGGAAGCAATCCCTCAACAGGGAAGCCTTCGTCCAGGTGTTTCTGGGTTTTGTCGGGTTGACAATAAAAGGATACAGATCTTTTGCACTTCCTACAAATTTATAATCTGCTTATCAATTCCTACCAAATAAATCCAAATGAATGAGAGAGAGAGAGAGAGAGAGAGAGAGAAGCAACTTGAGGACATAAGGCTTTAGTTTGGTTCTTCACAGTTTCAGGGTCCGGGTCATGATGGTGGGGAGTCATGGCTGCAGTTCCTACCTCAACTAGCCTGATCTAGGTAATCCCTCACAAGTGTGCCTGGAGGCTTGCCTTCCAGAAGATTCTAGATCTAACAATTGATATTAACCAACACATCAACAATATTCTATTTAAACTACTGATAAGCTTTAAGATCACCTTCCCCTTTTCCCCACACTTGGACAGCCTGAGAAGCAAGCCCACTCACTGTCTCTACCATCTCTCGGCATCCACAAAAAATTTCAAATGCCCAAGGCCCAGTCCAGGCATGGCCATAACCTCAGCTCTGCCCTTTTATTATAATAAAGTCTCAATGTCACCATTGCCACCCATGTTTGGTTCACTGCAAAGCAAACTCATCCATCTCTTATGCTTTGGGAATCCTGTGGTCACTGCCTAGTGGTCCTGTGAAGTGGTAGCATCCTCTCCAGTCTTCTAGAGCCTTGACCTGTGCCGAAGGGTATGGTTGCATGTTGTATCATCCTGGGGGCTGCCTGGTGGGAAGAAGGCAGCCTGAGGCAGGAACTTCCTCACTGGAAGTCCTCTTGGGCCAATAAAGACTGTCATTTACCAGCTGGGCCCTGAGAAAAGTAGAGATGAGCAGTTCTGCCTGGGACTGAGTCTTCTCATCTCACAGTTGTGTCCACTATGGCTGTGGCATCAAGTGTTGTGGAAGTGGTGTGGTTGAGGGTGTAATGTGGTTGTAGGTGTAAGTTTGGGTGTGGTGTGGGTGTGGAGAAGGTAGTAGTTGTGGGTGTGAGTATAATGCTTGTGGTTGTGGGTATCGTTTTAGGTCTTGTGGTATGAGTGTGGTGTGTGTGAGGTACGGTTTTAGGTGTGTGGTATGGGTGTGGTGTAGTGTCATCTTTAAGTTTGTAGTATGGATGTGGTGTGTGTATGGTTTTAGGTGGGTGGGTGTGGTGTGCTATGGTATACTTGGTTTTCTTCAGAACCAGAACCCAAGGATTCCTTAGGACATTTTCCAACAGATGGAGCTACAAGAAGCTGCCTCCATGGAAGAGGACCCCTGTGTCCTCTCTGAAGACCTGGGTCAGGCCCTGTCTATCCTTTCTCAGGCCACTGTCACCTTTTACTTGGGACCAGAAGAAACATTTGCCTCTAGCTCTGTCTATGTGGTTCCGATATCTCAAACTTGATGAAGTAGGGCATCTTTTCTGGGGTCCCAGCAGTGCTCTGTGGGTTCCACTAAAACAGACAGACAGACCCAGGAGAGAAAGATCATTAGTCACAGTGAGGTGCAGGCCAGAGTTCCAACCATTCCTGAGCCTCTGTCTTCCACACTTAAAAGCAGGAATGGCAATAGAATAGCCAGGGCCAGGTAGGAGTTAACTGAGTCATAAGGGACAGCAACTGGAGCAGAGGTGGCCCTAGTCTCTGCTGCAGGAACATTCCTGAGCCCTGGAACCATGAGCACCAAACTTTCACTTCTGGCTTGCAGTTTCTTCATCCACAGAGTGAGATTCACAGTTTTCCTCACAGCCTATTTGATGGAATGAAGAACGAGCTGGGGAGAAGGCTCATGGGTAAGAGCACTGGCTACTCTTGTAGAGGATTCAGGTTTGATTCCCAGCACCCACATTTGGGGGAGGGGTTCTCATCACTGTCCATAACTCCATCTGTAAGGGATCCTGCTCCTCTTCTGGCCTTCACAGGCACCCATAAGTGTTCTCTGTCTTTCTTACACACACATATACACACACATATACACATACACACACACAAAGAACAAAGTAAATGTTGCTTTAACAATAATGAAGAGGAATCCCCTGCTCCCACAGCATTCTCCCAGACTCTCCCTAAGGACCTGGCTGCTCCTAGGACCATGTAAGGAGGTGGTCCCAAGCCTAGCATAAGAGCATAAGCTGAGGAGGGAGGACACAGGGCAGACAAGTAGGTCCCATGAGAGGAACAGACAGACTCCATGCCTGCCTTACTTCTCACAAATCCCAAGTGTTCAGTTGAGAAATACTGTTATCACCTTTGACAGCTCTGACACTGTTGTAAACACAGTGATTCCCCGGGAGCCCAGCTGTTTAAACAACCACCCACCTCAGGTGCAGATGGAATTTCGCCCTACCCAGGAGCCCTGCATACATTGCAGGTGTTGGTTTTGAATTATATAAGGGGCAGCAACTGTACTATAGCAGGACAGATAGACACAATCCCACATTGACTGGGAACCAGCATAAGGGATCCAGGTAAACCTGGGGACAGGCCTGGCATAGCACTCACCACAGGGCTAGCCATGGGGGTCTGAGTCCTGGCACACAAACCAGGGCTCCAAAGGTCTACAGAGAGAGTGAGTGGGAATCCCCAATATGAGAAATGTGAGTAGCTGAGAGACCCTGGTCAGTTACAGCATTTCCCAGGAACTCATAATGCTCTTTTTAAAGATGTATTTTATTTTATATGTGCGAGCATGTTGCTTGCATGTATGTATGTGTTCCACATGAGTGCCTATGGATTGTTGTGACCCATTATGTGGGTGCTTGGAACTGAACCAGGACCTCTGCCAGTGCAACTAGTGCTCTGAACCTCTGAGCCACCTCTCCTAATGGTCTTAACATTACTCAAAGATTTTTCCTATCTATCCATTTAATCCTCTCTAAATCCCAGGAAACATAGATGCTATCATTGCCTGTAGTTAGCAGATAGGTAAGATATGCTAAATGACTTCCCTAGTGGCCAGCAGTTGATACGAGGCAGAGGGGACACTGAACCATGGACATCTGCCTTCAGACTTGCACTGAGTACTCTTCTATAGTCCCAATTTTCCAGGGGACATTTCGACAACCTGGCTCCTAGCAACATGTATCAGCTAGCTCTTGCTGTGTAATAAAGGAGTCCACACCACACTGGCTTAAAACAGCAATGGCAATGTGACCGTGGTTATGGGTGCTAGGTTTGGTGCTCTTGCTCCTCATTTAGGTCAACATCCAATGTGCTGTCACCTGGAGGTGACAGGTGATCACAGGGTCACTCAAACCACACAGTCCCAGACCATATACCTACTCATAGACGAGTATACACACACACACACACACACACACACACACACACACACACACACACACACACAGATCCAGGCTTCCCAGGAGCTCGCAGCAAAAAAATAATACCCTTGGTGTGTGTTTTGTCATCAGCTTCAACTTATTTGAACCCCAGAGCATTTTCCCCACACTGGCTACTGCAGTAAGCTACCCAGTGTGTGTCTCTCTCTGTCCTACAGTGGGGTGGAGGCAGGCTCCCTCCTACAGCAAACTCTGAGCCCCAACTTTGGGAAGGGGCCAGCCTATGAACTTGAGTGTTCCTTAGGGATTGCTTCCGTTTCTGTTTACATTTTTGTTTTATATTTAATTGTGTGTGTGTGTGTGTGTGTGTGTGTGTGTGTGTGTGTCTGTGTCGTTTCTGTGCATCTGTGTCTCTGTATCTGTGGGTGTGACTGTGTTGTGTGTATGTGTGTGTGTGTCTGTGTTGTGTGTGTGTGTATGTGTATGTGGTGTGTGTGTATGTGTCTGTATGTATGTGTTTGTATGTATGTGTATGTGTATAAGCCAGATGTCAATACCCTGTTTTCAATTCAATCACACTCCATCTTATTTCCCTCCCATCCCTGTGCTGAGATTACAGATGTGAAATGTCACACCTGGCTTTTTATACGGGTGCTGGGGGTCTGAACCCTCATTTCTCATTGTTTGAACAGCAAACCCTGAGTCATCTCTGAAGCCTTTGAAATAAAGACTTTCATATTAAACATTCCCTGTCTAAATTAATGTGTTGCTTGGACCTAGACTCATACAGTCCCTGCCTTACACAATGCTCCAGCAAAGGATCCATGCACACACAGGATAGCTCAAGACACAGGTCTACAAATATTTACAGATCTTGCTTTGAGCTAGAAAACATATGTATGCAATTGGGTGTGTTCAGTGAGTTCTTACATCTCCCCTCTCCCATCATGTTGCCTGCCTCCCCCACCCTGAGATACTGACTCACAGAGTTGAAGGGTACAGTTTGGAAATCATTAGCCTAAGAAGCCCAGGGTCTTCTGGGAGGAACAGGAAAGCAGATCAATTCCTGCTCTCTGAGTTTCAAAGCTCTAAAAACAACCAAGAAGATCCTGGTCAGTGTGATGGAGGCCTGGGTGTAGGAAAGCAACTAGCCCCTACACACTGTAGAGGAAGGACCCCAGCGCTGGTCTTTTGGAAAGGGTCAGGAAGAAGTTCAAGAGAAATTTGTTTTGTTCAAGGTGTACATTTGTTTTCTAGCCATTTCTGTTCATGAATCCAGATACTTAGAAGCAGAGACAGTGTTCATGTGGAACCATCCTCCAGCAGATGGCAAAATTGGGACTCAAGCTGAGAGGAAAGTACCCATATACCTTTCAACTGGTATACACACATATAATCCCAGCTTTCAGGAGGAGGCAGGAGGACGGAGTTTTGATACTAGTCTGGGCTACACAGCAAGATCTGTCTCAAACAAAATAAAATAAGTAAGAAAATAAATAAATAAATAAATAAATGCTGTTAGACCCAAAGCAGGCCCCCAAAATGGCAGTGCTGCTGACAATGTCCCAAATGACAGCCTGGGCTCAACCCAGGCTAGACTCTGACGAGGTAAACAGAAGATTGCTAGCTGGTAAACAAAAACTTAACTCAGCATTCCCCAGAAACCTTATGGAGCAGGTTTCTGTTTGTCAGGAAAAGCCATTCATTCCCTTATCCTCTCCCTGCAGCCAACTACCTCCAATGAGGGCATCTAGCTCCTGATTAACTCAAACAAGCCTGAAAGAGATGAAATTCCCCACTACCCTAACTCCCAGGCTGTTCTGGCTCACATGCCCCCTCCCACAACCACCCCAGTCTGCTACCTGTCCCCTTAAAACTGGCAAGGCTCTTTCTGCCATTTGCTGTTCTCTCTCTCCACAAGAGACAGCCTGGCAGTATGAATCCCCAATAAACCTTTCTTTCTACCCATAGAGTGGTCTAGTTCCATGGTTTCACTGAACCCTCACTTATACATCACACACACACACACACACACACACACACACACACACACACACACATCCATACATGTTCCAATGGCTTACACAAAGCCCCAGATTTGATCCCAAGCATTAAGAAAACAAAAATAGCCTTACACAGAATTGTACATTAAGTCACAAATAGATCTAGATGAGTTAGTTAGCTCTCCCAGTGTTCATGCTTATTTCTGAAGCAGCCAGGAAATGCATGTCCATCTATAGATGCATGCATCAGCAGGTCTTTTCCTGAATGTTCTCATAATCAAAGCCACAGCAATTTAAGAAGCTGTCGCCACAGCGATCATTCAGCACAGTGAGGGCTGTCGATCCCCACAGAGACACTAGGATCGACAGCCCTCTGTGCTGCATGACAGCTGTGGCAACAGTTTTATGGTTACTATTAATATCCCCAGTTTAGATGAGGAAACTGAGCCCCAGAGAAGGGACACATGTTGCCCATAGACACAGTTCACAAATGGTGGATCTGGGATTTGAACCCAGACAGTTCAGCAATATAGGCCAATGACATTGTTTCAAAGAAAGGGCTGCCATGCAGGCTATACCATGCTGGACACAGTGGTGCTCCCTCTAGGGAGACAGACATAGTCCTCTGATCCAAGCCAGTCTATGCTTCCCCAGCCATTAAGTCTCTGATCATGGTCCCCTGATAACGCCAGCAATGTCATGGTTTGGCCTCTTGCTTTGATACAGAACATTTCAAGACTCTGTGGTCAGGACCAAAGACCCCTCGGGGGTCCCAGAGCAGTCAGCACCCCCAGCCTCAGGCAGACATGGAATCCTGTCCACCAGTGTGGGGAAACCTGAAACTGATTTAAAAAAAAAAAAAAAAAGAGCAATCAGCTCAACTCCACGCTGATATCCCCCCTATCAACCAAATGCAGCTACTAACAATGGAAGAAAGGAAGTGAGGAAAAACTCTTGGGCCCTTGGCCCAAGGATCTCTTCAGCGTGTCAGAGGGATGAGTTGGCAGAGGGAAAGGGGCAGGCTTGGACCGGAAGTGGCAGCCTCTGTGTTTCCCTGTCAGGAAAGATGGAGGCTGAGAAGGGTGGAGCTAAAGCCAATATTTCCAGCTATACCAGGCAAGAAGGCTGGGACTGATCCTCACCTGCCTCTTCTTCCCAAGTTTGAAGGAGTCTCAAGGAGCCCCTTGCAGCCTCTCCATCATCCTTCAGCTCCTTGTGCTGAATATCAAAATCCTCTCATGTTTGTGTTTTTCCCTATTCTCTACAACCTGAATGTCAAGGGCTGCTTTTCCGGAAGCACCAAACTGAGCAAGATAAAGAGGACCAAAGGACATTTCTATCCTGTCAAAGATCACCTGGTGGGACATGGAGTAAAAAGACTCCAGGGGAACCTATCCACTTCTCTCCCTTGGTTCTCAGGCTTCCTGCTTCCTCACAGCCCCATCTACTCCCCGCCTCAGTTCCCAAGGCTGGGGGAGTGAGAAGCAAGTTATTATGAAAGGGGTGCGTGCATGAGAGCATGTGTGCGTGTATGCGTACGTACGGCTGACTGGGAGAAGACCCTGTGTGGAAGGAGAATCCAGCAGGTGTTCCAAGGCTGTATCACCTCCATCTGAAAATCACCCCACCCTGGGCCTCTGGGTGTTGCCATGGGTCCACAGCAGGATGTTAAACTCACCTGACAGGAGCTCCATTGAGACTTATTAACTTTTAATGCAGAACAGCCAAGGCTGCTTAAATATTTAAGAGTCCAATTCATCACTTGAAAGGCCAGTTAGGGCTGCAGGGAGGTGCCAGGTTTCTGGAATCTTCGCAGCTGGGATTTCAGCAATCATTGAACCATGCAGAAGCCCAATAACCATGTAATTATTCATACTATCACTTCATTTCTTGAAAACCTACTATGTGTCAGGCACACCAACATGATGAGATGTATATGTATGATGTCATCTCAGCTCCAAAATGACTCTGAGAAGTTAACATATGTATACACACGTGTCCATATATGTAAAAAAGGGCTCAAATTTATAATATATATTTATAAGAAAGGTTCAGAGAAGCAGACAGGTATACACAAGATCACACAGCTAGTAGCTGGTAGCGACAAAATCTAAACCCAAGTTATGTTAAACTAAAAAACCCACAGTTTCTAAAGATTTATTTTTAAATGTGTATCTGTGTGTCTGTACACACACACACACACACACACACACGCACAGATGCCTACAGAGGCCAGAAGAGTGTGCCAGACCCCTGGAACTGGACTTCCGACAATTGTGATACACCTGATGTGGATGCTGGGAAATGAAACAACCCTCTGCAACAAAAGCATCTGCTCTTGCTTACCTGCTCCAGAGACCTCTGCGCAGTGGGACTGCAACACAGCTACCCACTTGGGTTCCTGGCTATAATTAGAAAGGTCACCAGGCTGGAGAGATGGCTCAGCCGTTAAAGGCTAGGCTCACAACCAAAAATATAAGAAAGGTCACCTATAGGGCCTAGAGACCACGCCTCCAGAAACAAACCAAAAATAAAACCTGCTGCTATCCTGGGGGACCATCTCATTGGCTTGCTGGGAGAAGACAGGGCCTTATCCGTCCATAAAATTGAGATTCTGTGATGTCAGTCAGTGATCTTCTATCCTATAAAACCAGGTCAAGAGTAGATCTAACCACATGAATGTGGCTCAGCAGTGGAGTGATTTGTCTTGCATGTGTGAGGCCCTGGGCTCATGGCCCAGTACCCTAAGAGAAGAGATAAGAGGAAAGGTAAAGAAAACAGGAAGAGATGAGAAGAAGGAAGGGAGAGACAGAAGGGGAAGAAGAAAAAAAGGAAAAAGATAAAGAAACTATGAGCAAGCCTGAACTACAGAGAGTTCAAGGCTAGCACTAGCAACTCAATAAGACCCCAACTCAAAGTAAATTTAAAACATTTGCACCCACAAGTCCATAGATTTGATCCCCCCTGCCACAATTAATAAACACCTGGTGCAACTGTTTGATAAGAAGATATAACAGGAAGCCCCTTCTATTTACCTTGTTGGGGTCTGAGGACAGTCTGCTGGGGCTCAAGTTGCAGGTGGAGAAGCCTCACCAAGCCATCCCTGTCTCACCACCAGCCAATGACTCCATCCAAGTCAAAGGAATGTTAATGCCAGAGCAGGTCAGAACTGTGGTCAGCCAGTGACTCAGTAGGCAAGATACTAGGAAGAGCCACGTGGAAGCTTTTCCCAGCAATCGTTTTTAATGGTCACATGAGTCTGGTAAATACAAATGAAAGCGTGCTCCACCCCTCACCCCATCCTTTCCCTCCCAATTGTACTCCAAGTACCCCAATCGCTCAGCACAATGTCCCCAAACCTCATCTTTGGCTGTCCCGACTCTGCATCATCTCCAGTCTTCCCAGAGGAGTAGAGTCCTTCAGATGTTCGTCACATTGAGGCTCTGGGTTGTCCCATTGCCCTGTCATGGGCGGTATGTCTTCCTCTTTTTAAATGCCCCCTTTGTCTTGAATTTGCAAAAATGAGCTGCAGGCAGGAAGATGTTTTAGGGCCAGAGGTTAACAGTAGAGATGAAGAAGAATGGAGAGCAAAAAAAGAAGATGCTAAGGGAGAACAACAGTGTGTGTACCCCAGCCATGAAGGTAGGGCCAGCTGCACAATTCTTCTTGTGTACCAGTCCTCTAAGCCTTCAGCATCGAGAAAATCAGGTGCCAGGAGCAAAAGCTCCATTCTGAGCCTCCTCCCAAACCTTCTGTGGCTGTTCAAGGGGACAGGGGACAGACAGCAAGAGGCAGGGTGTATAATAGCACAGGTACCAGGAGGATATAACAATCCTGGAATGTGACAGCCCATCACACACGTTCACTGTGCCCCACTCGGATGCTCCACCCTGTCGTGTCTAAAAGAAACTGGGGACAAATGGCTAACTGTGGTGCCTATTCGCCTACCAAAGCGTCTGCTGGCCTCCAGGCTCACTCTGTACCTGTGACTCTTCTTGGCTCTTCTTCCGCCACTCCCTACCCTAAACTTCTCCAGCCCAGGCTCCGCCCTTCTCCCAGCTTCTCATTCCTATATAACCCTGCCATTCTGACCATGTGCCCTCTTGGCCCACTGGCTCCCCTCTCTCTTACCCCTCTCTCCTCTCTTCTCTCTACCCTATGGCCCCCACCCTCCCCCTATGGCCCAGTTCATTTTTCATGTCATGTTCAGTTTATTACTTTCTCTCCCTACTCTGGATTCTTCCAGATGCCTCTGCCTGTACTCTGCCTCATGTCTACAATAAAAACTTCTTCCTCAACCACATCTTGGAGATGTCACGTCCTCACTTTGTTATGCTCCCCTGCATCTCCTCACCCCACCCCCTACCCTACCCTAGGCCTCAGTCCCAATCTCCATCACGTGGTCACTGGCTAAGTCCTTCATGCTTGAAACCAAAACCTTCAAAGCTCTTTGTTCTGAATGACTTACATAGTCTTTATATTTTCCTTAATCCTTATTTGTTTGGCTTGTGCTGGGGATAGAGCCCAGAAGCTTGTGTGTGCTGAGCAAACACTCCAATGCAGAGCCCCATCCAGCACTTTTTCATTTTCAAGCTTTGAAAAGTGACCTCACTAAGTTAGTTGCCCAAGCTGAACTCACGCTGTAGCCCAGACGGCCATCAAACCCATGACTTTCCTTCCTCAGCTCCTGGAACACCTCCTGGAATTAGAAGCCTGCTCACCAGGAACGCATTTCTGTGGTTGTTTTCCCCATCTTCAAAGCACTGGGTGCTTGTTTTTGAATGCGGAGAGTGTGAAAAGCAGTTTATATATGTAGACAGTCACAACTGAGCTGCGTGCTTTTCTACGGTACATAGTGCATGTCAAGCCTCTGACACAATAGAGATTTAACCTTTTTTTTTTTTTTTTTTTTTTGGTTTTTCGAGACAGGGTTTCTCTGTGTATCCTTGGCTGTCCTGGACTCACTTTGTAGACCAGGCTGGCCTCGAACTCACAAAGATCCGCCTGCCTCTGCCTCCCAAGTGCTGGGATTAAAGGCGTGCGCCACCACCGCCCGGCCTAACCTTTTTTTTTTTTAAGAATTGTTCATTTATTTAAAAAGTTTCCTTGAGAAGACACCCAAGCCCCCCCCCACCTCATGGCCAGTGTGGGAGGTAGACATATATATTGATACAAAATTAAGGGTAACGCTTCTTAAAGGTATTGTTCGTAGTAATACTTAAAAATGAAATGTCAAGTTTTGACCTCTCACTACCAACCGACATAAACTGTTTAGGATAATTAAGAAACGGAAACTAATAGTCATGAAAACGTGTCATTTTGTTAGTTACTATGACAGTCTATCACAGTTATTTTCTAAGCTACTCAGAAATCAAGTTGCTAAGAGACAAGAAATATTTGCTTATCTAAATATAAGAGATAGATAGGGCATCTTCAAAAACCTCAAGAGATCTGCAGAATATGGCATTCAAGGATGTTTTCTTAACTTAAGATTTTTTGATATCGAGACATGTCAGCTCCTGACAGCACCCCCTATATTACTCCAAGTAGAAGATGAGCATCGAAGAATCTCCAGTGGGAGATGATTGAATTGGTGGTAAGCCATTCTCTTGGCAAGAAAAACCACTTGCTTCAACTGTAGACAGACTTCTGTCCAAAAAGGACAAAACTTGGAAGCAGATAAGTCGACAGCCTAGCTCTGCCAAGACAGGGTAGGTAAGTCCTTCATAATTCCTGCTCTACAACCAATGTCTGTCAGAGAAATGGGGCCAAATGGCTGAAGATTGATGCTGTAATGTATGGAGAGAAAATGGGAACTGTCCAGGCAGCCACTGGTATGTCATTTTTTAGTTTTGGAAGCTGCAGGCCCTGCACTTCCTATATAATCAGATATATTTATCCCTCTCAGGTCTCTGAGGTGGTTGAAGAATAGATACCTAGAGTCTCATAGTTAAATTTTGAGTTGTTTAGGAATCAAGAGGGTGTTCTGGATCTAAGAAGATATTTTTAAAATTATGAGGCAAGTTAGTATGAAAGCTGAGTTAGATATAGAACTTTAAACTCATGGAGATGGTTAGATAGTAGAATGTTAAGTCAGGTGCCAAATACATATGGACTGGACATTGGGAATGTATGCTAAGCCATATAACTCTTATAATAGTGGCCTATTTATTTCTGTTGTTTTGTATTGTATTTATAGTTATAAGAAAAAGAACCATTATTTGGACTGAAAGGGAGAGCTGTTGGGGGGAAAAATAAATACCTTAAACTAAAAAAAAAAAAAAAGAAGGGAAGAGGATGGTGGGGCTGAGGGGGAGGAGGGTGGAAGGGTGGGACTGGAGGGGGGAGTAGGGAGGGGATTGTGATTGAGATGTAACTTGAAGAAATAAAAAATAAATTATTAAAAAAAAGAATTGTTCATTTATTTAAGAAGTTTCCTTGAGAAGACACCCAAGCCCCGCCCCCCCACCTCATGGCCAGTGCGGGAGGTAGACATCCAAGCAGGTACCACTACAATAAACAAATATGTGATGGAGAGGTGGAAAAGACATAAAAACAGAGCGGTGCGTGAGCTATGGAGAGAAGAATTGGAGCAGTGATGGTGGTGATGGGAGAGAGAGCGAGCTGGTGGATGTGCTGTCATTGCTCAGCAGGGTTGGCGGGGTGGTGTACAACTTCCTGGAGCTCATGCAGAGACAGGCTCAGCTCCCAAACCTGCTGCCAGGCTGAGGGATCCCCCTGGCCCTGGGCAACAACGGAAGCACAGGATGAAGAAAGCTTCACTTTCTGGATTGGACCTCCTCAAAGGATCACCACGGCCTGCAAAGCCACTGGAGGCCATGTTGGTGTTTGCAGTCCACACTGCTGCCCCAGGATGCAATGAAGCCTGAGATCCCTAGGGACCTATGCTGACTGTGCCACTGACTGATGGCATGGTAATGTCCTCGGACTTTGCTGACTTGGGGGTCATCTCGATGTGAGCGCCATGTTGAGGCCCGTGACCTGTGCAGCCGCCTAGGGCCATGAGGGAGCCAGAGGACTTGGTACAGCCAGGGAGCATGTTGATGTCTGTGGCCGGTGTTACTGCTGAAGCCCACACGGATGTCCACAGTCTGGGCTGCTGTCTGAAGGCATGTTAGTGTTTGTGGGCACAGGAGAGCTGCCCCCACCCCTCCATGGCCACTCCATGGTTCTCCTCACTGCCAGGGACACAGGATGAGAAAGACTCGTCTTCCCTGGGGAGGCAGGAGGGGAAGGGAGCTGGCCACTAATGATTTGGCCACGCTTCAGTGAATATATAGACAACACAAAATGGACTTGCTTTTTCCTTTTTTGGAGGGAGCCACGGAGGAAGGGGTTGGCTATTGGAAGACTGAGAGTTGAGACTGACCGGGGTAGAGAATGTGAGACTCCCAACTAATAAGTTTTTTAAAGGTTCCCCTGAGCCCTGAGCCCTAGCTGAGGAGTTATTGACAGTTATTGGCTTCTAGAGAAGAGAGTTTTGTTTAAGGGTGTACCTCCTGGCAGGAGAACCATGCCCCCAGTAGATGGCCTCAGGAGTATGTGGGTTATTTAAAAAGAAAAGGAAGCCAGGTTTGGGGGGTGAAGGGGGAATCTAGGAGGAGTTAGGGTGGTAATGGGGTGATTATGATCAAAGCATATTGTATGCATATATGAAATTCTTAAAGAGTTAATAAAAATATTTTTTTATTTTATTTGTATGACTGGTTTACCTGCATGAATATCTGTGCACCATATACATGCCTGGTGCTCATGGAGGCCAGAAGAGGGTGTTGGATCCCCTGAAACTGAAGTTGCAGGTGATTGTGAACTGCCATTTGGGTGCTGGGAATTGAACCTGGGTCCTCTGCAAGAGCACCCAGTGCTCTAACTGCTAAGCCATCTCTCAAGCCCTCATAATTATTATCTATTTCTTACTTTACTGCTTGTCTTCTGCAGCCTCAGAGCCAACACTATTAGCTTTTTAATGAGGACTCTGAGGAGCTCATGGACTCAGGTTGGGACCTGATGACAAGTCTTGATCTCTTCAAAGGCTTTAGTGGCCCTTGCAAACACAGCCTCACATCTCAGGCAGCTCTAAGCCCCCCCCGCTGCCTCCCATAGGAAACTTTCCTGATCCATAGATTAGGTGGATGGGGTGATCTAAAACTCTATGTAATTAATTGCTATTCACTAGCTCCCCATAAAATCTGGTCACACCCCAGACGAAGACATTGTCACATACACCAAGGAAATGAGTATATTTGAAAGACTGCTCCATATGATTCTGGGGGAGGATTAATTGAAGAAATAGGCAGAAAGGGTCTGCACATTCCTGGTCTACAAGGGACCTTTGCAGGAGGAGGTGGGGTATGGCGAGACAGGCAGATAGATAGGTACCTGTAACAGAAAAATTTTCTTCATAGCACTTATATTGATTAATACTTATCAAATGCCTATAAAACATCTATATCCTATAACCTTATACCTAATACATAAAACCTAATACCTATAAACACTTAATATCTAAGAAAACCTAACCAATACTATTTTAACTTTCTTAAAAGATATTAATATTCTTGGTGTAGGTCCGTGTAGGATAACTTGATTTTTGGTAGTCTGGGTACGGCATGTTGGGCCTAACTTTGCCAGTTTGTATGTCTAGTTTATTTCAACCACTAAATTACGGACTGTTTATGAGACCAGTCTATTTTAACCACTAAACTTGAATTCAGCTTCCTCCATCAGCTGAGACTCATTTCTATAGTCTCCTCGGTCCACGTATGTTTCACGGCCTAGCTTCTCACTATGGCCTCTGAACTCCGCCCATCTTTTATGCCAGCCTTACTTGCCGAAAAAGATCTCTCTCTGGCTGATTTGTGACAAAAATTTGGACTCCGCCTCTCAGTTTATGACCATTGTGGTCTCAATACTGAAGAAAGGCATATCTTTCTGTCCACTTCTCCAGCATACATTGATTTCTCAGTCTGTGAGGGCAAGAGGAAGAGGAAGAGAGCAGCGTATGTAGCTCTTTGGTTTACATATATCATCATCTCGCAATCCTTGGCTGTCTTGAGGGCCCCAAGATCTCTCCCAATGTCCAGTGGTCCTGGGCTTCTCACGGCAACTGACGTCATCTGCAGCTTGTGCAGTTTCTTAGCCATGCCCTTTCAACAAGGCATTTCACGTTTCTCACAGAACTATGGCCTCAACTGATGAGCTGTGCCCATCTCGGCCCAAGTTCAAGGGATGCCAAGCTCTCCTTATATATGCTGCCAGATGTTAGGTTGAACTGCATACTAATTTTACTAACGAGACCTAACTTCTACCACAGGTAGCCATTGGTATGAAGCCAGACCTGGCTCACAAACTCCCTCCTCAGCCGCTGCAATGATATGTATGGCCCTGCATGTGGCCTGTCCCAGGCTGTTTAAAGGACAATCCACCAATGTCTTTTGGTCAAAGTGGGGTCTTGTCCTGTCAACTTTTGGAGGAAGGGGATACAGCCTTCCTGGATTTTCCTCCCAGCCCAGCCTGAGGCATTTACGAGAAACAAGGCCCTTCTGGTTCTGAAGGGCTCTCCCTGTCAAGAGAAAGGGCAGAGACCCAGGGACAGCCATTCTTCAGCTACTGGCTTCTGCTGACCCACAGGGGAGCCAACCTGGCTACACTTGCTATCTCCTGGTAGGAATGAAGAGAAGCTGAATGGGAAAAAATGAAGTAAAAAAGGGCATTGCTGCTCCTAGGTATGGTGGAAGAAAAAGGGTTATTATAGAGACATGGGAGACCACAGCCAGAGGCAGGGACATCTGGGAGAGTCCAGAGTGAACTTGACCAGACTGAGCTAGGCCTGTGTGAAGAGAGTGGGAAGGGGAGAAAGGAGAGGAGCCACCAAACAAGAAGGACAGCCTGAGACAAAAGATTGGACAAGAGACAGCATAGACCAAAATGGCTGAGTTATATAGGGGCCAGAGGAGCTGCTGGGAGGGAAGCCCAGCCCCTGGGCTGGAGAAATTTTAAGGTTAGGGGGCAGGGTATGCTAGCCAAACCTTGTATCAGGTAGGGACCAAGGGATGCTGGGAGAGCCTGGTGGCCAGCTTTGATATGCTAATGGACACCTCAGTTAAACCTCAGTTAAGCTATTCATCCAAGGTTTGAGGTTGAACAAGACTCACCTTGTCCTCTTTGTACCAGTAACCAAGGAAGGTGACCTTCCTGCAGAGGTGGTCCCAGACAAGGCCACATCCAGTGTGACCCAACCCCCTTGTATTTCAGAAAAGGAAGTCCAATATCTGTGCGTGCAATCCCAGTTTATAAACATTGCTCCCCAAGCCCTCCTTTCTCTGCTGTTTCTTTTCTCTCATTTCACTCAGTTTGTTTTCAGAAATCCTCCCAAGCCTGTGACATTTGCTTTCAGAGTTAGAATATTTCCTTTTTCTCTTTCCCAGACGGAGGCTGCCGGCTGAGATCTCCTCAGGGTCCTGCCTGCCCTGCTGGATGGGTGGGTGCAGCCCTGAGATTCAGAAACCAGCTACAGGAAGCAGCATCTGCATGGCACCTCCTGTGCACCAGTCACACACACAGGCACATGATCATGCACACACATACATGCATGAACACATGTACCCCCAGACTAATGAGGCCACCATCTACACTCACTACTTACCAGATGAACAAAAGCCTAAAGTAGTCCAGCATCCATCCATCTGTGGCCACACAGCAAGCTGGGGTGGAGCAGCCATTGTGTGTTTCCAGAGCAGGGGAGGCAAGGCCAAGTGTTTTGTTCATTCATACACCTATTCACACATTCACCATGAAGTGCAACAAGAAAAAGGCAGAACCCAGGGGAAGCCAGTAGGAGCCGGGAGAGGTCTGTGCTGGGGCCAGAAGCACACAGGCAAGGCCTGGGCTCCATCTTGGAAGGTCACACTGAGGAGGTGTGGGCATGATCCTCCTTGTTAAGCCATAGCCTTGCCCCTTTGAGACAGCGGTCACTTCTAAGTTTCTATGGCCTGAGAATTTGGGCCACACCCTCCTGCAGCTCTCTCCCGGGACAAAGTGTTAAGAAGCTGTGGCTAACAGCTCCTAACTTAGGGTCTTAGCTGGGACTTATATCCTCTGTACTCTTTGTTATGTGTGCTACGGTGACTAAGTCACTCGGGGGTAAAACTTCTCACCATCTCCCGAAAAGTTGGGAATCATATTTCCTTTGGCCCTGTATTTCTCTGAAAGCTCCTCAAGGAATTTCTCTAAAGGTGTCTCTCTGGCCTCCCCTGCCATCCCTCTCATGGTCAAGCAGCATGTTCTATCTATCTATCTATCTATCTATCTATCTATCTATCTATCATCATCATCTATCTATCTACCTATCTATCTCATCTATCTATCTATCTATCTCTATATCTGTCCCTTTGCTTCTTATTCTCGTTCTTTTTTAAAATCTATTTGCTTTGGGGTTTGTTTGTATGTTTGTTTTGAAACAGGGTCTCATTATATTACTCTGGTTGCCCTGGAAGTTGCTATGTAGACCAGGCTGATCTTGAACTCACAGAGATCCACCTGCCTCTGTCTCCTGGGTGTTGGTATTAAAGGCGTGCGCCAACGTGCCTAGCTTATTCTCACTGTTTCTTTTTAAGTTTTTTATTTCTTTATTTTTATGTGCATTAGTGTTTTGCCTGCATATATGTCTGTCTGTGTGAGGGTGTTGACTCACCTAGAACTAGAGCTATAGACAAGTATAAGCTGCTATGTGGGAGCTGGGAATTGAACCCAGACCCTCCGGAAGAGCAGCCAGTGTGCTCTTAAGCACTGAGCCATCTCTCCAGTCTCCCTCCCATTCTCACTCTTAATGGAGCTCTCATAGAGCACCCTAAAGACCCTCGACCTTATACCATTAGGAGGGTTGAGGACCTGAGCTGTAGAACCTGAGGACTCAGCTGAATCCAACCAGGAGATTAGAGAGGCTCTAGGAGGGGGCTGATACTCATGGAAGGTGGGAGGTGGAGTGGAAACTTCCTGGGTGGTTGTGGTGGGAAGGGGAGAAAATTCCAGGCCCAGAACACATGAAGGACTAGAGACTTGAGGGCTCAGTCCATTCAAGATCTGAGGGTTAGGGTTAGCAGGATGGGTGGGTTAAGGATTTGGGTAAGGGAGAGGGGTTGAAGGTCCCTCTTCCTGCCCACAAGCACCTATACATGGTGCTCACAAATCCCTTTTCAATGCCTGAGTTCAAGTGTCACTTCTGTTCCTCATCAGCTTTGTGACTCTGGGCAAGTGGCTTTGTGTCTCTTGGTCTATTCAGTGTCAAAAAAAAAAAAAAAAGATACATGAGCCTCGAAAGCTTGTTATAAGAGTAAAGATTTGTTCTTTCCTTCCTTCCTTCCTTCCTTCCTTCCTTCCTTCCTTCCTTCCTTCATTCATTCAGCAGATGCTTGTGGAGGCCATGCTCAGTACCGAGCTCTGCACTGGATGTTAAGAACACTTGACCTCATGTGATAGAACGCTGTGAAACACACAATGGTTAAATGGCTCTAAACACACATGACTGTGGCATTGTTTGATCACTGATCAAACTGAGAGGAAACTCAAGAACGTGGTGAGAACATGAGGCCACACCCCAGTTTGCATGTGGAAAGAAAAGATGCTCACAAGGACATGGTATGAGGTTGGCAGAAAGCCAGGGTCAGGGAGTTCAACACAGAGGGAGAAATACAGTGAGGACCCCAGGGAGGGAGCCTGCTCAGAGTGCATGGAAGGAACATGGGTTCAGTCAGTGTGACTGCAGCCTCTGAATGAGCCTACAAAGCAAACATTGACTGTACCGAAGGGAGAAATTGATAGCCGCCATGTTAGCAGAAGACTTCAATATCCGCACTTTCAATAACAGATGAAACAACCAGGCAGATGAGCGGAGAAAGCAGGCACCTGAACAACCTTATTGACCAGTAGGTCTCAAATTACAGACACTTATGTACATTCTCCAGGACAGGCCATGTGTTAGGCCACAAAGCAAAACAAATCAATAGATTTAAGAAAATTAAAATCACACAAAGTAACCTTCCTAGTCAGAATGGAATGAAGCAGGAAATCAATCTCTCTCTCTCCCTCCCTGTCTTTCTCTCTTTAGACAGGATCTCTCTTTGTAAGCCCTGGCCTGAAACTCACTATGCAGACCAGGCTGGCCTTGAATTTACCGAGACCCACTTGGCTCTGCTTTCCAAGTACCGGAATTAAACGCATGTGCCACCAAGCCCATCAAGTAACACATTCCTTTTTTTGTTTTTCAGTGTAGCCTTGACTGTCCTGGAACTCTCTCTCTGTAGGCCAGAGTGGCCTCGAGCTCACAGAGATCCACCTGCCTCTGCCACACAAGTGCTGGGATTAAAGGCATGCGCTACCACGCCCGCTCAAGCAATACATTCTTAAATAACCAATGGGTTAAAGGAGAGCTAACAAGAAAAATGAGAAAATATCTTAAAAGAAGTGAAACAAAAATATGGCTGAAGAGATGGTTTAGATATTTCAGGTGTCTATTGCTCCTCCGGAGGACCTGGTACAGTCTCAACACCCACACGACAACTCCCACATCTCTCAACCTTCTGTAACTCCTCTTCTAGGGGACCTAACACTCTCTTTTGGCTTCTGTAAGTGCAGTCCATGCACAGTCCTCATACATACCCTCAGGCACATACACATACATATTAAATAAATAAATCCTTTTTAAAATATATATATTGGGGGCTGGAGAGATGGCTCAGAGGTTAAGAGCACTGATTGCTCTTCCAGAGGTCCTGAGTTCAATTCCCAGCAACCACATGGTGGCTCACAACCAACCACAATGAAATCTGGTGTCCTCTCTGGTCTACAGGCATACATGCAGACAGAACACTGCATACGTAATAAATTATATATATATAGTACCAAAGTGCAGGGAGCATGGTGAAAGGCAGAATGCGAGGGAAGTTTACACTATAAAAATCCATGTTGGAGCCGGGCGGTGGTGGCGCACACCTTTAATCCCAGCACTTGGGAGGCAGAGGCAGGCGGATCACTGTGAGTTCGAGGCCAGCCTGGTCTACAAAGTGAGTCCAGGACAGCCAAGGATACACAGAGAAACCCTGTCTTGAAAAACCAAAAAAAAAAAAAATCCATGTTGGAAGAGAAAGATCTCATATTAAAATCCTAACTTTATAACTCAGTAAGAAATATAAGAATAAACTGAACCTGCAGCCCTCAGAAGAAAGAAAATGACAAAGATTGGGGCAGAGCTACATGAAGTAAATGAAGAGGAAAATAATACAGAAAAATCGATGGTGCTAACAGTTCATTAAAGATCAACAAAATTGACGAACTCTTCACTAGATAAACGAAAAAAGGAAGAATCCAATAACTAAATTCCGGTATGAAAGAGGTTACCACAACTGATGTCACAGAAATTAAAAAGACTATAAGATAATGCTATGGTATTCAGTGTTGATTCCCTGAGTAATCTAACAGAAATAGATAGAGCCCAGGGTATGTAAAACTTACCAAGAAGTAAAAAGGAAAATCTAAACATATATATATATATAAACCAGGAACTAGTAGGAAAACTGAATCTGTAACAACCTCACAACAAAAGCAGCCCAGTACATGAGAGCTTTGTTGCAGAATGTCACACATTTAAAGAATTAACATCAGCTTGTTCCCATGAAGGAAAAAAAAACAAACAAACAAACAAACAAAAAAAAAAAACTTCAGAGAAAGGAAAGCTACAAGTTCATTCTCTGGGGCTCCCAGATGTTCCCTGAATACCAAATCCAGAAAAGTACCACCGAAAAAAGAAAACCCACAACAAAATGCACGCAAGGCAAATTTATCAGAGCATTAAAAACTTCTACCCCTGAAATAGAATATGGAGGTCTGAAGAGAAGCATTCCCATAATCCCAGATGTTTGAACACCTGATCCCCAGTTGAGGGCACTGTTTGTTTGGGGAGGTGGTGCAGCCTTGCTGGAGGAAGTACATCACGTGGTGGGGGGAGCCTTTGAGAGTTTATAGCCACGCCCCACTTCTGGTTCCCCCTCTCTCCGCATCCTACATGTTGAAGATGTGACCTCTCAGCTTCCTGTTCCAGCATCCTTCTACCAAGCCTCTCCCACCACTGTGGACTCTCCCTCTGAAACCATAAGCCAAAACAAACTCTTCCTTCTATAAGTTACTCATGATATTTTATCACAGCATCAGAAAGGTAACTAATACAGTTTTTCCCCTAGACTGCCAAGATGCTTTAGCATACAAGTCAATCAAAGCCATGCACTATCTCAGGAGTCAAAGGTCTACAGTCATCCCAACTGAAACAGCAAAACACTTAGTAAGAGTTTAAAGTCCCTTCATGTTTAAAACCATAATGCTCAACCAAGTAGGAACAGAAGGAAACCACATCCTGAGAAACGACAGTCAAAGTTGCTCTCAACTGTGAAAGCCAGAAAGCTTTTCCTCTTTGGCCAGGAACAGACCAGGGTGCCAGGTCACGACTCCGGGTACATCTATGAGGCTGTTTCCAAAGAAGTTTAACTGAGGAGGGAAGACCCAGCCAGAATGTGGACAGCACCAACCCGTGGACTGGAGTCTGGGATTGAATAAAAAGGAGACACAGAGCACAGCTCCAGCCTTCCCTGCTCTCTGCTCTCTGTTCCTCCAAGGTGGGAAGAGGCTGAGCACTTACAACATGGATGAACTCAAGTAGAACTTGAAGCCTACCACATGGATGAACCTCAAGGACATTATGATGAAATAATGCAAGCTAGTGAGTTACAAAAACCCAAATATAACATAAGCCTACTTATGCAAGGCATCTAGAGGAGGCCAGTCATAAAGTGGTGAAGTCCCATACCATTTAATGGGACTTTCAATCAGTCAAGACATAAAAAAGTTCTGGCATTGGAGGTAGTTCTTGTCTTCCAGCCTCATGACTATGCAATGCCATTGATCTGCATGTTAAATGACTAAAATGATGGATGCTATACTGGGTATATTTTGCTATAATAAGCAAAAATTTTTAAAGTGTCAACCAGTATAATATACCATATTGATATCTATCCGAAAATGGTGCAAAAAAAAGAAAAAAGAAATGAAAGGAAAGGAAAGTAAAAGAAAAGAGAAAGAGAGGAAGGGAGTATTCTTTCTCCCCATCCATTTCTGACACACTAGGGGGTGAAGGCAGCTTCCTCACCCTGGTAAACCAAAAGGCCTAGCTTCACGCATGAGAGTAAAAACTTCTTTCTCCTACAACCAGGAGTGAGGCATTCTCCTCTCCATATCAGGAGGCTCCCAGAATCCTTGCCTCCCTCCATCTCAGCTGCACACAAGGGTTAGTCTCCTGAAGGGAAAATACACATTAAAGAACAAACTGCTACCTGGCCCAGAGATACCCAAGAAACATCAGAGGGAAAGCAGTGGATGACTTGGAAATGGGAGATGTTAAAGGGACTGTTCCTAGTTAGTGAGGAGACCGAACATTTCTGAGCATGTTATCACTCTCAACCCAGCTTCTCTGAATGCTCCTTGCTGTCACAGGATTCCATCTGGTAGCTTTTTGGGGGGAATCACTTTAAAAGCCATTGCATTAACCTATTTTGTCCTGCTGTTTGGTTTGTCCTTTAGTTCTGCTTGGTTTGAAAAACAAAAGTCACTTTTTGGGGGTCATGAGCAGCAATGGAGAGACGAAGATGGGACTACTGAGCCCCCCTCCTCCAAGTCACCTTCTGTGCCCTGAAGACCTGTGTCCTCACCCACCCAGACCTTCCCCCGCATGCTCATTGCCTTTACCAAGAGATGCCTTACCTGCGGACACTGCCTGAAGAGCTGCCTCCACACCAGACATGAAGCCTGCATTCCCCATGAGCACAGGTCAGCCTCATCACAGGCCAAACAAAAGGCCTAGCACAGAGGTGGGGGGGATTCAAAAATTTGTTGGTTGAATTGGGTAGGACTTGACGTAGAAATGGAATATGCCCCCGAGGTTGCATCAGAGCAAGGAAAGAAAAGGCTTGGAAATGAAACGTCCCTTCCATGGATCTCTGGAGAGCCCACCCTTCTGCAGAGTAAATGCCATGCCTCTGACAGTGGACTGTGAGCATGTGGGTGCATGTACGAGCATCACCATAGGCCACGCAGTGCCAATGTGTGAGCACTGTCACTGATGGCTAAGTCGTGAGTCGATGATGCGGGGACCAGCACAGCTTCTCTCTAGCATTTTTCCATCCCACATCCTCCAGAAAGCTGGCTGTTGCCTGGAGCTTTACTTAGAAACTGCTCAGATGATAAACACCTCACAATCTCAGAACTGGACCAAAGTGATCGTTTATTACAAGGTGAGAAATTCAAGAAGCCGAGAGCAAGACATGCCAAGGGACAGATAACCCTGACACTGTCAACTTGATGAACGAAAAGCCAGCTGAGGGGCTTTCCAACGCGAGCCTCTGCTCTGGACAAAGAAGGTGTATCCACACTCAATGAGATGCTGTGGGCTCTAACCCAGTAAACAGATTTTGCTTTTAAATTTTATTTTATTGCGTGTGTATGTGTGTTTTTCCTGCATGTACATGTGCCATGTGTGTTCTTGGTGTCCTTGGGAGCCAGAAGAGAGCATTGGATCCCCTGGAACTAGAGTTATGGATGGCTGTGAGTTTCCATGTGAGTTCTGGGAACTGAACCCAGGTACTGTGCTAGCTGAGAAGATGCGTTAACCACTGAGCCCTCTCTGAAGCCTCACAGACAGCTTCCTGAGCCACTGGTGCATTCAAGTTTTTAATAAACTATAGTCACGTAGTGGTACTGCCCAGTGGAATTTTTTAAAGACTGTGGGATTTTTTTTTAAAAAGATGGATGGTGTTTTATATTATAATGTTCATATTAAATGCACTCTTGGGGACAAACAAGAAAGGAAAGGTTATAGTTTAGTAGCGATGTGTTTTTGTGTCAAATTAACAAAGGTTCAATTGCATTGGTTAGCTTTTGTCAACTTGACACAAACTAGAGTTACTTGGGAAGAGGGAGCCTTAACTGAGGAGCTGCCACCATTAAAATGGCCTTTGGGTATGTCCGCAGAGTATTTTCTTGATTAATGATTGATGTCAGAGGGCTTAGCCCACTGTGGGTGGTGCCACTCCTGGGCAGGTAGTCCTAGGTTGCAGATTGAGCAACCCGTTGACAGCAAGCTATTAAGTAGCATTCGTCTGTGGTCTCTGCTTCATTTCTTGCTTCCAAGTTCCTGCCCTGAGCTCTTATCCTGACTTCCCTTCACAATAGAGTCCTACCCCAAAGTGCACGACGACATAGTAAGCCCTATCCTCCCTGAATGCTTTCAGCCTTGTTTTGTTACAGAAACAGAAAACAAACTATGACAGGAGGTGATCTGAGTAAGGAGAGGAGGGGGGTGGAAGGGAGCCAGTGAAAGGTTTGTTACTGAACAAGCTATGGCTGTTCCCCATTCATCCTGCCCGAGGAGCAAAAAAGCAAGAACACTTCCCTCCACCTCCTCTGAGCTGCTGCTGAGAGCTGATCCTAACACCTTCTGTCCCAAGCTGGGCACAGTGCAACTGCACCAGGAAGTGCCTTGCAAATCTGCAACTGGGACACATGGGGATGGCGAGGCGTCACGGAATTCCCTGCATGACTCATCTCCACAGCCTGGGTTCTGAGTTGCAAAGCCATGTCAAGGACACCACACCTCGCTTCAGATCTGTGGAACTGAAGCAACCCGTGGAAAGCTTTGAGGGGTTCCCTTTGTCTGGGAGGGCTGGGGCTTCTCCTTTCTGCCAGGCATAGTTGTACGTTGTACACAGCTGGATACCTAGCCTGGCTCAGTTCCCATCCCTGGTCCCTGTGGCTGGAGCTTCTGCCAAAGCCTTGGTGGAAGAGGCTTGGCCACATCCTTGACTTTCCAGATCTGATCCGTCTTACTGTCTACCTACAAGGTAGACCCAGAGGATTTACAGACCATCAGTAGAGACAGGGGTTTGGAAGCCAGGGAGCCACATCACTGTCCTCCCCAGCTCAACCCTGTGCCCAAATCAAGTCACCAACCTATGACTTATGCAAATACCTGCTGTGAACCAAAAACCTGCTGGCAGTCTCTCCAGCTAACTCCCTGGACCACTCACAGACACCCTGTCAAGGGGAGGAAAGTGGGATTGTCATCTCTGACTTCCAGGTGGGGAGCTGATCAGGAGAGAGGTAAGGTCACCAACATGACCCTACGGAACTGGAGGGTCCTCATGACACAAACAGGAGGTGCACACACACTGCTCCACCACCCATCTGCAGAGACGTGACCTTCTGGGACCACCAGGCACTTCCCACTGCAGTACCTCACTAGCCCCTCCTGTCTACCTGCCTCATCCCATGGATCCCACAACATAAATGCAAATAATTGTCTCTTGGGACGAGGCCATGGCTGACTCTCTGAAACCCCAGCTCTGCTTCTTGAGAAGCTAGTCACAGTATCCAAGAGGCCTCTCCACTTCCAGCTTTGGGGTTATTGTAAGATAGCGACTTGTTACCAAGAAAGATTTATGGAGGCTGGCAGGCCTCTGATGAAGATTCTCATGATGCCCGATTCCAACAAATATGTCCACTGTCAGACAGATGCACAGAAGATAAGCAATGGTGATCATGACCTTTAATTCCACTTCTGGTTATATCGGATGATTGAATGTGAAACTAAGTTGCCCAGACAGGCACAGAACCTGTCTGTGGAAGAAAGCTGGACCATGCCCACTTGTGACAGAGCTGCCTCACACCCAGTTGTTGAGAAGTGTTCCTTAGGCCAATGGTCCTCAACCTTCCTGATGCTGCAACCCTTTAATACAGTTCCTCATGTTGTGGTGTGACCCCCCACAATACTTATAAAAGTATTTCCATTGCTACTTCATAACTGTAGTTTGTTATATAACTATAATTGTTATTGTTATCAACCATGATGTAATTATCTGATATGCAAGATACCTGTTATGTGACCCCCCTCAATGGGTTCGTGACCCACAGATTGAAAACCACTGCCCTAGATGTTCCTTCCTACTGCCTCCATGAAGGCTGCCTCTGCTCATGGAACCTCCAGGATCTGATCATCTCAGCAGAAGGAAAAACAACCAGAGACAGAAGAGGGAAGCATGGAAGAGCTCCAGGGAGGGAAGCCTCCAGCGATTCTTGCTTCTCAGTGTGTGGGCCATTGACTCTAGGCAGCATCTCCTGGAAGCTTCTAGAAGCTTTGCATCTCAGGGTTCCTTTAGCCGTCCTGGATTATTTCAGGCACCTGCCAGAGACCACAGGTCCACATGGCCAGGTCTCAGACTCCCAGGAGTCTGAGCCTCCCTTGTCAGCCCACACCTTCATTTGTCAGGGGTCTCCCTGAGTTCTAGCCTACTCCTCTTGTTTCTAAAATATAAATTAGGCCAGGAATCCTGGCTGGAACCTTGAGGTTTCCAGGAAACACTTTTTGACTGCATCTACCTCTCCCCTACCCCCAGAGGGACACCTTCCGGGTCTGCACTGGCCGCTTTCCCCGAGTCCAGAGAAATGACAGTTGTGTCTCCGATGAAGTATCTCACAGCCATATTCCCTAGGAATTGAAGTATCTGCACCGCCTGGTGCAGTGCATCTCTTTTCCAGGATTCACTCTCAGCGGATGGAGCCTGGGAGGGAAGGAGAAGCCCAATCTCCCTTCCCTGGGCAGAACCATCATCCCAGGAGAAAGAAGAGTGACTCAGACAGACCAAGAGAGGAACAGAGGGACTGGAGTGGGGAGGACCACTCCATGTTGTGGTGACAGTGGTCCAGACTGCAGCAGGGACACAGAGGAGCTCAGTGGCACAAACCATTCCCTCCTTGCCCTCCTGTCCTGGGGCACCAGGGGCCTCCACTTTCCTCCTAATGTGTGTTCCACACACGCTGTTTCTCTGCTTGATAACATGCATTTCAGTTAAGGCTCTCTGGTGGTTGCTTCGTGTCTCCAAAGCGTGCTTTTCACAGGAAGATCAATTCCAAGAAGGTACTTAAGCCTGTGCAACACAGAGCCATTAACCAGAGCTAAGTGGCCCATTGTTCACAGAGGAGTCTTTGCCTGAGACCCAGAGACAATAAAACTCTGCCTGGCCACCCCTCAGGGAGCCGTGGAGCCACAGGGCAAGATTTTACAAGCCTTAATCATTTTCCCTCCAACTGAAGTTAAGTTTCAATACTGAGTCCAAGGAGACCAAAGAAAGAGCCTCAACAGAAACCGAATTAGACACACAGAGAAGCCCTCGCACACCATCCTCCTAAAGGTCTCTGCTCCCCATACCTCCTTCATAGGTGGGAAGCTATGGGTAGCAGAGGAAGTCTTGAATGTGTATCATTGACATGGGCACATACATACATGTGAAGGTCTCAGTGCCTTGAACTCATGGGAATGAAAGTGAGGCTCAGAGGGATGGCAATGCCTTCCCCTGCTCTGAGTGCAAATGTTTTCAGTGTGTGCAAAAACTAGCAACTGAAGCATCCCCCCCAGGATGTTGCTAGTCTGAGACAGCTGCCTATAGACACTTCCTGTGCCAAGATTAGCTAACTTTTCTCCCTGTGCTGTACACAGCAAACTCAGTGAGATTCCAGAGTGTTGTAGACTTTGTGGCGGCTCTATCAGAGTACACACCACCTGCTTGACCCCAGCTTTGTGTGTGTGTCTGTGTGTCTGTGTCCTTCCTTTCTTTATTCCCTCGCAGATGCTAGTTGAGGTTCCAGAACCTGATTTGCACAGGACAGAGCAAGGAACATCTGGTTCCCCGCGCTCCACTTTCCAGTATCCTGCTTCAGCCAGGCTCAAAGGCGGTGGTTGGGAGAATACATATGACAGAGATGCACCATCTCCCTAAGGCCGCTGGACCAAACAGCTTCCAGCCACCACATCAACCACACAACCCCAGCTAAACCAACCTAGCTCAGCCCAGAGCAATATAATCACACATCAGATCTGCAGACCATCCCACACACAGAGAGAGGAAGAAGGGGAGGGAGGAAGAGAGGGTAATTTCTCCGTGTCTCAGGGCACTGTAACAGCAGAATTTGTATCTCTCAATCATTCCTTTGTTCAGTCATCCAACAAGTATTTACTGTGGGTTTGCTTTCTGTACTGGCTGCTCGCTCCCTACCCTCGAAGAACATATGACTATGGCATTAAACAAATAACATAGATATAACGATAGCAAAAAAATAAGTCATCTCTTTCTGAGAGTTGCCATAAAATACCCTAACAAGAAATGAAGTTGCAACCTTGTGGCACAGAGCCACTAGGTAGAAGAGGGGACCTTCATATGGAGGGGACTCAACACCTGAGTGCACAACTGAGCTCACTCTGCAGACGGGAGCATGGTGATTGAAGTGTGGCAGTGGGTAAAGCCAGCATCTAGTCCCTGGCACTGTGATGGCATGAAACAAGACCTCTCTGGCAAAATGAGGAAGCCTCCCATGAGTCCTTGTGTCTCCCCTGGGTGCCTCTAAGTTGGAGCCAATCCAAGGGAGCTGGGACTGGAGCTGGCAATCAGGGGCCAGCAGGGGGAACAAATGCAGTCTTGCAGGATGTATGGTGTAAGGGGGAGCCATGGCCATTGAGCCTGGCCAGGAGTGGGGATGTCTTCTGTCTTCTGTGAATGGCACATCACACTGGACACTTCTGATCCCTATTCCTCACAGAGATACTAACCCCTCTCTGTGGTGGTTTTATGAGGATCAAGTATGACCATACTTGGAGAAAAGTAGACACAGATCCTGCCACGTGCTTAATGATGTCTCTTCACTGATTCGTTAATCCACAGAACACATAGCGTGCAGGCACCAAGAGAGCAGACATCAGAGAGTGTACATTTGGGTTTCTGCTGTCTCCTCTCACCCCTACCTGTCCAGCCTCCAGCCTCTAGTGGGACAATCCCTCTGAATAGGCATTTCTGCTGTCCCCAGGGACCCTCACTGTCCTGGATACTTTTTTACTGTTAACTTGATACAACCTGAAGTCACCTGGGAAGAAGAAACCTCAACTGAAGAATTGCCCAGATCAGCTTAGCCTGTGGCTGTGGCCGTGACTGTGAAAGATTGCCTTGACTGACAATTGGTGTGGGAGAGCCGTGGGACAGTCCACTTCACTGTCGGCTGGCAGCCAACAGTGAAATTCTCATAGCCTAGGCAAGAGAACTTGGGCTATGGAGGAAAGGTAACGGAGCCTGACCCAGAGAGTAAACCAGTTATCAGCGTTCCTCCATGGTCTGCTTCAGGCTTCCATTTGAGTTCCTGCCCTAGTGTCCCTCAGTGGTGGGCTGAGACCAGGAAGAATAAGTTGAAGTAAACCCCTCCCTCCCCAACTTGCTTGTTTCTATCACAACAAAAGAAAGTATATAGTAGGACAGCACCTCTCCAAGCCACTTGCCAAATTCTCTCCATTGGCAGGCCATTGGCAGGGGTCTGCCTTTGTGTCCACAGCCTTCATCTCCTTCCCCATCCCTGGACCAGGACTGTGTCTGGGGCTGCTCATTTCTTGATCCTCCCCTAGCTGTGAGCTCTCAGAGGTCACTGCTTGCTCTATGATCCTTTTGGTACCTTGGTCATGGCAGACCCAGGGTTTGGGGCAGTTCTTCCCCTCCATATGCCACCTGTGAGGGGACAGGTCACCTTCCTAGGAACTAGACCCCATATGACTGTACCAGGAAGCTATGACAGAGAAGCAGGACCAGGGCTGGCAGAGTGCCACTGTGTGTCAGAAGCTTTCTCAGCTCCTTCTATCCTTGCAAGCGAGTGCTCAGGTGGGAAGAACCTTTCCCATTTCGCCAATAAGGCCTGAGAGTCAGAGAGTCTTCACACAGAATATGTCCCTGAGCCAGGGTGTCCCAAGTACATGTAATTTCTGCTCCGTTTCCTTTCTTCTTAGTAGTCAACAGGAAGCCTGTGGTCCTACAGATTCTCAGGACGTGAGGACAAGGGGACCTGGCAGTAAGCTGCAGACAAGGGTGTAATGGTGTCAGTTGTGACAGGGTCTGAGGTCTTAGTAAGGTTTGCGGGACTGTTACACAGGAGCTCACATGAGGAGTCCCTACTCAGAGTTAGACCAACCTGGGTTCAAATCTCAAGTGTTTTACTTACACAGGTGACCTTCATAGCTTCATTTAACACCACCGTGAGACTTGGTGTCCTTATAGCCACTGCAGGGCAAAAGTATTTAATAGGATTCTCTCTCTCTCTCTCTCTCTCTCTCTCTCTCTCTCTGTGTGTGTGTGTGTGTGTGTGTGTGTGTGCAAGCAGAGGGCAACCTCACTTTGATTGGTGTTATTCACTTTGATTCTTTAAGACAGAGTCACTGATCAGGCTAGGCTGGCTAGCCAGCAAGTCCCAGGAATCCACTGGCCCCACCCCCACACCACACTCCCACACCACACCCCTACCCCACACCCCCACAACCCATCCCCGCACCCCACACAACACCACACCCCCAGTGATGACAATACAAGCACACACCATCCCGCCTGGCTTTTCATGGTGGGTCCTGTGGCTCAAACTCAGATCCTCTTGCTTGCAGAGCAAGTACACTTTATTGACAGAGCCATTCCCACAACCCCTACTGGATTTTCCTAAGTCCACTTCAGTCAGTGGGCTGGCTTGGCTCAGAGGAGGCTGTGGCATTTGGAACTGGATACCCAAGACCCACCCTCTTGTTCTCCCCTTGTTCTAGAGGTGAAAGCCAGCTTCCTCCTTGTTGAAGCAACAGTCCCCATCCCTCACCTCCCTCATCCATCACACACACACACACACACACACACACACACACACACACACACACACTCATGCATGTGTACAAGGATGTACTGCCTGAATCTAGTTTTCCTCCCGTGCCTTTTTTAGGCCAAAGATGACTGACTTAATCAGAGACCTCAGGGCCAAAGCTGTGGGGGCAATCCCCTCCCTCTCAGACCCTTCTTGTGTCCTCCCTCCATTTCACAAGGCACCATTGTTGAGCTCTGGGAGATTGAGGACTCTGGAGCCTTCCCTATAATGACATTCATTAGTGGCCTGACACCAAGGCTACTCCCAGGTCCCCATATTTAACTTAATGAGGCGTTTATTTTCAGTTGGGAAACTCCTGAAGAGCATGTTTGTTCCCCGTGAGCTACGGTGATGAATGAATCAATAGCACAGGAAGAAAATGAAGTTAACAGTCTCCGTTTTATTCCTCGGTTATGGCTGGCCTTGAATTAATTTGCATTAACCTGCTTATTTCTTATGGGAATGAACAAGACGTTTCCTACTTGAATCCACTGTTTGGCCACCATTCGTCAGGACTTTTCCCTTTCCAATGGTTCTGGGGGAAGTTAAAAACAAATTAAAACAACTAATAATGGTCTATGGTGGGGAGATATGGAACTGAGCAGCAGGAGAGATCGGAACATGAACAACAAGAAACTTCCACAAGATGACAGAAACAGGTGCCACAGTGGGCAGGGCAGAGAGTTCATGGTCCTTCCCCATGGCCAAAAATCAACTTTGTGGGGTTAACTGTGAAGCCCCCCCAGGCTTAGCACCCAACAGGTGCTCAGAGGTGTTTGTTGACTGACAAAAGGTGATGCTCAGCTTTGAAGTCTCTCATTGCCAATCGTGAGGTCTTGCCACGATGGCACTCATGTGCCCTTTCTCCTTCAGAGAGATAAGATGCCCAATATCCCAGACACATCTGGGGTGGAACAGTAGTAACAAGGATGACTATGAGGACAACTTCCTTTAATGACTGTCAGGTGGCTGTGCCCCTGTATCTCCCACTTCCACCTCTGAGAGTCTTCATGCACTAGCCCTCCTTCTGAGCCATGCCCTGTAAACACCTGCCCCCGCCTAAAGTCAGACAACACGGAGGGGCCAGGTGGGTGGCAATGGAGCCTGACTCTCAGGTCTTCATTGAGTTCCTGGGTAGAAGAGGGGTGTGGATTCTGAGCACACAGGCAGAGCCATTGGTTTTGAGTGACCAAATGGTCACTTGCCAGGTGAGGGGTCCTGGGGCAGGTGCCTTCCCTCCAATGTTCTATGTTCCAATGAAGATGATAACAGTGTTTCCTCTTTTGCATAGCTGAGAACATTAAATGGAACCACATACAAGGCAATTAACTCAGTGCATGCTGGGTGGCCCTCTCTGAAGTTTTAATGAATCAGGATGCCATCAAGCACCTCTGGTAGCTGGCTTCTGGACTTCTTTGAATCTGTGTTCTTCTGCAGATCTCATCTAGGACCTGCTAAGATTTCAGAGTCTGCCATATTGGGTTCTCCGACCCTGTCCCCAGCCTCAGCTCTCCACCACACAGGCTGGCACTGTGGGGCTGGCACTATGCTCTGTCTTCTTACCAGGACTCCTGGTTCACTGGGCACCTATTAGGTGAACTTCACACCCAGTCACCTTCATCCTCTTGAACAGCCAGCCCCTCCCCAACCAGAGATCTTGTGACACTGAGGCAGTGGGAGGCAACTTACCGTTGGCCACCCTGATGCTAGACTCTCTAACCCTAATCTTAGATCTAGGCTCAGAAGCTCAATCAAAACCTCATCTCCACGTGCTGCAAGAGACTCCAGTGGACCTCATTGCCTCTGTCCTGTGCCCCAGGGCACCTGCTGGTCCCTCGCGTGGCCTGGAAGAGGCGATCTGGTGATCTGAAGGTGAAGGAAAAGGTTTCTCATGCCTTGGATACCCTGTGGCATCTGAGGGAGTCACATCTGTGAGAGATTGTGTTGATTGATGGTTGGTGTGCCCACTGTTGGCAGCACCATCCTTAGGAAGGTATTTGTGGGCCATATAAGAAAGCTAACAGCATAACCTGGAGACTGAGCCAACAAACAGTTGTTCCTCTGTGGTTTTTACTTCAAGCTCCTATTTGGGATCTTGCCCTGACATTCCTCCATGACCGACTGTGACCATTTAATTTTTGAGGCAGGGTCTCACGTCACCCAAGCTGGCTTGGAACCTACTATGTAGCTGAGGATGGCCTTGAGCTCCTGATCGTCTTGTCTCCGCTGAGTGTAATCTAATAAATAACTTTCTCCCTCTAAGTTGCCTTTGTTTGGAATGCTTGTCTCAGAGTAACCAAAGAGCAAATTAGAATGCCGCCATGATGGGAGTAGCAGCAGATCGAGAGCCAAAGAGACCTTCTCTTCCTCAGGTTGCTTCCTGTAAGGTATTGGGCCACAGCTCTGAGTTACCCCATTATAACCATTTACATCTCTCACTATGGGTGTCACACTGTACAGTTACCCCCAAACTCATTCTTCCTGACTAATCAAAATTCTGTAGCCTTGCACCAACATGTCTCTGTTCCCTACACCACCCCAAGTCTATGGTAACCACCACCTGCTCTCTGTTTCTGTGACTTCAATTTTTTAAGCTGCATTTACAAGAGCAGCTTATCTCACTTAGAAATGTCCACTGAGCTTTCTTACTTTCTACGGCTTACCTTATCTAACAAGGAAAGTAAATTTGAGATGACTCATCTATTTTGTACTTTTTCTTTTTTCTCTTTTTTTTTTTTTTTTTTTTTGAGGCAGGGTCATATGTAGCCCAGGCTGCTGAATGGAACCTGTTGTGTAGCCAAGAATGACCTTGAGCCTCTGATCCTCTCCTCAAGTGCTAGGATTATGAGTGTGCAACGTCCCACCAGGTTTTATGTGGTATTTCCTCCCTAGCTTGCTGACTTTTTTCTGCTTCTTTTCACCCCTTCTGTCTATAAAATCAACCCATGGTAACACTCATTGCTTTATAGAGTGATGCACCACTCCATTCTAGAATTACAAAATAAAGCCAATTACAATCCTTAAACTAAATTGTTGAAATTTTGTCCTTTAATAATAAGTAAATGAATGAGTCAATAAAAAAGGAATGAAAGGACGGACATGGATGGGTGAATAAACAGAAGTGAATGGCTCGATATATAGGCATGTATGTATAAGTATGCATGTATAGATTTTGATAATGGAGATTAAACATAGGACCTCATGTGTTAGGCAAGCATTCTACTATTGAACTGTATCCACACCCCTCATATGTGATTTTTGGAGGGAAAATGGATAAATAAAATACCAGCAAATGGAAGGGGAAAAAAATAAGTGCATTAGTGGTGGAGGGAAAGTGTAAACATACATGGATGAGTGTAAGAAATGACAAACCTATAATCTCAGTGTTTTGGGGGGAATGAAACTAGAGGATCACAAGTTCAAGGCTAGCCTGAGCTATATAGCAAGCCCATCTCAAAACGCTCCATCTAAGAGAGATAACTTTAAAATAGATTTCCACACTAGTTGAAAAGGCAAGGGGATGAAAGTGTGAATGGATGGATAGAGGCGAAGGTCAAAGGGTCACTCAACAGAATGAGCAAACACAGCAGATGCACAGTAAGTCTGGTCCAGGGGCTATGAGGATAATGGAGTAAGCTGGAGCAAGACGTTGCCAGAGTCCTTGTGGTCTGATGAACAGGGATCTTGGCAAAATGGCCCCACTACTCTCAGAGAAGAGAAGAGGCATGGAGTGGGATCTAATAGGATATGATTGAACAGGTATGAGCGGAAGCAGGCTGCTTTCCAGGATGGGTAGTTGCAGTTAATGGAATTGACTCCATTGTTGTTCTGTCCCAGGCAATTACCCATTATACAGCAAGCCCCCAGCATGATCTTAACAATCAGCTGTTAAAATAACTGCCTTGCTGTTTCCTTACAAATTAACCTCCAGGAGGTATAATTACGCTAGCTAGGGAAGGTGTGCTGTGTGGTCTGGGAATGATGATGGGGGGGCGGATCTGCTGCTGAGGCTGCCCCACCACCACCACCAGGACTCAACAAAGATAAGCGTGGGACACTGAGAAGCTTAGGGCTGTAGCTGGGTACTCGAAGTCCACTGCCATGTAGGTTCTCAAGATGATGATGTGTCCCCAAACTTGGGTCTTTTGGGAAAACCTTGTCCCCTGCCTGTGTCCCACAGTAAGGACACATCCCTCACTGGGGCTCACAAAAGGATTGTTTCTCAATGTACACTCTTCCTTCCCGCCCTACACCAAGGCCAGGACTGTATCTGACTCTTTACATTGTCCTCAGCCCCTAGCATGGTGTCCACAACAGTTGCCCGGCACACAGTAATAGGGACTTGGTAAAGGTTGACAGAGGCAGGATGGTCTCTCTGTTTAGCAGATAGCTTAGGAGCACTCCGGCTCCCTACCACAGCTGTGGATAAAGGATTAGACACCTCCAAAAGAAAAGGATTCACACAGGGCACACACAGAAGGAACAAGTAGTGAAGGTTGATTTCATCAGGTAAGAAAGCAAAGAGGCCCCTCCAGAGTGGAGGGCAGGCCCAGCTGAGTGGCAATGGCCCAGGGCTAAAGCTAGGATTTGGACTTAAAATCTGTTCTCCTTGCTCACCCCTGGGTGAACAACGTCATGGCCTGGAATGGCCTCTCCCCTGGAACAGGATGAAAAGATTTCTAGCAACTTGGGGGAAATGGGGTTTATTTCAGCTTACACTTCCAGCTTACAGCCTGTGGTTGTGGGGAAGTTATGGCAGGAATTTCAAAGGCCTATCACATCACATCTGCAATTGAGAGCAAAGAGAAGTGAATATATGTAGCCTCGCGTGCTACATGTTAAGCCTAACGTTCATTTTAGCCGTAGCATCATGGTGCCGTCCTCAAACACTCCTCCAAGCTGTCTTTTGCTCTCTCTGCATCTCTAATGCTCCATCCTGCACTCACACATGAAGTCCCAGAAGCAGAAAGTGCACACACACACACACACACACACACACACACACACACACACACACGGAGCATGCAAGCACAGGGCTGAATGAGGACAGGGCATTGCTCCGGGTGGTAGTCCAGGAGCAGACTCCGGGTCTCCACACTGAGCCTGATGCAGCCACATCGACGAGTCGTCAGCATAAGGGTCTGACCCCAGATGAACCATAGTGGGTAATATTGCCCGAGGCCTGCCTAGAGGAGCCAGGGGATCCAGGATCCTTTGCAAAGGCTTGATTGATGATGTCCCATGATTCTACCACATGGCTGTGGGGGCTCAACTCTAACAGTGGTTGTTCTAGAATACCTTCCCAATTCTTCCTGTTCATTCTAAAACATCTTCTCCTTCTAAGGCCCAGGTCCCCTGAACCTGATGAACCCCTCTTCTGAGCTTGACTCCACCCGACCACCCTCACCTGTCTGTTCAGCACTGTACCCTTCAATTCAGTGGGACTCAGTTGTCCAGATGAAGCTAGAAGGAACAGGTTCCAGTGTGAACAGAGTTGACAAAGGTTCCCTAAGGAGACTTGGGACATTTCAAACAGTGACTTGGTAGCCTTGAAGCAACTGTGATGGGCTTAGCTTGCACCCTATGCCAGGTTGAGACTCGGGAAAGAGAGGCTAGGGCAGATACTAAGGATGCCATGCCCTATGTCCCTCACAAAGAGAGAAGGAACAGTGTTCACCAAAGCAGCAAATGTGTATCTGATACTCACCCCCATCCTCAAACAGTCCACTATTGTGGACAGGACCCGTAGGCTGTATGGGGTGCTCAGATAGGGGAGCACAATATTGGAGGACATAAAGTAAGACATTGAGTGCAAGAGGTCAAAAGAAATGGGGGGAGGTCATGAAGGATGAGGTACATAGCTCACCTGGTAGGCAGTAGAAGAAGGCGGCATTCTGGGAAAAGAAAATACCTATGAGAAACTGAGGTAACATTTGGGGGTATAATTCAGTCTGAGGGAGAGCATTTGACTGCATAAAATGGCAAGCTAAGTGACGTAATAGTGTGTTCAGAGGACCAGAAACAGCCAATGAGTCTAGCTGGGAGTTGGAGGGAGACAAGAGAGCACAGGCCAGTCACACAGGGCCTCTACATCCCTCTGAGGAAAGTGAGCGGAAGCCCTAGGCTCCAGAGGTGGTCAGGCTGTTGAGGTAGAGACTTTGAGGTCAGCCATGGCTGAGCAGTTGACCTTCCATGTAGCACTGGTCATCTTTTATTATAACTTGGGAAAAAAAAAAA
>CAJQZJ010001750.1:13466154-13491727 GCA_907164525.1 Lophiomys imhausi | reverse complement strand
CTGACCTCAAAGTCTCTACCTCAACAGCCTGACCACCTCTGGAGCCTGGGACTCTACCAGCCTGGAAAGGCATAGATGGGAGTGGGAGGCAGCACGGGTGAAAACAGCTTGGCTCTTGAACGCCTTGGGACTCAAGCATTCAGGGCATGGCCGTGGCCATTATCACCAAGTGAAGAGCAAAGATAAAGCAGAATTTATCAGAGGCACTTCTTGTCTCTGTCCCTGGACAAGTTCCCTGGTGGCTGTCTGAGCCCATGTGAAAATCTCTCGTTCTCTGACACAATGAGGCTTCCCCTTGGAAAGCTCCTTCATCGCAGGAGAAGAGAGTCATGCAGGGAAGCGGCTATCAAATCCTTTTCCTACGCAAGAGTTGGGGAGCAGGTACTAGAGCTCAAACTGTCTGCATCACCCTGCACTGGGGACCATTGTGCCTTCGTGACACCCCAAGGGCCATCATCCTCCCAAGATGCAGAGAAGGAAACTGAGGCTCAGAGCAGTGATGGTATTAAGTTACACATGGGTGTGGCTGCCAGAGACCGGCTTCCCCTTTCTGACACAGTGTTACCTGGACAGCAACTTCTCTGCTGTTCTTCCGTGGGTTTCTTGTTTCCTGCCATACATTAATGGAGGTAGAGGTTCTTTTGAATACTTTTCTTCCCTCTACTGACTTGGAAAACATACACCTGGCTTCCCTTGCTGGTTGGCTGGCCTATGCACTTTAATAAGCACACTCAACACTCTGTGAAGTCTTCCATCCATCGTATGAGCTGCACACGGACTGCTGTGCTGTGATCAATGCCAGTGTTATTTAACACTTATTTATTTATTACTATATTCACTTATAACAAACACCAACAATTTCTTAACTATTAATCCTATAAATTCCTACAACCCCTTTAACCTATCCACTAAACCTATTGATAATTATTTTTCTAACCTTTTAGAATGATACAGTCTCTGGGGCAGGTCCTCAGTCGTCAGGAACACAGTCTTTGTTGTAGATTCTTTTTTTTTTTTTTTTTTTTAAAGATTTTTATTTATTTATTTATTTAATGTATATGAGTTGCTCTATCTGCATGTACACCTGCAGCCAGAAGAGGGCATCAGATCACATTGTGGATGGTTGTGAGCCACCATGTGGTTGCTGGGAATTGAACTCAGGACCTTCCGAGGAGCAGCTAGTGTTCTTAACCCCTGAGCCATCTCTCCAGCCCTGTTGTAGATTCTTTAACGCACTTAGCAGTCCTTTTTCTGGATCTCTCAGATACAGGTTCGTCAGGGCAAGTGGGTTATTGCAGTCTCACCTTAAATAAGGCTTCATGCTTTCTTCTCTCTGGGAGACCCCAGCCCCTTCGCATCAGCAACTCTGCCGCTGTACTTCAGAGTCCTTAAAGCCAGGCACAGTTTCCTTTAGGCCATTGTTTGGACAGATCAAACCCCTCTAGGCAAAAGCTGAGCCACAGGGTTTAGTCCTTGGTCTTTTGGTGTCTTGCTCAGGCTTTCTTTGCTCACCAGCTTCTTTCTGCTTCAGGGAGAGCTGGCCATCATGATGGCCAGCACTTTTTTCAGCAGGACTCTCGGAGCTCTCTAGCATCAGGGGCCTCTTCTTCTTTATGGGGCTCCATGCACTGTCCTTAAATAGGAGGAACTCTGTTTCAGCTTAATTTGGGCTCCGCCCACTTAGCAGCTGAAAACAATGTCAGGCCAGATACTTTGTTTCTTCAAGTCCATTAAGTCTTTCCTGTTTTTCCTGGCTTCAACCTTGTTTTTCAGTCCATTAAATAGTTCCTGTTTTTCCTGACTTCAACCTTGTTTTTCAGTCCATAAGTCTCCTGTTTGTTTCCTGTTTTTAGTCCACATGCTGATAATGATCTTCATGCCCCGAATTAAGAGACAGTATCAGAAACCCTTATATATTTTCTAAATCTAATTTAATTTATCTAACTCCCTACAGGTTTCTCTGCCCAGCGGGACACCTTGAGCCAACCCCTCCTGCTCCTGGCAACACCTTTTCCAAAGTATGTCATATGCTCCTCTGGTCTCTGAGCCAGGGCCCGTGAAGGATAAACTGTGCCTGGAAATATCTTCTTTTCCGCCTCAGCTTTGATGGAAAGTTTAGCTGACTGTGAATCTTTTGGTCGTAGCTTCTGTGGCGGTTGAAAATCCTGTTCCATCGTCTTCTGGTCTCTGCTAAAGTCTGTTTTTTGTCTAATCATTCCTTCCTAGGAAGCCAAGTCTTTCTCTGGTTTTCATTTTTCTTTTTTACAAATTTATTTTAGTTTTGTGTGTATGCATATGTGCATGAGTACCTTACCTGCAGAGGCTACGAGAGGGCTCCCTGTCCCCAGACCGCTGTGAGCAGCCCCTCACAGGCACTGGGAACCAAATCTATGTCTCTATAAGAGCAAGGAGCCATTCTTAGTAACAGCCATCTCTCCAGCCCTTGGTTGTCTTTTTTTTTTTTTTTTTTTGGTTTTTCGAGACAGAGTTTCTCTGTGTATCCTTGGCTGTCCTGGACTCACTTTGTAGACCAGGCTGGCCTCGAACTCACAAAGATCCACCTGCCTCTGCCTCCCAAGTGCTGGGATTAAAGGCGTGCGCCACCACTGCCCGGCGGTTGTCTTTTTTTAATGTGGACAATTTGACACACAGTTCATAGAGGAAAACGTACAAATTATAATGCTCACTGGGTACAAAATGCTCACACATTAAACAGCTGTTAGCAACAAGCCCACTCACAGTCCCTTCCAGTGGCTACATCTCTCCAAGGGTACCTACTGACTTGGCCTCTTTTCATTGTTCTTTATTTTACATGTATGGGTGTTTCCTGCATATATGTCTATGGATCTCATGTGTGCCTGGTGCCCATGGAGACCAGAAGTCATCAGATCCTCAGGAACTATAGTTACAAATGGTTGTGAGCCTCCATGTAGATGCTTGGAGTCAAACCCAGAACCTCTGCAAGAGCAGCCAGGGCTCTTAATCCATGAGATGCCTCTCCAGCCCCTAGATCTCTGGCTTTCAATTGATAAACTTAGACCAAATAATACTGAAAGTGATTGCTAATGTATTTCACTTTATATGACCATGTTTACAACTGTTTTCTATTTGCTACCATAGTTTTTTTTCCACCTTCCTTTGTTTTTTTTAATTTGCATTAAAAATTTTATATTTAAGCATTTATTTATTAATTCAAGTTACATCTCCATTACAGCCCCTTTTTTCCACCTCTCCCAGTACCACCCTTCCACCCTCTACCCCGCCCCCCCACCTATCCTACTCCTCTGGTGTGGGGTGCCTCCACATATCAGCCCCCCTCAGTTCATCAGTCACATGAGGGCTAAAAGATTCCTCTTACACTGGGAGCCTACATGGCAGTTCCACTAGGGTGAGTGTCCCACTAACAGGTAACAAAGTCCATGTTCCTGTTCCTTTGGGTCTGTTGATTGTAGGATAATTATCTTGTACTATGTGGCTAAAATCCAGTTATAAATGAATACATGCCATGTGTATCTTTCTGGGTCTGGGTTAGCTCATTCAGGATGAGCTTTTCTAGTTCCATCCATTTGGTTACAAATTGCATGATTTCCTTGTTCTGACAGCTGAGTAGTATTCCATTGTGTAAATGTACCACAGTTTTTGTATCCATTCTTTGGATGAAGGACATCTGGGTTGTTTCCAGTTTCTAGCTATTACAAATAAAGATGCTATGAACATACTTGAGGCCATGTCCTTGTGGTTTGGTGAGGAATCTTTTGGATATATGCCCAGGAGTTGTATGGATGGGTCTTGAGATAGAACTATTCCAAGTTTTCTAAGATATCACTAGACTGATTTCCAGAGTGGTTGTACAAGTTTGCACTCCCACCAGCAATGGAGGAGTGTTCCTCTTTCTCCAGAACCTTGCCAGCATGTGCTGTCATTTGAGTTTTTGATCTTAGCCATTCTAACAGGTGTGAGACAGAATCTCAGAGTTGTCTTGGCTTCATTTCTCTGATGCTTACGGATGTTGAGCATTTCTTCAGGTGTCTCTCCGCCATTAGAGATTCCTCTTTTATGAATTCTCGGTTTAGCTCTGCATCCCATTTTTTATTAGATTATTTGGTTTCTCAGTGTTTAATGCTCGAGTTCTTTATATATTTTGAATATTAGCCCTCTGTCAGATGTGAGGTTGGTGAAGATCTTTTCCAAACCTGTAAACTGCCGTTTTATTCTAATGACAGTGTCCTTTGCCTCACAGACGCTTTTCAGTATCATAAGGTCCCATTTATTGATTGTTGGTATTGGAACACCTTGCATTGTTTTAACCATACAGTTTATACTATTCATGTGTCCATTATACTTCATGGATTTATTTTGTTTTGTTTTTTGAGACAGGGCCTCATGCTTCCCAGGATGGTCTCAAACTTGCTATGTACCTGAGGATGACTTTAAACTTCTGATCCTCCTGCCTTCACCTCCTAAGCTGCTGAAATTACAGGCATATGTCACAACACCAAGCTTGTATTTCCTTTGTAAAGAAATGTGAGTAACTTCCCTAGGGTTTATACGATAGACTTCTCTAATCTGGGTCCATCTTCAAGTAACACTGTTCCTTCCAGTCAGAATATAGCACAGACACATTATAACAGTGTTCCCTGGACAGTGCTGTGAATCATTTTACTTGTCTATATGTGACAATTGCTCAGCACATAATTACTCTCATTACTTTGAAGTTAAAAACAGCCCCTGAAGGGACCACGTTCTCTTCTGGTCTAGAGCTCCGTTTCCTGATCTGCCAGCACGTGAACAAATCACACCATAAGCTCCCACTTCCACAGGCAGGACAAATCCAACCTCTCCCCACCATGATGGACCATACCCTCTAAACTGCAAGCTGAAATAAGCCCCTCCCCCTTGAGCTGCTCGGCCAGGGATTTTGTTGTGACTACAAGAAAAGGAACTAACCCAACTGAGGATAAGGAAAATAACATTTTCTTTTTATTGGCTTCTGCTCTCCCTCCAGCTCTCTTTCTTTTCTCAGAACTCAACCATTCAAGCACATTCTTCTTCTTTCACCTAAAGAAAATATTCTAATATGTCTTTGCACGGTTAGGGTACTCCTACGGTTCTGACGCACGGTGTGCTTTCTTATTCTCACAGTAGCTCACACTCGCCTTCCAGAAACTTCTCAACAGTTTCTGTTTTTTGCTACTAACGCATGACTCCCGCTGCCTGTGGAGACTCATTTCTGTTGGGACTCTCCAGTCCCAGCCATCTTGCCAAACTTGTTTGTGATTGCTCATACTAAGAGCCTGGGTTCTCTGATAGGGTCAAGAAGAGCAGCAGTTGGTTTCAGCCTGTCCGGCTTCCTCTTGGAAGAGTGGGTCCAGTGTCTCCCCTGCCACATGGAGGCAGGCAGACCCTGCACTTGCTTGTAACAGTGTCTTCTTAAAGCCATGGCCGCAAGGCACTTGTGGACTCTGAGAAATGTGTTGGTATCAACAAAGGTTTTGTGGACTTTCCCATTCTGTCCTCCGGTCTCTGAAAGTCCTTACATTTCTCCATTCCTCTCTAGGGTATGTTCAAGGTCACTTCCTCCCACCCATATTCCAGTGGCTGATTCTTTCCCAGTCCTACCTAACTCTCCAGCCAGTCTTCCCTTGCAGGGCTTCTCTAACTGTGGTGACTACAAGCTTAGAACTAGGCTTTCTAGTCTCAGTGAGGAGTCTCAGTGAGGGACTGTCTAGATTATGTTGGTCTGTGGGTGTGCCTAGGAGGCATCTCCCTAATCCACCTGTTCTTTCTTATAGTATGCGCTAAGCCTGTGATTTTGATTTTTTATCTTTTAAGCTTTCATTGACTAATTTGCATCATGGTTCCTCTCAGAGTTGTATTTATATCTTGAAGTTCTTTGGGTTCTTATGGTACTGGTGTCCATGGCTGCTATGATGGTTGGTCTCGATTGTGATCAGGAAAGGAGTCTCAGGGAGGGATTGTCTAGGTTAGGTTGGCCTGTGGGTGGGCCTGTGGGGGATCTTCCTAACTGGGTAAATTGAAGTAGAAGACACATCCTAAATGAGGGTGGCACTATTTCACGGGCTGAGTTCTGGACTGAATGAAAAAGAAAACAAACTTCTTGACGCAGTCACCAGTTGTCCTGAACACCTGCTCCCCCAGCCCTCCACCCCCGACCCCTAATCCCCCACTCCCATACCCCTGCCCTCCCCATGTCTTCCCTGCAATGATGGACTACCCCAGAACTCAGAGCCAAAATAAACCCTTTCTCCTTCACATTGCTTTTGTCTGAGTATTGTATCATAGCAACAGAAAGAAAAACTAAGACAACTATTAGCCATGGTAAACTGTTTTCTCACTTGTCTTCATCTGAGAGAACGTGGTACTTAAAGGAAGCCGTGCCCCTCAGAAAACACTTCTACAGAGACTTCCACCAGATGTTTCAGGAATATCCCAGCCTGCTGTCGGAGATAGACAGCTTAATTGCTTAGCCTAGAGGTTTACAAACCTCTAGGTTTGTGTTTATACTTATAAATATCTGCAATACAAACTTGGGCCACAACCAAAGATAAACCAGTAGACACTATCACCCAAGGAAACCCTCTTTCCTCTGAGAGGCCAAGCACAAGGAAAGGAAGTTTGTTGTTATTGTTGGTTTGTTTGTTGTTTGGTTTGGGGCAGGTTGTTGTTTTGGTTTGGTTTCTGCTCAGTCCATCATAGCAGGCAAGGAATGGTGGTTGGAATTGCCCTGTGCAGGCAGAAGTCCCAGAGGTGTGAGTTAGTCACATCTTTGAGGATCAGGAAACCAAAATCCTGAAGACCTGTTCTAGTCCCCCACTTCCCCCAGCTAAGCCCCACCTCCCAAAAGTTCTACCTAAATAGTGCCAGGGACCAAACCTTCAAATGCATGAGCCTGTAGAAGCCAGGACATACTGTCCCTACTACCAGTCCACTCTCCTGTTGTTTGGAAATGGGTTGCTCTTATTGTGTACAAACTGTCACTGATGTTCAGCCCCTCAAAGGGACCAGCTCTATGCAACTCTTTCTCTCTCTCTGCACCCAGATCTCACTGTCTCCTATGGCTGGAGGGGATCAAACCCAAACTTTTATCATGGAACTAAGAGTTCTAAGCTTTTTAAGCTTAGAACTTAAAGTTGATTGAGTGTGATGATCAATATCTATCATCAACTTGATTGATTTCAGAGATGCCTAGCAGATTACTAAATCACTTCTATGTCTGTCTGTCTGTCTGGGCATTTCCAGAGACAGCCAGCACATGAGAGAGCCATTGGCATGTTGGACAGCCACCTTGGATGTAGGGGTTGATGTACCCAGAGTATTGGCAACTTACCCAATAGGCTGAGGGTCTGGGCAGAGCATAAATGGAAAGAGAAAGCCAGGGCAAACTCACTGTCTCTGCTTCCTGACAACTGTTAGGTGAGCACCCTTGCTCTCCCATGTTTTCCCTCTGCCGTGGCTTCCTGCCTCACCATCACGATGCCCTCCTCACCACAGGCATACAGTCATGCAGCAAGCTGACTGCAGACTGACCCTATCAGCCCACATAACATTTCCCTCTTGTAGGTTATTTTCTCAGGTATCAAGTCGATGCCAGAGCTTGAGGAAGACAACTGCTACACCAGTTCACATCCTTGCTTCCCACTCCACATGTCCGTTTCTCTCTACTCCCCGACCATTTTGCTGTATACAATGAAAGATTCCCAGGGATTGCAAAGGGATGTTTTCAGAACCAGAAGTCAGAACCCAAACTAAGTCAGGTCTGTCACCTGCCCTAGACACCTTTGAGACCAGAGATGGCCAGAGGAGGATGTTGGAGACTTACTGAACGGCGAATTGATGGATGGCCTTCTGCAGGATGCCCTCAGGACTTCTCCCAATGTCACACTGCCGGGTTCCATGCTCCATCTAAAGAAAGAGCAGTGAACGCTCCACCCCATCCTTTAGCATCTCAGAGCAGAAGAACCGGGCTCCCAGATGCAAGCATCTTTTTGATTACTTTTTAATGAAAAACACATTTGCATCCAGCCTGAAATTATATTGTCAGCAGTTAATTATCACTTGTCAAACAAGTGTGTGCCCAGATTGTGGGTTTAATTTCCATATCCATTTGCGCAGGCCTTGTTCCTCATGTGTGATGAGGCCCTCTGAGCAGGAGACACTCACTGCTGGAAGAATTGTTTCTTTTTTTTTTTTTTTTAAAGCAGGTGTTTTTGTTTTGTGTTGGGTTTTTTTTTCCTTTTTTTGTCTTAATAAACAGTAGGGGTTGGAGCATCTAAATCAGGGCTCTTTGTAAATAATAGAAAAACACTCGATGATGTAAGTTAAACCAAAGGAGAAGCAGGAGATGAGGAGAGCAGGATTGCAGAGTTCTGTGAACTTGGGGCACCTGCGTCTGACACAGGCCTGGAGCTGTGAGCTGGAACTCCCCACTGGGACCCAGGAAGCCACCCAGCTCCCCACTCAGGGCCTGCTGGTGTGCACCTGTTCCATTTCCACTCTGTTTCTACGTGCGTGTGCATGAGTGTACGTGTGCTCATGGACGAGCACATACACCTATGCACATGTGTCCACATGCATGTGGAAGCCAGAGGCTGACATCAGGTGTCTTGACCTGCTCGCTACCTTATTCTGTGAGACTGGGTCTCTCACAGAGTCTGGGGGGCTTATAGCTTTGGTTAGACTGGCCAGCCAGCGTCTGCTGTCTCTTCCTCTTTCTCTTCCTCTTCCTCTCCAGCACACTCTTTTTTGGCACAAGCCAGGCAAACCCGAGTTCAAGTCTGAAGCTGGCTCTCCAGTGGCCTTGTCACACACCCTTATCCCCACAGAGCTGTTGCTTCATGTGACATGAGCCCAGAGGCTGCCTTGGCCATTTGCATATATTACAGGACAGGATATAAGTACTTTGCACATGGACAGTCACATGGCAGACTCTGCAAGGAAGAGGAACCCCGGCTGCTACTGCTGTCATGCCGATCAGTGTCATGATAATAATAGTGTCATCTCGATCAGCAGGGGAGCCCTTTATTGGCGAGACAGAGGTGGGCAAAACACATCACTAGTACAGCCTCACAGGAGCCTGAGCTTCCATTTCTGACTGCTAGTGGGATGGGAGAGGCTGATAATGCCTCCCTCCCAGCATCATTGTAGGCACAAAAATGCAATAACAATGTCTGGCACGTAAGTGCTCAATAAACCATCCAAGTGCCTGGGACCTTGGCCATGGAGGTCCAGAGAGTGCCCAGTGAATGAAGAAAGAAAGAAGAAATCAATGGCACTTTCACTCAGGGTAATAGATCACATCACAGCTCGGCGTAGGGTCCTCCGCTGGCCCAGAATTGGAAGGAAAGCCTTTTATGTGATTTTATTCCTCCTATATTCATTCCTTGGCTGGTGGCTATCCTAGCTTACCTGGAGAGTATGCCAGGCCAGGAACTGAGTTTCTGTTTGTGACTCTCTCCTATGGACCTTACATAGCAAGCAGCACACAGAAAGCATCACAATGAAATCCTGAACGAACGAATTAATGAATGAATGTGCAAACAGGGTGTTGCAGGCAAGAGAACATATCTGGAAGAAGCCATGTGATTTCAATAAATGTTCTACATTGTGGCTATTTGTTAACTAGATTTAGAATCTGCTTGACTGAGCATGAGACAGAAAAAGAGAGGAGGCCAAGGAAGGCCAGGTCTCAGGGCCCATTGATGATTCCTTGACTCCCCCACCCCTTCAACTGAGTACCTGATCAGGCTGAGCCATCCCCCAGACTGGGGCAGTCAGTGGAGAACCGTTCTGGAGATGGACATGCTTTTGAACTGGAGCCAATCAGAGAGAAGTGCCAAGCTTTGGCCTTCTAGCCAGGAGGGGCAGTGTGGTCCAAGCTGTTGCTGAGGTCATCAGACTGGAGATGAAAGTGATTCACTGGGAGGCAGAGCAGATTGGAAAGCACTGGTTCCTTGACCACAGTCAAGGTGCTGATCCATCCCTGTCAGACCCCCAGCCACTGCAACCACCACACACACTGTAGAATGGAACTGGTGTGTGTGGCCTGTATCAGTCCTCAGTTCACACTGCTGGGAACACAAAAATCTTCCTGAAAGCTCTCGTAAACTCTGGTTCCATGGGAACTGAATGACACTGGGACCCCAGAGCTAGCAAGCTCTCCAGGCCCCTGAACAGGAAGTTTTCAAGAGGCAAAGCTCAGAAAGTAATGCCAGCTATCAGTGCAGAATCCATTCATTCATTCATTCATTCACTTACTTACTCATTCATTCAATCAATACAGGTTAAGTACCCATGATGCATCACGTGCCTGTTCAAGGTGTAGGATTATCTTCCTAAGAAAATGAGAAGGAGAAAAGAGTCAAATGAATTACTTCATTTTATTGTTTCTGTCAATAGTTCATTCTTTTTCTCTTCTGCCTAATATTCCGCTACCTGGATTTACCCTAGTTTGTTCATCCACTAATCTCTGAAACAAATACATGAGTTGTTTTAGTTTGGGAATGTCATGAATAAAGCCCTCCATGAACATTCCTATATGTAATTCCATGTGAAAAAACACCTTTGTTGACATTGGCTAAATACCTAGAAACATTAGCTGGTAGTGTCGGGACATCATTATTGAACTTTTTAAAGCTCCAGAAATTAATTTCCAATGTGTACAAGACATTCATTTGTATCAAGTTTTAATTGTATTCTATGAGTGTGTGTGTGTGTGTGTGTGTGTGTGTGTGTGTGTGTGTGTGTGTGTTTAGACACACGCAGGTGCCTAAAGAAGAGTGTCAGATCCCCCTGGAGCTGGTGTTCCAGGTGGTTGTGGTTCTGAGTCACCTAATGTAGGTACTGAGAACCAAGCTCACGTCCTTGTAGGAGCAGGAGTGGAGGTGGGATGTCTTTGGCCTGAGTTCACAGAGATACGTCACCTACTGCTACCCGAAGACTCTGGCTGTTCAAGCAGAAAGTGGCACAGCTGGAGTTATGGAGGGAAATGGGGTGGGGGACCAACAAGCAGACCCAAACTGCACGTCCCACCCCCAGTGTTGGGCTCCCAGCACTTCGCACACTTCTCTGACAGTGACTTCACCTGCCTGCCCCACCCAGACACTTTCCCTCCACCTCCTGTCTAACTAAACCTGACAGATGTATTGCCATTCCCTTGGGGATCTTTGCAAAATGATGCAGCAGATAGCATTGTATTGTAGTGGATCAAAAATAAGATATTTTTAAAATATAGGAAGGAGAAAGCTGGAGAGAAGGAGAAGTGGAAGTATGAGAGTGACCACAGAGGACTTCCTAGAGCAAGGTGCTGAGCTAACTACACTCCAAGATGCTCTTCCTCACCTTGACACTGCATTCCCTAGGGCTCCACGGTGGGTGAGGAGATCGAGATAGTCCATCCAGGCTACGTACAACACTTTATAGAGTACCAACTCGCCATAGCGACCCTGGCTGGTCCGGAGATGGCCTGCATGCAGCTTCCCACTCCACTCAGATGGTTCAGGCAGCTGGTAGCAAAGCAGTCAGACCCCGTGGCACACCCTTCTGCAGGCACAGCTCTGACCACCACCCCCACCTGGTACCCACCTACCACCCATCTCCTCGGTTTTTCAGTCCTCATAAGTTCTTGTCTCTAGTGCCCTCCGCTGGCCCCAGAGTTCCCCATATGCATATCTATTGGTACTAAGTGCAGAGCTGGGTTAGGGTTAGGGTTAGGGTTAAGGTTAGGGTTAGTGTGAAGAGCTCTGTGACTAAGGCAGACATAGCCATGCCCTGGGGTTTCCAGAGAAAAGTATGGTACACCATCACAGCACTAACTGTACAAAGAGCCAGACAGAATATACTGAGGATCACAGAGACCTGCCCACTATGGACAGTCTAGTGGACTTTACAAAAGTGTGCTGGGATACAGCCACACCGCATGGAGGGAACAACTGGTGCAAAGGCTCAGAGTCATGGGTGAGGGAATGTGGCTGGAATATCATACATTGGATAACACAATAAGGATCCAGGCTCCAGAAGTCAATGGAGCCTGTCTATAGTAAGGTGACCCTTTTGAGCAGGTGATGCTGGGACAGGACCTGAAGGAGGCAGACTTGGAAAGTGCTTACTGTGAATAAAAGAAAAGAGTGACACCTGGGACAGGAACTGCAGAACTCTGGGTGCAAGAAGGAGCCAAGGCTGGGAGGGAGCACCGAGGGAGTGAAGAGGGCTGGATCCTGCAAGTCCCAAGCTGTTGTGGACTGCCTCAGAGTGAGGCAGGATCCAGGGATATTAAGAGAGTATCTAGCAAGAATTTTATAAGCCGTTCACTCTTGAGAGGAGCCCCACAAAGGCAAGAGTGTTCAGGTAGCTATTGTCAGGGCCCAAGCACGGTGGGAGTTGGAGAGACTAGAAAGGAAATGTGGCCAGATTTGCATCAAGATGAAGCAGGCAGGGCTTGCAAGCTACTCACTCCATTACATGGGGTGTTGTTAGCTTTCATAAGTTCACGCTGTCTCATTCATCACCTTCTAGGAGTCCCCTCCTCGCAGCATAAACAGTTAGAGGAACTTTAAAGGAGTGCATCCATTATCCAGTAATGTTTGTGGTGGCTAAAAAAAGAAAACCAAAACCATTCAGACTTGAAAAGCTGACTTCATAGTGCCTTGGTTCACTCTGCTACCCTAAGAGAAACCATCAGCTGGATACTATATAATGAAAAGAGAAGCAGGGGTAGGTGGGTAACTAGAAGCCTTAGGAAGAGAGGCTGGGGACCATCATGTTTCACCAGAGTTGGAGACTGTTAAGTCAATGGAAGGAAGTTCCATCATTGGGCAGAGAGAGGAGTGGCTTAGGATAACAAATCTTTCAAAGCCCCATGTGAGGACCACAGAGGAATGTCCCTTTTAGACCGATGTGCCACATGCATGCCTGGAACATCACAGAGCCCTGGAAACTGCAGGTCAGACTCTTGGTCTCAAGAAGCAATGGGGTCTAAGGTGTTTAGGGACCTTGGAGGGCGCAGTGATAGGCAGCCACCAGCTTAGCCAGGTGCCTTTGTTAGGGTAACTATTGTTGTGATGAAGCACCAAGACCAAAAGCAACTTGGGGAGGAAAGGGTTTACCTGACTTACACTTCATATCACTGTTCATCACTGAAGGAAGTCAGGGCAGGAACTCAAACAGGACAGGAACCTGAAGGCAGGAGCTGATGTAGAGGCCATGAAGGTATGCTGCTTACTGGTTTGCTCCCATGGCTTGCTCAGCCTGCTTTCTTATATACTTCAAGTCCATCAGCTCAGGGACTGCACCACCCACCATGGGCTGGGCCCTCCCCATCAGTCACTAAGAAAATGCTCTACAGGCTGGCCCACAGCCCGATCTTATGGAGGCATTTTCTTAATTGCGGTTCCCTCTTCACAGATGACTTCAACTTGTGTCAAGTTGACATAAAACTATCCAGCACACCAGGACATGGACTTGCTCCTTAGCCCCACACTGTCCAGCTACCCATGTCACCTGACTCATCCTATGTGACACAGGGCATGGGGAACTGGCCTGTGTTGAGTCACCTTCGCTCTCTCTAATGAACAGTTGTCTGAACTTGTTTACTCGGTTGCCAAGTCAGTTGCCTGTCGCTGACAGCCCACGTGCACAGACAGATGGGAGGGCGAGGAACTACAGCTTGAGAGGTTGTGGCCTTTTCCCCAGCTCTAAAAGGAGAGGGGACACTGACCTGAAGTCAGTGATTGGCAGACAACCATTGCTCACTCAGGCCCTATCTCTCCTGCAGGGAACTCCCCAAGGGGTAGGAGAGGTTGTGGGGAGGGAGGAGGGAGGTGAGGCCTCATCCTGAGAACCTGGGACACTTTTTCCAGCAGGTAGTGGGGAGCTATTGAGTGTCCCATAGCAGGAGGACGAGCGAGTCATCTGAGCTTGAGACTGAGAGGGGCAACGAACTCACAGATCGAAGGCAATCACAGGGGGAAGATACAAAGGGGCATCTCTATTGTTCGACCTCCAGGGTATGATGAGGATGCTACATTGCAGGTCCCCATTTAGAGAACGCTCCCAAGTGTGGAGATGTCTTGGTCTATCTCCCTGGAGCCAGCTAGAGGATGAGGCAGATTCTCCCTGAGAGTACCATTTGAATGAGGAAAGAGAAATCTGCTGGCGGCGAAAAACACTACTTTGCAGCAGCTGAAATTGCTGTCTTTACACAGCAAAGTGGTGCTGAGCAATTCTGGGTGTCAGTTCATCCAAATGTGTCCATTTGTGCTGTGTGCAATCAGCGTTTGCATAGAGGGTCAGAAAATACACCACATCAACCTGCAAACAAGGCCCTTCAGATGGATCCCCATTTGATAACAGAAAATCACACCAAGAGAACCCAGCCTGCACTGTGCCCTCCCTCCTCTTCTGTCCCCAGAACTCAGGGCCCTGCCTCTCTGCTCAGAGCCTAGGAGTGGCCCTCGATTCCCTCAGAGAAACACAGCCATCCCTCATTCTTCCCAAAAGTTCACTGGTTCCTCCGATAACCGCCCTCCTGACTCTGGCCCCACCCACAAGGCCCAGAAATCCACACGTGAACTCCCACCCACCTCTCCTTCTCTGAGACTCCACTCTGTTCCGTCCACACCCAGAGCCCTTCCTGTCTTAGGGTTCCCGCACATAGTGTTCCATCTACTTGGATGTCCCCCACAAACAAAGTCATCTCTCTGGGAAGCCAGGGGGTCCAGGAGGCAGTGATGGGCCCAGGTCCATGTGGGTGAGCAGTGACAGTGGAGCCACCCCACCCCCCACCCCCAAACAGGGCTAGGTGCTGTCTCTGAGCCACACCTGGTACCCAAGCTCACATTACAATGCTCTAAGGAGACTTCACACAGTTATGCAGTTGTGGTCGTCTGTAGGTGTGGGACATTAGAGGTGGGTTTTATGCATTACGGCTGTCTGAGTTACTATTTTATTGCTGTGAAGAGATATCATGACCAAAGCAATTCTTACAAAAGAAAGAATTTAATTGGAGGCTTGCTTACAGTTTTAGAGGGTTGGTTCATAGCTGTCATGGTGGGAAGCAAAAAGGCATGGGGCTGGAGTGGCACCTGAGAGCTTTAAAACATGATTCATGATTTTCAGGCACCAGGCAGAGAGTGGGGGCGAGACTGGGCCTGCCGAGGGCTTCTGAAACCTCAAAGCCCACTCCCAATGACACATCTCCTCCAACAAAGACACACCTCCCAAGCCTTCCCAAATAGTTCCACTAACTAGGGCCAAGCATACAAACATATGAGTCTATGAGGACCTTTTCATCAAACCTCTATAATAACCATCTTTGGATATGCAGAGTAATTATCAGTCATTAGCGTATGCTTCTATTCTGTGTAAGTGCATGCTGGTCCTCAAAGAAATGACATCAGGACACGGTCCCCAGTCTGGGAACTGGAAATCTTACTACTGAGGGTACATAGTATGTCCATTTATGGTCCTGGAGAGAAGGAAACATCTCTTCATATCACAGTCAAGTTCTGAAGGCCTGGAGTATAAGGAGGGACAAAGAACAGGGTTGAGAAAGGCTAGCCCAGCCACAAGCTTGGAGCTGGTGACGGTCCTCAAAGCAAAGAAGGGCCTTCTGGGTATCTGCCCATTCGAGTTCCACATGCAGAGGGACAAATGGGGCACAGCCCATGGATATGACCATCTCATACCCTCCCTGAACCTGGGGTCACCACCCTGAGCCTCAGTTTCCCAGTGCTAAAGCAGAGACAAAAGCAGCCCCTTTTCCTGGGGAATTTGGAGATCACGTGAACACATGAAGCAAGGACCCCATGTGCAGAAGTGCTCTCATGTGTGAATGCCTCTTGGCCCTCTGCATATCACTGAGGGCTGGGCAGAGAGAAAGCCATGGGTCTTTCTTCACAGACAGCCCTAATCAGACATGCAGCTAGCAGACATGCAACCAGTACTGTACATAGTTCCCATAGGAAACAGCTACACCATAGGTACTTCTGGATGAGTGCCTCTCACAATGGGAGGGAGAGGCAGAAGTTCAGAGCTGGGCTCTCTCAAGTGCCTAGACTTTGTCCCCAACCCAGATCCCACACCTCTGAGACAATGGTGATAAGTACATTAGCTGAGGACCAAGCGGTGGTGGTCATGACTACCCCCTCTCTCCTTCTCTAACAGCCCCCGGGCCTCACTCTGCAGTAGCAGACAACCTATAGGCTCCTCCTCCAAAGAGTGATTTAGGGGTGGGCCCATGGGGCAACAAGGAGCAACCTGCTGCTGCCACCACCCTTGCCTAACCCTTCTTCCTGACTTGAATGTCAGCATAAGACTATGTTGTGACAGCCATCATGTTGAATCCTAAGAATAAATGTGCAGGAGTGGGAAAGAAGCAGACTGCTCTTCAGCATTGTCAAGTGTCTGACCAACCTGGAACCTTCCCCTTCTAGAGCAGAAGTCAGCAGGAGAGACAGCAAATATTTATGCTTGTTTGAGCCAAGATGGAGCATCAAGGACTCAATATAAATACTTCATAAGAGAGAAAACAAATTTCCACAAATCTTTTATTGATGAAATTCAGATATAATAATCAAGTCCAATCTTTTGACAGCATAGACCCACTGATGAGAATAAACACATTCTTTTACCCATTTGGGATTCAAAGCTAGTTTTCCGTGTCACCAAATCCACAGCAGACTTTTGTCTGTAAGACCATCGTTAGCTGTGAGTTCTACGGAAGGTGGCTTACTGTCCCTCTCTTCACATATCTGGCTCTGTGAGAACTTCATACCGAGTCGCTGGAGTCACTGTTGGCTGCTTTCCTGTCATGAGTTTCCCAACACCTCCCAATAATGGAAGCCTCCTGTGTGCCCAGCTCCCATCTCTGCCAAAGACATGAGTGGTGTGTACCCCCCAGAAACACAGGAGGTCCCCTCCTCAGCGTTGGAGATGAGGAATTGTATCTTTGATGTCTGTTAGACCACAGCTTTGTAGAGATGATACATATCCTGACCCACAGTGGCCCTCCATCAGTCGCATGACCACAGGGCCAATAATGTCACCAGAGCTGTTAGAATCAATGCCTGGACCTTGGCAGCCATAACTGCCAGGCTAAGCCACCAGTCCTCAATATGCCAGTTGAAGAGACAATGTCATACCAAAAAGCAAGAGAGGAGATCAATTCAAGTTAGTCATACTGTAAAGGGGGACAAAGAGATCCAATGACACCACCACTACCACTAAGTTCATCTTTGGGGTCCTAACATGAGGTTTAGGTTTAAATAAAGGACTTGAGGTCCGTGTAACTAACTAAGCACTCCAGGTGAAAGTGTGGCCCTGTCCATCACTGACCCAATCATTGTCTCAGCTTCACTCTCTCTTGCACGGTGATATGACAACCTCCCCCCACCTGCCCTACACATACACAAGATGGCACCAGGCCCTTTTCTTCTCCTAGCATGAGATTCTTGGATAAATTTCAATTCCTTGGAGTCCATTGTTTCATCAGTCTCTAGAAAATCTTCACTCCTGCACTGATGGTTACAATAATGTGAGTGATTTCTCCAATGAGGAGTGTGCCGGGACCAATGCAGGTGGGGTACTAGCGAAGACAATTGCAAGATGGAAGAGGTGTAGGTGGAGAGGAGGGACTAGAGGACACAGCACCCTGGCCTCAGTGGGCACAGGTACTTTATGTCCCTCCTGCTGACAGAGTCTGCACCATCAGACACCCCCTCCTCCCTTCCTCCTGTCCTCCATGCTAACAGCCAACGTCTCCTCCCTTCCCTAGACACTACAAGGCTCATGCGCTGTCATTTTCTTCGGAAAAAAAAAAAATTGTCGCAAGTAACTAAACGGTGATCATTATACCTTCATGGTTCTTTGCTGGAGCTGTTTGTAAGCAAAGGAGGATGGGGGCTCTGGGAGAGGGGCAGCGGGGACAGGGGTGAGGATATTCAGTATCTCGGGGTTTCACGGGGAGCAGGGATTAAAGAATCGGTGCGTGGGAATTTTGCCATCAAAGTAAGAGATGTGTCTCCCTGAGCACTTTATTTGGACAGTTGGTTTAAGAGGTTTGGTGAAGCCATTTCCCAGCAGCTAAGACAAGAGGTATCAGACACTCTCCTGCAGGAGAAGCTTGTTGGCCATTTGAGGCTTTGTGCTCACCTACCCATTTATCTCGTTCTTCTCCCTCCCCTTCTCTCACCTATCCTCTCCTTCTTCCCTCCCTCTGGTCTCTGTCTCTCCTTTCAGGTATCTTGGGGGCCCTCTCTGGGTAGTGGTCTGTGCTGGGGAAGGGGAGCAACTATAAAGAACAGTGGCCCTCATGGAGATTTTAGCAGTAAGACATGTCTAAGATAAATACACGAAAGGCATTCCCTGGGAGGGTGGGACCTCTGAGCTTTGAGGTGTACCAGCTTTCCCAAAGCTATGGGGGGAAAGCCTTCCCTGCATGGAGACAGCAAGAGTGGAGGCTCCAGGAGGGATGATGTCATCTTCAGCTGGAGTACAGGACCGCAGGCGGGGGGGTCTGCTCAGTTCAGCATTCTAGAAGGCTTCCTGGAGGAGGTACATCTAGAGGGTAGCAATCCCAACAGAAAATCAAAATGGAGTCTCAAGATACAGTGGGGTAGAGTGATCATGGAGGAAGACTGTTTCTTACAGAGAACCCCGCTGGAGTATGAGATGTGTTTTAGTGACAAGTAGTGGCTTACAGAAATAGTCACTTGAGACTGCAAGAAGGTGGAGACCAAATAATGGGTCACACTAGAATGGCAACTGGGGAAGCCCCACAGGGGCCTGAAACGCCAGGTCAAAGGACTCCAACTTGTATCAAATGGGCAAAGCCATGTAGGAAGTGATTTAGGGGGAATGGGAGGGATCAAACCTGAAGCTTTGTTCACTGATCACATACTATACACCAGGGCCCAGCTCAGAACTTCACAGACACTGGTCATTCTTGTCTCTGTAGCCCAGTGGACAGATGGGAAACTGAGACTGAGAGAGGCTCAGCAAAGCCTGGCACTCATGAGAGGGGGAACCCCAAAGCCTGTGTTGGAAAGGGATGCCTTGTGTGAGGGAGACAGAGGAACCCAGAGGCCTTGGGGCTCCAGGGGACTGCCTAGACATCCAAGGGGACATGAGCAAGATGCAGACTGGGGGTTATCAGCAGGCCACCTGAATCCAGGGCTGGCTGACACAGAGCATGTTTGAGAAGAGGCTGGGACACAATTTCTGGAAAGCAGAATGATCCTTTAATGGGTTGGATGTCCCAGGTCCCCTCAGCTTTGGCTGCTGCTGGCCTCCCAGGAAGAGTCAGAGGGAGTAACTGGAGCTACAGAGATAGACAGGAAACTAATGGAAGCCTGGTCTGCAGCATGCCTGACTAGCTGCTGGATAGACAGGCCTACAGTGTGGGACACAGATAGATCAGGATGCTAAGGAGGCCCAGAGCTACCAGAGAAGCTTAGTGCCATGAAGGGCTGGCCAGGGCAGCCCATGAGAAGAATGGACCACTTGGGGTCAGGCAGGCCTGAGTTTGGATTTTGGCTATAGACAGTCTCTGGTGTTGTAGTTTGGGGCTCAATGTGTCTGAGTCCATTTCCTTGTCTGGTCAACAGGCCCATCGAACACGGATCTCCTCCAAGTCATGATACAGGGTTTCTTCATTGAGAACAGGTACTTAGCAAGCCAGGCCCCATCTGGTCCCCTCTGAACCCATCCCCTCATTCCAGCATGTGAGTCAACAATAAATGATCCCTATCCCCAGGAGCACCCCACTTCCCCCACATCCCAGGCACCTTGTGCTAGTCTCCACCATAGGGAACCTGGGAAACTGCTCCACTAAGAGTCCTTACCCTTGGGCAACCACAAAGTCCAGGGTCTCTGCCCTCCCACCTCCTACCAGCCTGGTGGCCTCAGGCCGTCCAACATATTTCTTTCCTGCTGCCTGGCATCCTTCCCCTGCTCCACTGACAGCTCTGTGGAAATGGCCACACTGCATCCACTCAGTGGCTGTCGTGAGACCCAGAGGAATTAATAAAATAAATGCCAAAAAGGCAGCATGGTTACTGAGATGGTTCTCTTTTCTCGCCAGCCTCTTCTTCTCCATCAGTTCTCTCTGGACCTTTCCACACAGTTCTTCCCCTGCCTCCTGCTATATGCCTGCCCCACAATCATGCACACCATAACAAAGCAGCTAGAAAAAAAGGAATTCATTCACATATCTGCTAGGGCCTCTCCCACTCAGACTTTCAAAGGCTCCCCAGTTCTCTCAGGATGGAGCACGCTCCCCGTGGGAAACAAGAATACACAGGGTCTCTCATCTGTGCCTCCTCCCACCCAAGAGGGCTCTTCCACTGCCCAAGACTCCTCTAAGGCCACGAATCCCTCTCCATCCCCGTTCTTCTCTCTTCTAACCAGAACCCAAGCTTGATGTAAAAGTCCACCACATTCCTCATGGTTCTGAATCACTAATACCATGATGCCAAGAGTATGTCTGTCCCAAGGGTCCAGCACTGCAGGATATCCTGGCTGCCCTACATCTGGAACTGGCCCCACCCTCACCATCATCCGCAGAGACTACTTTCCTCCCTTCCCAGGGCTGGTGTTGCTCCCAGGCAGTTCCCTTTCCTGAGTCCTGAGGACACTGCATATAGATTATAGGGGACAAAAGCTGTATGAGGGGGGGTCTCAGGAGTATCTCAGGGTGCCAGGGAGCCACTTAAATCCCAAAGAGTCTGGAAAAGGAGGAGAAACCCAAAAGAAGAGGGAGCAAAGAGGGAAGAGAGATGTATTGGGGAGATTAATCTGCCACTCAGACGTGAAAGAAATCTGCGCAATTATTTTGTATTGCATTTCATTGAAATGTGCACCTCGTACTTAACTGCCTGCAAGCCTCGGATTACGGAGACAGAGAGCACAATGAAAGACAAGCAGAATAAATACTGACATGAGTGTTCCTGAAATCAAGATTATTTACAGAGGAATGGAAACCAAGCCTGAGACAGAGGAGCCACTTGGCACTGAGACCCTCCAAGCTGAACGAGAGCCAGGTTGCCTAAGCTGTCATCTTAGACCTGCCACCAACATGTGTGTGATTTTGTGTGGGCTGCTTCCCCTGATGAGCTTCGTGGGCTTCATAAGACTCAGGGGTCTCTCAGTAGCAGTATGACTGAACCATGGGCTGGACATGGGTCCCCAGTGAGGCCCTGGAGCATGCTCAGAAGAACCTGTAACTTCTACTCAGAGGGTGGATCCCACCAACACTGTGCCAGGTGTGACAATAGAAAATGCCCGAGAACAAATCTACCACTAGTGGAGAGATCCATTAGACATCTTCAGAGTTCAAATGGGAGATGGAAGAGGAAGAAAGGGACAAGGGGGATCCAGCTCGGGTCAAAGGGAGACATTTTCTGTGGGTTTACAGTCCCTACCCACCTCATCATTCAGACCAAAGGATCTCCAATGTATTAGGGCAGCCATGTTTTAGGCGAGGAGTAAGGGCACATCAATGGACTTTAGCATTTCCTCTTCCCCTCAGAACTTTCTCTTTGCTCTGGCATCTTAGTCTATGATCTATTTCCTACTCTGTGAACCCCAGCACCACCCCCACAAGCAAATCCACTTGCTACAGCATAATTGGTTGAAGGCCAATAAGGAATAACTGCCATCTTCAGAGGGAAGAGATTTAGAGACAGTTCAGCTTCTACCCATGGATTCTGCCCACAGTAAAACCAGAGACCCAGTGAGGGAAACCCTGGGCCAAAAACCTGGGGATGGTGAGATGGGCCAGAAGAGGGCACCTGGATGTCCCCAGTGAGAACAGCGGGTGGAGGATACACAGATGCGATGGCAGATGACTCCAGTGGAGATCAGGAGAACACACAAATGTCCCAAGCAAGGAATTGATGCTGTTTTCACAATGAAACATGTCCAAACTGAAATTCTCTAACCTGGTGTTAGTTCATGCGAGACCATCGTCTCATTAAAAAGTGTACCAAGAAATATTTCTATCTGGAAATCAATAGAAACCCATTGATTACGAGCAGAAAACATCACCAGCTGAATATTCAAGAAGGACAAGCCAACAGCACTGAGCAAATGGGCAGAAAAAACTTCCACCCTCCCTTCTCTTGTCTGTTCTGGTTGTCAGAACAGACCACCACAGACTGAAGAGCTTACTCAACAGAGTTTATTTCCTCTCTGTTCTCAAGGTTAGATGGCCAAGTCCAGGATGCCAGGAGGGCTGGGTTCTTGGGAAGGCTGTCCTGTCTTACCATTTCTCCCCAGTCTTCTTGGACTCACAATCAAGCCCAGCATCCTGTACACAATCTCTAGACCTGAATTAGTCAATCCCTCTCCATTCCAAGTACCATCTTTTTAGCACCACATATGACACATACTTGTGAGGAGTTCCCTAGGCCTCTCAGATCCCATCACCTTCCCAGCTTCTATCGCTCCTCTTCATCTCTCATGAGCAGCAGGGCTCCCATCATTGTGTTTACATTTAATGGTGGTATGGGGACAGCGCATAGTTACAGTCACAGCCTGGACTCTGGAATCAGAAAGCTGGGTTCATCTCTTGGGGTTATGGGCAAAAACCAGATGTGCCCACCTCCCACAGATGAGATGAGAAGCTAAATCCGGCAGCAACATCATCCTTGTGGTGGTTGAAGTGAGAATGGCCCCGAAGGCTCATATATTTGGATGCGTAGTCATTAGGAAGTGGTTATATTTGAAAGGATTAGAAGGATTAGGAGATGTGGCCTTGATGAGAAAGTGTGTGACTGGGGGTAGGCATTGAAGTTTCAAAAGCCATGCTCGGCCTAGACTCTCTCTCTGCCTATGGATCAAGATATAGCTCTCGGCTACTGCTCCAGAACCTGCCTGCATGCCATCATGCTTCCTGCCATGATGAAAACAACTAAACCTCTGAAACTGTAAGCCAGCTCCCAACTAAATGCCTTTTCTCATAAGAGCTGCCTTGGTTAGGGTGCCTCTTCACAGCAATAGAACGGTGACTAAGACAGCCCCCCTCAGAAACTGTTAAGTGCTGTAATAACAGTCACCTATGTTTACTAAGCACTCACTGAGTCCCAGAGACCCTGCACAGCATCTCGTCCAGCTGTGGGCCAGATGCGGACATTTAGGCCACAGCATCTCCCAACTTAGGGCTCTAAGTAGCAAATTGACACTGAACCTGAGGAAACACACAGCTCCTAGCAGTGAGACTGGAGCTGACTAAAGTAATTGTGAGTGACACTGGAACATGGGTTGGGGGGCATGGCCTCTGCTCAGCAGATAAGGAAGCCAAGGATCAACTAGGCACAGAGTTCAGCAAGGTAAGGAAACTGAGGCTTGGAGAGGGCAATCCAGGGGCACAGCTAAGCCAGAGTCCAGACCTGGGGCTGGGACTCCTCAGCCATGACACAGGTTTTGGGTTGCTTTGTATCCCAGCTGAGACATATGGGTATGAAGAACCTGAGGTTCCTGTCTCTTGTCCCTATGCACCACAGCAGGCCTATGGTACCTGCCTAGGCCCTTCCAGTTGTTTTGTATGCATGTGTATCCCTTCCTACTCCTCACTGGGCAGAAAATGCTGAAAGTCTACTAGGAGTTTATAAACCAAGGCTTCTTACAGGCTCATGCTGGGTTTTCCAGGACTCCAAGGGATGTCATCTTGGAGTCCAGGGCAAGGGCCCCCAGGGTCAGCTCAGAGAGTAATCATCAAGACAACAATGTCCTGAACAGGGCAAGAAGCTACTGTCCCTGATGTCTTGGTCCTCGGCAGCCACCCATGGTAGACACTCACCAGCCAGGCCCAGGAAAAGAAGCTATGGGGAGCAGAGAGGTCTCCTGGCCCAGAGGTCATCCCTGCTCAGGACACACTGTCCAATACAGGATCTGGAGACAGTCAGAGCTACAGTAGCTCAGGAGCTGGCCTCTAAGTTCATGGCTTTGCTGAGCCGAGAGCACAGGCAAAGTCTTGCAGGCCAGGAGAACAGGAAGTAGAGCACATTCCCAAGGGATCTCTGCCTACAGCACTTGGGGGGGGGCGGGGATGAGAGTTCAGCACAGGCAGAGGATACTCTGCCCCATCCTCCTCCACAGAGAGCCTTGCACACCATGTCACCTTGGGCCTTCACAGGAGCAGCAGATTCTTTTCTGAAACACAGATCTCTCATCTCCTCCATTTCTATCTCTTCTCTGTACAGAACTCCCCAGGGCAGTCCACTCTACAGTGGGATTGTCACAGTAGGAGGCTGTGACCAGCTTCACCTGGCCAGAAGCCTTGATCACCCACGGATACTCAGTGTGTATTTGTAAATGAATTAGTGAGCCAATGAATGAATGTGTGACTGAGTGAATGAATGAATGAATAAGTGAGTCAACATATAAATCAATGAATGAGCCAATGAATGATTGAGTGAGCAACTGTGTGAGTCAATGAGGAAAGTAATCCAATGAATGAATAGATCAATGAATGAATGTACAAATTATCCAAAGAATGAATGAATAAGTGAGTGAGCCAAATGATCAATGGACGAGCATATGATCAAGCAAACGAGGGAGTTATCCAGTAAATGAAGAGGTCTTTTGTCCCAGTGGCAGCTCATCTCTCCTGGGAATGAGCTTGGCTCCAAACTGCCAACCTTATCATACCGATTGTCCTAGTTTCATTTCTGGTACTGTGATAAAACACCCTGACAAGACGCAAATTAGGGGAGAGTGGGTTTATTTTAGCTGACAATTCTAGATTGTGGTCCATCACAGTAGCGGGAGCCTGAAGCAGTCGCTTACGTTAGACACCCCCCCCCCCCCCCCCAGTCAAAAGCAGAGAGAAACAAATGCACAGTATCCTTACCTGCCTGGTTGATGTCTACATTTCTGCACCCTTGCACGGTTTAGGCTCCCCTGCCTAGGGAATGGTGCTGCCCATGGGGGGCTGGGTCTTCCCACATCAATCAGTTGAAGACAGCCCCCCATAGACAGGCAGGCCTGATATAGACAACTCCCTACTGAGACTCTTCCTGGGTGATTTTAGGTGCATCCTGGTGACAGTTACAGCTAACTGGCCTGCCAACAGCAGCCCCTCACATGAGCTTAGTAGTACTTCACATGGCAGTTCCTCCTCTTGTCCTCAACTGTTCTTACAACATGGCAAAGTAGGCGATGTTATCATTCTATAAGGGAGAAGGGGACTTAGGTGAAGGAGAACAGCACTTTCCCATTGTGGCATATCGAAATCTGATTTCAAGGCCACGTCTGTTGGCCTATCTCCCCACTTCACACCTCACTCTGGGGTTAGTCTCTTCTCCAGGCCATTCCCTCTGAGCCTTTGATAGGTTTTTTAACAGAAATTTAATGTTTAGCTAGAGGACATGAAGGTCCTGATGAGACCCAGAGGACAATGTCTACCTGTCCTGAGAAGGACCAAGTTAGCAGGGCCTTGCCCAGGAATCAGATGTGTGGTAGAAGTCCGCACCTCTCAAGCCTCATGATGCCTTCCCAAGCCAGACTAGCATAATGTTATCCCCTCACAAAGCTGAAAGGGCCCTGGATTTTGGAGACG
>CAJQZJ010001750.1:13453654-13461154 GCA_907164525.1 Lophiomys imhausi | reverse complement strand
CCGATGCAGGGAGCTGAACAGGAGTCTTCTGGGTACCTGTGTTCTTCTGTAAGCCCCACCCACCCTCTCTGTCCACCCTGGATACAGTCAGAGCCCCCTTATGTGCTCCTGTTACACCGTGTGCTTACCTTCGTCACAACGCTGAACCTCAAGTCCTGCTGGCAGGTGCCTTCTCACCCACTGGCACAGAGGACACCCTGGGCCTGATGGTGGTTATATCCGTCACTGCACACATACACTTGACATAAATGTCTTAAAGGAAGGAGGGACTCTGTCCCTGGGCACACAGTAGTCTCAGAAGTTTCAGCCCACACACTTCAGCTGCACTGGTGAAGCAGGGCAGAGACAGCATGTGGAGTGGGAGGCTGCTCACCTGGCAGCCAACAGGAAGCAGAGAGAGAGATGATGATGATGGGACCAAGTGTTAGCGTCAAAGGCATCCTCCAGCTAGGCCCTGCCCCCTGGAGTCTCCACAACCTTCCAAAATAGTGCCACCAGCCATGGACCTCAGAGAACATTTCAGCCCCAGACAATAACAGGACTTTGGAAAGTTTCTTCCACCTCCTCCCCACAGATTGGGCCAATTCAAACCAGCTGGTATAAAAAGAAGAAGAAAGGGGTGAAGGGGTGCACAGTGGGGTGCCTTTGGGCTCTACTGACAATCCTATCAAAATAGCTGCACAGTCAGGAAACAGTGCCCAAAGTTACAGTGTCCCGAGGAGCTGGCCAGGAACAAGCCCATGGAAAGTGGATCTTTAGACAGAGGAAATATTCCCCTACCATCCTGTGGAGTGGCTCTTGATGCTGTCAGTCACCTGGGGGCCACAGTGCAGGACCTCAGCCTCTTGTGACGTCAAACAAGATGTGATGTAGCAAAGCAATGTCTTCTGGGTACACATGGCAAAGGAAAGTATCATGTACACACACAGGCATGGAGAAGACTTATCCAAGACATGTGCACATGTACGTGTGTGTGTGTGTGTGTGTGTGTAAAACAGAGAGGATGTGGTTATGTCTGTGCATGAATGTGTGTGAGGATAACTATGTGAGTAGATGCACCTGTGTGAACACATTAGTGTGTATCTGTGTGTGTGAGTATATGCACATTGCACATGTGTGTATGGCCACCATAGGTGAGTATGAGTGGATGTGAGCATACAGATGAGTGTGTGTGACTGTGTGTGCATGAATGTGTGAGTGTGTGTGTAGATATGAATGTATGATTATGTGTGTCTGGGCATGTGAGTGTATGAGTGTGTGTGTATATCTAAGTTTGTGTATGTTACTATGCATAGTATGTGTGAGTATGTGTACATGTAAACATATGAATGTGCATCTGTGTCTCTATTCAAATGTATATAGGTGTGTGAGAGTGTGGGTGGGTTGCATAGGTGTACATAGGTGGGGGGTGAGGGTGAGAATGTGGGTGAATGTGTCTGTAGGCATGTGTGCTTGTGTGGGTGAGTGTGAGGATGTGAGCGTGTGTATGCATGTAAAGGTGTAGGTATGTGTGTGTGTGTGTGTATGTGCGCGTGGATGTATGCACAGGTCCATGTGCAACTGGAGACCAGAGGAGAATGCTGAATGTCCTATCCTCTCACTCCCTGACTTATTCCTTTGAATCTCTATGAACCTAGAGCTAGCCTGGCTATAAGCAAATCCTAGTAATCATCTTATCTCCACCTCCACCGTGCTGGGCCACACCCAGCTTTTTTGTGTGGGTGCTACAGAACCAGACACAGTCCTCGTGCTTCATAGTAAGCGCCCCTACCCACCGAGCCATCTCCCCAGCCCTAGAACTCTTACAGGGAGGGGAAAATAGAAGGAATCTAAATGTCTGTCGATAGGGAAGCGAGTCAAACAAAAGGATAGCTGTGCCATGAAACACGATATAAGGCCTTGTTTTGTTTTTTAATGAGGTACATACTCTGTACATACTGACATGGAAAGGTGTCTGAGTTGTTACTGACAGGGGAACGTGAGATGCACAAACATGCACATTGCATGATACCTTTATGTTTTGTAAAACATCCATTAAAAATGCATGTGTCTGTGCATGTGGAGAAGCATGGAAATGGTCCATGAGGATCGATCACTGCCCTGCAAACAGCAGTTAGATAGAAGGGATTCAGATGAGGGGAAGCCAGGCCAGGGATCTTTTTTGTTCTTAATCTAAATTGTTTCACTCTGTAACAAAGAGAATGTATGCACATAACACTTTCATAATTGGGGAAAAGCCGAGGGGTGGGTAGGGTGCGTGGCTGCCTTGCCAAGAATAGCAGGAGAACTCCCCAGCAGCCCAGCCGACCACCTGAAAGGGACCCGCTCCAAAAGCCCTGGTGCCTTTAACAAAAGGCTGCCTGACAGCTGCTGAGGAAAATGGGACAGATCCAAATGGGAAAATGTTCTCAAAAGCTGCAAAATGATGCTCGGAGTGCAAGCTGTGTTTTTAAAAAAGAAAGACAAGTTATTCTACACCTGGGGGAAAAAAAATACTTCCAAACCTCTGTGGAGAGCGAGCAGGAAGACTGGACTGCAAAGACGGGGTTCAGACTCTGGCCTGAAACCAGTGGCCTTAAGGAGCACTCAGTACTCTGGCTTCTTTGCCTGGTCTTTAAAAGAACACCAGCAGGTACCTGGGGAGATGGTTCCAATGGTAAAGTGTTTACTGCTCAAGCCTAGGGTACTAAGTTCAGATTCCTCCCAGTACCCACATGAAGAACCAAGCATGGCAGCCCAATGTGCTGGGAAGGACTCCTCACTGAGCTCCAGTGGGAGACCTTGTCTCAGGCTGGGGCAAGAGGACATTTAAAATTCTCACATCTCACACACTTCTTTACTGTTTGAATTTTAACAAAGTGATCACTTTGTGTGTGTTTGCATGAGTGTGCAATGTGTGTGTGTGCACGTGTGCATGTGTGTCTGTGATGCTGGGCTTTACTGAACCTGAGGCCTCACTTTGATGGTCAAATACTCTACCAGTGAGCACCATCTCCAGTCCTTTGAATAATAGGATGCTACAAAGTTATCCAGGCTGGCCTTGAACTTACAATCCTCCTGCCCTCAGCCTCCCAACTAGATGAGATTATAGACCTGCGTCATCAGGCCACTCCCACTATCACATTTTTTAAAAATCTATTAAGGACCTGGGGTGGTTTTTTGGTTTTTTTTGGGGGGGTTTTTTTCTTTTGTTTTTTGGTTTTTGTTTGTTTTGTAGCTCAGTGGTACAGAAGTTGCCTGGAATGTGTGAGGCCCTGGGTTCCATCCCAAGCACACTACAAAAATAAATCTGAAAACCAAAAAGGAGACCTCACTGTGCCTGTGGTGGACCCATCCTGCTGGGCTCTCCCCCTGGCACTGTCTTGGCATGCACGTTTGGGCTGTCACTGGCTGCAGCCTCTGAGAGCACATGACGGCTGCCAGCTCCACCCCGACAACACTGCCTCTGATTCTAACATTGTGATTGTGAAGGAGTACGGATAAAATGAAACAGGCTCTCTCAAAACACACATTCCCTCCCTGCCAAGGGCTCAGGACCAGGGGGACCGGAGGGAGGTGGGTGACAAGAATTCTCCTGTCTCCTGCCTGCACTCTGTGATTTAATATCATTTTGACATTTCTCCAGCTGAGTGGCAGCCAGGGCTCTAGTCGCATGAAATCAGGCAGATAAAAGCCAGAGCAGAGGGCACTGAGACCTTGGCTCCCTGTCATTTTGTCACCAGCTCTCCCAGACGCAAGCCAGCGCATTAAGCCGCCGAAGTCAATAACGAAATAGATCAGGGATGAAGGTGGAAAGAGATTGAGAACCCACAAAATTGCTCTTTACCCAAGAGTCCAAGGGAGAAGGACCACCAGGAGGGGTCTGTGCAGTTGTACAGGGGAGACCCCAAACTGCTGGCTGTGGAGTCTGGGGGTCCCATCCCATGAGCTGAGCATCTACCGCGCACTCGGCCAGGATGCCACCACAAACAAGATAGACAACACACCAAGCCCCAGGTAATCACCATGACTGTCTTAGTTTTCTTTTCCTGTTACTATAACAAAATACCCTGACAAAGGCAACTCACCCAGGGGAAGGGTTCATTTTAGTTCACAGTTTATGGCACAATCCATCACAGCGAGGAAGTAGAGGCAGCAGGAGCCTGAAGTAGCTGGCCATACAGTGTCCACCCCAGTTAGTGCAATGCGTGGACGCCTCTTGTACTCAGATCTCTTTCTCAGTTTATGCTGCTCAAATGCAGCCAGGGAATGGTGCCGCCCACAGTGGGCTGGTCTTCCCGCTGTGGGTGGCAGTTACCCCAGTCAAGATATTCTCACTCATAGGTGTGCTCCAAGGCCCTTTTCCCCAGGTGATTCTAGGTTTTTTTCAAGTTGACAATTAACTTTAACCATCCTGATGATGAGTTTGTCGTAAAATAATAACAAATATGTGACCACCACTGCTTGCTTTTCTATTGCTGTCCTAAATTCTCAACATATATTTTTTTTTTAATTTCATACCCAAAAATGCCTTCTGAGGGGCTGAAGAGATGGTTCAATGGTTAAGAGCAGGTTCAATTGCCAGTACACACATAGCCACTCACAACTACCTGTAACTTCAGTTCCAGGAGATCTGATGCCCTCTTCTAGCCTCTATGGGTACTGCATACACATGGTGCACAGACAAACAGGCAGACAAAACACCCATACACATAAAATAAACACCTTTAATATAGAAAAGAAAAAAAGACACTTTTTAATGCATAAAAATAAAAATAAAAATGCCTTTTGTAAATGAAAAGCTGGGGGAAACACTTTTTAATACAAAAAGGAGAAAAACACTTTTTATACAAAAGAAACACTTGTTAACACAAAAAAGAAAAACACTTCTTAAAAATTTTAAATTAGCCGGGCGGTGGTGGCGCACGCCTTTAATCCCAGCACTCGGGAGGCAGAGGCAGGCGGATCTCTGTGAGTTCGAGGCCAGCCTGGTCTACAAAGTGAGTCCAGGACAGCTAAAGGATATACAGAGAAACCCTGTCTCGAAAAACAAAAAAAAAAAAAAAAATTTAAATTAAAAAAAAAGCATCTTTGAAGTAGAATCTTGAGGAAAATGTAAGGCTCACAGGAACTAAGATGGCTACCACCGTAAAGCACTCATTAGCAGACAAAGCAGTGGGCTTAACCACAGACCTGCCGGTGTGTGCATCTATCTGTCTGTCTACACCCCTGCTCTGTGGGCAGCAGCCTTCCTCCTTCCCCAGTCCTGAGCCCCAAGTCCTTCTTGAGATTTGTGTGGCTGTCCTTCAACCTTGGACAACTAGCTGGATCCAGGCTCCTGGGGCTGCTCTTGAGTGAGCACTGGGAAAGGTGGGGGTGCTGTGTTAATCTGCCCCCTGAGAACTTTGAGCTTTGCTGAGCTGGGGGTTCAGCCGAGGACTGTCCGAGTAGGTGCCTACTCTCAGGGGTAGCCTTCTACAGGGTTTGGATACTTTGAGAAAATCAGGAAAAAAAAAAAACAAAGACCAGAGCTTTGGTTTTTGTTGTTGCTGTTTTTTGGGTTTTTTTTTTTGTTTTTGTTTTTTTAGTTTGGTTGGTTGGTTGGTTGATTGATTGTTTTTTGTGATTTGTTGTTTGGTTTTTTCTTTTGTTTTTGTTTTTTGGTGGTGGTGGTGATGGCTTGTATTGTTTTGGGGAAATCAGGGATCAAGCTCAGGTGTCCCTCCCAGGAGCCATCAATCTTTTTTTCTGAGACAAGATCCGTCACTGGGACCTGGGGTTTTCTGGTTAGGCTAGGCTGGCTAGCCAGTGATCTCAGGGGCCCCCTTGTCTCCACCTCCCCCTCCTTGGGATGACAAGATGACAACATGCCTCCAAGCTTGTCTTTTCACACAGATACTGGCAATTTAAACTCAAGCCCCCATGCTTGCACAACCGAGCTACCTCCCCTGCCCTATGCTTGTCATTTCTGTTTTTCCTCATTCATTTTTTAATTAATATGCATTAGCTTTATGTATTCATGGGGTAGTGCAGTGCAGTTCCCTACACACATACAGCACACACTGGTCAAATCCAAGTCCTCCCCCCACTCTCCCTCTCACCCCCCTCCCAACCTTTAGTGATCATCACCATCCTACATTCAGCTCCACATTTTCTTCCCATGTATCTGCATCCACTTACTCCACTTAGCATAAAGTCCTCTAGTCTCATCCATTTTGCTGCAAATGATAGGATTCCATTCTTCTTTGCGGCCGAATAATATTCCCTTTGTATATGTATACACATTCTCCTTCTTGTAGCCATGGGAACCTGGGTTGATTCATATCTGGGCCATTTGTGCACAGTGCTGTCATGAACAGGGGCAGGGTCTCCTTAGCTTGCCGGATTCCTTTCCTAATGCCCCTTCCATGACAGCAGGTGGATTCCCAGAGAGGAGGTGCAGGGGAGGAAGTTGCTTCCACCCCTGCCAACCCTCTGCTCCCTCCTTCCCTCCGAAGTGACATTGTCACAACACCTCACCTTGAAAGAGTCCTCCGCATGCAGACTGAACCCCACGGGGAATGACATAGTGCCAGGCTGTTGGTTTTCACTCTATTTTACTTTATTTTTCTTCCCAACCAGCTTATCTGACATCATGTCAATCAACTTGAACTCCAGGATGCAGCTCCTCTCCACATCTCTCCCTCCACCTGCCAACACATAGCTGCCCAGGCGATCCTCTTGAACCCAAGGTAACTCTGGCCCCCATACAAGCCTGTGTCAGGCCCTCGTCTGCAGCCTACCCCACCCCTCACCTAGTATCCTTGGTGAGCAACCCTAAAGCCCCACAACCTCTGATGTCCCCCTCTCCCTCACTCCTTCCTTCTGGAGGGCCCAGGATGTGTCGCCACAGGCAAGCCCCTGCCCCAGTCAAGGCCTCATTTACTGAATCTGAACAGTGAGAGCCAGAGACCACCCAGATGAACCCTCCATCACTGAGAAGTCTCAGGACCTGTGCCTCACAGAACCCATCAGTCCTTCCCTGCGCTGCCAGCCCAGGGGCAGCACGTGGCAGGACCAGACATCATGGACTCTGAGCGTGGACCTGCATCAGACTGGCCAGTTCTCCGTCTAGGCTCTGCTCATCAACTTCCTTCCTCCCACAAGTGCTTCTGAACCTTCCACACTCCAGCCCTGGGACCACACAACAAGGGGGGGTGGGAGATAGGGAAGGCTTCTGTCCAATCTGAGACCAATATTCCAGCAGTCAGAGTGACCTTAAACTGTGAGCTCACTAAGGGAGTGAAACCCTTATGCCGTGACAAGATGCAAAATAAAATAGAAGGCCAGACCATAGAAGAGAGTGATGTTTTCTTCCGGAAAGATCTTATCACCACCTGAGAAGATACAATAAGACAGACCTGGCATTAGGCAGGACCACTCCCCAGTGAAAGCTACCAGTCCCACCCTCTGGCCTGTCCAGTGTTCTTTCTCAGTCTCTCTCTCTCTCTCTCTCTCTCTCTCTCTCTCTCTCTCTCTCTC
>CAJQZJ010001750.1:13423266-13444622 GCA_907164525.1 Lophiomys imhausi | reverse complement strand
ACACACACACACACACACACACACACACACACACACACACACACACACACACACACGCTCGCGCATGCACAAATGCACACACGCATGCTCATGTGCACACACGCATAAACACTCCATTTGCTGGGTCTGTACCAAGGCCTGACTGGGTGGGCGCAGCTACAGCCTCACACCAGGGGAAGCCCCTGCCCCATGCTTCTCCTGCCCTTTGCTCTGTGGTCCCTCCTGGCACTGGGCCTTGTCAATTTCCCTAACTATATCCTCCCTACCCTGTGGTGTCCTAAACCGCTGCTACCACCCTGGCCCTCAGGTTTGGGGCCCTCTTGAAAGGACAGCCTAGCCCAGCTGTGAGCCTGCTAGCTCCTAGAATGACAATGGGGGAACAGTGGCCCCTAAGGCTGCTGAGCCCATCCTGTGTGCTGAGGGGTGATGTTCACTGTTGGGGGCAGGAGACAAAGCCAGTTCCTAGGTCAGCACTGGGTAAACCAGGGCTCCCCACTACTGCGTTCACCTGGATGAGTCCCATAGGCCCAGAATGAGGACATAAATACTGTCTCCTGGGGTTGTGGGAAAACTTGTGAGCAGTTTCCCCCAACTCTCCCTGCAGACAAAGGTCCAAACCCAGTCCAGGGACCTCAACGCCTTCTGCCAACAGCCTTGCCTGGGATCCAGCAGGGCCAGCTTCAAAGTCACTGTCCTTCCCTGCCAATGTGACACGGATGTTGGGTCCTTTCCATTTCCTACCTCATCCAGTGTTTGATGGAGGCAAACCAAGTCACACTTGTTCAAGAACTTGGCAATGTCTCCCTCTCACCGAAATGTCTTCAAGGCTTCCCACCATCCTCCAGATTAAGCTCCAAGTTCAAGACCAGTTCATGGCACCTAAACAATCTCTCAAGCATCTTTCCAGGCCCCGGCTACTCACTGACCTTGTAGAGTTTACTCCAGGCCTGCTGTCCCACCCCAAGACTCTCCACTTGCCTCTCCCTGACACTCTATATCCTGCTGAGGCTGACCTCTGACGGGGTACCTTCCCTAGCCCCAGGCTTCACCAGACACTCTTCCCCCATCCTACAATCCTGGCTAGAATCTCTGCATGGCTCTTCCTAATGCCTATGGTCCTCCCCTGCACGGTAAATGTAAAATACCAGAGGCCACGGGGCATTTTCCATCTTATCCCCAGCACCTAGTGTGTACTCTGACTTCTGCATGACTTCATTAATGTGAACTGAACTCATGCGTGCATGAACGAGCCAAGCAGGAAAGAATCCCCCCCCCCAACACTGTACTCCTGCTGACTTCCACCCTTTCCCTCAGGCTCCTCATATCCTCTGTCCTCAAAGGGCTTTTCCCAGCCTCCAAGACTATCCTACCCTCTCCCTATAAACCCATATGTGCCCAGCAGGTCCTGCCCCATGATTACTCAGCCCCTGGCTCTCTGGAAGCTCTGGGCACAGGCATCTTGTGAGAGTACACAGGGGCCCAATGAACAGTCAATGATGCTTGGAGGGGGATTCACACTTTGGGATCCTAATCCCTCTAGCCTCCCCTCCCTGAACACTCAGAGCCTGGTAGCCACTCCGTTCGAGGCAAAGGCAGTGCTCATGGGTGCTTCTCTACTGGTTTGCTTCTGTTTGGGGTCCTTAAAAAAGGCCTGGGTCATCATTTCACTGATAAGGACCCAAGACCCATAACTAGTCCAGGATCACACAACATCAGCAAAATGAGGCTTCAGTGACAGCCAACCAGCTTTTGTCCCTTTCGGTTCTGTTCTTTCCTTAGCATCTAGACCAAGGCCTGACCTGCGTCTACTGCATTTGTTCATGACAATGATGGAGACAACTGCCGTCCCAAAAACCTCCAAGCTCCTTGCTACCTTAGCCCTGGAACATTCCAGGCAGTGCAGGGCAGAACATTGGCAAGGCTGTCCTAGAGAAATTGCAGGTCCTATGCCCAGCCCTCCGCTCTCTGGAAGCTCTGGGCACAGGCATCATGTGAGAGAGCATGGGGCTTTGCCAGCAAGTCCCCAGTGGACTGAGTTCCTTATGAGGAACAGACATGGGACAAGCCAAAGTGCACATGCTGGAGTATTCTCCTGGCCCGTACCAGAGGCCCAGGCAGCCCAGCCCGTGCAGGCCGGTGAGCCATGGGGAGTTGCTGGGACTGCAGAATGTACCACTACATTATTGGTAGGCCAGGCTCCAGGGCTCAGATTTCCTTTCTACAGGGGGGACTCAAAGCAGTGACAGGTCTTATCAAGTCATCGGGTAGCTGAGCAGTTACAGAAGCTGGGATCTGGAAACTAAAGGAGAGGGAAGCCCTCCAAGTCAGAGAGGAGCTTAGAGCGCTGCAGGCCGAGCCCAGGAAGGGCCAGCATGGAGCAGGGATCAGGAGCGTGTGCCTGTCTGTTCAGGGGCTGCTGCTGCAGTTGGAGGGCAGAGGGGACACACAAGAACACAGTGCTTCCGAAGCAGCAGGCAATATAAAGGTGTCCAGGCCAATGCAGGCCCACCACCCCCACTCAAACATGCCCACCCCAGGGTTCCCAGATACCCAGGAGAGTCTCAAACCTTGGTACCACCTAAAGCCACACTCTTCTCCAGCTAGAGCCAGGGAGGTGTGAAGACTCAGTGAAGTCACTGAGTCCCTCTCAAGGCCACCCTCTCCCTTCTGCCTGATACGGAGGCTGGGTACACACTTGATATCTGAAAACGGAACGTCCGAACAGACAATTCCTCCACAGCACCAGGTTCTTTTGCTGTCCTGGAATCCTGACACAAGGACCAGCCCACAGACAGGAACCTTGCCACCACACAGCCTTCCCTTCATAAAGTGGGGGTGATGGGTAAGCCTCCTCTGGCTAGTTGCCAGAAACACTGGCTGAGGCTGCGGGGATGAACGTGAAGCCAAGCAGGCAGGACATGAGCTGCTCTAGTCCTGGTGTGGTCACTATCTTCTCCCTCAGCACCGCGCTGCTGTCCCCACAGCCACCTCGTCAGAGCACGGCAGTGTGTGTGCCCCGTATCCTCATTGTCCTTCCTCCTGGTCCCCAGTCACCACCTCTAATTCCATCCAGGGTATACAGTGAACTGCATTTAATTGTTTTTCCTCAGGGAACAGAAAAGTCACCTAGTGTCAAGAAAGGGTAAAGACTTAACTGGAGGAAAAAAAAAAAAAAACTAGGAATATATTAAGTTTTTGGTTGGGAAAAAAAATGCACCCGGTCTCTCACACGCCCATTCTCTGCATTTTTTGCCTATGCACACATCCCCGCCCCCAAACACACATGAGCACACTCAGGCACATTCATACTCACAGACAGCATTACAAACTCCCAGCAGGCACAAGCACGCGTCCCCTCCTGCTCACAGCCATAGGACAGCAGAGGCTGGGGAGACCTGCAGCCACCCCCAGGCCCTCTTGCTAAAGCAGCAAAGCCAGGCTAACTCCAGCTACAGGGGACATTCCCAGGACTCTTCGAGCCATGTGTTGAGTGGAAGGTGTCAAGGCCATGGGAGCTGTTAGACGATTCTGTTCTCCAGGACAGCCAGTCGCTTGCTTACAGCTTCCAGTACAGTTGCAGTTAAGGGCAGGTGCAGGTGGCCAGAGCTGGGAGTGATGGTTTCTGGCTTCCCCCAGGAGCTACATCCAGGACTTTGTCCCCTCTTCCCCCCTCCCGCCCCCGTCAGGAGTACTCAGCCATGATCATTCAGGTTTAGTCCTAGGGTATTTCCTACCACATGCTCTCTGAGACTGGTGACCTATCAGGTGAACTTCACCTCTAAGTGAGGACTGGGGTTCACATGTCTCCGGGTGCCTGAGAAATGAGCCCATAAGCTCCATATTGGGGGGGACATGTCCAGAACTCTGTGTCCCATCCTTAGAACTTGGCTTCTGCCTCCGTTTCCCTGCCATATAGGAGCCTCTGACTTTGACAAGGTCTATTACCAAGCAGGTAACAGCCTATCTAGCCAGAAATAAAGCCAGACCTCTCTGTGCTCATGTCCCAGCACCCTGGCCCTCTGTGCCCACCCCTGCCCTGCACAGTCTGAGTAAGGATATGCTTCCTGGTCAGGGCCTGCAACAGACCCTCCACCTTGGCTTCAAATCTCACTATGGACTCGCAAGCACACGGGTCTTCCTCTGCAATGGAGAGAAAGGAGGGACGGGAGAACATTCCTGAGCAATGGTAGAGAGGCAGCAAGTCATTGCTGGGGCTGACATGTGGGAGATGGGGGGAGTGGGGGGCGGGAGTCTGGGAGGACAGAAGGAAAAATAGCAGGAGGACATCAGAGTCTCTAGGTCCCACACCCAGGAGCAATGAGGAGTGAGCTTTGAATGTCCTCAGAACCCTGATTGGGAACTATAGGGATTACTATACTCAAGTCATCTTGGCTGAGAGCACATCTGGAGCGTGTTCGTGTTTGGGTGCATGTGTGTGTTCCTGTGTACATTCGTGTACATGTGACAGAGGTCACTGCTCAGGTGCCATCTACTTAGTTTTTTTTTTGAGATCAGGTCTTTGGCTTGAAGCTCACCAAGTAGATTAGGCTGGCTAACCAGAAAACCCGAGGGACTCCCCTATCTCCGCCTCCTTAGAGGTAGCTTACAAATATGCCATGCCTGGCTTTTTTAATTTACTCATTACGTATGTGGGTGTTTTGCCTGCATGTATGTATGTTTCCTATGTCCGTGCAATGTCCTCAGAGGGTGTCAGATCTTCTGGAACTGTAGTTACAGACAGTTGTGAGCTGCCATGTGAGATCTGGGAGTCTAACCCAGGTCCACTGGAAGAGCAGCCAGTGCTCTTAACCATTAAACTATCCCTCCAGCCTTTTGGCTGTTTTGTTTGTTTGACATTTTAGGTGGGCTTTGGGGCTAGAGCTCATGTCCTCCTGCTTACAGAGCTGGCACATTGCCAACTACATTTTCTCACTGCCAAGGAGCCCAGATCACAAAGATCAGACCATGGGACAAGACATCAGGAGAGCCAGGAAGACAGCAGGGTTCAATCCCGGATCCCCAACAATCAAAAGTGGCCCTATCCCTCTGGCCTTGGCTTTCCTGTCTACAAAAAAAGGGTCATGATCTTCCTACCAAACGGGGCAAATGACAGAACATGCAGAGCACTGAGAAGTGAACCGGTCAAAGAGGAGGGACCGGTATGTCTCAGCTGACAGTGAGCTAGCCAGCCCCTCACTGCTGCTGTCACCCCTCGGTGCACCACTCTGCCTTACCCATCCCACGCTCAGATCCAGGCTCTGTCTCCCACAGAGCCCCTCCCATTGGTGGCCCCTGGCCTCGCTCACCCACACAGATTTTCTTCTGCAACTTCTTGCCAATCTGGTTGATGGTCTTGAAGTCAGCTGTGTAAAAGTAGTGATCTGCCACTGGCTCAGAGGCGATTTCCCTCAGCTCATCCTCCACAGCATTGCCCACGCCCACTGCAAACATCTTAAAGCCTGTCAGAGGGACAAAACACAGAAGGCTGGCCTCCGTGGCGGGCAGGCAGATGGCTGGGCCTCCTGAGGAATGCCTCGATAATTTGTGTAGGACACTTCCTGGTGGCAGCTGCAGGAATGCAGGCACTGTGCCTATATCAAGGGTAAATCTATGCTGTCTGGGGTCCAGTTGTGTGTCTCTGTTCAGTGATGTTTGTGCTGCAAGCTTCATCTGGCCCTCAAAGATCAAACAAAAACAGGTTATTTTCCTCATTTAGTTAAAATGGTGTGACCGGGCTGGAGAGATGGCTCAGCGGTTAAGAGCACTGGCTGCTCTTCCAGAGGTCATGAGTTCAATTCCCAGCAACCACATGGTGGCTCACAACCATCCACAATGAAATCTGGTGCCCTCTTCTGGCCTGCAGATATACCTGCAGACAGAACACTATATACATAATAAATAAATAAATTTAAAAAAATAATAATAATAAAAAATAAATAAAATGGTGTGACCTGTCTCAAAGTGGGATTGTCTCCCACCATTTGGTATGTTCTTGGGAACCAACATTCAGCTGGGAAAGTTGTAAGTCTCAGCAACCAAAGGACCACAGGAAAAGCCACTTGGTCCTCTGGAGACCCAGTTTTGTCATCAGTATAGGAGAGAACTGACCTAGCAAACGCCTCCTTATTTGAAGAAATCTGGATTTAAAACATTAATCAGAAGTCACCCAGCCAAGCTACAGTGGAGCCACGCCCATGGGTGTCCCTGGCCATCAGGGACTGTCCAGGTAGGGCAGTACATACCAAGGTCCTTGGCCTTCCTAGCAGCATCATTAATGTAGTCCTGGCTCCGGCCATCAGTGAAGACAATGCCCACCTTCTGGGCTCCAGGCCTGGCCCCGCTGGACACAGTGAAGGAATTGTCTATGAGATACTTCAGGGCAGCGCCAGTCATGGTGCCCTTCTCCATGTAGGACATGTTCTTCACAGCAGCCTTAATGTCCTTCTTGGTGTGGAAGCGACCAAGCGGGAACTCCTGGCGTATGGAGCTTGAGTACTGTACCAGCCCCACCTGGGCCAGCCTATCTGACACGTCCAGTGTGTCCACAATCTGGTTGATGAACTTCTTTACCAGCTCAAAGTTCTCAGGCCGCACACTCTTGGATCCATCAATGAGAAAGACCAGGTCTGTGGCTGAGCCACTTCCTCCACCACTGCAGACTGAGGAGGGCACAGTGACAAGAGGACGAAGCTTGTGGACACAGTCATCCATCCCCGCCATCAGCTGGGCACTCAACCACGTGCAAGCTCCCTACTGAAGAGCCACCCCCTGCATCACAGGATTCCCTCTACAAAGCCAAAGTGGCTGGCCCCCTTTTCCAGCCTCAGAAGCAGCTGGTAAATGACACACAGCTCAAAACTGGTGCCACCAAGGCCTCGCCTCAGCATCTGTGCCTCCCCCTTCCTCAACACACCCACCGCCTGGTGTGCCGAATGAGTCAGGAGTCGGGAGAGAGCCTTCCACAGTTAACGGGCTCAGATTGATCTCCTGGGGAGCAGCTAAGTTCCTTCCATCTCCCACTTCCCTCCCCAGGGCTTGCCCGTGTCCAGCCACTGACCATTGCAGGTCTTGCCATCGCTGTTCAGGGTGAAGCCCTCATGGCAGGCACAGGTATAGGAGCCTGGAGAACTGATGCACACCTGCTCACAATCGTGGTCTCCCGTGGCACACAGGTCTGACACCACTGGAGAGTGAAAAGGACCTGGCTAAGATGTCACACTCACAAATTCTTGGACATCTCACCCAGCATGGAGACCAGCCCTTTGCACATTCAAGGAAATTGAAACACGTGCACCCCAAACTGGATACAGCCCAGATCCCACACTCTCAACCCAGGGTGGAATGCTGCTGTCAGAATCAGACAAAGAAGAGGATAACGCTGCTGGTAAAAAACCAAAAGCCCCTACAAGGGTAAAAGCCACAGGAGCAAGGCCCCCTGCCTGTTCTGTTCACTCCTGACTGTCACACAGCAATGAACACAGAGCATAAAACCCCTTCAGTAAGCCTGTTGCATGCTGGGAGTTAGTACTGTGACTTGCCTTCCATGACCCACTAGATCCTCACAGTAAGGAACATGCTTTGAGCCCCATCACACATGTGGGGAAAGAGTGGTCCAAGAGTGGTCTAACTCCACACCTTCTGACTACTCACATGCCCAAGAAATCCTCACACAAACGCCCTTCTCCCCTCCACAAAGGATTCCTAACCTTCCCAGGCCCCCTAACCCTCCTGTGTCATGGAAGCCTTTGGTGCCAAAACCTATCAGATAGGTTGGGATTATTTTGTTTTGTTCTTTTATTTTTGTTTTTGTTTTTGTTTTTGTTTTTTTGAGACAGGGTTTCTCTGTAGCCCTGGCTGTCCTAGACTCACTTTGTAGACTAGGCTGGCCTTGAACTCACAGAGATCCGTCTGCCTCTGCCTCCCCAGTGCTGGGATTAAAGGTGTGCACCACCACACCCGGCTTGTTCTTTTATTTTTAAGACGCACCCCTGTAGAGAGCTGCGACGTGCCGCGCCCTAAAGATGGCGCACTGTAGAGAGCTGCGACGTGCCGCGCCCTAAAGATGGCGCCGGTTTCCGCCTTCCACCAGCCCGACGGTGAGCGCTCTCAGTGGTAAACAAGTCCATATTTGGCTAAGACCGCTGATCTGGCTTGCTTCTGCATACGTGAGCCTCTAAGATAGCACCACGTGGCTTTACTTGATTGGCTGTTCATATAGTATTTAGCCTGTGGGTTGGGTCTGCCCGGGCATTCGGAAGACTGTTTTCAAGGGACCTGAATAAGCTGCTGGAGAAGAGCTTTTGCGAGTTGCGTCATCCTTGCTGGTCGAGGGGGACGCGACACACCCCAACACACACACACACACACACACACACACACACACACACGCAGTGGGTTCAAGCTCACACTTGGTCCCTGCAAGGTCATCTTATAAAAAGGTTCTTGAACTGCATCCAAGCTGGGGACCTTCCAGAATCTGGTACCCACTATTATTGGTCCAACCTGGGTTCATGCACTACCCTACCTCAGCCTGTTCTGGGTTCCAGTCCTAAGTCATGGAGGCCTTACCCTCAGCCTCACTCCTGATACTAATGCTAACGATCCTTATCACTCACTACCCGATCTGGCTCTCTGATCTCACCTGTCCCTAGTCTGTCACCCTGTCCCAATTCCACCCCTAGGACTAGCCCCACCCAATGCCCACTCTGCACTCTTGCTGTGCTCTGCCCCCAGACCTGCCCTCCCACAATTATTCTCTATCTTCACCCTGCTTTATCCCAACACCACTATCTCTAACCGGGCTCTGAAATTGAATCGTCCACAGGTCCCCAGAGATAGTCAAGCCCAGTGTTGGCTCTTGACCTTTCTTCAACCCAACTCTTCCGTCCAGGCCCCGCCCCCAGGCCCCTCGGCCCCGCCCCTCCCGGCCGCGCACCACAGAACGCCTCCTGAAACTTCTTCGCCAGCTTCTCGATGACATTGTAGCTCTCCACGTAATCCACGTGCTCGTCCTGGGGCTCGCTGGCGATCTGTCGCAGCGTGGCCTTGTCCACGCGACCCACACCGATGGCGAACAGCTCGATGCCACTGGCTCGCGCGCGCGCGGACACGTCCCGCACGCTGTCCTGGGGCCTCCCATCAGTCACCACGATGACAACCTACACGTTGGAGGCACGTGAGGACCTGCCCCTGCAAGCCCTCAGGACTGCTAACGGACGAAGCCGGAGGTCTAAGAGGCACCGCGATTTGCCCAGTGGCGGAAGGCTGGTCGTAGCCAGCAGACATCCGCACACAGACACAGACACACACACACCAGAAAAGAGAACCCACTAGCCAGGGAAGCTATAGGCTTCTTCTGACTGTGGGAGATGAGGGTTGAGTTATCTCCCTTCCGACCTCCGGGGGCTTTCTCCATCAAGCAGACCGCTCTGGGGTCCTGGGGTTCAGAGTCTGCAAACAGGAACTCTGCAAATAGGGCCATCTGTCTTCCTCACACTCTTTCTGGGGCCTCAAGCTGCTGAGACCCATGCCCTGGTGACTGTGGCCACTGAGCTCCCTGAGGTCCGCGTGGTCAGCGTGGGTGAAATTTGTCTAAGTAAGGAACTAACCCCATGTAGTTCTGCATTATGACCACCAGAGGGGAGCCGAGGCCCACGAATGAGGATGGGCGCGTCAAGACGTAGCTGTGTTGCCTTGGGCCCCAAAGGAGGGTTAACCCCCCAAATTCAGAGAACCAGCCCTCTGAAGGAAAATGCCCTTTTGTCCTCCTTTACTACGCAGGATGACACCTACGCCTCACAAAGAAAAGGTTGCCGAAAGCTCCCCTCCCACAGGCTCTTGCCCTGTGCCCTAGGAAGGGGGGGCCCCAGCCTGGCAGTCCCTGGTGCTTGGCTGAAAAGTGGTTAGAGCAGGCCTGGGTCAGAAATGGGGCTCCTGCCTTGCAGCCTTCCTTGCTGACCGCAGGTCTCTGCCTCTGTGGAAAGGTATGGGACCAGGGTAAGTGAGATGACTCACTGGCAGGAGCCCCAAGGGGTCCAGTGTCATTTTAGAACCATCACCCTGTCCCCTGGGAAGTGATTCTGCACCTTCCTCCCCTCGGGGACCTGGGGTGAAACCTAGTTGTGACTCTAAACTGCCACACTCCTCCCAATCCCCTGTAGTTCCTAGTCTCTGAGCTAATGCCCAACCTTGAGAGTCCGGAAGCTCCCACCAGGTGCCTCCTTGTCACCTGCCCACTCCAGCCACAAGTGTGATCTGGAGAAACCAGTTCACTCTAACTCTGTGCCAAGCTGCAAGTGGCAACTGGTCTCCATCTCTCTCCATCGGCATCCCGGGCAGCTACCCCCTTCTCTCGAAGTGTGGCCATCAGCCCCAGTCCCAGGACCTCACACCAGGTCATTTGAGCAGCACCACCAATCAGACCAGCAGCTGTGTGGTGTCACTTCTCCCAGGGCTGGAGACGGCTGAGGCTGTGTGTCATGTCATGGTCACCAAACACTTTTACACTGAGAATTTGGGTGTTGCTGGAGCTCCTTGTACCCTGGTTTCCCTGTGTACAAAATGGAGCTTTCAGCTCCAGGCAATCTATAGTGTGCTAGAAAGTAGACTACAGAAAGGATCAAGGAAAGGGCCATTCCCTGGAACAGAGTCTGGGGCAGGAAAATGGTGACTTCTCAGGCCAACAAGAGCTGGGATGGACTCAGAGAAAGGACAGAGAAAGCTCCTGGAGCCCTCTGTGATGGTGACCCAGGGGACTTCCTCACCTTCCCAAGCAGAGGCTGGGGAAGCGCACCGGTGCCATATGGGGCATGCTGGGTGCCTTGCTCAGCCAAGCTGCAAGGACAGTTATCAGTGATCCACTTCATAGGTGGGGAAACTGAGGCACTGTACTTAAGAGTAGCACATTCCGGATGGCACTGTTAATATTGGACAGCGAAGCTGCAGAGTCCTTACCATCCCCAGAACATAAGCACCTGGCCTGTCTTTCTCTGTTCAAGGAAGATCCCAAGCCTGCTTCTGCGGCTTCTACAGAGTGATGCTTGTAGCGACCTCTCATCTCTAAAACAGCTGCCCCTTGTGGAGACACCAGGCAACACCTATGGCTTCAGCCCAGACTCCTACTCCTCTCTCCAAGCAGCCAGTGCTCCATACCTTGCTGATGTCAGGGGAGCTGGTGCGCCCACCCTCAGCATCACTCAAGACCTTGGTGATGGCGAATTGCAGGGCCAGGCCAGTCATGGTGCCTGTAGACAGCGGCTGGATGCGGTGCACAGCTTGCAGCAGTGAGGCCTTAGAGCCATGGGCATGAAGTGGGAATTCTGGCTTGACAGTGCTAGCGTAGTTGACCAAGCCCACCCTCGTGGCATTGGGCCCCACATCCAATGACTCGATGACCTGAGACAGGAACACCTTCACCTTCTCAAACTCCACAGGTCTCACACTGCGAGAACTATCAACGACAAACACCAGGTCTCTGGGTCGTGTACGGCAGAGGTGCCCTGGGAGAGGCAGTGGGAGAAGGTAGAGAGCAAGAGTGAACATCAGAGGAGTGACCTCGGGCTCCAGAGAGCCCAAGGTGGGCCTCCATGGTCCAGCTAGGTCCTCAGCTCAGTGTATAGTAAGGCCTGGGGCTCAGACCATGGGGAGGGAGACAGGAGACCCCTCTCAAGCCTTCCTCTGCAGCACACTTATGGTACCTCTTTGCAGTATCCTCCAAGAACAAACAAAGGAGACTAGCGTGGTAGAGACACTGAGGAACTTCCTAGGAGGTCACAGCCTTAAGAGCCAGCATGGTACCCATCAGCACAAGTTCTTTTCATCGGCAAATTTGGAGCCACTTCCCACCCAGGACAGGAAAGGAGCAGGAATTCCTGGTACCACCTTGCCACCTGGCCAGGTAGGCCCCAAGACACCCTGACCCCAGGAACAGTATTTCTCCAGCAAGGTAGCATCCGTGACTGGGAGGTGCCAGCAGTGGAAGGGGCAGGCCTGGGTTCCGACCCCGGTTCAACTGCAGCCCTGGGCATGAGGTAGCATATTTTTAACCTCATTTCCCATCTGTCTGGAGGAGGACTAAGCTGAGGAGGCATGTCCTGTATCTACAACAGAGATGGCCCTGTAACAGGCTGCCCTGCCCAGCCCTTGCTATACGGGAACAAGCCCATTCCCTGTGGTCACCAAGGACCAGAAAAGGAAAGGTGTGCTGAGGAACCCTGGCATCCGAGTTTCTCGGGAGACCTTACAAATGTTCTCTACAGCTGACAGCCTGCTCCCTGCCCGTTCAGCCTCCAAAGGGTGAAGTAGGGTCCAGAGACAGAGTTGACCACATCCTAGACTCAAAACCTGACTCCTCGTGGCACACACTGAGGCAGGCCCTCTTCCTACAGCCTCAGTTTCCCCATCTGAGAGCCCAGCCCTGGAAGGGATGCCTGGTCTTCAGTGCTATGCTCACAGAGCCCTGGACCTCATACCTCACCAGACTCCAGCTCACTCTTTGGGAACTCCTGGTCCCTGCAGGATGTGTAGCCCTGAGGGTCACCTGCCCCAGCCCTCACTAATACCATTATCTCCACTCCCTTCCCTGAACCAACATCCCCAAACCTGACTTCCATGTAGCCTCTACATGTAGTCTCTATGCTTAGCCTCCTAGGCCATTTGTCAAGGGTCATGGGTCCAGTACCCCCATCACCCATGGTCCCCTTACCTCTGGGCTGGGAGGCCAGACCAAGGCTATCAGGGACCTGTAGCAACAGCAGGAGCAGCAGGCTACAGATCGCAAAGCCTGGACCAGAAGTGACCTCCATAGCTGCAGAAACACAGACAGAGGGCAGCACACTGGAGGGGATCAGAAGGGGCGGTTGTCTTATCAAGCTGTGGGCAGGGGACAGCACCCCTGCTCCAACCCCCAGGGGCGGGGCCAGGCTGAATGGAGGTGTGTGTGCCTGGAGGGGGAAGGTAGGAGCAGCTGGCCACAAGGGCCCCTTTGCCTGCAGAAGCAACTCGGCAGCTGGAATTCAGGAAATCTCAGGTGGGTGGGGGTGGCTCCTCTGGCCAGAGCTCGTGCTGACTTGGACCTACCACCCAGGGACACTTGAGTCCCTTGGCCTCAAGCCCCAGTTCTGCACTGCCCGCTCATCCCACACCCAAGTCCTCCCCACCCACAGTCTCAAGCCCAGTTCCCTCATTCAACATGCTTCCTAGCCACTGCTCCACGTACACACACACACACACACACACACACACACACACACACACACACACACCTTCTCTAGCTGCACAAATTATCCCCCAAAGGCTCCTGGGCCTTTGCAGAGCTGGACCACGGTCTGGCCAGTGCTTTTCTCTTACTAGCTCTGCCTGACGTGATTCTCCCAGATCTCAATAGCATTTGTGAGGGTGTGGGGTGGGGGAGACATGGGAGCCAGATGGTGCACCTGTGTGACCTTGGGCAGCTTGCTGCACCTCTCTGTGCCTCATTTCTCATCTAGGGGTGAGGACCGTCACCGTGTTAGTGCTGTCTCACAGAGCTAGCTAGGGGACTGAGGCTTTACCTGAACTATCTTTGTTAATCCTCACAACAGAGCCAGCCTTGTGGGATCACATGAGGACGCAATGAGAAGTCAGGAGAAGGAAGATGAGGCAGGGGACTGCCACTGTTGCGGGGGGGGGGGGCGTCCTGTGCAGTTCACTCTGGAAATGAAAGGGTACAGGCTATTTTAAAAGGAGGCCCCCAGGCGAAGCTGACCTAGTCCACAGTCACATTTTCAGGGACCCTGACATCATCCCCCACATTGGTCGCTCTCCTGCATGTGTTCCCCACAAACCTGTGAGGTAAACAGACAGACGGGCTCTATCAATCCACTTTGCACATGTCAAAGCTGAGGCCCAGAGAAGTTCAATGACTAGCCTGATGCCACACAGCTGGCTAGTCATGTCAAGGTGTACCACCCCTAAGGAAATCATGGCATGCCCTGCAACAGGTCTGGTATAAGGTTTTATTAAGGTAAGGAGGGAGAGAGGAGAGAGGAGAGAGGAGGAGGAGGAGGAGGAGGAGGAGGAGGAGAGAGAGAGAGAGAGAGAGACCCTAGAGAGGTGGGAGCTTTTACACCACTAGGTGTGGCGCACCTGTCAGCAGGGGATGATGTCAATTAGGGCCCTGAAGGACCCCTGAAGTCAAGCTAGTGGAAATGCCTGTAGGCTTACAAAGGCACCTTCCCCTTTGTGACTGCGTTAAAGACAAACTGTTCCCTTTGCCTTCTCCCACTTTGGTTTCATCTGTCCCCAGTTCTCAGTCCTCTGCATCTGCAAACCCAGAAGCCTCTGGGCTGCTGATCCCTCCCTACCACGGCTCAAAGATCTCTCTTCTCCAGAGTGGCTGCAGGGTCCCCAGAAACTGCAGCAAATATCCTTTCTCCCGAACTGTGCTGCGTGGCTGTCCTCGCCGCCCTGACGTGTGTGTGTGTGGGGGGGGGGGTGTCTTTTCTGTCTCAGTCCCCTTCCCATCCCTAAGGCCCAAAGATGGTGCGATGCAAATGAAGAAGTTAACAGAAAGTAGTAATGGATGGGGTCTCATCTAGGTCACATGAGGGGCAGCAATGGTGACAATGATGGTGGTCACAGTGAGAGGTGTATGGCCCTTGGCAGGGTGGACAGCGAACGCTTGAGCCAGCGCCTGTCCTGTGGCTCAGGGGACAGAGCCCCGTTGCTGGGCCCAGCTGGGCCCATAAAACTGCCCTTTCAGCTCCTTCTGAATGGCCAGTCTGTGCCCCCAGGAACAGCACAGGCACCTTTTCTGTGTCGTTCCTTTCGTTAGCAGAGTCCCAAAATATGCCACAGGTAGGCTTTCAGGAAAGAAGTAGGTTGCAGAGAGAAGGGCAGTTTTCACATTCCACCGTGGGGCTGACAGCGGGGGGCATCTGGAAGTTCAATGTATACATACATTGAGGACAGAAAAAGAAATATTTGTGTTTTAAAAAATGTGAAACATTTTCCCTGACCTCAAAATCAGGAACTATGTGTGTTCCATTTCCACACCCGGCAGCCTCCCAGAAACCTAAGGTGCCTAGGGAGGCTGAGGAAAGAGTGGTTGCTGCTGCCAAAGTACCTCTCAAGGAGAGGAGGCCGGAACTCCTTCTCCAGGTCTCGCATGTGGCCTCAGCACGGTCCTCAACAGCCAACTGTTGTGCCTGCCTCAGACCAAGAAGCCCAGCCCCTTCTGCAGCAGTGGGCCCCTGCGCCCACTGCCCATCACTGGCAGTACTGCTCAATCCCAAAACAAACCTTTTTTTTTTTTTTTTTTTAAGGCAGAATGTCTCATCCTATAGCACAAGGTGACCACTCACAGCAATCCCCCTGCCTCAGCTTTCCAAGTGCTGAGATCACAGGTGTGAACCACCACATTCAGAGTTATCATCTAATCTGTGTGTGATTTCTCTCATGCATTAATGTGCAGTGTATGTTCACATGTGTGTGTAAGATCAAATTTATAATCAGGAGTAGGCTCATATATTTGTAGGCTTGGTCACTGGGGAGTGGAACTGTTAGAAAGGATTAGAAGGATTAGGATTAGGAGGCATGGTCTTGTTGGAGGAAGTGTGTCACTGGGAGAGGGGGTTGAGCTTTAAGGTTTCAAAAGCCCACAAGCCCCAATCTCTCTCTCTCTCTCTCTCTCTCTCTCTCTCTCTCTCTCTCTCTCTGCCTGTGGATCAGGATGTAGCTCTCAACTGCTTCTCCAGCACCATGTCTACTTGCAGGCCAACGTGCTCTCTACCATGATGATAATGGACTACAATGGAAACTGTAAGCAAGCCCCAATTAAATGCTTTCTCTTTTAAGAATTGGTCCTGGTGTCTCTTCATAGCAATAGAACAGTGACTAAGACACAGAATCTCTCCGTGAACCTGGTGCTCACCAGTCCAGCTAGGCTGGCTAGCCAACAAGCCTCAGGGGTCCACCTGTCTCTCTTCAGTCCTGAGGTTACAGGCACACATCACCATGCTCACATTTAGGGTGAGTCTCTCTACCCCAATTACCATATGGGTGTCAGGGATTTGAACTCAGGTCCTCATGCCTCATGTGTGTCAAGCACTTTACCCACTGGGCCCTCTCCCCAACAGCATAATCTATAACTTGGAACCAACTTGTATTTTAGAATTCCCTCCTCCTAATAAAATAACAGCCGTGAAATAGCTGGTTTGAAGTGCAGTTTGTAGGTTTCCTCCATTAGCATAAATTCAAACCAGTTAAATCTAGCTTCCTCATTTGCATATCTCACCCAGAATCACCTTTGGCTGTTTTATGGCCCGGCACCCGGCAGGCTGGACTTGCAGGGATCCTGACTAGAAGGAAACACTCTGGAGCTGTGTAGAGTTGGGTTTGATGTCCTGTCCTGTTGCGTACCCACTGTGGTGGCTTCCAGATACCCCAACTTCTCTGGCTGTCCCTCTGTAAAACTGAGGGTCCTGCCACAGCCTGTGGGAAGGAGATGCAGTGAATACTACGTGGATGCTGGTTTTTTTTTCAATTCCTTCTCCTGTCAGTCAGGGAGGTAAGACTGCAATGACAAGCATGCGCGGGGTCGTGGTGGCTTAACAGAGGCTTTGTCCCTGCAAAAGCCTGCTCCAATGCCACTCACTGTGGGCCTGCTAAGTCCAAGTTCTGTCCCCAGACACCTGGCACATATCTCAGACAAGGAACACATGTCACCTGACTTCCTGATGCCCCAGAGTGTGGCACGGACACGTAGGGAGTGATAAGCAGGCTCAGGCACTCTCTGTCATGGCTAGCATTGGTTGTCAACCTGAAGGGACTCAAGAGTCGCCTAGGAGACAGGCCTCCAGGCACACCTGTGAGGGATTGTCTATATTAGGTCAGCCTCTGAACATGCCGGGAGGAATTGCCCCCATTAGGTTAATTGAGGTAGAGAGACTCACCCTAAATGTGGGCGGTCATATGGGCTAAGGTCCAGGGCTGGAACAAAATGGAGGAATAGGGCTGAGAACCAGCATTTGCTGCCTTCTGTTTCCTGAGCAGTCACCTGGGACTCCCATCATCACGGCCTCCTCGCCCCGAGCTATGAGCCAAAATAAACCCAAAAACCAAAAAACAACTCTTCCTCAAGTTGTTTTTTTTCAGGTTTGGGGTTTTTGTTTGTTTGTTTTTTGGTGGGTTTTTGTTTTTTGGGTTTTTTTTTTTTTTTTTTTTTTTGTTTTGTTTTTTGTCACTGCAATGGAAAAATAACCAATACATTTCTTCTTCGTGAAAAGGTATCTGGGGGCCCAGATTATCCCCAGATCAGAGTTCAGGCTGCCAGAAGTACTAACAAACAGTCACATGTAGCCTCAGCTTTGCAAGAAGAGGCTTGAACAAAAAGAATCGTTTGAACCCAGAGTTTGATACAAGCTTGGGCAACCAAGTGAGACTGTTGTCTAAAGGCAGGGGCATATGAAATCAGGCTTCCTGCTCACCTAAGTGATGCAATTCCTCCAAATGTGGCCTCTGAAGAACCCCAAAGGGCATCTAGACCAGAATATATGAGCCTGGCCACACAACCCATCCTGCTGGAGAGGAGGCATGTGGGCCAGAGGATGCCAGGGGTGACAGCTCTGCTGGACCATCTGTGGTGGCCACTGTACCATCCCCTAGACAGGCTGGCTGTTCACATCTAGCTGTGGCTCCCTCATGCTGGCTACTCTTTCCTGCTGGGACATGCCTGGTGAGCAACTAGACAGACATCTTCCAGGATCCTGGGGAAGGCCCTGGCTATGGGCACTGGTCCCCAGGAGCCCAGTCAGCCAGAAATACACATGTGCCTGTGGCTGCAGAAACCTACCCGGCTGCTTATGCCACTCCACAGAGGCTCTGCTGCCACCAAAGCCCCATGGAGAGCCCCAGGCCAAGCTCTCAGCCTGCTCTTCTGACATTTAAAATGACTCTGTCACCTGTGGTCGGTGCCTGGGACTGAGTGTTCCCAGATTCTCAGCATCTTGTTCAAGGAACTGAAAATAAAGGCGCTCGGCAATTGCAAAGCAGCAAGGTGACAGCGCCAGCGCCAATCAGATTTGCTGCAAGTGAGCTACAAACAGCCCAAGTGAGAGAATATTGAAGGCCCCTGGTTTAGGGTTGCCCTTTATGGAGTTCAGGAGAAAGAAAGATGAGCTGGTTGCTAGGGGACACTTAGCAACAGTGATTCTCTATGTTGATTGACAAGTTTGGGTTCTGTAACCTCTTCCTACTATGCTTGTCCCTTCCTCATGATGTATCTGATTTTTAACCATATGCATGCCCAATTATCCTCAAGCATAAGATGGCACATGTGGGCCTTCATCAGAGGACACAGTTTGTCTTGCTGAGCACCCAAAATCAGTCTAGTCTCCATGAGTCCAGTACCAGATATATCTGGGAATATATTTGAATAGAAACTAGCCACAAAAGGAAGTGTGTGTGTGTGTGTGTGTGTGTGTGTGTGTGTGTGTTAGCGGTGGGGTTATGTTTGGTGTGGTGTGGTGTGGTGTGATGTGGTGTGGTGTGGGTGAGCGGATGTGGGTGTATGTGCAGGCACAAACATTCCACATTGTGTGTGTGTGTGTAGGTCAAAGAACAACTTTCAGGAGTCAATTCTCTCCTATCATATAGGTCCCAGGATCAAATCAATCATAGGTTGTCAGTCTTGATGGCAAACATCTTTACCTGCTGAGCCATCTTATTGGACCATTAAAGGAGGAGTTATTGGTGATTGTTGAGGAAATATATTCCATTGTTTGGAGTGGGGTGAATATGCAGCTCAATGCAGGTATAGTCTTAGATCTTAGATTACCAAGTACATTTTTTTTAAGAAGGGTCGAGTGTATAGTCCAAGCCAAGTGGAGGTCCAGGTTGCAAGCTATTCCCTATGCTTGCCCACCTCAATTCTACTACAAGTTGGAGTTGTTGTCAAAAGCAATCTGATTGGATAGAAATCCATAGTCACCCCAAAATCAAGAAGAGACCAAGAAAAAGGAGGCAGCTTGACCACCGTCACAGGGCACAGTCCCACTTACTTGCAGAGCTGTTTGACACCCAGGACCTACAAAAACAGTGAGTGGCTACCCTGTCATGCCAGCAGCTGGAACACTGGCACTGTGAGATGAAGAGCCAGATAGATGTCACATGGTCTTGGGTCCTGTAAGGGGTCACACCGGTTGGAAGCCAAGTGCTAGAAAATGCAGGAGGTGTGTGGAGAGGCCAGCAGCCAGCTCTGTGTTCCACTAATATGTGGTATCTCCATTTACCTGGGTGACACACTCACTCACCATCCCACTCCCATGTCCACACAGGATACACGCTTCTCCACCCCATGGATTTACATAGAAGGTGTTGTACACTAGTCACCACTGAGGTCCAGGGTAGGCCAGGCACCAATCTGAAGTTAAGTGTGGGACATGGGCAATGCTGCCCTTATGTTCATGGAGATAGAACACGAAAGGAACCAGGCAATTAGGGGAACAACCATTCTGCCACTGTCATAGTCCTCAAGAAACCTGCTTTCTCTTGCTCCATGACCCAGCATGTTTCTGAGCATCTACAGGCAGCCATCTTGCCTACCCTGTAACAGCCGCTTTCCCAACTGGCTTCCTCCTGGCCTCCCACTCAGGCAGCCCTCAGGGGTCCCCATTCCCCATCAAAGAGCCCCTGTCTGAGCCTCAAGTAGAGCATTGAGAGATCCCTACACCGGCTGCCCAGGCAACCACAGCTCGCTTGGCTTGGCTGGGCACATGGACTTCCCCAAATCCAGCTATTTCCTGTCCCTAGGCTGCCCCCCTCCCCACTGCCTGACCACAGGGCACAATCTCACCACACAGCATCAAGGTTCCAGGCCAGCTCTGGGGGCAGGGAGAGGGGAGGCAGGAGGTACACCCAGACACCTCTTGGTCCTTGGAATCCACAGTTTGGCCCAATGGTCCTATGGTGATAGGAAGCAAAGCCAGTTCTCTTCTGACCTCTGATCTTGCCACACCTACTACTTGCTGGAACAGGTTGGGGTCGAGGTAAGCAGATATTCACATGGAGCTTTGCAAGACTTGAGCTCGCACAGGCTGAGGCACTGGCCCATCCCAACAACCCTCACTTGGGACTGGAAATAAAAGACCCTCTTCTAACCTGAGTGCTGTGAGACCTTAGAAAAGTCACTTGGCATCTCTGGATCTCTCTGAAGTTCCCTTTCCATTGTTGTTAGAGTCACACATTATTGCTGGGCACTTGTGAATCTCCTATGCCCCATGCAGCTAAGGTCATAAGCAATGCCCATGGAGGCTAGCAAGCAGGTTGAAGATTGAACAAGATTCTGGCCCCAATGTTGGCAGGTTAGTGAGGATTGTTCCCTCCCTGGGTTCTTGCAAAGCCCTCAGGCTTGTAAACAACCTGGCTACTGGCAGAGAGTCAAGTATCCCTCATGCAAAGAGAGCATCAAAATCGATCAATCCTAAAGCCCCCTTTTAAAATCCCCTACTGCCCCAAAGCTATATATTTTCCATGATGTGCTGAATAAAGGTCATCATCACTGGGCTGGAAAGGTGGCTCAGAGGTTAAGAGCACTGGCTGTTCTTCCCAAGGTCCTGAGTTCAATTCCCAGCAACCACATGGTGGCTCACAGCCATCTACATTGAGATCTGCCCGGGGAAATATATGTAGAGCAAATACTGTATACATAATAAATAAATAAATAATGAAAAAAAAAAGGTCATCATCACTGTTGTCCCTTTTACTTTCACGAGACCCACCGATGCTTGCCCTGGCAAGCCCTGATCTCACTGCTAGCCGCTGCCCCATGGGATCCACTGCGTCCCGCTGGCTGGGCTCCTGACTCTGCTCCTGTCTCTTTGTGGTGCCCTGTGCTGCTGCCAGAACTAGGCTATTAAGCTGTTTTGGTAAACAGTTTAAACTAAAAAAGCTAAGACACTTTTAGGACAGCAAGGTTGTCCTAAACATGCCCAAAGTGTGGGAATTGGAACCTTGGGCCTCAGCCGAAGTGCACACTCTTTGGCTACCCTGTAAATTCCTCCATCCCCCATTTCACCGGCCCTGACCCTGAGACCCAGAGTGAAGATGATACGACATGTTACCAGTTGCTTGGGGGTCTGATAAAAGAGCAAACAATACACGATGAAATTTTCCATCTCCAGGAAGCCCTGTCGGCACCTGAGGCTAGGATCTTTGCTCTTTGCTTTTTTTTTTTTTTTAATAATTTATTTTTTATTTCTTCAAGTTACATCTCAATCACAATCCCCTCCCTACTCCCCCCTCCAGTCCCACCCTTCCACCCTCCTCCCCCTCAACCCCCCCATCCTCTTCCCTTCTTCTTTTTTTTTTTTTTTTTTTTT
>CAJQZJ010001750.1:13386557-13418340 GCA_907164525.1 Lophiomys imhausi | reverse complement strand
GGATGGATGGATGGATGGATGGAGATGGATGGATGGATGGATGGATGGAGATGGATAGATGGATGGATGGAGATGGATAGATGGATGATGGATGGATGGATGGATGGATGAAGATGGATAGATGGAGATGTATAGATGAATGATGGATAATGGATGAATGGATGGATGGATAGATGAAGATGGATAGATGGATGATGTATGGATAGATGGATGATGGATGGATGGATGGATGGAGATGGATAGATGGATGGATGGAGATGGATAGATGGATAATGGATGAATGGGTGAATGGATGGATGGATGGATGGATGGAATCTTAGACTATTGGAGCTGATATTGTTTACATTTCTTCTGGTCAACAATCTTCTTACAAGTACAGAGGCCCACAGAGGAAAAGGAGCTGTCCCAAGAAGCACATCAAGAGAGTAGTAGTCCTGGTATTTGACCCTCCATCAGGCTCACCTTGAGGAACATCTTGGAGCTGCTGTTCTCCACAACCGAATTCATGTACTTCATGAATCTGTAGCATGTCCACACGCACTTGAACATGTAGACCTGGAGGAAAGCCTGTTGAGGCTGTGCTCTGCCCACCACCCTTCTGCTCTTGCCTGAGAGGCTCTGGTTAAATGTTAGATGCCGCCACACTCACTCATCCCAGAATTCAGCATCCAGCAGCAGCTCAGGTACCCCACCCATTCTGGCTTTGGGCTTCCTCACATGCCAGCCTAGCATGCTCCAGAGACTGGCCTTCCTGATGGCCACAGTCACCATGCAGAAGGGCTCTTCAGGTTTCTGATCTGGCTTCCAAGACTCCCTGGACACAGCCAGACACACCCTACTCAGCCATCTTGAGTGACAGGGAACTCACCATCCAAAAGACCCCACTCATCTTGAGACAGAGCACAATGGTGGGAAGCGCCTCTTTAAAATTGCCTCTGAGCTAAGCATGAGGGCACATGCCTGTGATCCTGGAACTTGGGAAGTGGAGGCAGGAGGATTAGGAGTTCAAAGTCAGCCTGAGCTACATAGAGAGCTTGAGGCCAAGCTGGACTACATGAGACCCTGTCTAAAAAACAAAACAAAAGCCCCTGATACATTGTTGCTTTTACACAATAGTGTGTATAACCTTAACCCATGGGGCTAAAGTCTAACGTAGGACAGCACACAGACCTGGTGTCACAGGAGCTGTATGCTGGGCCCAGGCAGGTGAGTACACGTAGCTTCACAGACCCGCAACCTCTACACAGAATGTCCCGGAGGATGCTGAGCCAAGCCAGAGGAACTGAGGCAGGATCGCTAGGGAGAGCTTAGAAGCAGGAGGGGACCACAAGCACACCCCATCCTGGCTCCTCATGCTCCATTATGGGGAAACCTGAACCACAGCACAGCACTAACCATGCCCACAGAACCATGAGGGTACAGGGCCCACTCACCTTCAGGATGAGCACAGTGACAAAGGCCACCGAGAAGATGATCATTGTGTTGATGAACTGGCTGCGCGGCATACCCTCCTGGCTAGGGAGGTAATTCTGCAATGACACAGGACCACACCAACACCTCAGCCCTGGGGGCTCTAGTCCCCCACCAGGCAGGTCACACACATACACGAGAATACGTACACATATACACATACACACACATATGCACATGCACATACATATCACACACACATTCACACTCTGTCTGTCTATCTATCTATCTATCTATCTATCTATCTTGGCAACTCAGGGAAATGAATGCAGCTGGTACCTCCCAGGCTGGGGACCATGTCATCTCCTCATTAGATGGTTTTAGCTGCTGTTAGGAGCCACCTAGTCCTCAAACACCTGGCAGGTCACACTCACCACCACTAGGGTAGCTCCAGCTGGCACCAACTTTTGGGACACCAGGTACAAGAGGCATCACCTCTGTGCAAGGATCAGGTACACCCACACATTCTGCCTGCCTGTCTGTTTGCTGAAACAGTCTTGCTTATGTAGCCCAGACTGGTCTCAGACTCACAGAAATCCTCCTGCCTCGGTCTCCCAAGTGCTGGGATTTCAGGTAATTACCACCACACCTGGCTTCCCACACATCCTTTGATTCTCCTTCTTCTGAAATATGGAGCACTGGCCTCTTCCCTGGAGGATGGGTTGGACTCATTCAGGACAGACTGTGAGCTTTCAGAAGCAGTCAGCCAGATGCCAGAATGTAGCCATCACTAGTAATCCCTCCCAATACCTCCACTGAGGAAAGCTGGCAGCCACGCCCTGAGGATGCTCAGGCTGCCCAACTTAAGGTCACCACCATGAGGAACTGGGTAGGTAGGGGATCAATCCTGCTGCAAGGACCCCTGGGGGAGCAGATCATTCACCACCTCCCTGGCTGACACACTGAATCAGCAACTGAACCACCAAGCAAGCCACCCCAAAGTTCCTGGCCCTCAGAACTGTGATACAACCTTGTCATTTTAAGCTACTGTGCTTGGGGACAGTGAGTTAGACAGCAGTAGACACTTGGTGTCATTCCTACAATGCAGTTCCCAGGGCAGGATGCTGTGTGGCCAGCTCATCACAGCCAGGACTCCTTTCACCCTACAAGCTTCTCTCTGACAGTTGCTCCCCAGTGTATCACTCACACATGAGTCTTCCTCCTAGGAAACCCAGCCTCCAACCCTGACCCCGCCCCCCAAGCAGGGGAGGACGCACAGCCAGGGTGTGGCCTAGATCTCCACCAGGACTCACCATGTGGTTCATGGACTTGAAGTTAAGGTAGGTGGGCACTTCCATATAGGAGCTGCACAGTGTCAGGATGCTCAAACAGAAGTCCAGAAGCTGCAGGGTCATCAAAGGGACCTTAGAGGGACCCTAAGGAGAACCAAGAGGAAGCCTGATGATCCATGACTGGGACACAGAATGGCCCTCTCCATCCCCTCATTGACTGTCCTCAGAGAAAGGATCATGTGAGGCTCACATCAGGGTATGATCTGCAGAGCTGGGGTCACAACAGGGGTCTTCTAACTCCCTGGGACCCCGCCCCCACCTTCTAGCAGCCCAGCCCTTCAAGGACCAGAAGTGAGGGGGATGTGAAAAGCAACTGACAGAGCTGTGTGTATTGTGGCCAACTAAGGCCACCACGCCATGCTTTTCCTTGGTGGATGGTCTTCATTCCTTGGTCTTGACCATCCAAAGGATTCCAAAGGAAGAATTTGACTAGGGCTGAGCCTTGAAAAGGCACCACACCCTTCCCTCTGTGTAACCCAGGGTAAACAGGCACCTCGCCAGGCTCCAAGGCTTGGAGAGAAACCGTCATCTGGGGCTGGGGCTGCTGCCCTGTGGTAGCATTACACCCTGGGTTCCAACCCCATGACACCCTCATTTGGTCCTAAGGCTTACCTAGGAGGTACACTGACAGACATAGCATGCAGAGGAGAGAGCCTGGGGATGGTTTGCAGGGATTAGGGGCCTTGTTGAAGGATATCAAGGAGGAAAGGAACCCTGACCTGGCCAGCCTGCCTAGGCTAGGGTCATGCACACAGGTACTCACGGTCCGCGGCCGGACAAGCTTCAGGTAGGCAGGCAACTCGATGTAGGAGCCCAACAGTGTGAGCAGACACAGCAGGAAGTCCATGATTTGAAGGGACAGGAAGGGAATCAGGTACTTCTCCCGGTTCTAGAAGACAGGTCCACTCTGTCAGGATGCCCCTGACATGCCAACACTCCACAGTGCTGTCCTTATGCATCCTGTTTCCACTCTGGCTATCACTGATTCATAAAAATTCCTTGCTGTGAGTGACACTCTGGGGACTGGGAGAGGAGCATCTTGGTGTCTCAGAAGACACCAGGGAAAAGGCTCCATATAGGGGCTCTGTTATGGTTTTTATTTTTATCTGTCTTTCAGTTCTTGAAGACAAGAACTCACATATTTTAGGCTGGCCTCAAACTCCCTATGAAGCCAGGGGTGAAAACTTTGAACTCCTAAGTCTCCTGCCTCCACCTCCAGAGTGCTTGGATTGCAGGTGTGCACCATCATGCCCTATTTGTGCGGCACTGAGGATTGAACTTAGGACCTGTGTATGCTGGGCAAGCACGCTATCAACTGAGCCCAGAAAAGAGGTCATGAGATGGGGAAGTGGTGGGAAATAGGGGGTGTGGTTACAGGTCACTGGGGGTGGGCTCTAGACTTACCCATGACCCCCTTTTCTCCTCTCTCTCTCTCTCTCTCTCTCTCTCTCTCTCTCTCTCTCTCTCTCTCTCCCCTTCCTGGATATCATGAAGTGAGCAGCTTTGCCAGCCATATGCCACCTCCTCCCCAGAACTGTGATGTTCTGCCTCATCTCACACCCAAAGAAAGAAAGCCAGCACACCGTGGGCTGGAAACACAAGCAAAAGTGAACCCTCCTTCTAGACGAGTCTCTCGGGTATTTTTGTCCCAGTAATGGAAGGTGGGTAACAGGCTCTGAGAGCAGAACCTGAATTATTTCTTTCTCATGGACCCACAAGGTAGAGCATGGTGTCCACTCTACAGAGAAATAAAACATCCTGGAGAGGGACTTCAAGATAGATCCAGAATTTGTTAGGTGAGGGGACTGGGCACAGGACCAGAGGCAGAGGCACCAGCAAGTAGAGGCCCAGGGAAAGGAATCTGTCCTGGGTAGTAGCTATCTTCCTCCAGGTGGTCAAAGCCAGATGTGACAGGCCCTGGGAAGAGGACTTAGGAGGTCAGTCATCGTCTCTCTCCATTGGAACCCAGCATCCATGCATATATACTCCCCGAAAAGCTAGTCTCCTGGGGGTCTCATGGTTATCTAAGCCACTCAGAAGTGACCAAGACACCTTGTCTGAGTCCTCAGGGACCCCTGTTCTCCCTTTTTAGCTGGACACTGAACTTCTGCAGCAGCCTCACAGCGACACCTGGGAAGGAAGGTTCCCAGATATGGCTGGGGGTAGGGGGCAGGGAGTGAGACACTCCAAGCCAGCATTCAGCTGCCACCTCTCTGCTTAACCAGCATCCCCACCATCTGCAGGGCAGGACTCTTCCCAGGTGGCCAAGTGACAAAGTCGACTTCCTACCTCCCTGGAGGCCATGAGACAAATGGCTCCTGTTTTGCAGGAAGTGGCGTCACAACCTGACTCAGTCTCCCCCAGATTTCCTCAAGTCACCCCAACTCTCTCTAGGTCTGTCTGCCTTCCCTAGTGCAAGCTTACATTCCCAGGATTTCATGAGCAAATGTACCTCTGCAGTGGAGGCAGGGCGGGGTTGGGGACTCTTGTCCCCAAGGACAAGCCCAGTACTGCCCCTCTCCTATATACATACTATTGTCCCCCTTCCTCTTTTATCTCAAATCTCCTAGCCCTACTCATAGCCTACGGAACACAGATCTATGAGTACCCTACCACCATAAACCCCTTCTGATGACCCAGCCCAGCCCTTAGGAGGTCACAACCTGAACCGGACTGAAGGTGACAGACTATGGAGTCCTGTGGGGAACAGCATCTATCCCAAATGAACATGTGAAGATCTATGGGGTGTTCAGGACAATAGGAAGGTGTCTGCTCCTGGCCCCTCCATCCCTGAATCTGGCCCCTCCATCCCTGCTCCTAGCCCCTCCATCTCTGCTCCCAGCCCCTCCATCCCTGCACAGGCCTCACCTTGACCACTCCGAACAGTAGGCTGATGCTGATGGCGAAGAGTACTCCAATGAGCAGGAAGCTGGAAAGCAGGTCGGCTGCAGAGCAGGGCAGAGACAGAGGCAAAGCCTGAGTGGGTTGGTTCCAGAGACCAGGCTTTGGGAACTGCTAATGTGGGGCCATGAGTGTGAACAGTGAGGCCTGGGACCAGACCAGGGTGATAGAAGGCTGGCCTTCCTCACCCAGGTGAGGGCTGTGACTAGCAGAGGGAGAGACTGGTGGACAGGACATGATGTGACCAATATGACAGAAACGCCATCTTCCTGAAGCTCAGAGTCTGAGAAAGCCCCTAGCACAATGGGGGAGAGCCTCATTTGCATGTGAAATACCCGAGGCTCCTAAAGATTCAGGGGTGCACAGCAGTCCAGGGAAGATGGCAGGACCATGTACCCTAACCATACCCTGCCCACAGGTCCCCTCCCAACCACCACTGTCCGTCCCAGATGTACCGATCCTGAGGTATGGCATCTTGGAGAACCTGCAGGAGACTTTGCCTCGGGCCACCTCCACCATGTGCTCAGTGAACAGCAGTACACTCATGACCTGGGAGAGAACAGGGTACCAGTGAGTGGGGCCACCACCCAAGCAGGGTGCTGTCAAGGAACTGGAGTGACACCTTGCCAAGTCAGAGAGCATCCTGGGTAAACATATAGTGTTCAAGGGCCTCATCCTGGCCCTTCCTCTTCACTGCTGTGTGACTGTAGACAGTTGACTTGACTTCTACCTGCCTCAGTTTCCTCATCTGTGAGGAGGCACAGGTGGGACTCAGAGGGACACCTTGTTTCCAGGAAGCATTGTCTCTCATTGCTGAATATCAGGTGTCCTGACTGAACCCTTTCCCTGAACCCCAGTTCAGGACTGGCTCTGGCTCACATAGGACCTTGGTCATCACACCCAAGCATCATGGCGCCTCAAGTCCTTGGACCATCAGCAGAGTGCACTGTGGGTCCCAGTCACCACAGCTTCAGGGCCTCTGCTCTCCCAGCTACAAAGGAGCTGATAACACCAGCCTCCTAGGGCTGTGGGGAGCCAGACAGGACGACTACCAAACATGACTAACTGCAGGTGAGAAAGTTCAATCTGCACAACAACTAGGAGCGGGTGTGGCCTGCGTCTCATTTACTGTTGTGGTTGTTGCATTTAGAGAATGAATAAATGAATCAATCAATCAACCAATGGAGCCTGGCCCTTGGGGACCCTTACCAAGTATGAGAGGGATGGGAGAATTTTAATACTGTGTGCCCCAGATGCCAAAGCTGCAGTTTGAAAGGCTGTCAGGGGTCACATTTTGTTACACAATCCCCACCCCTTCAGACTCCTCAGCCTGGCCCTGTAGTCTGAGGGATGCTGCCATTCACGTCCTGGCAACAAGCCTTGTGAGTAGCCGGTGACCTGGGAAGTGGCAAGAAAGGACCAGGACAAGGTTGGTCCTCATAATCTGTCCCTTCCATAGACTAGGAAAACAAGGATCAGAGGTCCCGGAGCTTGTCCACGGCTTCCCAGCAGGCCCTCTTCCTGGAAACTTATACCAGGTCTTCACCCTCTGGATGTTCCCTGTGTTCTTTCTGGCCTCCTGGCCTTGCTGATTTGCTGGGCCCAAAGTGTTTCCCACACTGGGGGAAAAAAAAAAGTTTTCTGCTTAGCAGCAGGCTCAGTGTTTCTGAAGAGTACAGGGAGGGGTGAGTCTGTCCTCATTTGCCATGTGAGAGTCTGGGGCTCAGAGAGGGCAAGGACCAGCCTAAAATAACACATCAAGGCAACCCAGAAGTCAGCTCTGCAGGAAGGTGTCCTCAGGGCCCACTATCTTGCATTCCCCAAGAGAATAGTGGCTCCTGACATTACTGGCCCCACTGTGTGCTCAGACCTGAATACAAGTTTGGCAACAATTGCCTAGAGCCCAGCAAACAGGACAGACATAATGAACTTGTTTCACTGCCCAGACAATGGGGGCAGAGAGGAGGAGGGCTGGCTGGCTGGAACCATGGGATAAAACCTCATGCCTCAGTCCCCAATCCCAGGGGTATTCTCAGGGCTGGGGACCCTGCTCCACAGTCACCTGCCTCCTCTCTGGGAACTACCCAGAGCCCCTGGTTCTTGGAGCTGCAGACTATGGAGACCCACAGACTTCCTGGCTGTGTCACCTGTGGTGCTGGCCTCACCCTGACCCCTCCCACACCTTGGTTTTCACCATATGAAGGGTCTCTTCCACGGGCACCTGAGGCCACTGGCGTTGTTGAGGGTCACAGAGCAGAATTTCTGCATGGAGCAGGGCCCCACATCAATGATCTTCCACCCACAAAGCCTCTAGTTGCACAGCCCATCAGAGGACACTGCTCAGCCATGGCCACATGCCTCAGTGAGCGTCCCAGGTCCTGAGAAGCAATCAGCTCTTTCAGGGTAGCCATGAGAGGAGAGCAGACAGAAAGGGGGATTTCCAAGCCTAGCCTCCCCTTCTCACTGACCCTGGGCTCCACCTGGCTGCAGCCCTGAGACTCTCCCAGGCTGCAGGAGGCTGACTGGCAGTGTCCTGTCCTCTCTCCACAGTGGAGACAGACATCATTGAGTCTGATGTCCCCACCCCAGCATCCTCTCTCCATACGGTGACATTTTGTAGCTACAAGCTGTGCACCCTGAGTGACATTTTGTGGCTTCGAGATCTGTACCCTGAGTTAGCTGCTGACCTCTCTGGGTTTCGGAATGAAGACAAACACCTCCTCCAAGGTTGCTACAAGGGCCACAGGGCACATGGGGCACAGAGCTGGTGTATAGCTTGACAAGGACTGGATGCAAACATGAGAGGCACCACGTGAGGGAGAAGGCAGGCCAGTGGCTGGGGACAGGCGTGTTGACATGAGAAGGAAATGTCAGGCTTACAGTGACAGCCAGACTGATGGAAAAGGGCTGCATCACTGTCCTGAAGTCAGCCTGGCATAGGTGACAGTGACGGTGGCAGGACTGGTGAGGTGACAGTGACGGTGGCAGGACTGGTGATGGAGAAAACACCAGTGGCACGCTAGGGGACAGGAAGTAATGGCTGTGGTCACTGTGATGAAAGTACTGCTGGTGACATTGAGGACACGCATGGTAGATGTCGGGGCAATGTTCAGATGCAACGATGGGTGAGGGTGGTCGTAGTGGGCGGGGTGTTGGCATCAGACCCCTCACTCTGGGATCAAATAAGGCAGGAAAGGGGAAAGTATGGGGACCTAAGGAGGACAGGAGTCTCTCACTTCAGAGTCTTCTCGACACTTGTCACCAGCTGAGGATCAAGAGTTCCCAAACAGTGGGGCTAGAGAGATGGCTCAGAGGTTAAGAGCACTGGCTGCTCTTCCAGAGGTCCTGAGTTCAGTTCCCAGCATCCACATGGCTGCTCACAAGTGTCTGTAACTCCGGTTCATGGGGACCCAATGCCCTCTTCTGACCTCTGCAGGTGCACCGACATACATACATGCAGACAAAATGCTCGAACACAGAAAAAAAAAATTTTTTTAACAAAAAATCTCTTCAAAGCTGGGCATGGTGGCACAAACCTTTAATTTTAATCCCAGCACTCAGGAGGCAGAGGCAGGTGGATCTCTGTGAGTTCACAGCCAGCCTGGTCTACAAAGTGAGTCCAGGACAGTCAGGACTATTACACAGAAAAACCCTGTCTCGAAAAAAAAAAAATCACTTCAAAACAATTAAGAACAACTGCTTAAGGCCACTCACCCTTTCTGACTGTAAACCCAATTTTCTGGAACTCTCCCAAGAGCCCCATTATAGGGAAAGCCATATCCTAGGCCCCTTGTGCAGCCCTGGTTCCTCCTGGTTCTTCATTAGAGGATGCTAATCCCACCATAGGTACCTCAGGAGCCACCTACAAGCCACTCTTCAGAAAGAGAAAAGGGAAGTGGGGGATGTTTCCTAGCAACCCTTCAAGATGAACTTGAGAGTCATGCTTGGGCCTGTCCTCACACGTTAGCAACAGTGGGTCCTTGGTGGCACCCATATCCTTCCATCTTTGGCCCAAAGGGCAGATCAGCCCTGCCCTGTGTCCCACTGAGTGACCCAGGCCTTGAGAAGCCATAGAACGCTAGGCCTTTATGATAGATATTTATCCCTCCCTGTGACCCTCTACATCAGCTGCCCACCTGGGGAACCCAGGCCAAGTCATCTGGGAGGACACAGAGACAGGAGTGTCAGCAGCTAGAGGAAGCTCCCCTCCCCTTCCCTTGCTTCCTGTCACAGCTTATCAGGGTGGCCAGGTGGGGTCACTCCCCTAAAGGGCCATCTCCTCAGTGCCTCCTCAGGCTCCAGATAGCATCGTACATCCTGCTTGCACACTCCACTGCACCCAGCTGGCTCCCCCCACCCCGCTGCTGGTCCCCCCAGTCCTTGCTTCAGCACGATCAACCATCCCTTCCCACTGCCCGGACTCTCAATAAGGGCTCAGAAGACCCAAATGTGGTGGTGCACGCCTGGAACCCCAGCACCTAAGAGCTGCAAACAGGAGGAACCTTAGGAATTACCCTTGAATTCAGGGTTCTCCCTGGGAAAACAGAGAATTCAAGGCCAGCTATACTACATGAGACCCTGTCTCTAAGGAAAAAAAAGAAAAGAAAGGAAAAAGGGAGGGAGGGAGAGAGGGACAAACAAGAAAAATGAGAAGGAAAGAAAAAGAAAAAACAAATGAGAATCCCAGTATAGCCACAAGTGCCCTGTGTGGCCCCTACCAGGCCTCTTAATCATCTCCATGCCTCAGTTTCCCTAATACAGAGAGAGAGAGAGAGCAGAATCCTCCCACCTCAGGGAGTCATTGTGAGAAGAAAATGATGAGACATCTATCTACCACAAAAAGACAGTGACCCGAGAAGATGGGCGGATCCCCACGAAACACCTGTGCATGAAGAAGCCACAACTAGAAGTCCCAGACCCGAAGCCACCCAGGCAGCGCCTTTCCTTTCGGGGAAGCAGACAAACAAATACACCCAAGAGGTTCCCACTGGGAGACCCTGTGCAGCAAAGAGGAGGGCTGGGGGCCGAGGCTAGGGATGAAGCTCAGGAGTCTAAGGCCACGAAGAGACCGCCCCCGGGGAGCTCTAAGCTCCAAGCTCCAAATCAGGGCAATCACAGGACAGGACAGAGGCTGGAGGGACACCTTAGGGGACGATTACTTGGTAAGAGTTGGTCACAATTTGAGACTGGGCTCTCTGTTTCTAGGAGTAGTTAACGGTTCATAAAAATTGAAGCCACGAGAGACAGGCTGCCGCCTGCTGCATAGCGTCCTCGGCACTTAACGAAGACGACGCAGGCCAAGCCAAAGTCACGTCAACCTGCAAGCCGGACCACGGAGATGTAGTGCGCAGGATCTGGGGACAGGAGGAGAGCTCAGGGGACCCAGGGGCTCAGAGAATTCTTAGAGGAAGGGAATGTCCCTGGAAACATACTCAGTCATAGCAGATCGCACAAAGGAAAAGACAGAATGTGAGCCCCCACCCAGGAAACGGAGGCACCCCTCTTACAAACAGGATTGGAAGTCATCCAATCTCACCATGAGCACCCCACCCCTCTGCGCCCCTGTAAGCGACAGCAGTATGTGGGCTGGGGAAGGAGTGTGGGGCAGGCCGGGAGCACAGTGATAGGCAATCTCTCCATGAGAAGTCAGTTAGGACTCAAAGGCCCTGAGAGCAGCAGAGCTGAACAGGGTGGTTGACACTGGACTCGGTTTACCACAAATGGCTCAGGACATGCTCCACCCAGGGGCACTGGCAGCCAGTTCTAGCCATCTGAAGATCCCCTCCCCAGCAGGGCTGCCCACCGGAAGAGAAGACAGGAGTCAGGGCTGCCCAAAGACACAAGAGCCAGAAATGGAATTCCAGGTCACAGAATGGACAGAGTGACAGAGATGTCCTGGAGAGGCTCACCCACTAATCTCCCTTCATGGGCAGCCATGTTCTCCAGGCTCAGCCCATGGCCTGGTTGCTCATCTTCAACTTCCTGTATATCCACCCCGAGCAATTCCTCACACCACCACTTCCTATTTATCTTGTTAACTGAAGTTACCAGGAAAAAAAAAAAAAAACAACAACAACTTAAAACACAACAAATTAAACTACAAGACTGATTCATTAGATTCGATGTTTATAGAGAGTTAGAATGTTATAGATCCAAAGCCAGTGTATTGTAGGCTATCTTTAGCCCCTAAATGGCCATTTATCACCCATGACAGTGTCTAACCTAACATCTTTGTGACTATCGGATAAATCATTTCAGAATGCGCTAACAGACCCCAAGCCTCGCCCAGCCCAAAGGCTAAAAATTTCCAGATAAGCATCTGAGACCTGTGGCAGAGACTGCCCTGCTTGACTATGACATAGCATTTCCATGAATGCTTTTGAAAGTCTGTTGACTAACGACTTTCTTTGTTCTGTTTCTATAAATAAAAAATGTCACAAACCTGTTATCACGTTAAGACATGGTACCGGGGTAACCTGAACATGTGTGCCCGGGTTACAGTCGCTCGTGTTTGGCTCCAGAGCCAGCTGTTTCTTATCACCTTTGACATGGAAACTGTATGCTTCCCATCAGTCATTTTCAGCCCCCAATAACAGCAGCGAGTGTTATGATAGCTGTAATTATTAGGCACCTACTGCATGCCAGGTCCTCCCCCTGAATGCTAGCATGCCCTCTCTCACAACCTCCCCTCAGCCCTCCAAGGCAGGCTCTGTGGTGCAGGTGATGTTGAAACTGAGTCTTGACATGTGTACTCTGTGTCTAAGGATATGGCTGCTGGGAGTGACAGCCCATGGCTACCAGAAACACTGCCATGTCATCGTTGCCCCCCCCCCCCCCCTGGAATCAGGAGCCCAGGCTTTTGTCTTGTTTGTTTGTTTATCTACCATGAGCCAATTAACCTGTCCCCTTAGCAACCCTGTTTGGCTCCCCTGTGCTTCAGTCTCCTCTTCTATAGAACTGAGGGTGTGGAGGCAGCTGCCGCCTGGGGCTTACACTGGGACAGTCACTTCCCAGGCAACAGGGGGGAACCTGAGGCTCTGTCCTGAGGTCCCCGGGATAGGATTGGAGCCATGTACCCCTGGCTGCTTTCTTGGGGTTTGGAGCCCCCTTCTAAGGCAGATAGGTCTCCTAGGAGACTCAGGCTCAGAAACAATCCCCTGTACAAGGCCACTGCTCTACGCTGAGAATAAAAGCCTTGCTTCTTTGGGTCACTGTGGCTGGGTGAGCCTTGGCCTGACACCAACCAGCCCTCGTTAAGTGCTAGCAGACAGGTGCCCTGGTGTGTCCCTGGTCATGCCCCTTTCACAACAGGGGGACCCTCAGGCAACATGCCCAAAATAGTGTGGAGGAGGGGCCAGGACCCTGGCCTAACCCTGCTGGCCTCTCCACAGCAGGAAGGACACAACAGAGGTGGCCAGATCTTGCCTCTTTCCAGCCTAGGATATTAAGTAAGAAGGTGACAGGTCCTCGGGCCTTGGCTGACACTTTCCCTATGGGACCAATGGGGCTGATTTTTTGATCCCTGTTGAGCACTTGAGTTTTCAAAAGGGGAATGACCTGTGTGGTCGGTTCCCATTGCCAACCAAGGACAGTCACTCAGCTACTAACACACCTTCCGTGTTACCCAGGACTACCAAGCTCAAAACATCAAAAGAATCACCCTTGACACAGAGAATATTAGCCTCCATTAACAACTGGGAAAACTGAGGCCCAGACAGCAAAGATAGGCACCTGTGTGCCCAAGGCCATGTCTCCAGTGAGTGACACACATTGAGTCACAGCCCACAATCTGAAGTCAAAGAAGGAAGCCTGGAGGGCTGAGGCGGGCAAGTCAGGTGGGCTTCCTGGAAGAGGAAGTTTCCTTGAAGATTCCAAGAAAGAAAAATGAATCCCAGAAGACTGACAGAGGAGAGGGGCCTCGGCGACAGGCAAGCCACCCCAGCCAGGGCCTAGGAGTCCTGTTGTCCCTTCCCTGTTTGTCTCCATGCTCCACATGGCAGAGGATGTACCAACTGGTTCTATGTGTACCAAGCAGGGCTCCTCCAACATGATAAAGCTGCCCTGCTTGTAAACCAGACACAATGGTATCTGCCAATCACTGCCCAATACGCCAATAAGCCACTTACACGGCACGGCACGTTGGACTAGACAGTCGTCCCATGAGGAAGCTCCAGTACTTTGTGTGTCTAGTCCACCCTCCAGAAGGCAGAACTTCACTTCCAAATCCACATGTATGAGCTGGGCAAAGAGCCACCCCCTCCTCTCCCCATATGGAAAGGGGAGAAAGAAAACTTCACACAGAAGACGCCCACCAAGTGGTCAACGTCATGGTGACAAGTGATGTGGGTAGCACCCCCTATGCAGTGTCTAAGCACACTGCCTGTGCTCCCAGTGCAAAGGAGCCCGTGTTCATTGTGACAGACCACCAGGCCCACCCCAGTTTGGCATACTCCACAAAATGCCTGACAGAACTCCTCATGCCATACCAGTCATCAAATCCAGGAGACCCAAGAGCCCACTACTACCCAGAGGACCCCAAGGAGGATGGCACCCGATGTGAAAGGTCCCAGTGGCGCTCTGAAGCAAAAGAAAAGATAAGGACAGAAAGAGAAAGCAGTGTGTGGGTCCTGACAGGCAATTGTCACTGGTGTGCCCCACCGGCGTGAGACACGGGCAGTGGGGAGACAGAAGGACACTCAGAAGCTCTCTGCACTAAGTCTGCAGTTTTCTTTAGGTCAGAAACTGTCCTAAAAACAAAATGCTTTAAAAAGTAGTCTGTGTACTGAGCCTAGGGGTGCAGGCCTGTAATCCAGATGTTCTAAAGGCTGAAGCAGGACACACACAAGTTCCAGGGCAGCCTGAGAGACTTACAAGTCACTGTGTCAAAATAAAGGAGTGCTGGGGATGTTTCCCTAGTGGGTATGAGGCCCTAGGTCCCATCCCTTCCAGTGTCACAACAAAGGAAAGAGGAGGAGGCGAGAAACAGGGAGGAATGCCTTGTGAATATGGTAGTGGTGCACTCCTGTACACACAGTTCTGGGGAAGGCTAAAGCAGGAGAGTGAGTTCTAGGCCAGCTTGGACTGCATTGCAAGACCTTGTCTCAAAGACATAAAATAAAATAATGCTAATACAGAAAAGCAGGGTGGGGGGAATAGTCCTCAAGCTAATGACAGCCCATTCATTGTATCAGCCACGTCACTCTGGTTTCAGCTCATCCCTTCCCCAGATGGAATCTGCATAGGTTTCTCTGGTCACCACAGGTACCAGTGTCATCGTCCCCCCTCCCTGATATCAGGAACAGACCACAGGAACCCAGCATGAGAGCGCCAAGGGATTTTTCTACAAAAAGGTCTGCTGGTGTCTCTTTCTCCCTCCTTGTTTCCTGCTATCAACTTAGGATACCCAAGGCAGGACCACCCAAGAGGCCAGCTGGGGAGGGCGCTCTCACTTCCCCGTGTGCAAGCCTAGGAACCTGGGAGATCAGAGCACAAACCTGCTGGCCGGGTAGGATCTTCCCGTAATTGCACCCTTGGGTTCCATGAAGCGTAGCCTCATCTCTGGTGTCAATGGCCCAATTTAACCCTCCCCACAGGGGCCAAGTCCACAAATAGGTCTCAACGTACAAAGATGTCACCCATGGCTGGCTCCAGATGACGGCAACATGAGTGACTGGTACATCTGGTGGTGGCTTCTCTTTTTCTACCCAGATGTTTGAGGTCCTGTTGGCACACCTGCCACCCACCTGCTGTGACAAAGGAAAGCCCCCTCAGCCCTTTACTTGTAGGAACGAACAAGGATCTCTGGCCAAGGGGGCAGGAAGATAAGCTATATAGCCTGGGATGGGTATCTGACTTCCAGGTTCCTCCTCTGCTCTTATGCCCCCTGTGGCTCTAGAATGTTCTATGGCTCTGCATGACTCACATATCACACAGTGGCTTTGCAGCCTGCACAACCACGGTCCACCTCTAGGGACTTGAATAGTGGCTAGGGGTGACTATGGGCACATACAACACAAAGAACAACTCAGCCGAAAATAATAGTGGAGCACCCGAGGAAAGGTTCAAAGTCTCAACTTCACCCAAAGTGCTTGTCACTTCCTCCTTCCCAACCTCCCCCAGCAGTCTCAGTAGGGATCTCAAACCAGGGTACACCCCACCTTGGCACACCAGTTCCTAATCCACACTTCCCCACCCACACTACAGCCAAACCCTGCCCTCCCTACCTGCGGCACTCCTTCCAGGAAGCCTTCCCTGATCTCTTGGCCCACAGTCTTGGGATCTCTATGGAAACAGGACATCATTCACCCATCCACAGCCAAGGAGCTTGAATGGCATGAACAAGAAGAAACCTCAATGGCCATGCTTTACAGCCTGCCACACTTATTTACTTTTTAGCATGTTTACTATATTCTGAGATATCAGACGATCAAACAGAACACGCTCCTCTGAAAGGAGCACAGACACCAGAGCCACCCAGAGCCACCAGAGCAATGAACGGGTCCCACACACCAGCCCTTCCCCCACTTCTGAAGCCACTTAGTGACCCCTCCCCCAAGAATGCTGCAACTGTCCGAGTTAGAAACCACCTATCCACAGCACCTTAGAAAGGGAAGCAGGACCCAAGTCAGGTTTTCCCAGAAGCTTAAGCAGCTGGTTTGAGCAGAGCTGGCATGAGGACCCTCGCCACACTCTTCCCAGAATGCTGTGCCATCTCAGAGATGACATCCTGAAAGACTCGATGCCAAGGCAGAGTGCCACCGCCTCTCTTGGCTGCCCTGCTGGCTGAGGCTGCTTGGGACAACCTCTGAGCTTCCCTCATGCCAGTCCCCAGATCAGCAGTCCTCAACCCATGGGTCTTGGCCACCATAGCAAACCTCTACCTCCAAAAAGCATTTACATTACAATTCATAACAGTGGCAAAAATCACATTTTTGAAGTAGCAACGAAAATAATTTTATGGTTGGGGAAACAACATGAGGAACTGTATTAAAGGGTCACAGCATTAGGAAGGGTGAGACCTGCTCTAGGTGGACAGGTCAGGACACACTCATAAAAAGGACCTGTTACATGCCGCCGTCCCTCATGGCTTATAGATACCAACGTCACCCACACAGCAGCCTCTCACATAGTTCTTATCATTCTCGCCTTTATATTTGATCTAAAGAAACAGGTTCAGAGAGGTTAAACAAATCACCAAAGGCTGGGAATGAGGGCCCAGGGAGGCACACACAAGAGCCTAGGGACAGAAACTGGCTTGCACCACCCTGCCTGTGGCCGGAAGCAGATGTCATCAGGCTCTACGCAGCAGCCTACGGATTTAGGCTGATTTTGAGGAAGCTCTTCCAGGCCCAGGAGAGCTGTTAGCCACTGTCTGAGTTGCTGAAGCAGGAAGGTGCTTGGGCCTCAGGGAGCTGAGTGTGGCTGGCGGGGGGCGGGGGTACGTGTATCTGAGCAAAATAGAACAGAGACCCCCAAGCTTGGACCACTCCAAAGGGACAGCCTTATATCCCTGGGGACTGTGGCTCCACCAGGGTCACACTGTGACAGTGACAGTGACAGGAGTCATGAGGTCATGCTGGCTGCACCAGCCAATTCCCCAAGCACAAAGCTTGAGCTGTCCTTGAAGGGAGAAGGCAGTGGCTTGACTAAGCTGTGAGCTGAGAGGAAGGGTTCCCTGGTTCCCTGGAAACCCAAAGGTGTAACCCCAGATTCCAGGCTAGGATAGGGTCCAGAAAGCCCTACGCCCAGGCCTATGTGGTACCTGACATCCTGGAGCAATCCCAATCTAAACTCCTCTCAGCTGTCAGCCTGCCTTTCTCTTTGCACACCTACAACCATAGAGACACTATTCTGCTCCATTCGACAAGGGGATACTGAGGCCCAGAGCAGCACATGACTTGTCCAGGATCCCACAGACAAGTGATAGGAAATAATCCCCCTGTTGGAAGGTCCCAGTGGGTCATCGTGCATACACACACACACACACCCCAAACACCCCAGCCACCCCAATACTCACTATATGGTAGATGGCCAGGGCTGTAGTGGCGACTCGGACATTGAAGCAACAACATGTCTGCCGGACTGGAGCGGCACGGGAGGCCATGGTGCGCTGTCCCCTCTTCTGAGGCTCTGAGTAAGGAGTCCTGGGCCCGCAGCAGGGAAAAAAAAAGAGGAAGCCGCAGGCTGCCCGCCTCACTTCCGCCTTGCTCTCCTCGGCAGGGGCCAGGTCTGTAAGTCTGGGGTGCAACAGCTGCAGTGGGGAGCGGGGACAGTCACAGCGGACCTCAGGGAGTCCTATGGGGCATCTTCCGCTCCCAGGGTCTCCAACGCTTAGCCAGGGCTGGGCTATACACTTATACACTCTCCTTCCTAGATGCCAAACGCCACCCTTAGAAGCCTGTTTCTAGAAAAAAAAAAACAGCCGGGCGGTGGTGGCGCACGCCTTTAATCCTAGCACTTGGGAGGCAGAGGCAGGTGGATCTTTGTGAGTTCGAGGCCAGCCTGGTCTATAAAGTGAGTCCAGGACAGCCAGGGCTACACAGAGAAACCTTGTCTCGAAAAACCAAAAAAAAACAAAAACAAAAACAAAAAAAAAATAAAAAAAAACAAAAACAAAAACCAGATGTCCAGAAAGTTCAAGACTTTGTCCCAAATCAAACGGTAGTTCTGACGGCAGGTTTCAAACCCAGGTCTGTCTGGTTATAAAAACAGCAGCTGTCAGTAAAACTGTTCCTTCCAGAGGCTTAGCCCCTTTACTCCTCACCTGGGCAGTTCCAGGGAGAGGTTATTCTTTTGTTTTGTTTTTTGAGGCAGGGGTTCCTTGTGTTACCCTGGCTGTCCTGGAACTCACTCTGTAGACCAAGCTGCCTCAAATTCACTCTGCCTGCCTCTGCCTTCCAAGTGCTGGAATTAAAGGTGTGAAACACCCCCTCCTAGGGGAGGTGTTATTTTTTTTTTTTTTTTTTTTGGTTTTTCGAGACAGGGTTTCTCTGTGTAGCCCTGGCTGTCCTGGACTCACTTTGTAGACCAGGCTGGCCTCGAACTCGCAAAGATCCGCCTGCCTCTGCCTCCCAAGTGCTGGGATTAAAGGCGTGTGCCACCACTGCCCGGCTGGGGAGGTGTTATTTTTAATCCCCATTTTACAGATGGAAAAACTGAGACACAGGACGAGGCCAATACTGCCATGCCAGCTAGTTTGAAAGAGAGTGGGGATTGGAACGGAGGCCAGCTGACTCCAGAGCTGTGGTTCTCAACCTGTGGGTTGTGACCTCTTCAGGGGTCCACCAGTCCTTTCATGGGAGTCACATATCAGATATCCTGCACATCAGATATTTACATTACAATTCAAACAGTAGCGAAGTTACAGTTATAAAGTAGCAACAATTTTATGGGGTCACCACAACTTGAGCAACTGCATTAAAGTGCCCCAGCATGAGGACGGTTGAGAGCTGCTGATCTACAGGGGCAGGTCCTCACAGCTCCACCGCCCCCTCATTCTGGGCGCTGAAGAATTGTCACCAAGCAAAGCACCAGGCACAAGTGCAGACCAGGCTCTGTAACAGGCTCTTTCTCTTGAAATCTGCAATCTCTGGAGGTGATCTAGGAGATCCCTGGCCAAATCCGCTTTGTGGGGTGCCCTGAAATAAGAACATGGGACTGTGTGTTCTTCTTCCTCACTCCCCAGGAAATGTTGGAATTAGTAAACTTGAGACTCTTCCCTGACTTCTCAGAGGATAAATGACCCACCCTGCGATAAAGGAAGGGACATAAAGCCCCTGCTTCAGGCCTGTGGGAAGTCCCAAGCAGAGAGCCCAAGCAGTAGCCACTAAGCCCCTCCTCCTGTGACATCACGGAGTTTGGATTGGACACCACAGCAGCTCATCATTTTTTTTCTTTTCTTTTTTGCCCCAGGAGAGATTATATAAGGCCCTCAGCATCCCCATCTTGAAAAGGGTTGTCCTGTCCAGGCAACAAAACCAGGCAGGGTGAGGACTGGGGAGATCACTTAATTAAGTGTTCACATCACAAGCTTGAGGACCTGAGTTCCTGAGTTTGGATCACATATGTAAAAGGTTTGGCAAGGTAGCCCACTTGTAATACAGTAGGTGAGCTCTGGATTGAGTGAGAGAGCCTGTCTCCAAAAATAAGATAAAGAGCCATTGAGGAAGACACCCAGGCTCAATCTCTGGCCAATGCAGACACACAGAGATACACATACACAAAACTCCTGGCAGTCCTGGCCAATCCCTTCACTACTTCATTTGAAAGCCCGTTTCTTCTCCTTCAAAAGTCTTGTGGAGCCCTGATGGAATTGAGGACTAATGGTGTGGGCTCCAATCCTGACAGCCTCTGACTGGGTAAGTGGAGCAGCAGAGGAGCCAGGACCGAGGCCCGGAGTGGAACCGGGCAGTGCTGGGAGACCCCAGAGGCCACTGGGGATCCACATCTGATGGCTGGAAAGGCGATGGGGGAGCACGGATCATGATGAGGGACAGGTGGTAATATTACTGTGGTCTGGAGAAACAGGTGCAGAGCCCATTCCAAGGAGAAGGAATAAAAGCGTACCTACTTTGTGTAACTTCATTTTATATAATCTGCGGACAGACTTTTTTTTTTGCTTTTATAGTGATAAATTTATTTTAATGTGCCTTATAAAAATGCATATAACCAACCCATGAATTCTCCACAGAACTTGGCCTCTCTCAACTGCTGTTTCCACCCTGCAGAGGCTGCATGCAATGCAGATGGGTCACAGAAAGCGTCTGTTGCTCCCCCCCCGCAGCCCCACCCACACCTCCACCTACACCCTGCCAGAGGGCTTCAAGGAGGCAGAGATGAGATTTGAACCCTGGTCTGCTAGATCCCAAACCCTGGGTTGGGTTGCAAGGACCCCACAAATACACACACTCCCTCGCTGCACTGGCTACCTTCCAGGTCCTAGAGTCCTATGGAGTCCCTTGCTCCTGGCTGGGTCACTAGCCTCCAGAGGCTAATGACTACCTGGTGGAGGCAACACTGCCCTTTGTAATGAACCTGACCTGTTCTTTTCCTCCCAGGAACTGTGGAGTGGGTAATCATCTTCTAAACCAGACCCTACCCAAGGCACCATTGTTGGCAAGACAGAGTACCCCACAATACCCACCTGGTAACCCTACTACCTGCACTTGTTTTACACAGCAAAGGGACTTCTGGGGTGGAGAGCGGGTTACAGATCAGATGGCTCTCATGTCATCACATAAGCCCTGTAAGTGAAGGAAGGGAGCAGGAATCAGCAAGATAGGAAGGTACCACAGGGCTGGCTCTGAGGGTAGAGGACGGGTCCATGAGCCAGGCATTGCAGGCTGGCTTTAGAAGCCAGAAGAGACAGAAAAGGGAATCAGCGTGTGAGGGGCCCCTGTTCTCTGAGCTTAGCTGTGGGGACCCATCTGGACTCCCAGCCTCCAGACTGTAAAACAACAAACTCCTGTTATTTGTGGCGGCTTGCTCTTCAGTAGTAGACATTAATATACCTGCTCCATATCCCACGGTCCCCGTCCACACAGCACAAAAGCCACCCTCCACATCCATATGCATGGAGCCCTCAACTTCCTGGCTGTGACTGTGGTTGGGTTGCGATGGTCTATGAGCCTCTGTTTCTTCATAAAGGACAACCCCTACTTCCGAGGTGAGAATTAAAAATGTGCAGTGGACAGCAACACAGATTTCTCCTGAGCACTCTGTCTTTTCCCAGTGGAAATGGAAGGTCTGAGTTTCCTCCCACCATACTTGCACCCTCCCTGTTGGCCAATGGAACCCTGGGTAGTTCAGACCATCCGCTGTCACCAGGGTTAGGAGGAACAGAGGGCAGGCTCCAATCTGCTCACAAAACTGTCCTTTCACCAGGTCTGGTGGAGCAGATCTGTGATCCCAGCTGCTCAGATGGGTCACAGAAAGCGTCTGTTGCCCCCCACCCCGCAGCCCCGCCCACACCTCCACCTACACCCTGCCAGAGGGCTTCAAGGAGGCAGAGATGAGATCTGAACCCTGGTCTGCTGGATCCCAAACCCTGGGTTGGGTTGCAAGGACCCCACAAATACACACACTCCCTCGCTGCACTGGCTACCTTCCAGGTCCTAGAGTCCTATGGAGTCCCTTGCTCCTGGCTGGGTCACTAGCCTTCAGAGGCTAATGACTCCCCGGTGGAGGCAACACTGCCCTTTGTAATGAACCTGACCTGTTCTTTTCCAGCTGCTCAGGAGGCTGAGGCAGGAGGATCAAAAGTTCAAGATCTGTCTGAGCTACACAGTGAGTTCGGGGCTAGCCTTGGCAACTTCGGGAGACACCATCTCATAAAGAGAGGCCCCGGGGGCGCAGTTAAGTGGCAGAGTGTGTGGGTAGCAGGTGTGGCTCTGGGTTCCAGGCCCAGAGCTGCAAAAATATAATAAATCAGTAAATAATATAATAAAAGTGTCTTTGCAAATGTGAGATTTTTGAGAACCTAGCACATCATCCCTCCTAAGGAGAGACTGCACTCCTGGTGGGGGTCCTGGCTCCATGGCCTGCCATAGTCTGCTGCCGTCTAAACAGATCTTTGCCTTGGAGGAGGAGTGCTTGCCACTTTCTCTGTGGGGGGCCAGAGCCGTCTCAGATCATCCTTCTCCACCCACATGCTGGGAGATAAAAATAGCCCTCACAGTTCCACCAGGTTTCACATTTAAACAATTCAGATGCTGCTATCTTCTATGCCATCTCCATGTGGGACCTTCTGACCCGCCATTGTCACTGTTACCTGTTCTGTCCTTGATTGAGCCTTCCCATAAAAGCCACCCCCAGCTCCAGCTGAGAAAGGAAAGCAAGAGGGGTTTTGGTGTATTCTTGGCTGCCCTGGGCCAGAGGCAGGATACACAACAGCCCAGCAGCGGAGTCTTCTAGAAGGCAGGCCCCCCTTGGAGACTGTGTGGGAGGTTGTGACTGGGACAGCTCTGGGAAATATCAGAGGCATCTTCCAACCCGAGGGTGGCTACTCTGTGGTCTTCTACCTGCTCAGAAGTATTTTGTTGATGGTGCCCTATGACCCCACCCTCTTCTGCCTTTGGGGGTTGCAACTGAGACCTATAGACCCAAGGGTAGAGTCACAGGAAATCTGAGAAGCCTGTCCCTTTCAGCCCCGCCCAGTGTGCTGGCCCAGGGCTGCCTGCTCTCCTATTCTGCTGAAAGGACATGACCCTCTGAGGGTCACCCCAGCCAACACAGCCTCGGGCTTGGGCCAGGAAGATCTAAGGCTCTATTGAGCTCCAGGCTTTCAGGGGACCCTGCTTTGAGGCCATGTGTTGACCCCTCCATCCTCCAGGCTCGTCAGCAGGCAGAGCAGAAGCCATGGCTGACTAGGAAGTAGTTATGACACACACTGACATGTTGAGACCTCTGTGGGCCCTGCAGACAGGCGGCCTCAGGGTTACCATCTCATGATTGGCAGAGACTACGCTGTAAATAATCTGAACATTCCAGCTAGTGACCTTGGTTGACAGTTGGCTCTGACCACCCACCAGGACAAAACACAGGGTGTGGGGAGGCATAGGTGTGACCAGTGCTATGGGAGGGGGGCAGAGCCCTGGACCCCCACCTGTTCTCTCCCACCTCTGACCTAGAGAGTGAGGTTGCCATACTGCATCCCACCATATACACACACACACACACACACACACACACACACACACACACACAGATACACATACTGTTAACCTAGGAAGTGACTAAAGCAGCACCTATAACTCACACTATAGCAAGAATTACTTCACAGGGCATTTCCCCCATAAAGGGGATTTTTGTTTAATCAAATAAAACAACAATGACCACCAAACAAAAATAATAGGCCCTGCCCCTGAGAAGAGCTAAAAATAAAAGGCAAGGCCGAGGGCTATTTATGCTTTGAATGACCTGCCGGCCAGGCACTTCTAGGAAACCTGCAGTTTTTCTGATTTACAAGGCACAGCCTCCTTGAGCACATGCCCTCTCACCATTTCTGAATTCCCATCTCCCCAGAAGGCAATTGCGGTGTTTGGAGGAATAAGCAAGTCATCTGGAGGGAAGAGACAGGAAAAGCCCAGGTCCCTGGTGACACCAGAAAGCCTGTCTCGGGCCTGTACTTCCTTCCTTCCCCTGGATATTTTATACTGTTAAAAAGAAAGCTGTCCAGGTCTTCTGACTTCCTGCATGAGTTCAACAGAGCCATTGAGGTGCCTCAGTAGTTGAAGGTGCTTGCTCCTTCAACTTGCTCCTGAGTTCAATCCCAGGGACCCATATGACGGAAGGAAGGAGAGAACTGATTTCACCAGGTTGTCCTCTGGCCGCCCCAGGTACACCAAGGCCTGCTTTACCTGCTCTTATCAGGGCCATCACCAAGATGCACAAAGCATATGGTTAGTTTTGTTAGCTTGACAGACTCTAGAACCACCTAGTTGAGCCTCTGGACATTCTTTCCTGCGAGGGGTTAGCTACATTAGGATCATGTAGTCCTGGAGAAGGCAAAGGATGACGCAAACTGAGAACTGAGCATCCGGCCTTCTCTCTGCTTCCTGACTGCAGATGCGGTGTGACCACATGCCTGCCTCCACAACTTCCCTGTCCTGTCATGATGGGCCATTCCCTGAAGCCAGGAGCCCAAATGAACCCTTTTTGCCTTAAGTTGTTTTGTCCAGTGTTTACTTTTGCCTAAGTCATGAGAAAAGTAATCCCCAAGGTCACTATTCTCAGGGAGACGCTCAACAAAGATGTCCATCAATAAGGCTATTGCAGTAGTCTGAGTTCCCTGCCTCCAAGCCTGGTTTCCGGTCTTGACGTGAGCCCAGAAGCAATGTGTGACTGTGGGATAGTCACTTTCCCTCTCCAACCTCTATTTCCATATCTGTAACATCTGGGAGGGTCCAAGCACCCTCAAATCCATGCTCTCTGAGGTCCTCCTGCGTGGCCGGACCCAGCTCTCTTGTACATCTGTGCCCAGCAGCTGACCACCCTCCAGCAGGACAGAGTTGATGCTGATCTCTGGTTTCCTGGCTTTGGGTCAAGAGCCAGGAGACCCTGTTGCCTGCCAGGCCTCTGGCCTGCAGCTCTCTGGAGATGCCAATAAATCTCGGCAGGTGATGAAAACACTGGCTCCTGCCAGCAAGTCATGGGCTGAAGAGCCCCATTGTGACTAGGCCTCCCTCTGGCAACACTGGGCTCAGCCTCGGGGCAGGCTGCAAGGCCAGGCTGTGAGGGAGCCACCTCTATTCTAGGTGCTCTGTTAGAGCCCAGCCCCTGCTAGGCCATCGCTGGGCCTCCGCTTCTTCGAGGGACGTTCGCTCATACACATGTAATCACAATGCACTTGATACATCTCAAACTGATCCCTCTAGAGATGGCGGTCTTGGCCTCCTCTGCCTTCACCTCCAACTTCCTCTCTTGGTTCACCCAAACCCCGAGGCTTCTCAGCCTCTCTCATGTGCCACCACCAGGGTCCAGCCACATGAACTGTCCCTGTACCTCAATGATCAGTGACACTGTGGGCTGATGGAGAAAAGACCCCACCCTGGGCGGCCTCCTGGCCACTAGCATAGCTTTCTAGACAAGGAAGGAGCTGGACCCAGGGAGTTGAGGGGTTGGGGTGTATTATGAGGCCAGGGACCTCTGTGTAAGAGAGGAAGTAGCTGGGCCACCATTCCACAACCAAACACACGATCAATGATGAGCTTTTAACAAATAGATCAACAAGAACCTGAGTTCCAGCCGGGAGGTGGTGGCGCACGCCTTTAATCCCAGCACTTGGGAGGCAGAGGCAGGCGGATCTCTGTGAGTTCGAGGGCAGCCTGGTCTACAAAAGCGAGTCCAGGACAGCCAGAGCTGTTATACAGAGAAACCCTGTCTCGAAAAACCAAAAAAAAAAAAAAAAAGAACCTGAGTTCCACTGGTGGGCCACACCACCCCAGATGGACATTGTCCCATCCGCAAACATCTATCAAGGTCATCATGGAGGGAACTTGGTCTGCCCTCACCCAGAAAGGCATTGTGAATGTGCACTTCCATCCTTTATTGCCATCACTAGATGACTGGGCGCTCACTGGTTCTTTATTGAGCACCTACCCTGTGCCCAGGGCTGGGTTCCAGAGACACAGCAGAGACACAGCCGCGACTCAACACAAGGCTCTGCCTGAAGGCTGCCCAAAGATCCCAGCCCTGCTCACAGAGGTCAAGCAGGGCTTTGGCAAGGCCCAAGCTTCAGTCCCCCAAGACCCAGCAGAAGGCCTGCAGGGGCAGGTGGGGACTGCAGTCTCCACATTAGTAAAGGCTCCCAAGACAGGTACCAAGATCTCCTCCTCTTAGTAAAAGGTGTGATCGAAATGACATCAGCCAGCTAAAAATACTGCCTGGAGAAAAAACAGGTGCAGATCCTGGGGAGGGTGCAGCCTGGCTTCCCATCCTAACTCTGCTGGGGTAAGCTGGGTAACAGAGGCTGGTGTCACCACCTCCCTGGGGCCCCATTTTCTCAGTGGTGTAAAAGAGGTAACAATAGCCCTGTCATGCTTACAGAATTACTGTGAAGACCAAGATAATGCTGGGGAAATTGGACTGGGCAGGTGGCCTGTGAGGACCCACTCCTCCCCCCCCACACCTGTTGTTACCTTCCCCTCTGGCAGTTGTGTTCCTGAAGGCTGCTTTTGAACAAGCCCTGCCTGGCCTGAGATCTTTCAGTGGCTCCCTATGGCCTACAGGCTCCATTCAGCATAGCCAGAGAGAGTAAGTGTTTCTGTTGACAGGCCTCCTGGTGACTCTTAGAAGCACAGAACCTCTCCCTGGGCATGGTCTCCTCCCCAAGGGCATCCTGTCGAAGAGGATATGGGGTATAGGCCTAAAATGACATTGGTATCACAGCCCTCTAAGCCTCCTCACACTGGAGGGAAATGTGGGGGTGGTTGTGGTTGAAGAGACACGCCATTTCCAGCCAGCCTATCTGAGGCCATCATTTTCCACACGCCTTAGCTGTCTTAGGGTATCTGTGGCCTGGCACTTTGCCCAGGAAGGGGGCCCCCAGTCCTGCTCTAAATAGTGTCTCCATCCAGAGAGAGCCATGCTGCCCAGGGATGGGGAAGGACCACACGAAAGGGCCCCTGGGACAGCTGGCCTTTCACACCTATAGTCTCACATTCCCCTGTGAGACAGCTGTTTTCCTATGTCACAGACAGCGACAGTGTTATAGTGGAAATGTGAGAATAGGGGTTCAGGCCTGGAGTCTCAGATACCTCTACTATACCATTCATGTGGGGTGCAGCCTTTCTCTGCCTCCCTGCCTCCCCACAAGCCTCTGGTGACATCTGGACACCTGTCTCCCTCGCACACTCATATCTCAGCTCTGCTGTCCACATGGATTTCTGAATCAATTGCAGATGGTACCAGACTGAAATACAAACTCAGCTGTACCAGAAAGATAATGTGCCACTCTGTCCCCCTTGGTGATGGCACCCTTCCCTGGGGCAACACTCTTGAGTAAATTCTTTTGTTTCTTTCTAGAGATTTCTATGAACAGACAAACAAGCTCATGTTAACACCATGATCACACATAGTAGGGTACTTCATACACAGGACTTTGCTTAGTAGGTTTACATATTGCTTCGTTTAACCACATTAAGAATGGAGCTGGTGACACAAGCCCTCAGGAAGCCGGAGAAAAAGGCTAACCTGGACTATAGAGTGACTTCAAGGTCAGCTAGTGAGATCCTATCTCAAAATAAAGAATACAAAAAAAGATCTGGGGATGTAAGTCAAACTGTGCTGGTTTTATGAGAACTTAACATAAGCCAGAAGAGGGAACCTCAACTGAGAAAGGCCCTCCTGACTGGCCTATGGGATATAGGAGGACCCTGATTCCTGTGGGCTGGTGGTCTGCAAGCTATAAGAAAGCTGAGCAAGCCACCCAGGAGCAAGCCAGTAAGCAACATCCCTCCATGTTTCTGCTCCAGCTCCTGCCTCCAGGTTCCTCCCCTGCTTGAGTCCCTGCCCTGACTTCCCTCAGTGATGGACTATGATGTGGAAGTGTAAGCTGAAATAAACCCTTTCCTCCCTGCAAGCTTTTGGTCATGGTGTTTTATCGCAGAAATAGAAAATAAAGTGAGCACTTATCTAGTGTATGGGAGGCCCAGAGCATGGGGTCAGGGGCAGTAACTTTGGGCATAAGAGATATAGTTCAGCAGGTAAAGGCCCTTGTCATGAAGCCTGACAACTTGAGTTCAATCCCCAGGTCCTACATGGTGATGGAAGACAACCAACTCTCACAAATTGTCCTGTGATCTCCACATATCATTGTGGAATGCATATGCATATCCATATGCACACACACACACACACACACACACACACACACACACACACACAAACACACACACTTGAAGTAAACAAAATTAAGTAAATATTTAAAAGGTAAGCGAAAATGTTACATATTTTTTTTAACCTAAATGTCCCACAGAGGGAGGCCCTGTACTGAGGTGGCCGGGCTGTGGGAAGGGGCTCTTCCTCATCAGTGGTTTATCCAGAGCTGGACTCTCAGTTTATGGGTTCCTGGGAAGTGTGGGAACTCAGGAGGGGCCTCACTGAAAGGAGCTAGTCTTTGTGGGTTCCCTCAGGCACTGTGGACCCTAGCCCTTGTCCCAGCCCCTTCCTCCCTGCTGTTCTCTGCTCTACCTTCTTCCTGGAAGCGGATTCCTTCAAGGATTTTGTCACCAGTAATGGAAATGGAGAGGGCCACCCGCCCGCCCTCTGCTCTAGCTGCAAACTGCTCCCTCAAGCCACTGTGCCCCGGTCATAGTTAAATATCCTTGAGCCAGTGAACTCGGTGGCATCTTCTGTTGCTGTAAGTGAAGGAGGGAGGCTGGTCTAGCTCCAGCTTTGGCTGGGTGGTCCAAAAACACAGTCAGAAGCTGGAACGCCTCCAAGCTGCATAGGAAGACATATAGGACACCCCATGAGGAAGCCAGACAAGGCTATTAGTTGTAGTCCTTATAAAGCCACTAGCTATACCATGGAGCTTCATCTCTCCAAGGGCCCCTATGGTAAGAGTTTTGTTTATTTTTTTAAAAAAAAAGTTATGAGAATGTTTTTTTTTAATCCCAGGTGTGAGGCTGCTTCAGTTAAGACCACAGGTGTAAACTGTTAACTGTGCCTCCTGGAACTAGCTTAGACAGCTGAGCAAGTTTAACCCTGAGGAAAGAAGAAAGAGAAAGAGAAAGCCAGAACCCAGAGGAGAAAAGGGAGCCCTACAAAGGAAAAGAAGAGAGGGCTACAAAGAAGAAAGAAGTTGCTGCTCTCCCTGCTGCTGGGTCTTCCTGCTGCTGTTTCCTGGTCTACTGGACTTCTGAATATTGTGACTACTGAGATTGGTATTGCCCCCAAAGAACCCAATGACCCTAATCAGCAGGAAGTAGCCTAAAGAGACCTATGTCCCTTCTCCCTCTAACCTTTCTCTCCCACCTAGTGTTGGGGGGTTGGAAGGAACAAGGGTTGGAAGGGAGGTAGAGGTTTTAAGTATAGTAAAATATAGTAGAATGTATAATATAATAATAAAAGCCATCTTGTTACAAGTGGCACCCAACATGGGGCACCACCTGAAGATGAAACTTTTAATTAGCAAATATATTTATTAATAACTATAAGCACTTATAACAAATATAAACACTTATCTAATTATTTCTAAGAATAACTATAAACCCCTATTACCTAACAACTAAAGCTATTAATAACTACAAACGCCTATTTAACAACTAGCCCTAACTTTTAGAAGGATACAGCCTCTGGGGCAGGTCCTCAGTCGTCAGGAACACCTCAGGAGTAGATCCTTTATGGCATTTGGTCAACAGTCTTTCCTCAGGAACATCACAGACGTAGGCCCTTTAAGGTAAATTGGCTATTATTGCATTGCTATGATGCCTGAGGCTTTCTTCTCCGTGGAAGGCCTCAGCTGTCTATTAGCCAACTTATTCAGTTTGTATTAGTCACTCAGCTGCTCCGCCTCAGTCTTTGGGGCTGGCCACAGTTCTGTTCAGGCTGCTGTTTGAACTAGTTGAAATCCCTAGAAGCAAAAGTTGTGCCATGGGTGCTTTTCATCCCATGGCTGAGGCCTTCCCTGCTCACCAGTCTCTTTCTGCCTCAGGGAGAGCTGACCAACCTGTATTTTTTTCAGCTCTGTTTGAGATCATCTTTTCAGTCCACATGCATTTTTTTTTTCAATCAGATGATACAAGGCATCTTTGTCTCTAGAGTGGGAGCTCTCAGGCTCCATCCACTTTGTTCTTAAATAAGGTCTCTCCTTGTTTCTCAGGGCTTCAGCCTAATCTGGGCTCCACCCACTTCGTAAGGCTATAAGCAGCTGCAAACAATGCCAGGCCATAAACCTTGTTTTTAGTCCATGTGCTGCCATGCCAAATGCCCAGAGGTGCCAGGCTGATCTTCATGCCCCTTTTTAAGAGACTATCAGAAGCACCTAGATATTTAATAAATCTAATTTATATTAATCTAACCTTACAGGCCCCCACTTCCAAATATCATTACCACAGAATTAGGGTGTTAATTTTCCAACATTTGGAGGATAAATTAGAACTATAGCAGGAATTTGATGATTTCCTAACTTTTTCACTTAAAATACAAAAGCCAAAAGCATCATTGTATATGTATTCTCCCTTTCCCCAGTTTGAGTATCTGTCAAATTATATTTATAATAATTATGTTTAGTTTGTCAACTTGACAGGATTTATAATGGGGGAGGGTGACCCAGGCTTCTGTGCATGCCTGTGGGGATTATCTCATTAATTCAGGTGGGAAGACCCACCCACTGTGGACGGCATCATTCCCTGGCTGGGATCCTGGCCTGTACAAGTGGAAAAAAGGAGCTGAGCTACAGCACCTATTCATCTCTCTCTGCTTCCTGCCTTGGAATGCAACATGACCAGCTGCTTCAAAACTCCCGCCACCTTGACTTTCCTGCCATGATGGGATGTGAACATGATACCCCTTGAACCATGAGCCAGTATCAATCCCTTTTCCCTTAAAGTGAGTAGAAGCCATGGTTTTACAGGATGGGGATAGGGCCAGAGATAAGGCAGGGGTTCGTGGCAAGGGATGTGCAGAAGGTAGACACGATCTGAGACCGAGGGCAGAAGAGCCAGGCCCAGCATCACGTGCCACACAGCCCCAGCCAGGCCTCCTGTCCACATGGGTCAGGCATGGAGGCAGTGCATGGCAAGAAGGGACAGCAGACCAGCAGGACCTTTTTGGAACTGTGCTTCCCACACCTACGTGTAGCACTATAATCTCGACCCTGTGTAACGTTGAACAGCCCTGACTCTCCCTATTGTCTCACACCCATCCCATACGCATAACCAACCTCTAAAGAATTTTGATTTTTGCCCCAGATGTAGTGCACACCTCAGTACTTGGAGGTACAATCAGGATCACCTCAGGTTCAAGGCAAATCTGGTGTTTTGGATAGGAAGTTCCAGGCCAGCAAGGGGTACATAGTGAGACCTGACCTCAAAGAACTATATAGAAAAGATTTTATTTATTTATATATATATATATATATATATATATATATATATATAACAAAAATTTCGATCCTGTGGACCTGACTTAGCCAAGGCAGCTTCACAGAAAGTCAAAGTTTGCAGCATTGCAGGGCATCTTTAATAAAAGATAAATATGGATCCCAGGAGTGGGGGGGTGACCCATAAATCCTCTCAAACCCCATAGGGGAACCAGAAAGATAAAAAGGTCCATGCTGGGCTTGTTGCCCTGCCTCTAGCTGTCCCCCAGAATCAGGGGGTGGGGAGCAGGGTAGGAGCAGAAATGCCCCCCAAAAGGAGTAGAGAAAATAGAAGTGTGTGTGTGTGTGTGTGTGTGTGTGTGTGTGTGTGTGTATGCATGTGTGCCTGTGTCTGTGTGCGCCTGTGTGTGTGTGTCTGTGTTTGTATGTGTGTGTGCGCACATGCGTGCATCTGTGTTTCTGTATGTCTGTGTGCCTGTGTATGTGTCTGTGTGTCTCTGTGTCTCAGTGTCTGTCTCTGTGTGTAAATGTGTGTGTGTGTGTGTGTGTGTGTGTGTGTGTGTGTGTGTGTGTGTGT
>CAJQZJ010001750.1:13355026-13375861 GCA_907164525.1 Lophiomys imhausi | reverse complement strand
GGAGGTGGTGGAAGTGGTGGAGGTGATGATGGAGGTGGTGGAGGTGATGATGGAGGTGGTGGAGGTGATGATGGAGGTGGTGGAAGTGGTGGAGGTGATGGTGGAGGTGGTGGAGGTGATGATGGAGGTGGTGGAGGTGATGATGGAGGTGGTGGTGGAGATGATGGTGGAGGTGATGATGGAGATGGCGGAGGTGATGGTGGAGGTGGTGGAGGTGATGGTGGTGATGATGGTGATGATAGTAGTGGTGGTGGTGGAGGTGGTGGAGGTGATGGTGGTGGTGGTGGTGGTGATGATGGAGGTGGTGGAGGTGATGGTAGTGGTGATGGTGGTGATGATGGAGGTGATGGAGGTGATGGTGGTGATGGTGATGATAGTAGTGGAGGTGGTGGAGGTGATGGTGGTGGTGATTGTTTTAAAAAAAAAACTAAAATATTCCAGTCACTCAGTCTTACCAATGAAGATTCAGGAGCCAGATGCTGGGTTGAAACCTGCTAAGTCAGAGAGGCAGAGAAAGCACCCAGCTGATCTTCCTATTCTACTAATGTCCCAGCCAAAAACCCTGAGCTAAAAAGTCCAGAAGAACCCAAAGAAAGAAGCCTAGAAGAAGAAAACCCTGAAGGAGAAAGCCTGAAAGAAGATCTCTGAAGGAAAAAGAACTACTCTGAAGGAAGAAGTCAAATGAAGAAGAACTCCCAATTCCTTCTCCATGCTGTCTTAAATAACCTCAGCTCAATGTCCCTCCTTTCTGTTTAATCCCTGTCAGCTGGTTTCTTGCTCCATCTCTTGACCTCGGGTTAACTTTATTTAATCCTGTGCACAGAAAGCTCCTGGATTAAAGGTGTGTGCTTAGAAGTGAGACACATCATAACCATTTGTTTGCAGTAAACAGAAAGCTCTAGGACTAAAGACTGAGCCATCCCACAATAGAAACAGATTTTTCAATTCACAATCTAGGGGTCCACAATGTGATCAAATATTCTGCAACAGGTGGTGATGATAGTGGTGGTGATAATGGTGATGGTGGTGGTGATAATGGTGATGGTGGTGGTGGTGGTGGTGGTGGTGATGATGATGGTGGTGGTGATAATGGTGGTGGTGGTGGTGATGCTGGCAGGAGAGAATAATGTTAATTTTAAAATAAAAAATCAATATGCTCGAGAAAACACACACCATCATTAATCACTGGGAAACACAAACAAAACACAGAATAAGATGCTAAGTCCCACCCAATAGGATAACTAGTGTGTTGTGATTTTTCTTTTTTAAGAAGTAAAGAAAAGAGAAGGAGAAAGGACAGGTGACTTGTATGTTGCTGCCAGGAATGTGAACTGGCACAGCTGCTGGTGGAAATTGTGTGGTGAGCCTCAGAAACACAAACATAGACAAGTCCCCTTCCCAGGACACACCCAAAGGAAGCAGAAACAGGAACTGGACTGGTTTTGTTCTAGACCCAGGTTTATGGGAGTATTATTCACAATACCGCCAGGTGTGGGAGTCACCCAGTCTCCATCAAGGGACAGACAGACTAGCGGGATGGGTATAGACATGTGCATGTGGTAATCTGGTCATAAAAATAAAGCAGGAACGGAGAGGTGGCTCTGTTGGTAAGGTGCTTAGATCCCTGGCACTCAAGTTTTAAAAGCCAGAATAGAAGCTCCTGTAACCCTGGCACTGAGAAGTGGGGCCATGAAGATTTAGGGGCTCGCTGGCCATCTCTCCTAGCCAATCAGTGAGCTCCAAGCTCTGTGAGTGGCCGTGTCTCAAAAACTATGGTGGTGGCTCGTGAGCCATCTTCTCCTGGCAGCTGAGAAGAAGCTCTCACCCTCATCAAAGAAGCTGTTTGAAGCAAATGGAGACCATAACAGAAAACCAACTGACCAAAAGGCAGAGGAGCCCCCTCAGATTCATCTACCGCACAATGTCAGCACCTAAAGCTCAGGGAACATCAGAAGACTAGCAGAAAGACTGGAAAAGCCAGAGGACCAGGAAGTCGGCTATGACATTGTGTCTCCTAGAAGTGGCAGGGAAGCTACACCATGACACCTCCCCAACATGGCTGCCTAGCAAGACCTGAAGAATGACACCACCCGTGGACATGATGACACAGAAAGGAAAATCTCACAGAGCACCACCCCTCACAAAGAACTACAGGTAATCAAGGACTGCCAAGAGGGGAAAAATTAGTTCTCCCCAAGGATGAGCCTCGAGGACTAAACAAAAGAAGCAAGCACACTGCTTGACTCCTGTCGTGAGGTCCTGAGTGGTCCCAGAGTAGAGACAGAGCCAGGAGACAATGGCTGCTGAGAGGTGGGGGAGGGGTGTTCAGTGGGAACAGGGTTTGAGTTTGTGAAGAAAGTGCTCTGGAGGTACAAGCTGGTGATGCTGTCCAGACAATGAGAACGTACTTAAAACACCACTGCACTATGTGTGAAAGAGAGACAGGCAGTTAATTTCAAGTTAGAAACCCGTTACCGCCATTTTAAAACTGGTAAGCAAAAGAACCCTTGAGGGCTGGGGACCTGGCTCAGTCGAAAGAGTGCTGCCTAGTGTCACGGTTTTTGTCAGCTTGACACAAACCAGCACACCTCGAAAGAGGGAACCTCCACGTAGAAACTGCCCCCATCAGATTGGCCTGCAGGCAAGCCTGTGGGGCATTTTCTGGATTGTTGATGGATGAAGGAGGGCCAGGCCCACTGTGGGTGGAGCCTCACCTGCACAGGTGATCCTGGGGTATAACACAATATTTTTATTTAACACACTTATATCTATTAATACTTTTCAATCACCTATATAAAATACCCGAATCCTATAATCTATTATCTATAATCTATCTAAAAACACCCCAATGTCTATCTAAGAACACTCTAATATCTACCTAAAAATATCCAATTAACACTATTTTAATTTTCATAAAAGGATGTTAATATTCTTAGTGTACATCTGTGCAGATGGCTTGGTTTACAGCAGTCCCATCAGGTAGTATCTTTTAAACTTAAAGTCCATTGGGCTTTATTTTGCCAGTTCAAAAGGCCAGTTTATTTCCACCACCAAGTTGTGGCCAGTGTATAAAGTCAGTCTGTTCCCACTGCCAGCTGAGGGTGGCTTTTTCAATCAGCTGAGACTTGCCTCTTCAGTCTCTTTGGCCTGGAAGTCTCAAGACCAAAAGCTTCTCCAAACAGCTTCTAACTCCCTTTGTTTCGCTCACTTTTCCAGCGCTCTGGGGTCTCAAGGAAGACGCCTTTAAAAGACTCTCCCTCAGCAGGTTTATGTCACGCCTTTGCCTTGGGCTATAGCAGTCTAAATTCTGTTAATGGCACGCCTTGCTGTGCTCTTCTTCAGCATGGCTTCTCAGTGGGTGAGGGCAAGAGGAAGAAGAGAGAGAGACCGTGTGGATCTCTGTCTTATAAATCATCCCCTCTTGTGATTCTTGGTGGACTGTCCAAAGTCTCTCTTCAATCTCCCAGCACTCCCATTGCTGCAGTTACCAATGTCTATGTGGTTTTCATGGATTCTTAGTCAAGCCCCTTCAACAGGGCAGTCCATGTCATCCCATCTCGCCATCCTCGGCAGAGGGTCTCCCAGTGTTCCCGTTGCTTCTCATGGCAAATGACATCATCTGCATGGCTTGTGAGGTTTCTTAGCAACAGGGTGTATCATCCAGCCACAACTGGCTCTGTCCATATCAACAAGTAAAGGGACACTAAGCTCTTCCCTATGTACCACCAGATGCTAATCTGAACTATTAATTTCACTAAAAAGGACCTAACTTCTACTACCACACAGGGATGTGTAAAAAAAGTAGCAGAGTAGGCCATAGAGGGCAAGCCAGTAAGCCACACTCCTCCATGGTCTGTGCTTCAGTTCCTGCCTCCAGGTTCCTGCCTTGGTTTCCTTCAGTGATGGACTGCGACCTGTAAATCAAATAAACCCTTTCCTTCTCATGTTTATTAATAAATTATTTGTTTGTTTGTTTGTTTGTTTCATGTGCATTGGTGTTTTGCCTACATGTATTTATGTCTGTGTGAGGATGTCAGATCCCCTGGAACTGGAATTATAGACAGCGGTGAGCTGTCATGTGGGTGTTGGGAATTGAACCCGGGTCCCTCTGGAAGAGCAGTCAGTGCTCTCAACCTCTGAGCCATCTCTCCAGGCCTCCATGTTCCTTTTGGTAGAGGCTTCATCACAGTAACAGAAAGTGACTAGGACACATCCCCCACCAAGCCCTGTGTCCAATCCCCAACACCACATAAACTGTATCCCCAGCACTCAGGAGAAGGAAGCAGGAGGTCATCCTTGGCTACATATTGAGTTTAAGGCTAGCCTGGGCTACATGAGATCCTAACTTGAAGAGAAAAAAAAAAAGAGCATTGAGCTCAGGCTAGCAGCTTTCTTCTAAGAGAAGGAAGGGTCCTCCAAGCAGATGCTTTCTCTGGGAGCCAGAGATCCTGGGGAGTCTCTAGAAGCCTGATGCCTCCGTGTCTTTCCACATTGCTATGATAAAACACTCTAACCAAAGCAAACTAAGGGAGGAAGTGTTTATTTGGGTCACAGTTCCAGCTCACAGCCCATCGTGGCAGAGAAGTCACACCGCACCCTCAGTCAAGAAGCAGAGGTCCAAGAACGAATGCATGCTACTGCTCAGCTCAACTCATTTTCTCCACTTTCTTTTTTTTTTTTTCCAAGATTTTATTTATTTATTGTGTATACAGTGTTCTGCCTGCATGTATACATTCACTCCAGAAGAGGGCACCAGATCTCATTTTGTAGATGGTTGTGAGCCACCATGCGGTTGCTGGGAATTGAACTCAGGACCTTTGGAAGAACAGCCGGTGTTCTTAACCTCTGAGCCATCTCTCCAGCCCCCCATTTTCTCCACTTTCTACAGCTTGGGGTCCCCTGCCCTGGCAGCGGTTCCACCTATAATCAAGATATGTTTTCCCGAATTAATTAGGGTAATCAAGATAATTCCCTACAGACCCACCCAGAAGTCCGTCTCCCAGACAATGCCAGATTCTCTCAAGTTGACAACATCTATCACAGAACAGAAGGAGGTTGGACTGGTCACACCCATCAGCATGGGCTCTTAAGGCTTACCCTTCTCGCTCATAGTATAGGGATGACCATACTAACTTCCCAGGGACAAAGGTCCACACCAAACAAGAAAGGAAGTCCCAACCAGGGCCTTGGCTTGGGAGGAGCAGGGGTCAGAGCAGGCTAGCATATGGGGCCCTCACATCAAGCTTCCTAGGAGCTGTCTCACTTCCACTTACCTTCCCCTAACCAAGGAAAGAGAACACGGTACTCGAGGGGAGAGAATTGGGCTACCGGCGCCAGGGTAGAGCAGTGCTCGAAAACAGCCACCAGAGGGCGGACTGCACCCATGAGCTGCGGGTCTCCACTTTCAAAGTGTGGTACAAAAGGTCTGTCTGGACACACTGTCCCTGGTAGTTGGTTGTCCAACTAGGAAGAGGCTTGGAACGCGAGCCCTTGTTCCAGGAGCGGGGACCTCAGAGTAGATGGCACATAGACCCAGCTGGCACAAGACACAGCACGCCTACATTTGCCCTTTCCTCCAGGCCCCAGGGAGCTCAGCCCCGATGGAAGCCACTATGAAAGCAAAGAGGGACTGAGAAGAAGGCAACAACAGCACCCACACCTACCCCAGGTGTCTGAGGTTTGGAGAAACTGAGGCATACATTGGAGATAAAGCAGCATCCTTTTTGAGCATGTCAGGCTCCAAGGTGGGTACCCTGGAGCCTCTGCCCCTCTGGGAGGCATATTTGGGAACCATGACAAAGCTGTGGCCATGGATCACAGCCCAGCTAGAGGCTATTGATTAGGAACTGTAGCAGAGAGGGTCGGCCCAAGATAGGTCCATGGAAGATGGACTCTCTGGTGGGTCCCTGTGGCCCTCCCTGGAGGCAGCTGAGATCTGGCTTATGGCCCTGTTTGGCTGAGGTCCAGGATGATGGACCACAAGGTTCCTCTATTTCTACATCTAAGACACCGTCACAGCACACATGCGTGCCTTGAAGGAGGCTGGGAAGGTACAGGAGACCCCAGGTTCCCATCCAAGACTAAGAACACACACAGGCTTACTTAACTGGTCTGAGGAAAGGAAGTCGCCCTGACCTGGCTCCTTCCTCCTGCCTGAGAAGGAATACTGATAGAGAAAACTGAATGGAGACTCCGAACAGAGGCCAAGGGGTCTCCAGCAGCTGGCCTACTGGGCACACCTGAGACTCGAGAACTGACCCCACACAGGGCAACATGACAAGTCCCTTCTTCCACCTGCACAGACTGGGGCATTCTACCATAGGAGACCCCTTCCTTTGTGTGAGGAAGGTTGAAGAAACTCTCCAGGTAATAGGGACAATGGGCCATCTCTCTCTGAGGTGCCATCATAAATGTCTAAGTCTCCTGGAGTGTGTCATGGCCTGAGCTGTGGGTCAACTCTGGCCCTTGGGAGCAGGGAGGAAAAGGACAATGCTGAACTCACACACCCTTCCACACCTAGACTAGCAGAAGGACTTGGGAAGAGAAGCCTCCTCAGAAAAGGGCATAGGGCTTGCTGGGGGCTGGGTGGGGGGATGGGCTGATATGGCTCATGCAGGACCCAGCAGGAGTTGGAGGAAGAAACCTGCAATAGTAGCAACATCCATGAAGTAATGGTGTCCCACGGGCCCAGGCTCCAGCTCTGCCTCTCGGATGGTCCTTAAGTCTCTGGACAGATAACCCCAATGGTCACTCTCTGGCCTCTCAAGAGTCCCTTTGTCTGGTGAGTGCCAGAGATCACTTCCTGTCTCACTAGGGCCTGATCAAATTGTAGAGTTCTTCCCAAACAAAGAGCCTCACAGGCCAGAGAAGCCTGGTTCTGCTGGGGATGTGCCCAGTGACCCAGCTTCCTGCAGGAGTAGCCCAGGGGGCCCACACAGCCTGGCAGAGATCACAGGCAGTGAAGGACAGAGGCCATGACCCTACTAGAGGCCAGAGTGGCCTAGATAAGGGACACAGGAAGGGATGTAGAAGGGGGTGTACTCAGATCAAAGGCCTCCAAAGGCTGCCCTGCAGAAGCCAGAAGGCATTTGAAAATAAAGAAATAGAGTATTCACAGTCCCCCGGCAGCTTCCGGTCAGTCCTATGCACCCACATGTACATTCATGCACACACGCACGCACGTGCGCGCGCGTGCACACACACACACACACACAGACACACACAGACACACACACGCATACGACTCCAACCCATGCCCCACCCCATGACACTTCCTTACCTAGTAGCAGGGACAAGCCAACGACTTCCCTTGGTCCCTGAAGCTTTGCTCTAGAGTCTTCCCCAAATTCTGACACTTGACCCTTAACCCCTGATGCCTGGAGTGCCTTTGTCTCTCCCTTGAGAGGCTTCAGGCCCTGTCTCTGCAGCTCTTGTCAAAGTCATCACACCCTGCTCCTGAGTGAGCAGCCAAGCCCTGACCTGGGATGGGTGACTGGCTGGCAGCAGGTTGCACTGGGGACCAACTGCCCTGATGACCCGGCAGTTCCCCTGAATCTTGTTCCAGCTTCCTGGCCCTCTTTGGCAGCCTGCTTTGTGCCTCCTCCTCCTCCCTGGCCTTTGACTCAGGGCCCTCCCTGTGGGGGAGGTTGGTGTCTCTGGCTTTACCTGCCTTCTGGCCACCCCCACACTGCAAAACCCTCACCTGTAGCTTCTCACACCCAGCCTTGGCAGGCCAACAAGCAGATTGCTGCTCTGCCATTCCTGGTGCTCCACCCTTGATTTCTAACGTATCTCCCCACCTCTCCCTCGTCCCTTTCAGGCCCTCTCCTTAACCTGTCCCCTGGAACCCAGTCTCCTTTGGTGTAAAAGCCAGTGAGCAGCCTTACCACTGGCTAACCCTGACATTGGTACCCCCCCACACACACCTCTCCTGTCCTGATGTAGCTCATGGAGCAGTCCCCAGAACACAGCAGGGCCAAAAACACAGTGAATGATGGGGCTGGGCAGAGTCGTGACTAAGCACAATGTAGTCGGGCAGGAGGGGCAGGAAAACACCTTCCCTGGGGAGGGATCAGAACATACCACCAAGGCATAGGAGAGCACTGCCTGAGTTTAGGGCTGGGGAGTCCAGCACGGCATTGGCACTGAAGAGCATTCATCCCTTCACTCGTTTTTGTTGTTATTTTACAAGACAGAGTCTCAAGTATCCTTCGTAACTTGCTATGTTGCCAAGAATGACCATGAACCTGTAATCCCCCTGCCTCCACCTCCCAAGTGCTAGAATTATAGACTTGCACAAGCACACTGGCTCATGCAGTGGTAGGGACCCAACTCTGGGCTTTGTGCAGACTAGGCATGAGTACCCTACCAACTGAGCTTCATTCCAGCCCCTCACTCAGCACTTACTAAGCCTAGACTTAATACTGAAGGTACTCGGGAGCCATTGAGAGACAAAGAAAAGGAGCAGTGTGTGTTGTTCGTAACTGTAGTGTCCCTCTCCCATTGCCTTCATACCAGGGTGACCATGGATCCAGGGACAGCTTGTGTCCTAGGGCTCCTGGGAAGGCTGCTGAACCACTACCTATCTGTGTGTGACCCTCCCCAAGTGTAAGTTCTACAGTTCTCCCAAACAGGAAGAGCCCAGAGGGGAAACTGAGGGCTCCAGAGAGAAAAGGACCTACCCAGTCAAGACCACATTATTTATCATTTGCTATTCTTGTTGATAACTGACAAGTGATTCTCGATTCTCATAGACTGACTTCAGTTGTGTGTTTTGTTTTTTTTTTAAGAGGAGGGTTTGGGTTTGAATAGCCAGGATGTTGAAGAGTCAGTCTCAGGAACATCTAGATCCAGCGACAAACACTGGCTCAGCTTGGAGCAGTTCCGGCTTTCAGGGGAAGTCCCAAAGACCAACTGTGTGCCTACTGCTGGAATGGGGCTGGAGAAAGGGACAGATAGGACCTCAAAGAGAAATCAGAACATTCATCCCAAAAGAGGGGAAACAGCAGGCCAGGCCACCCCCCCCAGCCCCCCAAATCCCTGAAGGATATTGTCTCCATAAGCATCCCCTGGAGGGCAGCTGGGGCAGGTGGGGGCAGGCAGAATGAGGAGGTGACCAGGCAGCTGTAATGGGCCACTTGACAGGACCTAATCAATCTCCTGCCTCCCTACCTCACACTCCCCCGTCAGCGATTTGCTGAGGGAAACATCTGTCACTTTTCTGAGATGAATAACACACCAACACCATTATTAATGTGTTTTTAAGTGCTGTTTAGGATCCACTTCATTTTAAATAAAGCGACATGGCTCTTTCCTGACTGCCTAGTCCCCAAGAGGCCTGGTAGAACATGGCTGCTGCGTCAGCAGTGTGACTCCCGGGGAATTGTCCCAACATGTGCACCGAGCCAAGGTCACAGGTGCCTGACAAATGGTGGGAGACCACACCACGACACAGTGAGGCAGGACCCACAGCCACCAGTGAGAAGGGTGCAGGGACAGTCTCAGTGAGGGAAGATTCGGAATGAGCCTTCTAGAAAGTCACATTGCAAGGGCCAAGGAGCTAAGGTCTGCAGTCTTTGTCCCCTCCTCCCTCCTCTAAGAAGACACGTAGCTGGTTATATACAACAAAAGCTTCCAGTGCCAAAGATGCTCATTGAGGCGCTTTGTATCATAGAAGGCAGCACAGTCCAAATGCCCAGCCAGAGGGGAATGATCACAAATGCTAAGGCAGACACAGCCTGTGGGGCACCCTGTATTTGTGCAGACATAATGTACAGAGGACATTGTCCCACCATCATTGGACTGGTGGGGAGAATTTCCCAGGATTCAACATCCAGGGGTCTTTTTTTTTCCCCCTTTGAGTCATGGATTCTCTGTGTAGCCCTGGCTGTCCTGGAACTTGCTCTATAGATCAGGCTGACCTCGAACTCACAGAGATCCAGCTTCCTCTATCTCCTGAGTGCTGGGATTAAAGGTGTGTGCCACTGCCACCCAGCAACAGCCAAGGGTCTTTGGAGACAAACAGCCAAGGTTCTTTGGAGACATGTGTATTGGAAAAGTCGCTGCCCCAGACACGGCCACCTCAGCAACCAGGAGTGTTTGATCCACAAGGAAAGCCACCCCATTCTTAGGCAGCACTGGCTGACAGGAAGTTCTCTCTGTAACAAAACCTATTTCTCTGAATGCCTCTCTGATTGGCCCTTGTTCTGCTCTCTGCTACCTCATAAGACCAATCAGCAGGCAGGTAGTGATGCCAAATCAATCAGCTTCTCTTCACTTTGGTTCTTCTCCGCCCACCTTAGGCCGTGAAAAGCCACACACTCTAGTCAGGTATGGTGACACACACCTGTGACCACAATATTCAGGTGACCCAGGCATGAAAATATTGAGTTTGAAGCCAGCCTGGGCTACATATTGAGAGCCTGTCTAAAAAGCAATAAAAAAAAAAAAGGAAAATGGAACCAAACTTATCTTTCTTCCTGCCCCAGCACAAGTCCCATGCAACATAACTATCTGGGCAGAATTATCTGGTAAACAGACGCTAGCCCCTCTGCCACAAGGAGAAGTAAGGATGCTTAACCATTAACCACGCAAAGCATCACATAGAGATATTCCTGGCAGTGTTGTTTGTATGAGGAGGGAGTGCTCACGTGGGTTCCAGCACACTTATGTGCAGGTGTGCATGCATGTGGAGGCCAGAAATCCACTTCAGACAGCCTTCCCCTGGAGCCAGGCCCCTTGGTGTTTGAGGCAGGGTCTCTCACCAGGACCTAGAGTTCACTGACTCAGCCAGGCTGTCTATCCAGTTACCCCCAGAGAGCCTCCTGTCTCCTTCCCAATATTGGGATTGGAGCTGAACACTACCACACCCAGATCCCTTTTAGGCGGGGAACCAAACACAGGTTCCCATGTCTGCAAGGCAAACATTTTTCTGAACCGTCTCCCCAGCTCACCGACCGCTCCACCCACCAGCAGCTTCCTTAGAGACGGCACTGAGAACGACCCACACGCCCATCTCTAGATAAGTGGAAAAGTAAACGGCCCCTGATCCTTGCATTAGACATTTGCAAGAGGAAGAGCACACACAGTGGGGGTCATCTCAAACACTGCGCTGCAGGAAAAAAAGGAGGACACAGCCAATGTACTGTATGACTCCATTTATTAGCTACCTAGGAAAAGAGAATGATCTACCATGGCAGAGCACAGATCAGGGTTTGCCTGGGGACAAGATTTAAAAACAAAACAAAACAAAACTCCCAAGGCTGAGGGGAATAGGACACCTGGGGACACAGGCATGCTAGCATATCTTCACAGCGGGGTGCTTCTGCTGGTGTGTAGACGTGTGGAAACCTCCTGGGTTGCATGCTGAGTCGTACCTGTTACATGTGTCTCCTGGAGATGGTGGTGTGAACTCTTTTAATGGGGAAGATAGAGACAAATGTTTGCTCCTTCCCAGATAGCCAGACCGAGGTTCAAGTCCACCAGAATCTAACTTGGTGAATCAATGAGTTTATTGAGCTTATCTACCTACAGAGGGGACACTTGCAGGAGCCCGAGCAACCCCAAAGAGACAACAAATTCCTCACAGCCACACAGATGGAATTCTAACCCTAGCCAGCTTTCCGCAGTCTGTGTACACTGGTGCGTCCAAGCCGGGGCGGTTAGGGCCTGAAGTGTACACCGCTGACTGGGAGGGCCGGGGGCGTCGCCGTCATAGTGTCACGTGAGGGCCCTAGGCCTCCTCCCACCCCTTCCTTCTATGCAGGAATGTCCACAGGGGTCTCCTGATAAAGATTGCAATGAGTCCGGCTCAGAGCACAGAATCCCTTCATTGAATGACGTAGCAAACAGTGGCCACACTGGAGGCCTCCAAGCCAGCCGTTTGTAATGAGCACATAACCTGACGGGTGCTAATGGACACCAGCTGCTCTGCGGGTTTGTCTCTAATCACTAGAGACTCTGGGAAGAGCTGGCAGAAGGCTCCCGACTACGGAGCCAGGATTCAAGTCCAGGTCTTTGGACTCACTGGCCAGTTCTTCTTCCTCTCTATGTAGGAAGAACTAAAACCCGAGGCTTCCAGAGTATTCTGAGGTTCCCCAAGATGCCTGACATCTGTAATCTCATTTCCCAAGCTAATCCCATTTAACACAATCAAGTGTGTAACCGAGATGAGGGACTGGGCGAGGACACCCGCTAGTTTATTTCTGTCAGACATCTGTTTTGATGGTGTGAGGCCCAGGCCAGCCAACTGTTAAGCATCTGGATAACCCACCTACCTGGTTAAGCATTTTAGGCTGTGGAGTCAGAGACCCGGGAGAGACTCCAGGCACTAATGAAGGACCCTGAGCAGGATGTCAAGTCCCTCTGAGCCTTAGCCTTCTCCTCTATAAAATGGAATGGTGCAGTCCCGTCCCCTCTATGATCTTCTGGAGATATTGGCTATGATATGACATGATATGATATGATATTGATATGACAGACCCTGGTCAATGTCATCACTTCACGGCCTGGCCACGGTTACTAGTGCCTTCATTCTTGGAGTTATATCACAATTTGATCATTTAATAAAGCCCATTTCATTCTTTTTTTTTGTTTTGTTTTTTGTTTTTCGAGACAGGGTTTCTCTGTATAACAGCTCTGGCTGTCCTAGACTCACTTTGTAGACCAGGCTGGCCTCGAACTCACAGAGATCCGCCTACCTCTGCCTCCCAAGTGCTGAGATTAAAGGCGTGCGCCACCACCGCCCGGCTGCCCATTTCATTCTTATTTCATGGAAAAAAAAGAAACTGAGGCCGCAAGAAGCAAAATGGCTTGCCTGAGACCATACAGCAAATAGGCGGTAAAGAAGGACTCAATCTCACACTTCCTTCCTGTGTGCCTGAAAACCTGTCTCTATGGCACCATTGTATCTCTCAACTGGGTCATGGTGACAGGTGCACCGGGTCCCTAAAATGGAAAAGCATGGCCAATGTCCCCTCTTTAGACCGTGGGGTCCACCATGTTGAAGGCCTGGTTGGTACAGACAATACTATCATGGCCACATCCATGAGGGTGGCCAGGGCCTCAGCTGGTAGAGTGGGAATCAGGCCAGTGGGTAAGCATTAGTTGAGAGCCCATCATGCAACCATCAGCTAAGGGGTGGGTCAGGAGGGTCCCGGGGGGCACGTTTGGGAGAGGTCAGCTTAGTTCCTCCATGTTGGAAGTGCCTGGGCTGGCAGTGGTACGCACCTGCAGGTGGAGTGGATTCCCTAATAGCCTAAATTCCCTAAATGGCCCAGAGAAGAGTAAGTACCTCAAGGACAGCCCCCAGGAGTGAGGTCCCAGCCCTAACAAGAGGTCACCACTGACGCAAAGGGACAGTGGAGAGATGGGAGGGAGAAGATGGTAGACCCGAGTTCAAATCCTGGCCACCCCATGAGCCTGGATACCTTTTTGTCTCCTTCAGTCTCAGTCTATTTATACACTGACTGGAGACCAGTGTGCCAGCTGTAGAAAGGTGGGTAGCACTTAGGTAAAAATCATTTCTCAGGACAGCATAAGCAATGGCCATTTTAACTCCTGTTCGCCACCTTCCCCCGTCAGAAGCAGCATTCTTGCAGCTTCCCTGAGGGCATGAGTCCCAATTTCTCCTAACATCCACCTGGAAGTCCTTCCAAATACCTCCCTGCAGGGGCTGCTGCTAGAATGCACAAATATAAATAAACACCTGGTACAGGATCAAGGTCGAAATTCAAGGAAAACTGAAGCCCCACAGTGACAGAGGTGAGAATAGTCCAGGAGATATCAGCTGCAGAGACAAGGAGTGCCTCTGAACCCGGGTAATGGTCACACGATTATAAATCTAAAACTCCATCACATCGCGGACTGAGATGTGCACACTTTCTGTGAGTAAATTAAACCTCAATTCTTTTTAGGTCCTTAAGCTTTTCCGATGTCAAAGCACCAAACACATGCGCCCCTGTGTGGTCTCTGGCACACCCGTCCCATCAAGGGTGCACACAGACGGAGCCCACAGAGCAGACACCTGAGCCTGCAGGAGGGTGTGCTGCACATTGCAGGTTCCTGGGCCCAGCAGCCTGAGCAGACATTTGGCGCACAACACCTAAGCTAGGCAGGTGTGATGTGGAGAGATTCTCCACATCATTGGGAATAACAGGTTGACGGCGGCTCTGCTGACCTGGGGTCAAGCATGTTCCAGAGCAGAGCAACCACTCAGACCTCAGAGGGGATGGGGCATCTACTAACATCCATGGTGGGCTGTTGGAGGAGGCCCAGGCTCGGCGCTGCTTTCTTAGGCCTCTCTGTTCATTAGACCCCAGGTTCCCACACACCCTGCAGCACTGAAAGGGTCCTGGAGGAGCAGGGGTGTTAGCCAGCCTGACTCCTTATCCTTTCAAGTCAAGACTGTACCCAAGGCTGGAGAAATAGCTCTGAGGTTGAGTGTAGTACTGCTCTTGCAGAGGACTGGAGTTCAGTTCCCAGCACCCATATTGGGTGACTCACAACCGCCTGTAACTCCAGTACCCAAGGAAGACACATTTGAGTGCATATTCCCAACACATACACACACCTACACATAATTAAAAAAATATAAATGTTTAAAATTTTAAAAAAAGATAATTCCCAATCAGCCATGAGTCAGCTAAGGAGTACATAAAACCCCAGGAAGCCAGGATTGGTGTCCTGAAGAGCAAGAAGCTGAACAAAGCCTTTCTTGTGTCAGGTTGGTGACCTGCGAAGCTGAGAGCCTCACTCTACACCTATTCTGCCCTCTGTGAGTTGTGTGACCCTGGACAAGTTAATTCACCTCTCTGGGTCTTTGCTTGCTTAGCTGCCCAGTGGAGACGATACATCCTACTGGGATATTACACAGTAGGAGAACTTGGGGGAGAGGAAGGGAAGGAGGTTAAATGGCGTCACACACGGCCCAGAGCAGACCACTCACTCAGCTATGAGAGTCATTTCTAAGAAGAGTCCTGGACAGGAAGGGGTCTGTAGCAACTGTCCATGCCACGGATTGCAAAGCTACTGCCCACGAGCCCAGACACAGGCCACAATGGCCTCTGTTTGCCCACACAGCCTTCTTTGTTTCTTTTTTCTTTTTTAATGGTTGCCAACACTTTAAAAATCAGATTTCACATCAAAAATCCAAATTGTCTGCTACTCTTTAAAAAGTTCAAACATTTGACAGTGCCAGGCTGCCTTCTGGTCTGGCAACTTGCAGCCAGAGCTGAGTGGCCGAAGCCCTGCTGACTCCTTGTCCAGCTCCTGGCTCCTCCCAGGGCCATGTGCCCTCCTCCCAGCTCTTCCAGCACCTGAACCTCCTGTTGTTTGTTTGTTCTGAGACAGGGTCTCTTGCACCCCAGGCTGGCCCTGGTTAACCAGGAATGACCTTGAACTTCTGATCTCCTGTCTTGACCAGCGTAGTACAGATATTGTAGGCATGTGCCCACATGTCCCATCCATGTGGTACTGTGTTATCCTCCCAGGTTCTGCTCCTGAACTGAACCTCCTTGAAGCATGAAGAAATGGGATTCTCAGGAGACATGGACCTCTGGGATCACAATGAGGCAGAACAGAGATGGGACTAGGGTTCAGTTCACCCTCCTGAGCAGTAGGCCATGCCCAAAAGGCTGAGCAGCACCCAAGTCTCTTGACCCTGCAGCTCTGGCTGGGAAGGTAAAGGCAATCCTGGGCATTTGTCTTGTCCCTCAGTGTCTCCATCTGTCAAGTGGGACAATAATTCTCCACCCCACCCCTGCCTTGGTAGCAGTGATGGTAAAATTAGCTCAAAGAAGTAAGGATGTGAGCACACGGCCCAGCCTTCTGTTACTGCTTGGACATGCCTTAGGCATGCAGATGGATACCCATCCCTCTAAACCAGCTGGGTATCAATCTACTTAGCCCCACCCCACACCCCCAGGCAGATGAGGCAAACAGAGACTCAAAAACCGAGGAGCTATGAATGATGGAGCTTGGGACTTGGGATTCCAACCCAAGTTCAAGCTAGAATGGTCTGGTCCCAAAATGGCCTATAGCAGAAGCCTCTGGCAAGCCCACACAGAGCTGTTGATGGCCTATTATGTGCTAGATACGGTTGTAAGTTCCAGAGGCACAGTAAGGAGCATAAGAGATGAGGGCTCCACTCCAGAGCTCAGTCTGAGACAGGGGCAAGGAAGGTCCAGGAAGAGGGCTGCACCAAGGGCCGCACCCTTTTACCCAGGGCCTACTGGCCTTGGTGAAAGTAGTCAGAGGAGGAACCCCAGGAAGACGACATCACACCGGAGGATCCTACCTGTCAGCACCTGGGTGAGGTATTCGAAGCACAGGGAGGAGCCTGGTGACTTGTGGGCATGGAAGGCCAGCTAGGGCCAGCATGACCAGAGCAAGGAGAGGATACAAGAAGAACTAAGTCCACAGGCCAACTCCCAGCGCGGATGAGCTGCTTTCTGGGAGAGTAAAGACAACAGGGCTCCTGCCCTCACAATCCTGGCTTCCAGCGCCTAGACATGAACATACAGAGCACATGAGGAGGGGCACCCACGTACACAAACACACGTGCACATGCCAGCATGCCGCCAGGAAGAAAGACTGGGAGGGGAGGAGGAGGTCAGGCAGACACAGAGCCCCACACCTGCCGTAAGTGCCCAGCATCACACAGCTGGCTCCTCACAGCACTGAGGGGCACTACCCCTCCCTAGGCTAAAGGCTCAGGCAGCCCCCTCAACAAACAGCTCTCCTACCTTCCTGCTCCAGCGCCAGGGGAAATCTATCTGAGTCCTCCCATCTCCCCATCTATCCATCTGACCTGCTTCTGTGCCCTGACCCCACCACTACCACCACCTGATGCGGGAGAACCCAGAATGAGTTCACAGTGGTGATCCTAGGGATGTGGGGGCGGGGGCATCGCTTGAAAGGAACAGCCGGAGTGTTAGCAGGGTGATGTCACCAGCCCAGGACACCTGCTGATGGATGTCTACAGCACCCGTGAAGAAACAGACACACACATGTACACACACAGTGCATACATACACACACTTGCATGCACCAGTGCATACATTTTGAGTTCTCTTTCGTGGTTATCAGGTTACCCCCTGGAGCTGATCCAGGACAAAACAGGAAATCCCAGAACCAAGCCAGCCAGATGAGGCAAGGGGCTGGGAATCTGAAACCCCCTGTGCTCTCCACAGCCTCCCACCCGACCCTGCCTCCTGCAAGCTGAGGCTAGCTGCCAGGATTGTCCTAGAGGAGAGACTCCCCCCGCTCCCCGGCCCCCAGGCACTGATAGGGCTCAGTTATGGACTCACAGCTTCAAATTCCTGCCCTTTACAACTCCCCAGACCCATGCCGAGTTTCCTATCTCCACATCTATGGGTATCTGATTTCCCAGACCTAGTGGCCAGGAATAACCAAAGCCAAATACGCGGTTGGCCTGATGTCCAGCAGGGGGCGTGCATGCTTCATTTGCCAGAGAACGTTGCAGCCAGCCAGTAGTGGGGTTCAGGAGGTGGCTGGAAACAGCCCTCCCATTAGCAGTTTCAAATTCTAGCTTCCCCACCACGCCAAGACCAGGCACCTGCGCCTTTGCCTACACTGTGCCGGGTTGTGAACGGAGCGGACTATCTCTCTTCTGGTGAGGCCTCCACTGCTCATTCTCCACTTGCTGCTTCACCCAGACGCCTTTTCATTGCCAGCCTGCCCCTCAACCAGGAGAGTTGCCTGGGTGGATGAGTGACTGACGGGTAGAAGAAACCCCAGCTACGAGCCACCCACATGGTTCAGAAACAAATAATTCAATGCAGAAATCCCTGGAGAAAACAATCTTTTTTTTTTTTTAGACAGGCAAGCGCTCTAACACGCAGTTATAGCCGCAGGCCTCTTTTTTACAGTTTTATTTTGAGACAAGGTCTTACTCAAAGCTCAGGCAAGCTTTGAACTTTGGATCATCCCATTTTGGCCACCCTAGTAGGGCTGTTTCCACCCTAGTTGGAAAAACAAGCTTAGCCATCAAACTCAGTACAATTTAAAAAATATAAAGCCCTCATTGAGGTCTAAAGGTCACCTCAGTATCTGCCTTGATCTTTTCGGTCTGTTGGGCTTGGTATCACTGACCCATTTTATAGAAGGAGAAACTAAGGTTTAAACAGAGCCCAAGGTCACAGCCCATGGGTAGACGAAGCAGCCATCGAAATCCAGCCAGTTTCTCTCTTCACTCTGCTCTGTACCCAGCCCCAGCTCTAAGCCCAGCCCCAGCTCTAACCCCAGCCTTCTGCTAACCCCAGCCAAACTCTCTGGATGACCCTAAGAAGCAGAGAAATGTGGCAAAGTCCTGATGCTTGCCTGGAAGTACCGCTCCTAGCTTCTCACAAGTTCTAGCCTAATTGTCAACCTCACCAAAGTCCCAGCTTCATGAGCACTCAACAAAAGCAAATGCTGGTGAGGCACTCGTGTGCACCATGGAGATGGTGTGTGTGTGTATGTGTGTGTATGTGCGTGTGTGTGTGTGTGTGTGTGTGTGTGTGTGTGTGTGCTCGCGCGCATGCATGCGTGATCCTCAGGACCACGCACTCCCAAAGGTCAAGTTCTCAGCCATGTCTACACTCCCTTCCTCTAGTACAGTGGTTCTCAACCTGTGGGTCCATGACCTCTTTGTGGGTCAAGTGACCCTTTCACGGGGGTCGCATTTCAAATATCCTGCATATCAGATATTTACATTACTATTCATAACAGTAGCAAAATTACAGTTATGAAGTAGCAACAAAATAATTTTGTGGTTGGAGGTCTCCACAACATGAGGAGCTGTATTAAAGGGTCACAGCATTAGGAAGATTGAGAACCAGTGCTCTAGTGTGTTCTGAAGAGGCTCTCCTGGGTGAACCTCAGCTGGGTTCACCCCAAAAAGCTGGAGACCTGAAAGTTGCCTGACACAGAGCCAAGGTCACAGCCCAGGCACCAGAAGGCGGCTTTCCTGAATAAAAAAGAGCCCCTCCCCTCCCCAGAAATAACTTCCCGTCAGATCTTTGTCTTAACACAAGCTGTGAACAACACAGACCCTGTCTTCACCAGCACCTTTCTCTGGGCCTGGAAGAGTCCTTTGGTAATCTGAGCCTCAGTTTTAACATCTGTAAAGTGGGATAATAGTACTGGGCTCCCAGATCCACTGAGGGGTTCTCTCCCACCAAGCTCCTAAGGCTTTAACCAAGGGAGACCTCTCACCTATCCATCCATCCATCCGTTCATCTGCTCATTTGGCAGACCCCCAGACACTACTGCAGGAACAAGCCTGTCTGCTCTTCTGTTCATCATAAAAAAGGAATCAGCAGTTGCTTGGGAAAATGAGAGGCCAGGCAGAGCAGAGAAGAGCCCCAGGAAGGCAAGCTGTTTGGTTGTCATTACAGGTTCTCAAGGTGTGATGGAGAGAAGAGACAATTATTTAGATAACTGTCACCGGGGAGACTTGCTGCTGGTTCCAGGGAAGTACCATCAGCCCTCCGTGGGAATCAGGGGAGAATTTCCAGAAAAGGTGCTGAGAGGACACTAATGAGGACTGGGCCGTTTGATGAGAGGTGGGGGACGCTCCCGGCAGGTGGCAAAGGAGTTCAGAACCTCAGAAGCCACTGTGCACACTAGACGATGCCATGGGCCGTGTCTTGGTCAGTTTGGGGACACACAGGTGGGAAGATAAGTCTTACTGTTGTTGTGAGCCAAAAGGTAGAGGAGGGACAGAATCCAATCTGCCAGTGAGAAAATGCTGCATGGGCAGGGTTTAGGAAGAGGGATCCAGGGGCAGAGTCTAGAAAGGTTGTAGGACAAGGATGGGAGGTGACAACCTGAAAAGGCTACATCTGAGGTGGGGGCCAGGATGAAGGAGAGAGCAGTGAGGACTGCTCTCAGTCCCCAACACTCCTGCCTGGGAAGAGAGGCTGATGCAGGGCAGGGTGGAGGTGGCCTCCACCACCGTCAGCTAGGACCAGAGTGAGGCTGAGACAGACTGAGTCACTTGGCTTATATTGGATTTCTGAGAAGTTCTGCCCCTCCCCCATGCCCAGGCAGCCAAGGCCAGCTTCAAAGCTGAACAGTCACTCCCTCTGAGAGCTCAGGTATTTACATGAGCTGGAAAGGCATGGTAGGGATAGAGCAGTGTCCCTGAGAATTCTGAGCCAGCCCTGGAAGGCCTGGACCTCGGGGCTGACCACAAGGAGAGGTCTAGGGCTTTGGGGTAGTTTATAGAACTGGCCAGTGACCTCTGTGATCTGAAGCCGCCTCCTCAACCTCTCCGAGACTCAGACGGAGTTATTTTGTGGAGTTTTGTTGTTGTTGTTTTGTTTTTCGAGACAGGGTTTCTCTGTGTAGCCCTGGCTGTCCTGGAACTCACTCTGTAGACCAGGCTGGCCTCGAACTCACAGAGATCCGCCTGTCTCTGCCTCCCGAGTGCTGGGATTAAAGGCAGGCGACACCTCGCCCGGCTGTTTTGTGGGTTATTAAAGCAGAGCTACTGCTCAGCCTGACACAAGGTCTCTGGGAGGCGGGCGTGGCAGTTAGTGTGGAAAGTGGAGTTAACTACCAACAGAGTCCAAACTGAACCCTCAGCCTTCAAAGACACCCTCTCCAACCAAGAGAGCTCTCGAGATGACTCAGTAGGTAAGGCACTTGCTGCCAAGCCTGACACGCTTGAGTCTGATTCCTGACCCCTGAGCCTACATGGTGGAAGGAGAGAACAGAGTCCTGCAAGTTGTCTGCCGACCTCTACATATGCCAGGTGCCTGTTCGTTCTCTGTCTCTGTCTGTGTGTGTGTGTGTGTGTGTGTGTGTGTGTGTGTGTGTGTGTGTGTGTGT
>CAJQZJ010001750.1:13310509-13350583 GCA_907164525.1 Lophiomys imhausi | reverse complement strand
TGTGTGTGTGTGTGTGTGTGTGTGTGTGTGTGTGTGTGTGTGTGTGTTTACCATGTGTGTGCAGTGCCCTCTGAGGCCAGAAGAGGGCATAGTCTCCCTCAAGTCTGGAGTTAAAAGTTGGTTTTGAGCCACCATGTGGATGCTGGGAATTGAATCTGGGTCCTGCAGGACAGCAGTCATTTCTCTTAACCACTGAGCCATTTCTCCAGCTCCTGTTTGTCTTATTTTTATTTCCTCAGGGAAGGGACAGGAGGGGAGGGGAGAGGGAGAGGGGAGAGGAGAGGGAGGGGGAGGAGGAGGGGAAGGGAAGGAAGGGGAGGGGAGGGGAAGGGAGAGCCAAAGGTGTGTATGGGCTTTCTCCACACATCTGGAGTTGGCCTTCCCAACCCTGCACTGACAAGGTTCACTTGCTTACAGCAAGCAGACTGCCAAAGCACCCACCTTAAAAAATATCCATTTGCAACTGTCAGGGGAACCAGACTGCCTCAGTGCCTATTAAGATGCAAGAGATCATTTTTTTTTTTTTTTTCTGAATGGGTAGCAGCTGGCTTCAGCCCCTGCGGGACAGCTGACAGAGAAGAGGTGGCATATATATCTGTGTGAATTGGCATGGATGCAGTGGGATTCAATGGTGACCATCAAAATCACACTGGATGATAGCTGCCATCTCTGTGTCCCCAGAGGACTATTTGAGACAGGAGGGACCCCCACAGCAGCCTAGAGTGGGGCATTTACCCAGGGGCAGTGATGTAACTCACTTCTATATATTTTTTTTTTAACATTTATTTATTTATTTATTATGTATACAGTATTTGCTCTACATATATGCCCAGGCACCAGATCTCAATGTAGATGGTTGTGAGCCACCATGTGGTTGCTGGGAATTGAACTCAGGACCTTTGGAAGAACAGCCAGTGCTCTTAACCTCTGAGCCATCTCTCCAGCCCTCACTTCTATATTCTTACTGCTGCACAATGAAGTTATTACCTGGTTAATAAAAATTCCTGATAATTGGACTGGCGAGAGGGCTCAGCTAGGAAAGTACTTGCCTCAGGGCCTGACAACCTGAGCAGGATCCCAGAACCCACATAGATGGAAGAAGAACGCCAACTTCACAAAGTTGTCCTTTGGCTTCCACATGAGTGACACGGCAGAAGCCCACACATGCACACATGTGCACACACACATACATGCCACATGTCCGATAAGAATAAACAAAACTGCTTCTGGTTGACTTTCCCCTAGCTGGGCTGCCTCGTCTGGCCTCAGTGGTACAAGATATGTTTAGTCCTTATGCAACTTGATGTGCTGAGCCAGGATGGTACTGGGGGCTCCCCTTCTCTAAGGAGAAGAGGAAGGGGGAATGGGGGAAAGAGGGTAGGAAGGTGGGACTGGGAGGAGAGGAGGAAGGGGGGCTGCAGTCAGGGTGTAAAGTGAATAAATAAATTAATGAAAAGAAAAGGGAAATAGATGCATGCCAGCTTACTCAACTTGACTTTTTCACTCTTACAGAATTCAGGGCCCACCCTATGAAACATGGCCGCCAATACTGAGAATGTGAATTTTTAAAAAAAAGAATATTTTAAGTTTTTATTTTCCAGGTCACTCTACAGGCAAACATGTTTTGTTTTTTTCTAGTAAGATTGGATTGTAGTAAACCCTTCTGCAGCTTGCCTTCTACATTGTTTTAAAGGCCACTTTCAAATTCACTGTATGGATAAAGCATAAGAAAAATTTCCATTGTACAAATGGATCTATATTTTATTTATTTGCCCATTTTTATACATTTATACAGTGGACTTTCTTTTCTTTTTTATTTCTTGGGAAGATTTTTCCTATTACCAACTGACATGTCAAAAACATCCTTACAATTAAATCATCAGCATGTCCATGATTATCTCCTTTGAATAAATTCTATGAAGTTAAATTTCCAGGTCAATTTGCATGCAAATTGTTAAGCTTTTCTCAGATATTTCCAAATTGCAGAACGTTTAAAGACCCAACTTACCATTTTTTTATGTATTATTGCAAATTTATTAAGAGTGTGTGGGTATGCATGTGTGTACATGAGTGTATGTGTATGTATTCAAGTAAATGTGTACATGAATGCATGTGTATGTATGCATGTATGTGTGTGCATGAGTATGTGTGTATGTCTGCATGTGTGTGTGCATGAGTGCATGTTTAAGGTGTATGCATAATTGTGTGTGTATGTATACATGTGTGTGCATGATTGTGTATGTATGCATGTGTGTATGCTGGAGTGCATGTGTATCTATGCATGTGTGTGCATGATTGTGTGTGTGTGTGTGTGCATGAGTGCGTGTATGTGTGTGTACTACAGTTCAGTAAATGGAGGTCAGAAGAGACAACTTCTGGGAGTCTGTTCTCTCCTTCAACCAAATGGGTCCTGAGGACTTAACTCAGGTCATGGCAGGCAACTTCACCTGCTGAACCATTCACCAGCCCTCATTTCTTTAAAAAGATAATTATTTAAGTACATGTAAAGAAAACCCAGAAACTAATATGAACAGAGGTGTAAAATCAAAGTCACACACAGCTAAGATACAAACCAAACTTCCATCCTCCCTTCCTCTCTCCCTCTTTTTCTCCTTCTTCCCTTCACCTCCACACCTGCCATCCTTGCTTCACACACATACACACACACACACACACACACACACACACACACACAGCCTCTCTCCTATCTCTTTCTGGTTCTATCTCACTACTTTCAGTCTCCCATATCTCTATTGTGTCCCCACATATGTATATAGTCTTCTTTTTTTTACATGTGTGGGTGTTTTGCCTGAATATATATCTATGTGCCACGAGTGTTTCTGGTGTCCACAGAGACCAGAAGAGGGCATCAGATGCCCTGAAACCGCAGTTACAGTTGGTGTGAGCTGCCACGTACATGCTGGGAGAGGCCAAGGCTTTAATCTCTGAGCCATTTCTCCAGTCCCCATACCTGGAGTCTTCTGTTCTTTCTCTCCTCCTGTCCTCACCCTCACCATCTCTGTCCCTGTCTTGGGATCACCCTCCTGCAGGGTTTCATAGTCAGACAGCTGTGGTTATCACTCACACTTGGGCAGAGCCCCGTCACGGGTCACTGCTCGCTCTTCTGGGTGAGACCCTAGTCTGGCAGCTGCTGAGCATCCCTTGCTCACAGCTCACAGCTCATAGCTGTCCCCAAGTTCAGAATTTTAAGATGCCAAGCTGTCCCAGCCAGCTTCTGCAACCTGACACATGCTCTCGGATGCACACATATGCATCAGCATGTGTTATCTTTGGGGTATGTGTACTAACAGGTCAGGCAGACACCAAAACACGGAAATCCAGGAAGCTGGCGGCATCCTCAGGATGAGGATAGGAAAGGAGATGCTGGGAGCTGCTCAGGTCCTCCCTCCTCTGCCCCAGCAACGTGAGTACCCGCAAGGTCTGGAAGGGTCACTCCTGCTGCCTCTGCCTGGCTACCTCCCCATCTCCCTCCCTAACCAAACATCTGCCCCATTCCCACTTTTGCTCTCCCCTTCCTCCTCCCCCAAATCCTTCAATCTCCAGGGTATTTCTCCCCCAACTTACTCCTCCCTGGCCTCTTGCTGCAACCTGCTCTCCCTGCAGCCCAGCATTTCACAGCATGTTCAGACCCAAGGCGGACAACCCCCAGACTGAGCATTTAGATCATTTAGACCCAGGGTGTGTCTGGGACTCACCACATCTGTGAAACCCTCCACCTTTTCCTGGTGCTGGACACGGTGCACACCAGGAAAGGTCTGGTGGACAAGTGCACATCATGTGCTAAGCAAATGCCTCCTCTCCCCTCACTCCCCTCTCCTCTCCCCAATTCTCTGTCTCCTCTCTCTTTCCTTTCCACCTCCCTGATCCCCTCTTTGTCTCCTTTCTCTCTCTTTTCCCTATCCCCTCTCTGTTCCTGTCTCTCCCCACTTCCCACCCTTGTCTATATGGTCTTTTCTCTCAGGCCCATGACTTAAAATGGCTGTCTTCAGGACCTCTCCCAAGTTGGCCTCTGCAGCCCAGCTCTCATCCCAGAACCTCATCCCTCAATATCTCAACCCAGGTGCCCTCCTCCAAACCCAATATATGCTCTGAACTTCCTCCCCTCAGAAGCCAGCTGCCCTACAGATGAGCTGTCCCAGCAGTCCCCAGGGCTTCCTATCTGTCATCCCTCCTGCAGGTGCTGGAGGCATGGGGGTGGGGGTGATCCTTGATTCTTTTCTACCCCTCCTGATCCCTTCAGTGTCCATCAGCAAGTTCTGTTTGCTCTAAATGCAGAGGGCATCCGCTCAGTAACTCCATCTTCTCCCCAGCCCAACCTACCAGCATCCCCAACCTGGGACCACTGTGACAGCATCCTGGCCTGTTCTCTCCTGTTTCCATACAGAAGCTTCTAAGGGCTTCTACTGCTCTCAGAACCGACCATACCATGCATCTGGGTCTCCAGCGCTGGTGAGATTGAGTCTCCCCCTGTCCCCAACTCTCTCCCATCACTCAGAACCCCAAGCTCCTTGGTCTCTCCCTATCCTAAAAACACACTAAGCCCCACCTCCGTCAAGGAACATCCATGCTGGCCCTGCCTAGACCTCTGTGGCTGGCTCTTCTTATTCTTCAGATCTCTCCCTTGTGTGTCAATTCCTCAGAGATGTCGTCATCATCCTCTTTATGAACCTGCTCCTCAGTCAGTAACAGTGCAGACTCTGATGTTGCAAGAGGTTTGGAGTTTCCCCACACCAAAATGATAAATATGTGAGGTGATGGATAGGCTAATTGCCCCAATTTTTCACCATGCAATGTGTGCATACATCAAAACCTCACATTGTAACCCACGAACCTGCACAATTAATATGCACCAACCAAAAATGGAATAAAGCTAAAACAAGGGCTGCGTCTAGCAATCGTTCTCTGACTCGGTGCACTGCAGCAGCTCTGCCCCACCGAAGGGGCAGCTCCAGAAGGGCAGAAGCCAGGAGGTCGTGGTGTAGTTGGTGCTCAATAAAAGCTAACAGACCATGAAATGAAGTGTTTAAGAGTGACTCTTAGCTGTCCGACAGGCAGTGTTCTTCTTTTGCTCCCTTGGGGGCTTGGGGCAGGACCTCCACCTTCCTTTCCCAATGCATTCAAAGACAAAGGGAATGGAAATTGTTTCAGGTTCAAGGTGGCTTGGTAGGTAAAGGCAGCCAAGCCCAACAACCTGAATTTGGTACACGGCGGAAGGAGAGTCACCTCCTGCAAGCTGTCCTCTGACCTCTGTATGTGAGTTTGGCATGGATTTACATGTGTAGCTTAGTGGTAGACCGCATGCCTAGCATGCATGGGAATTTGGTCTCACAGCAGTATTATGAGCATGAGATGGTGTAAGAGCAGCTTTCGGCACCAAGAGTGCAGGCACCAGACACAGGGACACCAGTGACACCAGCGAGTCCTCAGTAAATGCATCAATTGCTTAGCTCATGCTCACTGGATAAGCAGCGGTCCTACAGGAGATGCTTCACATACACGGGACCGAGCAAAGGCCAAGGCAGGAGGATCTCGAGTTTGAAGCCAGCCTGGGCTACGCGATAAGATCGTGTCTTACAGAAGCAGAGGGAAAAGGTGAGGAAGAGACAAGACAGTGAGGGAGCCTATGGCTCAGGAGGAGTGAGTGACATATCCAAGGTCCCACACCTCACCTTAGCTGCCCTGGTAACAAAATGAACACAGGGTATGGGTAGATGACAAGCTGGCTGGAGCAGAACTCAGAGAGAAGCTGAACAGGGAAAAACAGACCCAGACATGGGGATAGCACAGCAAATCACCAACCAGTAGCTACAGACAGACATGCCCCTAGTTTATGTCCACACGAGAATTTGGGCCTCAGTGCCTGGGTTTGATGTGGTCCTGGGGCTGCCCACTGGTATCCTTCGTGCCAGGATTGCTACCTTAGGATCCTCCTTTCCTGCCAAGGTAAATGTGTGGATGCAAGCAAACCCCCAGAATGACCACCCACACATCTCCCCAGATGCCAAGGCAGCAGAGGCAAAGCACCAGCAGGTGGGCTTGGGTCCAGGCCCATCCTGGAAAAGGCCAGCTGAGGGTTTCCATGGAGCCTGTCACCATGGTAACCAAACCTCAGCAGCAGAACTCCAACAGAGCCAGGGAAAGACAAGCTCCTTTCTTGTCCATATCTCAGAAGCCTATTGGGGGAGGGAGGTGGAGGGAGGGGAAGGACAGTAAAGCTTTCTGAACCAGGCTGGGTGGGGGCAGGGGGAAATGGAGGTCATCTTCCTGCTCAGTGGGCCAGTCATAAAGCACCCGAATGTGGCACCCCATTTCACGCCTGTATGCCTTTCTCTTCTCTTCTCTGGCCTATCCCGCCCCTTACCCCCGGAGCACTCCTGGCTCTCATTCATGCCTTGTATCCTGACCCTACAGGCAGAATCAGCCCTTTTTTCCCCTGACCACCCATGTCTGTCTTGTCACACATCCTTGGTGTGTCCTTCCACCACAGAACTTGGGAAGAAGGGTACACAAAGAGTACAGACTCCAAGATCAGAGTCCTGAGTTCAAATCCCAGCTCCACCTTGTGCATGTAGTGATGCCAGGCCACTTTCTCTCTGAGCCTCCACTCTCTGCTCTGCCCTTTTCCAGCTATGTGATTCAGACCAAGTATGCAGGCCTCTCTGAAGCTGAGTTTCTTCTTCTGAAAAAAATTGACATGATGTCGTGGATGTGGCTCAGATGGTAGAGTGCTTACCTAGCATTCATAAAGCCCTGAATTCAATCCCTGGCACCTCATAAATGTGCCATGTGGCACAAACCTGTAATCCCAGTGCTAGGGAGGTGGAGACAGAGGGTCAAAAATCCAAGGTCATCCTTGGGTTTGAAGATCAGCCTGGGCTACATGGGATTCTGTCTCAAAAAAAAAAAAGGTCAGGCCTGGTCTGGTTTGTAGTATACACTGCTTCCCTCTCCTGGGGTCTGGCTTTCCACATCCTGGCCTCTAGCCTCAATTCTGACAGGGTTCCCAGCCTGGCATAGTCTGTGTCTTTCAAAGTACAGCCTTTGAGAGGAGAGAGATGGTTCCTGCTCCAAACAAGGACTGGCGTTCAACACAGCGCTGACATTTCCAGCTGGACGTGGAAAAGCAGGCATTGTACAGAAGGATAGACACCCCTGGGGCCTCCTGACAGTGAGGCCAACCCCCTACCCCTTTCTCTCTCACTCTCTGTGTGTGTGTGTGTGGGTGTGTGTCATTCTAATGTACTTATACCCATGTTCTTATAAATTCTGTTTGCAAATACCAAACAGACATGACAGAGGAAAGATGAAAAGGACATCTCTCCCTGGTCCCTGTGGGTCGTGGCCCAGAGACCACCTCATGAAGTCATTCTCTGTGTCCCCTGCAACTTCTCGCTACCTGGGGCTTTCTTAAGTCCACAGATGGCAGAGCCCAAAGCCTGAGACAGACACACTCTCCTTCCTCATCCCAAGCTCAGGGGAACCTGACCTCAGGCAGCCCTGGGTACTTTGTGAGACTCCAGTCATCAGCTAGAAAATAGAGGTAGTGTGACTCTGACATTATGCTGCTCTGGGGTCTGAACACAGAAAATCACCCCAAGCAGATGGGTAGAACAGGGTCCGGCGCTTAGCAGGGAAGCATTGGTCCCTAGTGCTGTCACAGTGGGACCAAAAACCATGTTACATTCTACAGCCTCTAGATCCTACTTCTCACACCTTACCTGCCTCTGGATCCTCTTGGGGACTGCTAAAACAGACTCTAGGGCCTGCCCCTGAGTATCTGCAAATGCAATAGCTAAGTGGAGTCTGGGCATGCGTGGACCAATTGGCGCGGGCACCTGAATTTGAGGGCACTACTCCGGGCGAACGCTCTCGGCCTCAGCCTTGACTTGGGCTGACCTGGACTGTAAGATCTGGGTTGTATCCTAAGAGATTCAACTTGGGGGAGGAAAGGGTGAATTTGGCTTACAGTTCCACATCACAATCCATCACCGAGGGAAGTCAGGGCAGGGACTCAAGCAGCGACCACGGAGGATGCTGCTTACTGATTTACTGTCTGGCTCATAATCATGCGCACCTACCTAGGGATGGTGTCTCCCACATCCATCATCAATCAAGACAATTCCTAATAGACGTGGCCACAGGCCAGTCTAATATGGGTAATCCTCTATTGGGACATCCCCCAGATGACTCTAGGCCATGTCAAGTTGACGGGAAGCTAACTAGAACAGGATATATCTAGGGGTGTGGATTAGTCAGTAGAGTACTTACCTAATATGCATCATAAAGCCCTAGGTTCGATCCTCAGCCCTGCATAAATGGGGCATCCTGGTATACTCCTGAAATCCCAGAACTTGGAAGGTAGACATAGGAAGACTGGAAGTCCAAGGTCATCCCTTGCTTAGCTTCATAGCCAGTTCAAGGCCACCCTACACCACACAAAACCCTGTCACACACATGTGCATGTCATAGAGCACACATAGTAGTCCAAGGACAGCCTGTGGGAATCCCTTCTCTCCCTCTACCGTGTGGGTTCTAGGGATTGACCTCAGGTCATCACCCTCGGCAGCAAGTGCCTTTACCTACCCCTAACCCTCCTGTGGCATATGCGCGCTCGTTCACCTACCACATGCAGAATAAACAAGCATAACAAGGAATATGAAAATAGAATAGCAATTTCTTAGCAGGCAGCGGGGCAGAAAACAGAAAAGCCCTGGAAGCCCTCTCCGCCTCTGAGAGGCTCTGCTGAAAGAGCAGGGACAGCCGCCCTGAGGAGAAGAGTGACCTGCTCAAAGACCCAACCCCAAGCCAGGTCTCTTTGGGACACCCTCCCCTGACACAGATGCCCTTCAGCATCCCTGCCATTAAGCAGTCTTGCCACTTCAGCCCCTACTTCACTCACATGACCCCAGCCCACGCCTCCCCACACCACAGCATCCCTGCCTGGACACCCCTCAGCTCCTCAGACTCCAGAGGTCCAACTCTGCACTACCTGCCTGTCCTTTGGAATCTGCCCCATTGGTGCTACCATACACTCGGCTGCTCAAGCCAGCATGGTAGGCATCGCCCTGAGCACCTCTCCCACCATTGGCCCTACTGTTGCAAGTAAGCCAGCAGAGTCCCATCCCGTCCACCACGCACGTGAATATGCCCACCTCATCAAGTCCCCCTCCTCGATCAGAACCACCCCCTCTAGTGCATACTTTATTTGAGCAAGTGTTTGCACACACACACACACACACACACACACACACACACACACACAGCCCAGTCATATAGGCCCTCAAGTTGGGCATATGAACTGAGCAAAACGGTCTCCATGATTTCATAAAAGCAGTGCTGGACCATGCCCTGCCCCAGCTCACACACCCTGCAGTGGCTCCGCCATGGCTGTTGGGGTCAAGTGCAAACTCCAGGTGGGGACCACATTTCTGGACTTCCCCCCAGCCCCACTGATCCTTCCAGGTGGATCCCTTGCCGTTCTGCCCCTGAGGTCCCTCCCAGCTTCCCAGATAAGCTAGTGACTCCTGTACACTCCCCATGAATACAGCCAAACACAAATATGGCACCGTGGGGCATGTTCTGTTCACGGACGGACCGCGGTGTGCATGATTAGAGCGAAAGTTCAGGCACCTTGGCACACACTTTTGTCTAACTACCCCTACTGTGACTGCTGAAGCTCATCCCTATCTCTGTGCCTGTCACTTCCCCAAAGCACAGCACAGCTGGGCCACAAATCAACAAACCCCTGGTGAGCTGGCACAGCCCAGGCTGTAACTGGGCCTCCAGACCTGAGCCTGAGCAGCTTCCCAGGGCCTGGGACGAAGGTGCCCCTGAGACTAGCTGGGCCAGCCTGCCGTCTAGGGTGGTGAGTCACCTCCTGGCTGCAAGTCAAGGAACCCTGAGTGCGCCCTTGTTTGGAGAAGACCGAGATCCGCAGGGCAAAGACAGAGGGACAGTTATCAGGAGTCACCAAGGCCCTGAGACACACTAGGAGGGACACAGAAAGATCAGGTAATTGGAGACAGAGAAGAGGAAGATGCAGCTAGACCCAGAACAGAGAAGCGGGTGATGGGAGAGCCCGTGTGCGCGCGCGCGCGCAAGGCCACACGCAAGAGCGCACAGGGAGCCTGGCTCTGAGCACGCGCTGCTCGTGTTCCCCAGCCTGCTCCACCCGCGCCTGGGACTCCAGCGTGGGCAAAAGCAGAACCAATGGACTGCCAGGCCTGGGCATTACCTCACCGGAATGCGCTGCTATTGGCTGGTCCCTGTGCCGGTGCGCGCTGTTGCTATGACAGCCTGGGCCGGCGTTGCGCAGAAATGCCAAGAGGAGGCTCCCCACTTTTCTCCAGGGATCCCCCGTTCAGCCCCAGGGATCTCTGCTGAGGTCGAAGAGGAAAGCCGGGCTCCGGCTCCGGCACCTCCAACAGGAAGCAGAACTCCTCTAACGATACCTACCTCTTCTGCCACGACCACTCCCGCCATCGGTGCCTGGCGCATCTTCCTAGGGCCCCCACTTTGTCACTACACAGGCATCTGCAGACAGCCAGGCGCACATAAACATGCAGGCCAGTGCTGAGCTCTACACCACGGGCAGATGAGTCCCTCCAAGTCTGTGGCCTGGAAGACATGCCCCAGCTGAGCAAGCAAACAGCCAAGAACTGGGAGTCTGTGTTAAGGACCCATGGTACTCTTTGAGATATCCCAATTCAAGTACTGGGTCCTGAAGACTTCTGGGAGGCAGGAAGGCAGAGCTGAGGTTTTCTTGACGATAGAGGATAGGGTAAGGGTCCCTTCCTGTGCTAAGACCAGAGGCAGGAGGCACTTAGGGTGCTGTGGCAGGAAATTAGATGTTGGTATGGGGAGACTGAAAAGGAGGAGTTGGGGTAAATCTGAAAGAAACGCGAGAGCAAGATCCCAAAGGCTTTTAAAGCTGTACCAAGGAACTCTGGACCGCACCAAAGGTAGAGGGGAGGGCCCGTGATGTGTGGGAACCTGTGACTGAAGGACATGTTCTTTGGTTGCCTTGAAGAGTGAGTGGGAGGGAGTCCAGAGACCCGTTTCTGCAGGGACTGAGAGGGGCAGAGAAAGTCTGAGACCCCCCTAGCCAGTGTAGAGACGCAGCCAGGCGTAAAGGATGGAGACAGTCCAGGTCCGGTGACTGAGTGGATATCCCCCCTCACCTAGGAAGCTGGTCAGGTTTCCTGACAACCTAACAGGGCCATCATGACCATCCACGGCATCCATGCTATCTGTGTGTGCAACAACAGCTTCAACAGTTGTTCTGAACTGAAAAGATCCTCCTTCCCTCCTCCTCTCTTCCCCCATCTTTCCCCCTCTCCTCTTCCCCCCACCCCCAGCCCTAGCATTTGGCACAGAACTTCATCCTAAATACCAGCCAAGAAACATTAAGCTCCCACCGAACTCCACTCCACAGTGAGCTCTTTGACCCAGCCTCCCTCCCCTTCACCAGGTGCCTCTCTCACAGCTACAGTAATGCTATACCTACCTTCAAGTCTAAGGATGGTCTCCCTCTCTTCCTCTCCCTCCACTACTTCCCTCCCCCCTCCCTCCTCCTCTCTCACTCTCTGTCTGTCTGTCTGTCTCTATTTCTCTGTCTCTCTGTCTCTGTCTCTCTCCTCTCTCTCTCTCTCTCTCTCTCTCTCACACACACACACACACACACACACATCATCATCATCATCATCATCATCAGAATCTCAACCAAATCCTCGATCTGATTGATGGCTGTGGATGGACTCTCTCAAAGTACCATCTAGAATAATCTAACAGCTTCTTTAATGTCAAGAGTGTCAGTCTGGAGTTCCTGATGGTCAGGGCTGAACCTTCAGGCCCAGCCTCAAGCCTTCATTATTGTCCCAACACCCAGGCAGAGGTTCCAGGATATCCACAGTCAAGGCCATGAAAGTCCTCCCTCATTGTTCCAACACTGTTTTTTTTTGGTTTTTGTTTTGAAACAGGGTTTTTCTGTGTATCCCTAACTGTCCTGGACTCGTTTTGTAGACTAGGCTGGCCTTGAACTTGCAGAGATCCCCCTGCCTCTGCCTCCCGAGTGCTGGGATTAAAGGCGTGTGCCACCATGCCCAGCGTTTCAGCACTGTTTCTAATGAAGGTCTGCATTTCCCTGCAAGGAGCAGGACAAGCAGGCTAGAAAACCACATTTCTCAGATACCCTTACAGTGGGGCTATGAGTGGATTCTGCCAACAGGGAGAATCCATACAAGATCAGGGAGTCAAAAGGAGGTAAAAAGCCACCCTACTTTAAGAAGTGGCATCAGATGGGACTTTCACTCTCCCCCTCCTCACTCAAGGACAGTGTCCAGCAGTTCTGGTGGTGAGAACAGACTCGTGAGCTCCAAGCAGCATTACAGCTCCTTCCCTTTCCACTAGCAGCTGAAAGCAAGCCCTTGAGTTGAACCACTCTCTATGAAGTAGCTGGGGTAGTCTTGGTTTTCCTCAATAGATAACTGAAAGAAACATGTCTCTAGTAGTCTCTCTGTGCAGGTACTCTAAGAATGAGGAACATGAGGCCAACATGAGAGGCAGCACAGGGTCCAGGGAGACAGAGGCCAGATTCTCTGAGGCCCTCTAACCTTAGACTCAGGTTTAGGTCTTGCTTTTCTGAGATGGTGTCTCAATATGTTCAGATACAGGAAAAACTTAAATGCACCCCCCCCACACATACACACACTGACATTTTAAAAGGATTTACAAAATAACTTTTGCATTCTGGCACTGTAGGTGGTAAGTGTGTGGGTGTTTATCTTTGCTAAATTGTGCAATTATGTTTGTTTACTTTTTTAGTTTTTATTAGCATATATTAATTGTGTATAATAATGTATTTCATTGTGAAATAATGCATTTTGTGCTTGTGCAATGTATTGTGTATGATGTATTTTGAACATATTCATCTCCCACCATAACCCTCTCTTTTCCTCCTTCCTCACCCCCAATCCCTCTCCTCTTGCCAACTAGCATCCCCCCTCTACTTTCATGTCTTATTTTTAGGGAACCAATGAATTTAATTAGGGTCACTCACAAGAGCGTTGGGGAGGAGTTGTTTATAGAAGCTGAACAACTTGTATTCTCATGAACTTTCTGCACAGATTTTCTGTTTTGTGATATAAAAGTTGTTCCAATGAACGGGATGGGGGCGGCAACTGGAGGAATAGCAGTGCCAACTTTGGATTTCAAGGCAGGTATGCAGAGGAGGAGGTGGGGAGGGAGCCTGAGGGCCAGGCTGAGACTCATTGATGGATCAAGTCTGCCATGCCCAACGGCCAGTTGTGGTTATCAGGAGTAAGCAATGGAGTATAGGATCTCAAAGAGAGAGATCAGACAGCCTCGAGAGACTTGGAGTTGGGTGAATCCCCATCTAAAAGATCAGTGGTATGGCTGATGGAAAGTCAGTACTCTGAAGCCAAGATGGCAGATACCTGGAGGCTCTCCCACACCATCCTCGGACCCACATCCCATGACCCAGTCTTCTGTGTCATGGGCCTGAGGTCTTATAGGCTCTTTGCTGTTGGTTTTTGTGTTTTCCCCAAATAAGGCCATAACTGGCCTTGAACTCAGTCTGTGGCTGACGATGACCTTGAAATTCTCTTTTTTTTTTTTTTTTTTTTTTTTTTTTTTTTTTTTTTTTTTTTTTTGGTTTTTCGAGACAGGGTTTCTCTGAATATCTCTGGCTGTCCTGGACTCGCTTTGTAGACCAGGCTGGCCTCGAACTCACAAAGATCCGCCTGCCTCTACCTCCCAAGTGCTGGGATTAAAGGCGTGCGCCACCACCGCCCGGCTTGAAATTCTCTTTTTAAATTTAATTGCCTGCCCCTAGAGGCATCAGGTGTGGCTGCTGTGTCACATGTGCATCAGTAGGTGGCAGAGAAGAGAGAGGCTGTGTTTCTGCTCAGTGTTCTGACCTGCGAATGATGAGTAGCCTAACATTCCCTGAAAAAAAAAAGTGAGCCTGAGATCACCACCAGTCAGGCACAAAGGGGGCCAGGCAGGGAGCTAATCTGAGATGACCACCTACCCAGTGACAGGTAGGCCCAGACCAACTCCCAGAACAGGGAACAAGCAGAGACTAGAAGAACCCCGCCTGGGACTGCAGGCTCCAGGCAGGAGTGAGCCTGAGACAGATGACTCTCGCAAGGGGTCATTCAGGTGGGTTGGGCAAGAAATTAACCTGGGGGGTTGGAGAGATGGCTCAGAGGTTAAGAACACTGGCTGTTCTTCCAGAGGTCCTGAGTTCAATTCCCAGCAACCACATGGTGGATCATAACCATCTATAATGAGATCTGGAGCCCCCTTCTGGCCTGCAGGCGTACACGCGAGCCAAATACTGTATACATAATAAATTGAAAAAAAAATTTAAAAAAAGAACGAAACCTGAGATGACCACCAGACTGGCATCATGGTGCCCAAACAGGGAGTTAGCCTGAGGTGACTACAAGTCCAGCAGCATAGCTGTAGACTTGAGGGTAGTGGGGAGCAGCCTGATGTGAAGGATCAGTGATGCCACCTGGGACCATGGTGGGGTCCTGGCCTGTGCTGCCAGGGGGGATGAGTGGGATTGGGGTGTATGATGTGAAATTCATGAACAACAAGTAAATGTTTTATTTTTTTTTAATTTGTGTGAGAGAGGGAGAGACAGAAGGAGAGAAGGGGAAGAGGAGAGACAGAAAGGGAGATAGAGACAGAGCATGTGTTTATTCTGCATGTACATGGTGCTTGAAGAGGCCAGAAGAGAACACTGGGTCACCTGGAACTGGGTTATAGGCAATTGTGAGTTACCTATTGTGGAACATGGGACTTGAACTCCGGTCCTTTGAAAGAGCGGCAAGCTTTCTTAACCACTGAGCCATCTATCCAGCCCAGACTTTGAAATTCTGACTTTCCTGTGGTCACCTCTCAAGTGCTGAAATGACAAGCATACCCCACCAGTCACCTGGTTTCTGCAGTGCTGGGGATGGAACCCAGGGCTTCATGTGTGCTAGGCAAGCGCTTTCCCCACATAACCACACCCCCAGCTCTCTACCAAGTGTCTTTAACTTAAAACAAGGGCATTGTTCACCTCAGTTGGGGTAAGAAAGCTAGAGGTTCGGGGGCAGAGGTGTGGCTCAGTGATAGATCTCTTGCCTAGCATGTTCAAGGTCCTGGGTTCCATCCAACACTGAGAAATTACGTACAGAAGTCCAATGACAGATCTTGTCTCTAACACAGATGAGGAAGAAATGAACCCATAGAACTGATATTTTTTTATGATTTGTGTTTCAGTTTTAACAAGACACACTAACAGGATTCAGGGGAAGATTTTTTTTTCTACATGTTTCTTAGGATTTCTTTAGAGACAAATTGCCTCCAGGAAACCCATGCCGGCCTCAAACTTGGGATCCTCCTTGCCTCAGCCTCTCTTGTGCTGGTATGACAGGCATGCGCTGTCATGTCTTGTCTTTATAATATTTAAAATGAAATCTAAGCAACTAATTTCACATCTGATTAGATTTACAGAAGTTGCCTGGCTGCTTAAGAAGAATTTGTTCATCGTCTTTGTAAGGCTCCCTTGTCAGGTGTTTGAAGTATTTGAATTGGATAAATTAAATTTGTAATTGTAGTTCGAAATATCTAAAGGAATTTGCTTAATTAAATGTTTGAATGGTTTAAAAGTTTATGAGGATTTAATCTGTCAAGTTTATGACTTAATTGAATAGCAATCAATGAAAAAGTAAATGTGATCTTGCTTTATATAAAAATTACTAGGTTCATAAATAAAATATCAAGATCCATAAGGTAGAAGGAAAAAGCCAAGGCAGGAGCAGGGTGCCGAGATCCATAACACTAAGAAATTAAATATGGATTGATATGTAGCTTGTTGTATTTGTCCCTTGCCAGCTAAATGCTCACACCTGAATGGTTTATACACACACACACACACACATAGAGAAAGTTATCCTAAATATATGTGCTAAGCATCATGAGGCGTAAGTGCTCACTGCTGGCATGGCCTGCACTGCTGAAGTCTGTGTTACTGGCAAGTCTCACTGTTCTTCTATGGGGTTTGGGGGCTCATTGCTGAGTTATTTCCCATACTTGTTTCTTGCTAGACACCTGGGGGCACTCCAGCATGGTAGAACCCCAGGGGATTCCTGGGTGGGGGGATCTTTAAGCTATTGATACACCTGGCAGTTATTTACTCTGTGGTAAGTGTTCATTGTGCCCCAAAAGGAAAGCTCTGTCCTCAACCTCCCTTGAAAGCATCCATGCACACATCTGCATACTCACTGGGGATTGAATCCAGGGCCTTTCGCCTGATAGACAAGCACTCTCTCTCTCTCTCTCTCTCTCTCTCTCTCTCTCTCTGAGCTATGAACCCCAGCTCTCTTTTGACTTTTCATTTTTGAGATATCTCATCAGGTTGCAAGGCTAGGCTTGAGCTCACTCAGTAGCCCAGGCAGGCCTGGAGCTCCCTATCATCCTGCCTCAGCCTCCTTGCTGTCTGGGCTTACAGGCCTGTACCAGAGGCCTAGATAAATGATTTTTTTAAATTGGTTGTCATGTAGCCCAGATTGGCTTAAAAGTCAATTTCTAGCCAAGAATGACCTTGATTTTCTGTTTCTATCTCCAAGTACTAGAATCACAACCATATATCACCAAGTGTGATTTGCACAGGGCTGGGGATCAAGCCCAGCGATTCTTGCACGCTGGGCAAGCATCCTACCAACTGAGCCCCAACTGCAGTTATAAGCTTTAAACAAACAATGGATGAAAGGTAATCAGTTTTGTTTCATTGTAACAAATTTTATTTGGGTCAAAAGTCCTTGAGGGGTTAAATTTTTTTTGTAAGTTTGAGATGAGCTTGGTTTACATATGGGGCCCTAGATCTTGCCTAAAACAAAAACAAAAACAAAAGGCAGACAATGATAGCCAACATTTCTATATAAATGTTTCACTGTTTTTGGAGATGCTCAATTGTTAATTGATTGCAGTTGGAGGAACTAGGAAGCCCACAGGTGCTCCAGTGCACTGCCTTCCTATAAGTCTTACAGAAGACTCAGCTCTATGTGACAATGCCTGCCCATCCCTTCTGGGTGCAGGGGATGGGGGTGGCTCCTCGCAGGGCCCCCACCACCTGTTGTCTCAGTAGGACACTTGTACTTCCTTGTTTGTTTGTTTTATTTCAAACAGAGGGTGCCAAACCTAAATTTTTATTGCAGATATTTTTTTAAACACAAAACCATGAAGAATTTAAAACGATACAGTTTCATCAAAATGTCAGCTCAGATTATCACTGTATCAATTATATGGATTTTCCCTTTAGTGGCCTAATAGTCTTCACAAATAAAAATCACAGCTTAGCCGGGCGGTGGTGGCGCACGCCTTTAATCCCAGCACTTGGGAGGCAGAGGCAGGTGGATCTTTGTGAGTTCAAGGCCAGCCTGGTCTACAAAGCGAGTCCAGGACAGCCAGAGATATTCAGAGAAACCCTGTCTTGAAAAACCAAAAAAAAAAAAAAAATCACAGCTTAAGCTTTAAAATACATTCTGTGAAATGTGAATTAGACTTGAAAAATATTCCAATTTCCACTTGGTTTTCTATATCTCTATATAGAGTTATCTTGAGAAATCTCTAAGATAAGGAATCCTGGGGGGAGGGGGTTTTGTCCTAATTCTGGAATCCCTAGCCAAGTCACCATACTTATAGCATCAAAACACCCATTCCAAGCAGGCTATGGTGGCACATACCTGTAATCCCTGCACTCCAGATGTGGAGGCAGGACTATGAGTTCGAGACTTCCTCAAGACTTGTGAAGCCCTGTGTCAAAAAGACAAATGGTCCCAAGAAGAGAACCACCCCACCACACTGTGCAGGGGGATTTTCCCAGTGTCATGACAGAGTCTGGGAAACATTCACAGGCTAACTCTAGGCAGCTACATTCTGAGGCAGGACACATCACAGCATGTCATTAGCTATCATTATTTTACTGTTTGTTTTGTTTGTTTGAGGACCAGGCTGGCCTCAGATTCACTATGTAGCTAAGGATGACCTTGAACTTCTGATCCTCCCGCCTCCATCTTCCATGTGCTGAGATTACAGGAGTAAGTTGATATACTTAACTTCCCCTGTGCTGGGGATGAAACCCAGGCCTCCCTCATGCTAGGCAAGCACACTGACAACTAAGTGACATTCCCAGCCCCTCAGCAACCCTTAGTATTATGGTGTCCACCCCAACAATCAGAGAGAGGAAGATGCATCTTCTCAAGTTACCCCATGCCAATCCTCATGGACCAATGCTAGTCCTCCTCCCCTGCCCTCATCTCTTGTACCTCCCTGTTATCGGGATCTTCCCTCCCAGGAACGATGCTAGGCAGCTCACTGGTCCAGGGAGCAACCAAGCTTCTGATGAGACCCACATCTGCATCTGTGCCAGCATCAAGTTCCACAGAGCTGCTGTGTTGGGCTCTGAGCAGTTGTGTGCATCCAGACAGATGGACAGAGGTTACCACTAGCTGACATCAGTTGATCAAGGTCCTGGAGCCCTTTACACACACCGGGTCACAAGCTCAGCCCTTTCCCTCCACATGAGTAAAATAGATTAGTGAGTTTTCCCCTTGGCCTCCAGGACCTGGACTGTAGGCTTCTCTGTGGATCCATTCATATGGCTAACTTGAGGATGGGTTTGCTACCCACCTCTGGGAGTTCCAACTGGCACACGTGGGGGGAGGGGGAGAGAGGCGGATGTAGAGTCTCATAAATAGGCTCTGGGAATACTAGGCTGCCATTATCTCTGGAGGAAATGCCATCTCTACCCTAGAGGACAGATGGGGATCTATATGGAAAATTTTATTGTTGTGTCTGACTCTGAATTGGGGGGTGGTGTCTGTTTCTGTATCAAGAAAATTCTTAGCTCGGCCTGGTGACTATAATCCCAGCTACTGTCGGGGCTGACACAGGAGGATCTAAAGTTCAAGGCTAGTCTAGGCTATAGAGCAGTTTTAAGGTCAGTCTGGGCAACTTAATGTGACTCTGTCTCAAAGTGAAAACTAAAAAGAGGACTAGGGGCGGAGCTCAGTGGTGGGATGCTTGCTTGACCCCATGGTTCATTCAGGCCCCAGGCCAGAAAAAAGGAGGCGTAGGAGAGAGAGGAAGGAAGGAAAAACAGGGATGGAGGGAGGAGGAAGGAAGGGAGAGAGAGGGAAGAACAGAGAGAAAAGCTGCCCCTTAGTTGCAGTTCAAGAAAATTCTAAGTCTAGGAAAGCATTGCACAGCTCTGAAAAAACTGTCCCAAAAATGTAAGAAACACGCCCTCCCTAACTGTGAGACATACTCTGTCTAGGATTCAAAGAAACACCACATCCAAAAATTCAGAAAAACCTCTCCTTATGAGGTCTGGAGAGCCTGCTATGTGGGTACCTGCCTCCGGAGGGCTCTGTGATGTCCAGAGAGATGTAGAAAGATGCACTTTCAGGGCAGACGGCACTGAGTGGTGGAGGCACTGACAGGCAGGCATGCCGACTGACGCATTTCTATGATGAGTTGTTCCCCTTGACCCTCTGCCATCATGGAGGAAGCAGAACTGACAGAGGAAAGATTCCAGCAGTCACTGAGTGCAGCCAGCTCCCTGAGTGACTCTGACCCTTCACCATGGGGACTCCTGAGGCACGGAGTCTAGATGTCTTTGCCATCCTGGGCTGGAAAAGTGTCAGGCCAGGGCTAGGAAGGACTCCTAGACTCTGCATTATAGAAGACTCAGGAAGCCATGTTCAGGTCTGGTCCCTTGTCCACTGGCCTATGACATCCCTCCCCTTACAGCAGTAAACCCCAAAGGCCAGGATGCTCTGAGAGAGTCTCTGTGTCCTGACCACATCCCAGGTCCCCAGAACATGCATATGACTTGATGTTCCCGCCATCAGGGAGGTCTGAAATATGAGTTCCTGGGAGGCAAGGCTCCCTCTCTAGCTGACACATGAAGGAAGAGTACCACCACAGGCACCCTGGCACCCTCTGAGAGAACAGGAATATTGACAAAGGATGATAGGAGTTCTTGGTGAGACATGGAGGTCCAGAGTGACTTGTGGGAACTGGACAGGCTACTGGTTCTGACTAAGATGGGGGCACATGCTTCAAGGACAAACCGACAGCTACCGAGATCATAGTTCCTGGAGAGGTGGCTGCAAACACTGCTTGGGTTGGCAGAGTAAATACCTGGGTACCTGGGGTCAGTGGAGATGGTACCCTGTACAGTAAAGTCACAATTTCATCAGAGCTAACTGGAAGCTACCTGTGACTGGACAGGGCACCCCACCCCATCACATGCTCTAGAGATTCACCTGCCAGTCTAGAAAGGTTCTGAAAACTACTCCCTCCTCCCTGGAGGAGTCTCCTGACAACCTGGCCCAGGGGACATTGCAGCTCTGAGGGAGGCCCCAGGGACACTTCTCTTCTGCCTCTGGAAGCCATTGGGTCTCTGACTTTGAAGGTCTCTTGCTGACAGATGTAGGAAAAAGCACTCTGTAAAGCTCAAAGCCTGTTCCTGGCTTGCAGCAGACGCTCGACAAACGTGTGCAGAATGAAGGAGTGGCCCTGAGAGATCCCTGCAGGCTGCACCGCACAGCACGTGCCACCGATATTATTCTTACTGTGACTAAATAAAGCCATTATCAGGGGTATTATGGGAAATTCCATATTTCTCCCTAACGAGATCTTTTTCTTCTGAGTTCTCAGCAGACGGAGAGCAGAGGGCCTGGTTCACAGTGGGCATCAATAAACGTCTGATAGATGCGTCAAAGCATGCATGGATAAATTAGAAGACCATGGATGGATGAATTGCCACATGGATGGCGGGGAACTGAAAGATGGATAGAGTGGTCCTGTGTTTGCCTACTCAACAACCGCCTCCCTCTTCCCCTGCCTTTTTCCATGCTAAATGGATTCCATTTTTATTCAATGTCTAGCACTTGGGGAGTAGACCAGCCCTTCCCCAGGCAACATGACTTGTTTTGTTCTAGGCCGCCATGATATCTTTTCCCCAGCCAGAGGCTTGCTTAGGAACAGCCATGTGATGCAATTCCGGCTCAAGAGACAGGGGAGCAAAAGCCCACTGGGGCCCCGCGAGAGCAACATCTTCATTAAAGGAACATGAACAGGGAACATGTTCACTTATGGTCTCTGACATGGGTGTGTGAGGCAACATATGCCGAGATGCGCAGCCATCTTGTAGCCATGAGAAATATGACAAAGGGCAAAAGCCTGACATCCTGTGATATCCTGTGTACCACTGAGCAAACATACGGAAAGAACCTGGGTTCCCAATCACCAGATTAACCAATGTGACTGGGTGGGTACATGATAGATGGATGGATATAATAAGTAAATGGATAAGTGGAGGGATTGAAGACATACTTTTAAACTATTTATTAATAACTCTAAACACCTTCCAACCCACCAACTGGAGGCATGAAAGAAAGGATATAGACCTCCTAAGTCGCAGGTCCTTGGGGCAACTCGTCAGTCGTCCACTTAAATCAGCACACACAGGAACACGCAGCAGAAACGGGAACAGCGCTAACCAGGAGCACCGACAGGAACAGCCGAAGGAGCAGCAGTTTTCCCAGTTCTGGTATTGGCCACAGTGGCGACAACAGTTGCCGCACCCTCATTGGGGGCTGCGATCTCTTCAGCCCAACCTGGACTGTGATCTTCAACAGCAAACACAGCAGTAAGTCTTAGAAGAAGCAAGTCTCAAAACATTGTCTGGGGTCTTTTGGAGTGAAGCAGTGATGAACAGCAATGAGAAGGGATGCCAAGCAAAAAAGACCCTCCGTGTTTCTGGGGCCTCCTCTTTATACCCGCACAAGGACGCCTTCCAATTGGTTAACTTCACACCCTCTGCACAAGGTACTTCCTGTTGACCAATATCCCAAGCTCTCCAAGGAGTCTGTCCCTCATAGGATGCAAATATGTTCCCCACACGTGACAGTTTTCTGGCTGGCAAAACATCACATGCTCTTCCATCAGGATGTTTTGTATGCCCCTTTCATGAGTCTGCTTTTCAGTGGTGTACAAAACACCCCCCACATCTCATATTTGAGACCAAAACAAAAAACACATTCATTCAACACAACCGTGCTGCCCAAGAAATCTGAACCTCCACCTTAAGGGATAGATGGATGAATGATGAGAGGATGGAGGAAGTGAGGAAGAGAAGGAGGAGGGTTACAGAAATGTTGGAGTGAAGGGAAGGATGATAGGGTAAATGGATGAAGGGAGGGAGGGATGGAGGGATGGATTGATACATGGATGGATGGAGGAAGGGGAAGATGGAGTGAGGGCAGGAAGGGAGAGAGGGAGGGAGGAATGAATCAGTAGAGTGAAAAAGCTTCCTTAGGAGTTGAGATGAGACAGGTGGGTGGATGGGTGGACATGTGTGGAGAACATAGGGCTGGTTGCTGTGGGGAGAATGCATGGGTGTACATGAACACCAACTGGATCAATGTCCCCCTTTGAAGAGTGCTCGCTCCAGGGCAGACCAGGCAGAGAGCTGAGTTTTCCCAAGGCTTTCTTCCCAACCCTAATATGACTGCCTGCCTCATGAGACCTAGGCTTGCCTACCAGGATAGTATTTGCTTCACCATTTGTCCCTGCTGTAAGAGCTGGTGCCTACCTGATCCTTTAAGGAAGGTTCCACCCTGCCAGAGAGGCTTAGGTATGCAAACATACAGGGTCTCGGAGCTCTTTCTCCATCACTTGCCCCAGACCCTGGAGGAGCCACCTCACCTACAGGATGGGGCCCACAGCGCCATGAGCATGGAGGTACTGGTGTGTGAAAGAGAACCTCCTGCAGCCCCAGGGGTTTCTCTACCAAGCCCACCCTCGGTCTATCTGTGTGCTGTGCTTCGCATGCCTCTGTGTGTGTGGCACAGGTACATGTGTGTGGCATGACACAGGAGATAGAACCCAGGGTCTCAGGCATGCTAGGTAACTGGGCCACCTCAGCTTTCTCTGCCTTGTTTTTACTTTTTCTCTTGAGATAGGAGTTCACTGAGCTACCCAGGCTGGCCTCAAACTTTGATCCACCTGCTCAGCCTCCCCAGTAGCCGGGAGTACAGATGTGCACCACCATGCTTGGGCTTCCTGGGTTCTTAGTAGCCGGGACTACAGATGTGCACCACCATGCTTGGGCTTCCTGGGTTCTTTAACTAGTTTGGCCTCAGCTGGCACACAGAGCAATGGCCTGGCAGCTCTGTGGCAGGCACCTATTTAAACAAGAACTCACGTTGAGACGGCTGTTGCCCCAGCTCTCCATTCTGCCCGGCAAAGCTGCCTCCAGGTCGGGCTCCTTGCACAGCTGCGGGTTATGGAAGGAATAGAAGAAACAGAGAACATCAATGGCTTCCCTCTCCCTCCTTCCCAGACCTGGAGGGCATGTTGCAGCCCTGAGCCTCTGAAACGAGCATATTTAGAGGTGACAATGGCCGATTAGTTGTTGAGTCAAGCCAGCCAGGAGCCACAGCCTCACATCTTGTCCATTGCAGGGACCTCCTTGCTAGGGGTCCCACACTCTAGGTCCAGTTCTGGCTTGAGGCATACCCCAGTTCCCATCTTACCACCACCATGGCCTCTTCTGTTCATTACTCAGGATCCTCCCCTCACCTCTGGCTCAAGCCCTCTGTGATATGCACAATATTCTCTGAGCCAGGATCCCCTGGCTCACCCCAGGGCCATGGCACAGACTGCTCCTCCCACATTCACCTGCTCCTCCCACATTCACATGCTCCTCCCACATTCACCTGCTCCTCCCACATTCACATGCTCCTCCCACATTCACCTGCTCCTCTTGTCCCTACCCTCATCTTTTAACACAAACACCAAAGACTCCTGGTAACTTCTAGATGCCTATCTGACTCAGATCCCACAGAGAACCCTGTAATCCTACATTCACTGCACACCTCCTACCACCCTTCCAGACTCTACCCTACCAGACAAGGTGTCCCTTGAAACTGGGTCTCTTCATCACCACATAAAATAGGACCCAACACACGAGAACAATCGTGTGTCACTCACTAAGCATTGCCCTGCTGTTCTGAGTGACCCTCATGGTACGTGGCCACAAGGAGGTGATGATGATGCCATCCACTTACCCTTGGTTCTAAGCTCTTGATCTCTCTTCCCTTGTGGTCTAAAGGTCTCAGGGAATACATTAAGATCTGGTCTGAAAGTTGCTAACCACGTGTCCTTGGGCAGGTCATGAACCTCATCTCCTTGTCTTATTGACTCCACTGGAGGTGCCATCCCAGGGGAAAATGACGCCAGCATCAGTCAAGAATGGTGTCCACCTTTGCAGATCACCCTGAAAAGGATGATGGGGACATGTGGAGAAGGAGACACTATCCCTAAAGGTGGGTCTTTCAGCAAATGATGTCTGCCAAGCCATGTTAGGAGGATTGCATAAAGCCTCACTGGTGACTGTGGAGGGGATGCCACCGTATGGATGAAAGTCCTGGAAGCAGCAGGCTGGTGCCAAGTACCAGGCAACCTTTCCCTCTCCTGGGAAATGTTCCCTTTTCTGAGGAAGAGCCTGATGCCCATGAGGTGACCAGCAAGCCAGCCAGAGCAAGAGAGGTCCTCTTCTGCTGCCTGTGGGCAGAGGGACTCAGAACTCCTGCATGGGTCAGCTCTCACATCTGCAAACCTGAGACCCAGGTCAGAACTGGGACCAGCCCAACTCCAGGCAGCTCCCAGGGGACTCTTCATCATAACACTTTACTCCGAGTTTGATAAACAAAGGTAATCATGGAACAGTTACCCCCTTTCCTCTTCCAGTGTCTTAGTGGGAGCTAGAAGCCTAAGTCTTCCTTGCCTTTGTTGAGGCTGTTTTTCTGAACCTCCTCCTGCACTGCAGGATGAGCAATGGCTACAAAGCCGCCTCCAGGACATGCAGGGAAGCCAGCGCACAGCCAGCCCTTCTGTGATCACTATGACTGCTTACTGACACATGGTGGGAAAGTTCCCAAGTGGATCATGGCTTTCTAACCTCTCTCATCTGTCACCTGGCCATGGTGCTTCTGGAACGCCTGTGCAAGTGAGAAACAAGCGGGTTTCAGACTCCCAGTATCTGAGTTCAAATCTCAGCTCAGTTAAGAGTACGTTGTGTGTCTTGGGAAGAATCATTTACCTTCTCTGAACATCAAATACCCCAACTACGGATGCTCATCCTTCAGGCTGGCAAATACAATGTTACAAATGGCATGCTTCCTAAAGAGCTGGGTAGAGCACCTTATGCTGACCACCCACAGGTCACCAACAGGGCAAACCTGACCCAAGAGGAGACAAGACAAAGGCAAGGAGCCAGCTGCTAGCAAAGGGAGCTCAGAACTGCACATAAGATCTTTATGTGTGCCCACTTTCTTGATGCCCCCACCCGCTGACAGTGGAGGTGTAGAGAAAAGGGGCTTGCATTTGGCACATAGATGTGGCTCTCTCTCCCTCCTCAGTGCCTGTGAGATTGACTCAGTGGCTGTGGGGAGAATAAACACCTAATGTTTCAGGACCCCCCTCCACCCTTCTACTTTGTCTACTTTTTCTACATGTTGGGACATGACAGGGGTGTGGCTCAGTGGTTGAGTGTTTGTTCAGCATTTGTGAGGACCTGGATTCCAACCAATGCTGCAAAAGAAAAACCAAAAAGAAACCATTTTAAAGTCTGGGTGGCAGCTTAGTGGTAGAGTGACTACCCAGCATGCCTATGGTTCCAACTGTAGCCCCACAAGAAAGAAAAAGATAGTCCTTTCCCAACATGGCTTCCCAGATGAGGACAGAAGCTGATACAGCTTCCAGAAGGATCTAGCAGGGTAGACATGCAGGTTTGGTCACCCCTCCCCTTCCGCCCCCCACCCCATACCTCAGGTTAACACTTGTTTTACTTGAGGCTCCTCCCCCACCTCTCGAGGCTGGCGCCACAGTTGGCACTGGTTCCTTGGACCCTACAAATCCTGTACTGGTCCCTGGGGAGCCCCATGGGTCAGGAAGAGCCCTATTAGGTATAGACTGAGCCAGCTGTGCACCCCAGGGGCCACCAACACCTGTCTCCCCTTCTGCTCCCTGAGATACAAAGGCTGTCCCATAGCCCTCCCTGCCCGGGATCCCAGGACCCCTGATTGTCATCCCTGTCCCTCTCACTTCTGGGATGGTGGGTGGCCTTTGTGTCCTGTCCCTGCTCTCTTCATCCTGTCCACAGTCCTGTGATCTGGCTCTTGATGTGTAAAGACTTGTCTAGACTTAGGAACCCCACCCCTGTTGGCACAGTCAGCACTCTGGGGGATCTTCAATTGGCTAACAACAGCAGCAGCCTGTTCACTCAGAAGCCAAACATCAAACCTTCCCTTTTGTCCTTAGATCCCCAATCCTGGTTTTCCCTGAGACCCCAGCGCCTCTGGCTGAAAGAACAGGTGCATAAAAGCGGCTTAGAAACTCAGAAAAATAGATCTTCCCTCTGCCACATTGGGTTCTTCATATGAGAGCACGATGCCTCCCCCTCATAACCTCCAAGGCCCCGAGCAGGCAGGTTCAGACCACACAGCAAGGCAAGGCCATTTCTCAATAGAAGACTCTGCCTAGGTTGCTGCTTCTGCAGCTTGTAAGCAGGCACTGGGCTTTCCATGGAGCACCTTGGCATTCTGTAGAGCACCATGACATTCTGTGGAGCACCTTGGCTTTCTGCGGAGCACCTTGGCTTTCTGCGGAGCACCTTGGCTTTCCATGGAACACCTTGGGCCTCAGCACTTGCCTGTTAGACACTTGTCAGACAGCACCTGGGTCCTATCTGTCCTGCCACTCCCCCATGCCATTACACAGTAGAGGACCCAGAACAGAGTGACAGGACCCTCACCCACCCCATGCTCCTGGCAGCCCCTGGGTGATCCATCGCTGACCCATAAACCCTTGTTCAGTTGCAACTAGGGCATACCCTGCCTACACTGGGGTCAGATGCTGGTGGCTACTAGAGACAATGGAATCACCGTTCCCTGCAGGCCCTTTCCCTACACAAGCTCTTACCACACTCTGGTGGTCTCGGCTTTGATTAGTAATCGTTCAGACTTCTGAGCTTTCATGTCCACTGCCTTAAATGCCAGTTTGGCCCGTGTAGTGGTTCATAGCTATCACTTCTGGAGCTGAGACAGGAGTATCAGGAGTTAAAGGTCAGCCTGGGCTATGTAGTAATGTCAGGGTCAGCCTGTGCCATGGGAAGCCTGTCTCAAAAGAAGAAAGAAGAAAAAGAGGAGGAGGTGGAGAAAGAGGAGGAGAAGGAAGCCACAGCAACATCAAAAAATAACAACAAACAAAACAAAATCAGACAGACCAAGCTGGGAGTGGTGTGCTCTTTCCCTCTCATACCTCATCCACCTTCCACATGAAGGGAGCAGCCTCACCATCACAGAATGGCTGCCACAGCCCCTGCATTTTGTCTGCATTGTGAGCAGGGAGAAAGGGGCAAGCAAAGAGATACAGGCCCATGCCAGATCTCCCCCTGAAGACTCTCCTGGAAGCCAGGCACAGGGAAAGTCCCATGGCATCCTGACGTAGTAGGGAGAGCAGGTGCCACCACGGCACACTGGCACTGAAAAGCAGTCTGGCTTTTGTGGGTAGCATTGTAGAGGAGACTCAGGCAGCCGCTGTCACAGGGGCTGGAGCACTCCAAGCCTGCTACTGAAGATCTGTGTGACTGAAACGGGTGGGTCCTTTCCCAGTCTAGGCCTCACCCCATTCGTGTTTCAGAATGGATGAGTTGGACAGATGTAGGGTCCTGACTCAGCTGCCCTCTTGCTGTGTGGCCTCTGGAGGCGTTTGGACAGTTTGGGCCTCAGCTTTCCTTATCTATAAAGTGTACCTGACTCATAGTGTGTGAGTGTGAGCGCTCCAGCTCTGAGGGGAAAGGTGCCTGGCAGCTGGGAGCCAAGGAATACTACACAGTCACACCGCACAACAAACCTCACACAAGAGATTTATTGGGAGGGAAAAACCCAGCAGGGTTGCTGCCTCCACTGGGGGGCAAGAAGCAGCTGAGGACGGAGCAGAAGATGGGGCTCATATAGCATTTCTTAGGGTGTGGATGGGGAGGTGGAACTCTACAGGGTGGGGATTGGTGGGTTTTCAAATCCTGAGCTTGGGCTTTTTACTCTGTAAGGCAGGGGGACCCTGGCAGTTGGATGTCCTTTGGCGAGGGGCTTACAGTGAGGGTGATGACACAACTTCCTCCTGCGACTTTGTTCCTGTAAACATGAAAAGCTCCTAATTCCCAAGTTCCCACGCCTGCCCTATGTGCTGTGTGGCCTGAGGCAGGTGCCTTCCTCTCTCTTGGCCTCAGCAACCACCCAGTAGAATTTCGCGCTGCTCTCCCCCTTAGCTCAGAGAATTATACTCAGAAGCTGGGCAGGGCTGTTGACAGTAACAGTGGAGTGAATTCCTTCCTGGGCTGGGAGACAGGAGAGGTGGGGGTCATCTGGCTTCCTGGAGTCAGGGCAGTGCCTGGGCAGCATGGACTTCCTGTTTCCCTGAGGGAATGCGTGGCTAGGGTGAAGCCCCTCCCTACCTCCCCTCCCCTTAGCCATGGTGGAATCTGTCCCTAAATTCCCTGCCTCATCCCACAGCCTGTGTGGGTGAGAAAGCTGCAGGAACAAGGGTCCTTTGTCCCTATAATGTTCCCAACAGGCTCCCTCCCTACACTCTGGGCCCTGGAAGCCTATACCCACTTTTCAGATGAGGAAACTAAGGTGGACGAGGTGAGGTTCTCAGGTTCCAAGGCTGGCGAGGGTTGAGACTGACATTTCTGGAAATAGGCCAGCCTTGTCCAGAGCTGTAGACATCAAACATACTCTTGCTGTCATGGGAACACTGTAAGAAGTCAAGCTTGCCCCTCAGGGTCGGTGACCTCAGACATGACTGTTGTTGGTACCTGCTCCTTGTGCCTGCTTGTGTCCTGAGAAACATGTCATGGGGTTTCCTGCTGGCCCCATGTTTGCTTGGAATGTGTACTCATTGACTAGCACCTTCACAATTATCCTTGGGAACAGATATGCCCATGATGTAGAACCTGTGTACAAACAAGTACAAAACAAAGTGACCAGTCCCACCAACCCCTGGCCTGGAAAGGAGCTTGATTATGAAACAGCCCTGGAGTCAGTCCTGACTTCAGTACCAGCCTGCTGTGTGTCTCTGGCTGAGGACTTAACCTCTCTGAGCTTCAATCTCCTCATCTCTAAGATGGCATCTTTATGCATTTCCCAGGACTGCCGGGAACAAGACCACCAGCGTAACTTTGAACAACGGTTCCATTCTCCCTTAGTCCTGGAGGCTAAGCCTAAAGCCAAGGTTAGGGCAGGGCTGGCTCCTCCTTGGGGTTCCAAGAGAGAACGAGGCCCGTGTGTGTCTCCCAGCTTGCACCAGCCCATTAGCTGTGGCAGCAAATTCTAACCTTGGCCTCTGCCGTTCATTTCCATGTGTGTCCAGATGTCCCCCTAAAAGATCAGCAGGTGCTGGACCTGTTCCAGGCTGCCGTGACATCATCTGAACTGGATCCCACCTGCAGGAACTGTCTAGTAAGGAAGGCCACATTCAGATGGCAGAGGTCAACACCTAGATTGTGTTTGGAGGTGGGGAACACAGCCAATCCACACCAGAAACCCCGAGATGGCATTTCTGCATAGTTTTTGTAAGGAAGTCATGGGACAGGCCCACCCTGAGTTCATGGCTCCTGAATCCCCACAGGCCTGCTGATCAGTTGTCTACTCCACCGGCCCTGTAAGTGGCTTCCTGACACTTGCCCCCACCATGTAAACAAAGAGACCCAGGGTGGGGGCTCGCCAGGACCACCCGACTCAGGAAGCTCCCAGCCAGGCCCGAGAGGGACTCAGAGAAGCCTAGAGCTAGGGAACTCAGGGGAATTAAGATGGGGACCAGGTAACTAAGGCTGACCCCAAAAGTCAGAGGATGAGTCACCCAGGGGAGGTCCCCATCCTGTCACTTGCCACCCCAAAAGATACCCTCTCTCTGTCCTTTTTCCCTGAACTGCCCAACTCCAGCCCTTGCAGAGGAAGTGAAGTGGGGACTGAAAGCCCAGCATAGTGGAGCACTCCCGGATCCCAGCATTTGGGAAGTTGAGGCAGAAGAATTTCGTTGAGTTTCAGGAGAGCCAGAGGTTTCAAAGCAGGTTGGTCTCTCTCTCTCTCTCTCTCTCTCTCTCTCTCTCTCTCTCTCTCTCTCCTCTCTTACACATACCCACACACACACACAGACAAAGAACAGAACCCAGGCTGGTGCTGAAGAGGGACCTCTCATCTTAAACAGCCATCTGTGGTGCCTCTAACTGACCCCCATCGTCTTACCACAGGTCCACTGTGGGAATGAGGAAAGTGAGACTCAGAATAAGCATGGTGATGAGTTTAGAAGACTTCCGGGGTCTCAGGCCAAAAACTCGTGCCACTTAGCTGCTACCCCATCTGGAACAAACTGCCCTCTAGGACACTCAGGTCCCTGTCTGCAGGTGGCACTGGTGGTACCTGCTCCATGAACTCATCCCACAGCAGTGTGTTGAGCATCTCCAGTGGGCTTAGAACCAGGGCACCCATGGTGATGAAGACTTTCAGGGTAGCTCATAAGTAATGGGTCCTCCCACTGCTCCTGGAAGGCATAATTTTAATATATTTATTAATAATTCTAAACATCTTCCAATCCACCAACCTGAGGCACATTAGAAGGATACCAAAATGAGGAAGTTCTCAGGCATGGTTCCTTGGGGCAACTTGTCAGCCAATGCCTTAGGGAACCACAGGGATCAGCAGCAGTCAGAGCAGTCACCTGGCTCTGGCATTCCAATGGCCACCGCCTCACTTCCACTTGGGAGTGAGGCCTCCTCCCTCCATCTGAGACTGTCAAAGCTAAGGAGCCACACTCTGCTGACAGCCCCAGCGCTGGCTGCTGCTGCACCCCAACTTGCTTCTGTGGTCTCTTCAGCCCATCCAGCTTTTCCGAACCTCCTCTGGGCAGGTTCTGCACCACAGCCTCGTCTGCCTAACTGAGCTTTCTGCCTTAGGGCCAGTGCTGTACTCATGTGGTCTGGAAGCTGGCCATTGCTCTCACTTGAGGCCACAGACTCTTCACTGTCTGTTGGCCTAGACGCAGGCCCTTCGGCACACCTTCACTAGGGGTTGGGCCTTTTCTGTCTGCACAACTTTCATGCCGGCAATTACCGCCCCCTCACTTGGCACTGCAGTCTCTGGCAGGTCTCAGGCTTTGGAAGCCACATGCTTCAGCAGAGCATTGTCTGAAATCTTTTGAAGTGAAGCAGCGATGAGCAGCAATGTGAAGCAATGCCAAGCAAAAAGCCCTCTCAAGTTTTCCAGACATTCCTTTTTATATGCTGTCTCTAATTATGCATCAGGATGTTTTCTCATTGACCAACCTTATGCCCTCCTCCTGAGGTAAACTTGTTCCAAGACCACAAGCCCTCCCAGGTGTTCCCCACAGGTGCAAGTCTTTAGGCTGTTTTGTATGCCCCTTTTAAAAGTCTGTTTTTCAGAGGTCCTTACCTATCCATTCGACATAACTGTGTTTCCAAAGAAATCTCTATTACAGTCCCTCCCCCAGGACTTGTACCTAACAGCCTGTGGTCACAGTAAGAGAGACACGTGAGTGAGTACAAGGCTGACCCAGGAGCAGGTCACTGCCTGGGTGAAGCACGGTGACAGCTCCCTCCTCTCGGAGGCGTAGGACCCACCTCTGGTTTCCAAAGCTGGAAGGTGGGCCTGCTACTTCCTGCTGCCAGAGGTGTGGTTTCAGCCACAGGAATGAAGGTTACAGGCTGGCTCCCAGACACTACTGGGCACAGGAAAATGTCCCAGACAGAGAAGGAAAGTGCTGGGAAATCACAGCCACTTTGCTTTCTAGGCCTCTGCAGCAGGCGTGTGGGTGTGTCTGTGTAACGTGAGAGTGAGGTGTGTCTTGGTGTCTCTGAGCATGTCTTTGAGTATACAGTTGTGGGTGTGTCTGTGTGAATGTGTCCGTGAATATGCATGTGACAGGAAGATGAGGCAGGAGAATGTCCAGTTCCAGGCCAATTTAGGCTACATAGTGAGGTGCTGCCTCAAAAAACAAAAGAAAGTCTGAGTGTGGTGGCTCATGTCTTTAGTCCCAGCACTCAGGAGTCAGAAGGAGCAGATTTTTATGAATTTGAGGCCAGCCTGGTCTACATAGTGAGTTCCAGGGCAGTCAAGGCTACACGAGGAGACCTTATCTCAAGAGAGAGAGAGAGAGAGAGGAAGAAGGAAGGAAGGAAGAAAAGAAGGCAAGCAGGCAAGCAATCAGGCAGGGTAACATTTCTCAGGAATTAGTGCCATGGCTACTTCTCTCCTTGTCCTCCTTGGAGAGAAAAAGTAGAACTGTCTTTCCTCCTCACTCTCTACTGAGGAGAAGCGACCAGAATATCCTGCTTTGAATACCATTGTCCCCTCTCCACCTGGCCCTCCCACCTCCCTCCTTCATGAATTCTCCTGTCCTGTGCCACCACCTGACATCCTGCATAAGTCCCCTCCACTGTCTGAAGTTTTTAGCAGTGTCTGTTTTCCCCTCAGGAGCTCTGTCCTGGGTACCAGAAGACATGGCTCCTTCTCATGTGTGCTCCTCTCCCTTATCCAAGTGACACCATTCCATGACCTCAGGCTGTACAAGACACTCAGACCTGGCCATCAGGACATTCCTTTCTCCCAGAAGAGCAACTGGCCATGGCCCACCTGACCCATAGACATCACCCGGAATTTGATACAAGGCTTCTGGGAGAGAGAAACCTAGATTTTTGTCCTTGCCAACAGAAAGGAAGTAACACCCCCCCACCCCACCCCACCCCACCCCCGCAATGTCTCCTGCCTGCTTTCTAGCACTGGAGGTGAAATCACCCAATAGAGTGAGGCAGAGAGGAGAATGACTCTGCCTCTGATTCCCACTTCTGATTCACAGGCATCAAAGCAATAACCAGCCATCCTTCATATGAGGCCACAGCAAAGAGCACCGGAGCACCTGACTGGACTTCTGTTGCTTTTAACTGGAAGAACCTTCACAGTGCAGTTCCCTTGTCATTGCCCATCCCATCTCCCACCCAGGTTCACCTCCCCAAACCCACCCTCCTAAGACCCTGCAGCTCTGGGCTGTGAGAACAAAGGAAGATCCATTTCCCAGAAGCACCTGGGCATAAAAGGAAATCGGCTGCAGGCAGCCCACAAGGCCTGACTCACGAGCTCAGATGGGAAGCTGGTCTCCTCTGGTCCAGGATGTAGACCAAGCCCTCTCTGGTCCTCCCACTGACAGGAGACATGACACAGCTGGACAGACCCACCAGATGTGGATGTAACAGGTCCCCTCCAAATTCCAGCATCTCGCTGCACCCCAGCAGATGATAGATAGCCTCTAGCCTTCTTCTTAGATGGGATGCAAGCTTAGCTTCTAAGTCAGAAATCCCAAATAACTGTCTTAAATGGGAGTGAAACTCTTTATCCTTCATATAAACCACGGAGGGCCAGGCTCCTCCGCAGGGAGACAGAGTCCCACGGTCTTGTTGACTGTCTCATCACATGTCAAAGTGAGAGGGGAGGCTTCATAGGATGTCTCTCTCCTTCTGGTGTCCCCAGAGCCTGGGAAGGTCACTGGGTTGGTTGTGAAGTTGGTTGAAAGCTGGACTCCCTGAATACATCTTGAAACACTTGACTCTCTGTTCCCAAAAAAAGACAGAGGTTTGTGTGGTGAACGGCTAAGTGGCAGCCTCCGTTCTGCCTGACGGTGACACCAAGAGGCTGTACCCAGAGCTTGGACTGACCCAGGGGCCTGAGGGGATGAGAGAGGACAGAACTGTGCCAGAGAAACAACCAAGGGTCTAGAGCCACAGTGTGATGATGGTGGCTGCTGGGAGAAAAGGGGGCCCAGAAGGTAAAATCAAGGTGACTCTGTTATCAAATCTATGACAATTCCTCAGCCCCTACTCCATCCTCCCCACACTCCCTGCACCCCCGCACCCTCTACCCCCTCCCCCCACCCCAGGAAGATGAGATTGCCTTCCTCATAAGGATGTGACAAGCAAAGGCCCCGGTCAACTGAAAATGTCTGCAAATGCTTTTAGGGACAAAAAGACTAACAGGTGGTGAGCCGGGGATGGCGATGCTTGTAATCCCAGCACTCAGGAAGGGACACTGAGGCAAGATTGATGTGAGCTCCAAGGCAGCTGGGAGAGATCCTGTCTCAAAAAAAGGGGGTTGGGGTAGGGCAAAAAGAAAAAGAACAAAGCCAGCGAGATGGTTCAGTGGGTAAAGGGGCTTGATGCCAAGCCTGAAAGCCTAAGCAGACTCCTGCGACTTATATGGTGGAAAGAGAGAACCGACCCCTGTAAGTTGTCTTCTAATCTCCACATACGTACCATGGCACGTGTGTATACACACTCAGTAAGTAAATGTTCAGAAGCCAGAGAAAGAGCAAACAAGCAAAAAGCAACATGCATGCCATGAGGTAAACTCTTGCCCGGGGGGGGCCCAGCTTCCTCACCTGCAAAGTGGCGGCATAGATACCTCCACCCAGGGCTTTGGGAAGATGGAGGAATAGGCCTGGGTACCCAGTGGCTGCCTGGCATGCTCCACTGGAGGCTGGGGTAGGGGGAGCTCGGCTGGTGACTAATCTCATTAGTGGTAATCCTCATCCTGATGTTCATTAATATAATAAGACTGGGCTCCCAGCCTCAGCCTGGCGGCTCTGAGCTCCCATGCTGGCTGGCACAGCTCATTTCTGTCTTGCCTGGGGGTAGGGAGAGAGGGGGAACACCCCTCAGTAAACACTTATTACCCTCTGGTCCCTGGGAAGGCCCAGAAGAAGAAGAAGAAGAAGAAGAAGCTGCAATTCCACTCAGCTTCTCAACTCTGTGACTCTGCCTTTTGCAAGCACGGTGGCACATTGTAGTCCCTCACACATTCAGACAAAAGTGCTGGGCTTTCCAAAGCCTTTGCTGACCATTAATACCTGTGCTGGCTAGTCTTAGATCAGCCTGACACCTGGAGAAAATGCCTCCATAAGACCCAGTTGTTGGTTGTTTTCTTTTTTTTTTTTTTTGGTTTTTCGAGACAGGGTTTCTCTGAATATCTCTGGCTGTCCTGGACTCGCTTTGTAGACCAGACTGGCCTCGAACTCACAAAGATCCGCCTGCCTCTGCCTCCCAAGTGCTGGGATTAAAGGTGTGCGCCACCACCGCCCGGCTTGGTTGTTTTCTTAATTAGTGATGGGGGGGGGCAGCCCATTGTGGATGGTTCCATATCCTGGGCTAGTGGTAATAGGTTCTGAGCAAGTCAGTAAGCAGCACCCCTCCATGGCCTCTGCATCAGCTCCTGCCTCCCGGTTCCTGCCCTGCTTGAGTTCCTGTCCTGACTTCCTTTGTTGATGAACAACAATGTGGAAGTGTAAGCTGAATAAACCCTTTCCTCCCCAACTACTTTTTGGTCATGGTTGTTCTGAGCAGCAATAGAAACCCCAAGACAATAGCAATGCTCACAGGATGGAACCTTTGTCCCACAGGAGACTAGAAACACACAAGCACCTCCCGCTGGCCAGCACCCAGCATTGTATTACGCCAGCCAGGCTAAGCATGCCTCCTCCCTGTGATGGTCTTCGCAGCTGAGGACAGTGGAGGGTCCACCCACTGGAGGGGTCGTGCCTGCAGCAGGGAGCTGCTCAAAGAAGTGATTTCCTCTGCCTAGGAGCACACAGAGGGGATTCCCGTTGCTCTTTTAAAGACAAAGAAACTGAGGCCCGGAGAGTTGGCTGAGGTTGCATAGGGACTGAGAGCCAGGGCTAACTCTCGATCTCTCTGCCTTGCATCAAGGAAGAGCCTCTGAGGTCTTCACTTCAGACAGAAGTGGTGGACTGGACCACAGAGACAAGTTAGCTGGAGAGGTGTCAGCCTACCTGGGTTTGTTTCCTTCAGGTCCAGCGCTTCCTAGCTGTGTGTTCCTTGACAAGTCTCACTCCCTCTCTGGGCCCGAGTTCCCTCAGAATGTAGATAACACCTGATCTTTAGAAAGTAGACTCATATCCAGGGCTCTCCTGCATCTTTCTCATGCGCAATTTCATTGTATTCTCATCACAGTCTTCCAAGGAAAACCTCAACGGATCTATTTCCTGTCAGTGTTGCGTCTCAAACCCAGGACCTTCCATTTGTTAAGAAAGGGCTCTACAATTGAGCCACATCCCCAGGCCCTGAGTCTAAGGTTTTTGTTTTGCTTTGGTTTTGTGAGACTGGATCTCAAGTAGCCCAGGCTGGAGCCTCACTGCCTTTACTTCCTAGCACTGGAATTATAGGCTTGTGCTGCTGTGCCTGGTGTGTGTGGTGCTGGGGTTGGAATCCAGGGCCTCATGCATGGTAGATGAGTGCTCTGCCCTGGACCACCCCAGCCCCTTGAGTCTATGATCTTTAAGAATGGATTAGTCTACAGAGTCTGTTATAAAAGGTTTCATTACTCTGGATTCTCTGGGATCAGAGGCTCCAGCCATCTCTGCTTCCCAGGGTTAAAGGATTTAATGGGTTGGTAATTGCTGAGCCTTGAGGGCAAGAAGCAATTTATCAGCCCTCCCCAGCCTGGAAGGCCACCACTGCTCACCCCTGCCACTCCCCACTCCCTCCTTCAGCTGTGACATCATAGCCTGGTCAAGGAGAAAAATCTGTCTCTGTGACACAGCCTTGAGTCTAGGGCTAGTGAGAATGAGAGGCCACCCGAGTGTCTGGTGGGTGACCCAGCAGACAAAGGGCTCTGTCTCCTGGCCTGCCCTCACACACAATGGAAGGATCTAGCCAAGTTTCGCCAGCCCAGCCTCTCCCTCAGCCAGAGACACTCCAGAGCATTCACACATACCCAGAAAGGAGGAAGGGAGGGAAGGGGGACAGAAAGGAAGTGATCTCCACTCTCCTCTGCCACCAGCCATGCTCACCTGTCCCCTCTGCCTGAGCTCCTCCTTGATTGACCTGCATCCTTGATGAGCTCTTCAAAGCCAGCTCTAGTCCCTCCCACTCCAGGGAGTCATGGCTGCATGTTCAGTCCCTCCCTCACTTCTGTGTGGCTTCTGGTCCTGGGTGTGACTTCAGCTTCTTTTCAGGTTTATCTTGGAAATAAGAGACCTGTAACTCAGGACCTTTCTGCCTGTACCTCCTGGGTGCTGAATTACAGGTGTGTACTACCACACCCAGCTCTGCCACACAGAATGTCACATTCAAAACTCATCATAGGGCCTGAGCATGTGGGAGACCTGTATTCCTAGTACTCCAGAAGCTGAGCCAACTTGGGCCGTAGAGTGTTTGTCTCAAAAAACAGAAAAAGAAAACCAAAAGCAAACACCTTCTCCGACTCCTGCTGCAGGCTTTTGTCTGGCTTTAATTCCTGCCTTTATTCCCTGTACTGAGACTTAGAGTTCCTACACATTTGTGCATGCATGTAGGTGTGAATGCAAGTACGTGCATGTATGCACACACGTGCACAAGCACACACACACACATCCCAACTCACACCCTAAGCTGCCACCAAGGAGCCCACTGGGGTTGCATGGTCCTAATGCCTAGAGCACGTGTTAGCACTGTGGAGAGCATGCAAGGTACAGCCTGGGGCACCTGTGTCTTTTCCACAGAAGCGTTGCTTAAGTATCAGCTGCATGCCCCACTCCTAAAAGCATTTTGGGAAACAATGAGGGGAGAGGCATAGTTGATCACCGTACCTGGGGAATGGACAGCCCACTCGTCACCCTCCTCTAACTCTTCTGTGGACTGTACAGAAAGCAGTCATCCACAAGTACACATACACCCGGCAGCTTAGAAACTCCAAGCCAGTCAGCACAGCATTCCATAGGTCCCCAGAAAACTCCATATTCCAGCCAAACTTGACTTTGATTTTTGTCCATCCTCAAATATACCGGAGAGCTTTCCACACTTCTGTCTCCTCTCCTAAGGAGTATTTCTCTCTTCCTTTCATAGAGAACTCCTAAATAGCCTTCAAAGGGTGCATCATCCCAGCTACTCCAGAGGATGAGGCAGGAGGATCACAAGTTCAAGGTCAGCCTGGGTAATTTAGTAAGACCCCGTCTCAGAATGAAAAAATAAGCAGGGAGGTGGCACACACATTGATCCCAGCCCTCAGGAGCCAGAGGCGGGCAGATCTCTGAGTTCCAGGACAGCCTGGTCTACAAAGTGAGTTCCAGGAGAGCCAAAGCTATACAGAGAAACCCTGTCGAGAGAGAGAGAGAGAGAGAGAGAGAGAGAGAGACCGAGCGCTGGAGAGATGGCTCAGCGGTTAGGAGCACTGTCTGCTCTACCAGTCCTGAGGTGTCCTGAGTTCAATTCCCAGCACCTACACGGTGGCTCATGACCATCTATCTATACCAGGATCTGATGCCCTCTACTAGCATTCAGGTACACAGGCAGACAGACCACTCATAAATAAATACTTTAAAATTTTTTTAATTAAAAAAAAGAGAGAGAGAGAGCGAGGCATGGTGGTCCACATCTGTCTGTCACGCCAGGATACAGGAGCCTGGGACAGGAAGATTTCTTCAAGTTTGAGCCCAGTCTGGGCTGCATAGCAATGTAAGGCTAGCATTGCGATGTCAAAAAAAAAAAGAAAAGAATGAAAGAAAAACTCATCTAACATACGCAGAGGCAGTTTTCTAACTGCCTGACACTAACAGATGCTTGGACTATGCCTGACAAGAGGGATGATGCCAAGGTTAGGGGGATAGGATGACCCACCCCCACCTCCAAGGACAATCAGGGAGGACCTGTGTTTACTTATCCACACTTCCTTCTTACATCACACTTGGCTGGTGAGGGTCAGCAGCAATACTTACAGTAAGACATGAAGGGAGTCTAGACCCAGCAGGGCCTTGGCAATGGGTGGAGGGAAAAAGACAGATCACACATCCTTCAAAGAGGGTGTCATCATCCCCAGACATCACACATCCTTCAAAGAGGGTGTCATCATCCCCAGACGCCACCTGGGTCAGGAGTTCCTAGGAACCGGGGGAGGCTCCGCCCACCACTCCTCAGGAAGGATCCTTCTTGATTCTATGGAAGAGGTCCCTGAAGCTGTGGCTATCTTCGAAGTTCTGCATGCTTGGCTGTCATCAGAGGCCAGCTCGGAAGTCGCTTTCCTTACATGGAAAGGGAATGGGGCGGTGGAGGTGCTGACCAACTGGAAATGGATGGGAGAGGTTGAGAACAGCATGACACTGGGAGGTGACAGTAGGGACAAAGGGTACACAGCTCTACCTCTACTGGGACAGGACCCACTCCAGTTCCCCATGGCCCTTGGAAACTGACTTGTTCTTTGTTGAAAAGTAGAACTGTCTTACGGATAGGTTAAAAGACAAACATAGGGCTGAGATGTGAGCCTGCGTGCACGTGTGTGTGTGTGTGTGTGTGTGTGTGTGTGTGTGTGTGTTATAAAAATTACAGAAGTAAGGCTAGCAAGATGGCTCAGTCAGTAAAGTCGCTGCTCAAGCATAAGGACCTGAGTTTGAATCCCCAGCACTCACACAAAAAGCCAAGAAGGCCGGGCGGTGGTGGCGCATGCCTTTAATCCCAGCACTTGGGAGGCAGAGGCAGGCGGATCTTTGTGAGTTCGAGGCCAGCCTGGTCTACAAAGTGAGTCCAGGACAGCCAACAATACACAGAGAAACTCTGTCTCGAAAAAACCAAAAAAAAAAAAAAAAAAAAAAAAGCCAAGAAGAAAAATTCAGGTCTGTAACCCCAGCTCTGAGAGTGAGCAGAAGACAGAGGTAGGCAGATCTCCAGAGCTCAGCTGCCAGCCAGCCTACCTGAGATGATGAGTTCCAGGTCCAGTAAGAGAGGGAGAGAGAAAGATAGAAAAAAGATAAAGGATGGATGGATAGATAGATGATAGATAGATAGATAGATAGATAGATAGATAGATAGATAGATAGATGATAGATAGATAGATAGATGATAGATAGATAGAT
>CAJQZJ010001750.1:13255392-13310499 GCA_907164525.1 Lophiomys imhausi | reverse complement strand
TAGATAGATAGATGATAGATAGATAGATAGATGATAGATAGATAGATAGATAGATGATAGATAGATAGATAGATGATAGATAGATGATATATAGATAGATAGATAGATAGATAATATATATAGATAGATGATAGATAGATAGATAGATAGATAGATGATAGATAGATAGATGATATATATAGATAGATGATAGATAGATAGATAGATAGATAGATGGATGATAGATGAGTTTTAAAAGATGAAGGGAGAGCTGGTGAGATGGCTGAACAGGTAAAGGTTCCTGCTGCCAAGTTTGACAACCCAAGTCCAGTCCCCAGTACCACACAGTAGAACAAGAGGACCAGCTCTCACAAGTTACCATGTAACTCCCCATGTGCACCACAGCATGTGTGTACACGCGCGCACACACACACACACACACACACACACATGTGCACCCACACACTAAATAAATACAATAAAAAATTTAAACAATGAGGGAGAGTGATGGAGGAAGACACCTGAAACCAACCTCTGGCCTCCACATACAAATTCACAGGCCAGCACAGGTACATAGATTCACACGCGTGCACACACACACATACATGTATTCACATGCACAAACACATACATGCATTCACACACATACACACACACACCAAAAAAGACAGAAAGGAAGTAAGGAAGAAAGGAAGGAGAAGAGGGAAGGGAAGGAAAAAGAAAGAACAAATGATGGAAATGCTTGCTGTTTGTTTGTTGTGTTCCCCCCCCAGACAGGGTTTCTCTGTGTAGCCCTGACTGTCCTGAACTCAGAGATCCGCCTGCCTCTGCCTCCAGAGTGCTGGGATTAAAGGCGTGCGCCACCACTGCCCAGCTGAAAATGTCTTCAAAATTAAAGGCAATGGGCTGGTGATGTGGTTCAGATGGCGCAACACTTGCCTAGCAGCACGAAGCCCTGGGTCAGCCCCAGCTCTCTGTAACCCTGGTGGGGTGATCCATGCCTATCCTTTAACTCAGTGGAGGCAGGAAGATCAGAAGTTCAAGGTCATCCTGAGCTACCAAGAAGGTTTAGGCTAGCCTGGGCTCCAGGAGACTGTCACAGTAAACTAATCAAATACAAATTCGGGCTACATAGACCCCCATGGAGCTCATATTTCCACTTGTGTCATAACTGACATATTTAACATGATTTAGTTAAAGCAGGATCCATATCAGGTTTCCACCGCGTTTGGTCACTCGTCTTTTAATCTTGTTTACAAAGTCTCTAGATGGGTACCAGAGTGCACATCTATGGTCCAGGTACAGGAGGCTGAGGCAGGAGAATGACTTGAGATCAGCAATTCAGGACCAACCTTGGTAACACAGCAGGGCCCCGCCTCAAATACTTGTTTTTATTTTTCTTTGTTTTTAGTATGTTTGCATGTGTGTGTGCTGTGTACATGCATGAACTACACACGGAAGCCAGAGGTCAGCTTCAGGTGTCCATCCTCAGAAATGCTGTCTACCTCCTTTGAAACGGGATCTCTCATTGGCCTGGGGTTCACCAGTCAGGCCAGGCTGTGGCACGGAAGCCCTAAAGATTTACCTGCCTCAGCGTCCCCAGCACTGGGGTTACAAATGTACCCATCATGCCTGCCTCTCATCTGGATGCAGGGGAGTCAAAGTCAGATCCTCTTCCTTGTAAGGCAACCCCTCTACTAGCCAAGATATATCACTCAGACCCCCCCAATTTCATTTTAATGAATATTTATGTGTATATTTTCTTTATAGAATACATTTATTTCTCTTTCTTTATAAAGGATTTATTGAAGAAAGTAGAGCGTTTGATAGAATGTTTCATAACTTGGGTTTTGCCGATGAGGCCCATCCCATCCTTAAGATGACAGTGATAATTACAGGCAAGAACGAAACAGACAGAGCCTGTAGGTGAGCACTGACAAGGGGAAAGCCCCCGTGTTGTCACATGTGTTGTTTTTTCAGTCTCTCAATCTCAAACCTACTGCTTCTGTGCCTCCAAAGCAGCTAACTGAGGCCCACAGTCACATTGTGCACAGCACACTGTACACAGCCAGCTGCCATACAGGGAGGAGATGGTGGAGAGGGCTGGGTCCCCTACACCCTCTCACAGCGATCGGCCTTTGCTTTCTTGCTCTTGGAACCTCAGTTTCTCCATCTGCAAATGTACGCTGCAAGGACAGTATAGACTGGAGTGGAGAGAGGTTGCATGAGAAGAGCCATAACAGGGAGCCCAGCCCCAGGCTTCTTTGCGATGACCCCTTCCCTGCCCTCAATCCAATTCCTCCATTCCCACAACAGGCCCAGCCTCATTCCTGCCAGAGGGAGATGAGACTCAGAGTCCGCCCACAAGCAGTCTGGACCCTCTAATGGCCCACAGCCCACCCTCAGCCCAGCAGAACAAGGTGGGTGGCCTCCAGAAGCAGAGCACACACTGTTCCCAAGGAGGCTCCCGCTGGCCCCCATGACCTCTTGCACTTACAGAAACAAATAGCCATTCTTCGTCCTTCTCCTTTAGTTCTGCTGCTCATCCAGAGGCCCAGAGGGGAGGCCCAGCTCCTTACAGTTTCCAGCCCATTGTGTGGCCCAAGAGTGGTGTCCTAAATGACCATTGGTTTTCATGGCTCAAAGCAGGGTCTGTGCCATGTGAACATAGGTCCTTTGACCCCTGCCCAGGTTCAGGGTCATTTATTCACTCAGTAGGCACTATGCCAGACCTAGCCAGGCAGAGTGGTAGACTCCAGTGCTCTCATTACTTGGGAGGCTGATGGAGGAAGATGGGCCCAAGTTCAATGCTAGCTGGACTACATAAAAAGACTATCAAATCATCACAATTGCCGGGCGGTGGTGGCGCACGCCTTTAATCCCAGCACTTGGGAGGCAGAGGCAGGCGGATCTTTGTGAGTTCGAGGCCAGCCTGGTCTACAAAGCAAGTCCAGGACAGCCAAGGATACACAGAGAAACCCTGTCTCGAAAAAAAAACCAAAAAAAAAAATCATCACAATTATCAGCATCATCACTATATCAGCACAGCAGCAGCAGTCTCATCATCATCCTCATCATCACTATCACCATCAGCAGCAACAGCAGCACCACTATCACCATCATCATCACTATCACCATCATCACCATCATCACCATTATCACCATCATCACCATCACCGTCATCACCATCACCATCATCCTCACCATCACCATCATCACCATCACTATCATCGCTGTCATTATCACAGCAATAACAATAATGGCCCCCACTTGTCCAGTGTCTTCTCCATACCTAACATGGTTCTAAGCCCTGTAAACACTCTCGACTTTACAGGTGAGACACCTGACCCCTGAGGTTGAAGTGACTCACTCATGTCACATAGCTAGTTACAGCAGAGCTGGACTTGCAAAAAGCCTGACACTGCGGAGAGCAATTCCAGTCCCATTGCCCACAGCCATGGGTCCCGCCTCCCACCAGCTACTTTAGAATATTACATTGGTGAATCTTCAGCACGGCCCCCCAGCACAGTCCTCTGTGTGTACATACGGGGCACTGGGCTCAGAGAGGGAGAACAGCGTGCACAAGCACACACAGCTGCTCCAAGACTGAGCCTGCTGTTCTGCCAAGCTGAGAATAAGTAAGTATCGGATGCTCAGATGCAGCGAAGCGACTACACAGGGAGACAGTGGGCTAAAGGAACTTCAAACCAGGAAAACCCGATCTTCCAGAAGCTTCCTGGGTGGACAGCCCCATGGACTTGGCTTTGCATTTTCAGAAGCCAGACCCCTGTGGTACAGCAGGCTTCTCACTCCCCAGGCTGCCCAGTGCTCTGTCAGAACCTCCAGCAGCAGGTCTGGCCAGTCTTTAGAGTCATGTTGGTGGAGGCTGCTGGAAACAAGCCACCTGGGGCTCTGGGGAGCTGTCTCAGAATTACCACACAGTGAGGAGGGTTGGAGTGGGTGGAAGTGGCAGCTGAGGAAAAAAGAGCTCCCTGCCAGGCTATTGGCACCACAGTCTGACTGGTTATGTCTTATATCCCCAGAAGGCCCTTTGATGGCTAGAGTAGGTCTGTCCTGTGTGTGTGCAGGTGTGCATGTGCCATGTGGCACATGGTAGTCCTTACCTCTATCTTGCTTGCTAGGGTGTCTTATTGACTACTGGGTATCCAATAGTCTAGCTGGCCTGCAAGAAACCAGAGACTCCCATCTCTACTGTACATTCCATGGTGTAAGTGTGGAGACTACATACAAGAGCTACCGAATCTGGCTTTATGAGTTCTTAGGATCTGAACTCAGGTCCTCACACTTGTGTGGCAGGTGCTTCATCCACTGAGTCTTCCCCCTAGCCCCTCCTGGTGGCCTCTTGGCTCCCAGTTCCAAGCACAGGTCAGGTGCAGAGTAGATATTTGAGAACCTTAAGTTCTCAAAGGATGTAGAGGGAGGGAGACATGGAAGAGGGGCCAGGCCATTACTGTGTCCCCAGGCTTTGGGCTCCACCCTACCTAGACAGTGTCCCATTTCTGGAGGAAATACTCATGAGCCAGGAGAAGGTTCCCCCTTGGAGGAGGGCAGACTGGTGACTACAACACTCAAACCTGTCCTCTGTCCACTGCCTTGGGGCAAAACAGCCCCATGCATGTCCCCAGAGGAGTGTGACCATGGTAAACGCGCCACGGCATAGCAGCTTTTATTGGAAGTGGGAAGAGCCTGGGACAGGCAGTGGGCCTGGCTGAGCAGGCACCATGCTCCCTGACTCTTGTGCCCAGCAGAGGCTAGAAGGGGCCTTGCCTGGCCCTGTATCTAGTGAGCCAAGCCACGGAAACATGAGGTCTCCAGGTTCCACTCCATTCCTACCGTCTTCAAAAACACTGTGGGCAGGTTAGGGTGGAGAGAATTGTTTCGAGCTGTTCCTCATGAGCCCTTTCACCCTCCACGAGGGACACATGATCATTCCACACTGTGGCTAGGGACACAGGCTTAGAGAGCCTCAGGGTTTGCCCAGAGGCTGAGGCTGGAAAATGTCATCACCTGGACACAAGAATGAGCATATCAGCCAGGTGGTGTCAGCACATACCTTTAATCCCAGCACTCGGGAGGCAGAGGCAGATGGATTTCTGTGAGTTCGAGGCCAGCCTGGTCTACCAAGTGAGTTCCAGGTCAGTCAGGGCTATACAGAGAAACCCTATCTCAAAAATCAAAACCAAGCCGGGCAGTGGTGGCGCACGCCTTTAATCCCAGCACTTGGGAGGCAGAGGCAGGCGGATCTTTGCGAGTTCGAGGCCAGCCTGGTCTACAAAGTGAGTCCAGGACAGCCAGAGCTGTTAAACAGAGAAACCCTGTCTCGAAAAACCAAAAAAAAAAAAAAAATCAAAACCAAAACCAAACAAAAAAGAAAGACCATGTCAAACCCCTTGGCACAGTCTCCCCTCATGCATGGGTCCAGTTTCCACATCCTATGGCCACGATTCTCTTTGCAGCCTGAAGCTGGAGTCTTCCCCAGAGGATGAACAGCAAACCCCACCCAACCATAGTCACACACACAGAATCCCCTTCAGTCAATCAACCACAACTTTTACCTCAAGGTTGTCATGAGGATGCAAATCCACTGCCCCGGGTCATTCTCCATCTCCCCAGAGGGAAAGTGCCTGAGGCCCAAGGTAAGCATGGGCAGTCCCTCCCAAGCAATCCCTCACTCATCTAGCACTTGGTCAACCACACACCATCCTTTCAGCTTAATTTTATTTCCTCTTATAAATGGGCACAGCACAGGGTAATGTTAAAAACAAAAACAAAAACAAAACAAACAGAAAACAAAACAAAGCAAGCCATGTCCTTCCCAAGGCAGGGGTGGACGAGCACCCATGGTGGGGTGGACTGGGCCTTGGTATCTTTATCCAACTGTCTCTCCTCCATTTTGTATTTAAGTTTTGGTCATGAACTCAGGACAGGGATGGTTAATAAACAGGTTATAGGGAAAGAAAGGGTAAGAAGAGCCTGGGGAGGGGAGGAAACCCCCGTTCCTGGTGGCCCAGGGGGTTGGGAGGGCTCTGTACAGGAGAGGATGAACCAGTCAGGGGACACTGTCTCAGGGGGCTCTCTGGAGCCACACTGTCTACGAAAAGTATTTACATGCATTTGCCACGCCAGGGCCAGGTACACCCAAGCACCCAGAGGGAACATGGGGGAAGCCAGGCCATCAGCCCCTCAGATGGTGACTCCAGGGCCCAGTTTGGGCCTCTCTGTAGATCTGTACAGTGTGGACTTCTATTTACAGACACCAAGACTGGGGAGGCACATCCCAGGGGAAAGCCAGGACAGCCGAGGCAGCCACCCCTGCCCAGAAAGCAACGTTGGCTCTGTTCTCTGTGGTGTAAGCCCTGGCCTGGAGACCTGGTGGGCAGCTAAGCCAAGCCCAGGGGGTCTGGCGCCAGCATCCTAAGCTCTTGCTGTAGGTCTGCTCAGCCAGTCCTGGCTGTCATCCACATGCCTCTGGCAATCAAAGGAGATCAACCTTGCACATAGAGTCCCTACTCTGGCCCCCAAAAGAGATGATGCCTAGCTCTGTTGCTCTCTTGGGAAACCAGGGCCTGGAGAGGTCCAAGACACATCAAGTCCTCTCATTCAGAATGCACTATGCTTCCAGGCATGCCTGTAGGTCCTGAATGCCTTCCCAGGAGCACTGAGGTGTCTCTGGACTCCTTAGGGCAGGCTCTACATGTACCGCACTGTTTCTGGGGCAGGGTGGGGACCCCACACCCACATTGCACTAGAAAGAGTTCAGTTCACCCTTGGAACTAAGCTCGCTTAGATCGTCCTGGTCTCATTGGGCTGGCCCACTGCACCTGAGCGGCTCACACCATTAACCTTCAGGTCAAACATCATGGGCATAGAGCATAGACATTGGCTTTGGGGCCTGGGTCCCATACATAAAGCCCATAGCCTCTTCTCTGAAATGCTGAGGATCAGAAAAGGTGTGCTGGTACCAGGAGGCCAAACCCATAGCCCCAAGACCAGAGCCACATTGAGATGTGAAAAGTGGGCTCTGGCCCAACACAGAAGCTGGGGGTCTCCTGCCCTGGTCCCCAGTGTCCCCCATTGGCTGAGAACCTGGAGGCTGTCTCCCCCAGCTCCCAAGCCTCCTCACCAAACCTCCAGTCCCCAAGACAGCAGCCCAACAGGGAGTAGGGGGGAGGGGCTGGGGCACTGGGTCTCCTCTGCTCCCTACCCAGCTCTCCTACTCAGGGAAGACCTTGGCCAAGCTCCCTCCTCCAGGGCTCAAGGGCCTAGGACTCCTCTCATTACTTCCCTTCCTCAAAGTCTGGGGCAACTGGCTTCCTTACAAAACTCTAAGCCCCATCAAGGGAGTCATGGGGTCTGGAAGACAGAACAGAACCTGATGGTGGCACACCTCCCTCCCTAGAAAGACAAACTGTGCCTACTGCCTAGATCCTGCCTCCATTGCCCAGATGTGGGTGGGTCCTCATTCTGCCCAAGTCTGCTGTCAGGGAATCTTTAAAACGAAACAGAAATAAACCAGGTGGTACCTGACTGAACCTGGGACATGTGAGTGATGGGGAAGGGGTGTGGCCAATCACAACCGAAGCCACGCCCCTTTGGTGCTGAGAGCTCCAGTGGCACACCCCTTTCCCAAAGAGAGAATGGTGATCCCACATCTAAAATACCTCTGAAATAACCCCACATCTAAGAGTGACAAAGACAGGAAGGTAGACTAGAGGCCGATGACACCCCTGTCCCCATCAACTGCTCTCAGGGCCTATGGCATTGGGATGACCTTGCTGGGCTGTGGGTCCATCCCGTTGTAGCCATAACTGCCAAGTTGCCAGGTCAGTTGTGTCCACAGAGAGGACCCAGGGTGGGTAGGTCTGAGGTTGGCCTCACCAGGCCAGGGCAGGGGACACAGAGGGCCTGGGCGGAGGCCCGCCCTCACAGGCACTTTGGAGACATGTGTCCTGGGAGGCAGAAACAGCTCCTGGCTCAGAGCAGAAAGGAGATACATGGAGACCAGGGACAACCTACACAGCTCCTTGGTCCTGGGAGACCCCAGCTCCCTTCCCAGCCTTCAACCTGGCTTGGGGGCATCAACCCTTCTTCCTTCAGACTTGGCTGGCAGAGGTTTAGCCCCAAATCTCCCTCTTTATGAGCCATAGTTGGGGAGGGAGAGACTCATCTGTGTGGGATTGTGTCTGACATCAGCTGGGATCAGCCTCATTGTGGTTGCTGTAGGTGTCATGGTGGGGACCTAGTGAAATAAGGGTTTCTCTGGGGGACCCAATATGGGCTGATGCCTACAACTCAGTCCTGCCTTCCTCAGTGACCCGGGTGGTTAGAGGAGCCGGGTGCAGGACCAAAGTATGTGTGTGGATATAAAGTGGGAGGGAGATGGCATGGTCACCACTGGGAATGACAGTGGCCTGCATGGAGAAGCGTCAGAGCGTCTGAGCACTGTGTGAAGAACGTCTCACTGGCTGGGTGGTTAGGACTGGTATGTTTTTGTCTCCTGTGTGCGAACGCATTACAGGATTATAGCAGTGGCTGACAGGCTGTGCAGCATTCCCTCTCAGGAGGGACACTAGAGTGGCCTCCCTCACCACTGTCTGCCCTGTGCACTAAGGAAGCCCTTTCCCTGGGAGGCAATGCAGAAAGAGGTGCATCCTGGGGATATGTGCATTGGGCAGGGGAGAGAGAATGGTGACCCCGTAATGAGTTCAGGCTGGTGACGAAGGATACCCTCCCGCTGAGAGAGGCCTTGCGAAAGCAGCTCAAGACTGAAGCATCTGGATGATTTTTGAACTGGGGGACTAGATGTGCCATATGTTGGTCCTGGAAGCCAGCATGGTGGCCTCTGTAGCAAGAAGAGGACATCAGCAAGCACTGTGGGCCATCCTAGCCCTGCCCCTATTTCTACCAGCAACCCGGGGCTTCCTTCCTCTTGTCCATGGGACACAAGATCCTGAAGCCCCAGGCTGGAGGGAGTGGGACGAGAGATGGGCTCTTAAGGGCACAGTCTGGGGCAAATGGTGGTGCCCCTGCTCCTTAGGATGGTCTGGGTTATGGTAGCAGCCAGAGTAGAAGGAAGCTGGGTCAGGCTCCTTCCCAAGCCCAGGCCTGGGCTGTTGTGTGCGGGTACTAGGCAAGGCGGTGTCCAGGCTGCTGGAGGCACTTGGCTCTGCTAAGCGTAGAACTCCTCCTGCTTGTCTGGCTTCTGGTATGTGACGCTTGCCTGCTTGGGCTCCTCCAAGGTGTAGCTGCCCTCGTCCTTCTTCTTCATGCGGTAGATGAGCAGCGTGACCAGGAAGGCAGCGAAGAGGGCACCCACCACCCCACCCACGATCACAGCTGTGGAGAAAGAGACAGAGGTCAAGGCGCAGGGCCAGCTTAGAGGGAGTGGGTTCGAGAAAGCTAGGGATCCTGAGAGTCAGAGACAGAATGGTGAGGACAGTACCGGTGCTTCCTATTTCCAACTCCTCTCCAATGGCTCAGCACAGACCGCTCACACCATCCCTGGGATGGAGGCAGGTGCCCTGGTCCTTGTCTGTATCAAACATCATCAGATGACCTACTCCCTTATAGACATTAGGAAGGGAAGGTCCCTCCTCCACACTGCCAGAACCACCACTTGCTGTCCCCATGAGGAAATGGGAACCTTAACAGGAGAGCCCATTAGATCTCAAATCCCACCAGGGTAAGCCTTGGGTCAAGACTGAGTCAAAGGTCAAGCCAAAAGACAAGTCAGAAATTGGCACCTAGAAAGGTCCTACAGAGTCAACTGGGGTGACCCCAAAAAGCAGAGGTCCAAAGTCAGAGTCTATGGGGGAGGGGGTCAGAGGATTTAAAGAAAGTTCTACAGAGGTAGAAACAGACTCCACTAGGGAGGAGGGAAATGGAGGGAGGAATGGGAGGAGAGGTTCAGGGATAAAGTCCCTGCTCTCCTTCCCTGTCTCAAAGGAACCACACGCCCTGCCCTGTCCCAGGCCTGGAGTCTGGCCTCACCTACAAGCACCTCCTTCCGCTCTAGTATGCTCTTCTGGGGGAGCTGGGCAGCTGAGCTGCCCGAGTCGATGGCATTGTCGTGCAGGCCAGGGCCTGGGCGGGCACCCTTAGGCAGTGTCCCAGGTGGAGGTGAAGGCTTGGCTCCTCCCACAGCCACCACTTCATTGGCGGTGTCAGGCTGTGTGGTCTCTTCTTGCAGCTCAAAGTCCCCGCTGGGCCCCCCACTCACTGGCACCTCTGGCTCATCCTGGATCGTGGTCAGAAGGGACTCTGGAGTTGGGGTCTGCAGAAAGGGTGGTATGACCTGGGGTTAAGACCAAGCACTTCCAAACACACAAACCCACAGCATACCTCCACCAGGCAGGGCCAGCACTGTGTTTACTCCTCCAGTGCACCACGGGGCAGCACTGTCCCCACAAAGAAGGGATTAGCATCTCTCCCATTTACAGAGTGGTAAAGCCCAGAGAGGTTGTGTGACTTTCTCAAAGACATACAGCTAGTACACGGTGGAAGCCGACTGAAAATCTAGACTTGTCTGAGTCCAGAGTCCTGCACTTCCAATTACTGGACCTCATATTGCTGTTCTCATCCTGGCCACATCCTGTCCCCATGACTTCCTCTCCAGCTGCCCCAGAACAATCCTTGGTTAATTCCTGTCCAGGAGAGGGCATTGTCCAGGGCCTTCTAGACATGGCTCTGTCCCCACAGAAGTAGGTCCTTTCACCTGGAGACCAGTCCAGCAAACCTGTGGAGTATGAGTTGGTATCCCCAAGCCAACCGGATGACCGGCAGGGTATGGCTCTCCACTGCAGAGGTGACAGCAGCTGGGGGCTGAGGGAGTTGCTAAGGGGGTAGGGGTGGGGGTGGGGGACCCAGCTGCTTCATGAGAGTGGGCCTGAGTGTGCCAAGGACAGACTACACCTGCTTCTGGCTCTGGGCTCCATACCCCACTATTGTTCCCCCTTCCTGTGAGGCACCCCTCTCTGAGGGAAGGGCCTGGGTCTGTGTCCTGTGGGACTGGCTGGGGCCTGGGAGCGACTGCAGAGCTCCAGCTCCAAGGGCAACTCCATGGCCGAAGGGACCCTGCGAGGTGGATGGCAGGGTGTTTTGTGGCTCTCCAGAGTCACCATGTCCCCTTCCACCTGATGCACATACACCGTTTTTCCAGACAGGGTCTCATGTAGCCCAGGCTGACCAAGAACTGGCTGGAATCACATGAGTGTGCCACCACACGGGGTTTCCTATACACTCGTGGTGCACATGCGTAGATAGGCCAGGGTGCCGTCCCCTGGTGTCTCCTTCCCAACTCATCATGCTCTTCTCTTCTGGCCCCACCCTTCCCAGCCTAACCCTGGCTCCAGAGACTGGCCAGCTTCAAGACCCCCAGTTTCAGGAGCCCCCAGCTTCAAGAGCCCCCAGCCAGAATTTGAATCCTGACTCAACTACTACCTGAGGAACCTAGAAAAACGGCGTCCTCTCCCTCACGGGTAAGAAAGGGTGATCACATTAGGATGACGGGAGGGTGTGGGGGTGACAAAAGTACTCAGGGAGAGTGCCACGCTCCCCTGTAGCACCCACTCAGTCACCCCCAGGCCATGACGGTGATAACCGTGGTGAAAATGACAGAGACAACAACTGAGCAGCTGGTTTGTTTACTGTTCCAGAATTCTAAGAACTGTAAACAGCCAGAAAATGCCACTGGCAGACAATGACAGGCCTCAGTCCCTGTCCCTCTGTCTCTCTCCCTCTCTTTGAAACAGTCTTACTGTATAGCCCAGGCTAACCTGAACTTGCAGCAATTCTCCTTCCTCAGCTTCCCCAATGCTAGGATAATGGGTGTGTACCTTCTCTGGTCTTCCCCTCGCAGATAAATGAAGGCACAGAAAGGACTAACCACCAGTTAATGTCTTAAGACTAAAAAGAAAAAAAGAGCACAGAGGGTTTAAATCCAGGCTGACAATCTCTTTGTTTGTTTTTGTTTTTCTAGACAGGGTCTCTCTGTGTAGCCCTGGCTGTCCTGGAACTCTCTCAGTAGGCCAGGCTGGCCTCGAACTTGAAGATTCACCTGCTTCTGTTTCTTGGGTGCTGGGATTAAAGGCGTGTGCCACCACATCCTGCTAGCTGACGATCTTTTAATGTTGCTCTAGACATGAACTCTCATCCAGGCCCACCCATCATTCCCCAACTCCACCCCAAAAATCCACCTAACTGGCATCTTGGTTCAATAGCAGCCATGTTCCAGCTACCCTGGCTCTCTGATCACCTCCAACCCCCCAATCCAGAGGTTCCTACCCAGCACACACACCAGGTCCACCCTGCCTGGCTCAACCCTGGCACCTCTTGGTCCCTGCCCAACATATCTCTGTCTACTCTACATTAATGCCCTGTCCCACTGTCCTCACCTGGGCCACTTCTGTGGGTCCAGGAGTGGTGGTTCCCAATGGTAGGGTACTCCTCTCAGGGACATCAGGCTCCTGGGTGGTGACTGGCCGAGGAAGAGCTTGTGGCCTCGAGGTAGCTGTGTTGACCAGCCTAGGTGTCGGGGCCTCTGTGTCCAAGGTAGCCACAGTAGTGGGTGGTGAGGGAGCTGCTGGGGTAGTGGCCTGGGCCATGGCAGCCGTGGTCAGGGGAAGGGGCAGCAGCCCCTGTATGCCGGTGGTCCTTACATCAGCAGTGGTGGCTGTGGCAGGGGGTGCTGCAGGAGTGCTAGGGGCAGTCGTGGCTGCTGTGGCAGGTGCTGTGGCCATAGTAGGAGCCCCTGTGGTGGTGGCAGCAGTGGTAGATGACATGGTGGTGGCTCTCTGGCTGGGCTCTTCCAGGACTTCTGTCACCTCTGTCACCAGCAGGGGACTGGTAACTGGTTCAGGGCTGGGGTGCTCAGAAAGGAGCTCCTCAAACGGGGTATCCACAGGCTGGATATCTGCTGTGGGTAGCATAGCAGGTGCAGTGGGTGCAGCCAGGGCCATGTCAGGGACGAAACGCATGGCTGTCTCGAGGCCGGACTCCTGCTCGAAGTCTGGGGGGGTGGGGAGAGGGAGAGCCCTGGGGAGTGGGTGCTTCTCACCACCTGATCCCCAGGCAGGCATTGCCCGTCCCAGCAGTACCCCCCACCTCTTCAAGCAATTTTCCCAGGAAAGCAAGAGAGAGAGGAGGAAGTTTGACTTCCTAGATGAGCTAGCTGGTGCCTAACCAAAATTCTCTTGAAGGCCACCACTTCCAGGCAGTCTGCCGTGACTCTGCTAACCCACTCTTCCTGAGTCCTAGTAACTGGTGACTGAAACCTCCATGTGGAATCCACTCTGGGTCAGAGGGGATCAAGGCCTGGCCTCTTCAGAGGGGCCAGACCCAAGGATGTACCCTGCACAAACTCAAGGCAGTGCAGACCCCAAGTCACCCCACCTCCCAGACTTGACCAGAGCACCAGCAGGGATGAGGCCTTCTTGCAGAGCACTTCCTAGGCCACATAGATGACTCAGGGAGGAGTAAGATGAGGGACTTGGAGGGGAAGAGATGGGGGAGTGAGGAGACATGAGGAGAGGCCACGGGAAGTCAGGGAAGGTTATTGAGGGTTGAGCAGGCAGAGACTGAGCACAGGGAAGTGATACTTTAGAAGGTGGCAATATGTTAGTGAGGAGAGGCTTAAAGCAGACACTGGAGTAAGGCTAGAGGCAGGGCTGGAGCAGCCAGCTCAGAAGCATGAGCCTGGGACAGTCTGGTCACACACCCATCCCCTGGCTGGGTCTGTCTCAGTAGGGTCTTTCAGTTACCAAGTCCAAGGCCACACTGACTTCCTGTCCCCCACCTCCCAAGGCCTATGAGAGGAAGGTCAAGTTCTCAGCAGATAGGAACATGGGGGTTGCAAGGGTCAGAAGTCACTCAGCTGCCTGGCCTAAAGACTGGGGCAGAGCTGGGGGCTCTACCACCATCCTGCCTGACCCACAGTCGACTGGCCTTCCCTAAGACAGACCCAGCAACCCAATCCCAGGCCCCTGAAGCTCTCTGTAGCCCTACCCTCACTCCGATCTTGGTCCCTGCTGATAGACCCATAGGGCCACCTGCTCCAGTCAAGGCCAAAAAGTCATCCCTGCTGAGGACTTCCCATAGCCCTCCCCAAATAATTGGTGCCAAGCTGGGAACACTGAGTCACTGAGTAGTTGTCTATGTTTCTTCAACAAGCCACAGGACAGGAGCCACATGACAGGAGCCACGGGGCTAGGGACAGGCCTAGGCCGCACACACAGAAATGGGGACAAGAGTCCTAGGCTCTGAAGGTTTCCCTGGCCTACTTCTACTCTGCCCCGCCTCCTTCTTGAGGTCTTGATTTCCATACAGTGGCAGGACTCTCTCAAGTGGCCTTAAAAGCTCCTGGGCTGGTGCTAGACACCAGAGACAGGCAGGGAGACATGGGTATCACTTACAGCCAGAGCCCGACCCCGAGTAGAGGTCGTCCAGTTCATCATCAGGAAACGAGTCGTCATCCCCTGAGCCCTCAAGGTCCACCGGCCTCTCGAAGTTCTCGCTGCGCCAACGTTGAGCCTGGGAGGGTGCAGACACACACAGAACTAGGCACCCAAGACATTGGCCTACATCGGCCCAAGAGACAGCAGGTACATTCGTGGGCAAAGTGACCCATGTGTGCTACAGAGAGCTGGGTGTTGGCAGATAGCCACTTCCCACCTACCCAAAGCCATAGAGTAGCAGTGTTTTTCCTTACCTGCCAGATGCCACTAGGGACTACTGGCTGGCCCCCCAGCCCTGCAGCAATGGGAACCCCTACACAGGAGAACAGGCTCAGAGCACACAGTACTGACTTTGAAACCAAGACAGGTCACTTGCAAACAGGGCAGGTCGTTCATTCCCTTTGTGGATCTGGTGAACAAAGAGTGGCCCACTCACAGTCCCCAGAATCCACTGGGATACTGCTGACTCAACGCAGGTCCACTTCCACTGTCACCTCTGTGTGAGCACAGTGCCCACTGGATCCTCAATATGAGTGACTTTAGAAGGCAGACACCAGCCCAACTCACAGATGAGAAAACTGAGCTCCTCTGCCCAGAGAGCTAGGAATGAAATGAGGCTTGGGATCCAAATGAACCCCCCCCCCAATTGCCAAAGGCAGAAAGGTAGTTCCATAAGACAGACTTGGGTATTGGGGAGCCTGAGGGCCCAGGAGAGGAGTGCCCGAATAGGTAGGGGAAGGAAAAAGAGGGCTGTCCAAGCTGAGCCAGCCCCAGCTCTTCCCCTAAAAGAAAGTCAGCTTCCGCCTGGCCCCACCACAGTTATGTGCAGGCCCAGGATCAGCACAGGCGCCATCGTACTCCTGCTTCCTGGGGTCAGCAGCCTTCTCCAAGTGTCTGGCTCCCCAGGCCTAAGAACCCTTCAGAGTCAGAACCAGGAACACCTGGAGCTGGTGTTCCCAGCTCTAACTGTACCCCTCCTATAAGTCCCCAGTTGGAGCCATCACTAAGAACCTCAAAGGCTGGTATGAGGTTTCCCAAAGCGGGGTATGTGGCCTTGATGCGCTGTGTACCCTGGCCATGGTCCCCATCCCTAGAGCTTTTGGGGGAAAGCTCCTGATGTTAGGATCTGAAAGCCCGGGGCATTTATGACTTACAATTAAAATCCAGAGAAAAGGCGCTATAGGCCAGGGAAACTGAATATAGCCTGGGGTTGGTTAATGCAGCCAAGTTCCTTGGGCTGGTCCTGCCTGTCCTGCATGCTTATCCAGCACCCTCCACAGATCCTGGTCCCTTGCCTCTTCTTAGTCATGCTGGTCTCTCTGCCTACTGTGCCCTTCCAACGCCCACCTCCAGGGTTACTTCTTTTGAAAGGCATCCCACGCCCCCAAATCATAATTCCTGAAGCTCATGAGCAATCTTGTGTTGAAGTGCTGATGTTGAGGAGCTGTTCCCATTCACCGTCTATGAACAGGGTGCTACATGGAAAGGAGCTGCCCCGTCTAGCAAGGTTCTAGGCATGGAGAAGGATTAGGACAATGGATTCGGAGTTAGGAGGCATGTTTATTGCCTGGGGCAACACAGGAGCTGGAATGGCTGAAGGCAGGGATGCAAAGTCACCAGGTTGGTCACAGAGGGCCCAGTGCCTAACCAATGGGTGAATTTGTCTTGGAAATCAATAATTTTCCAGAGCAATTATATGATGAGAATGAAAGCTGATCCTAGGGATCAGTGGCTCTCAGGTAGTGCTGGGACATCTGCCCCAGCTGGCACTGGGGAACCATGGAAGATGTGTGAGCAGGGGAGAAACTAGACTGGTACAGCACTAGATTTACACTCAGCATCTCACATGCCTGCCACTCATGGGCCCTTCTAGAGTTCATGCAGAGCCAAAGAAAGGCTCTTAGTCCTGGCTTCCCACCCCCAGCCCCCAGCACCTGCTCCAGAGCCCCAGCCAAGCCAGCCAGGGCAGGGAGCCAGGAGAGACCCTTCATACAACACACACACACACACACACACACACACACACACGTCTGGAAGTAATGAATTAATTAGTATTTACTTTATACCAGTGAGTCACAGGATGGAACAATTAGTGTAATTGCCCCCATGACTAATCACTGGGTCCTCCTCCTTTGTAGACATCCCAGAAGCTCAGAGCAAGCTGCCATCACCCACCAGCTCCCATCTCTGCCCAGCCCACAATCTCCACCCAGGTCCTAGGCTACAGGAACCCCATGCGCTTCTACAAGCTACAGTCCCTTGGGAGCTTTGGATACCTGTTCCTCTTTTTGTCCACCCAGTAGTCTGATGTCACACAGCAGGATGGGGACTAAGTAGGGATCTCTTTCTTTCTTTCCTTTGAAGCATGCTGGGAAGGAGTGTTCTAAGAGATCTGTCATTCCAGGGACCCCAAAATAAGAGTGAACACAGGAGCCAAAATGGCGACTCTTCAAGGTTCCTCAGTAATCAACAAGGGCTGGCATCAACCCAGAGACAGCTCCAAAGCCACAGAGACCATGCAAGTGACATGCACCAGCACACACTCACCTAGAGGCAGCCATTGAAGGCAACATGCCAGCATGCCTTTGGGGGCATGTGAGAGAAGTCAGAGGTTCCATGCAGCTCTGAGCTCAGAAAGGAACAGATAGCCTCTCATGAACCCATCAGCCTCCACTCAGGTAGCACTCACCTAGATACTATTCATCCTGGCTCAGCAGCCATTGACATGACGACGGTTGCCATGACAACCATAGTCTCCCTGCTAAGGACCAGGAGCTGCAGCTCCCCACAGAGCTGGAGAGTGTGGGAGAGGGAGATGGCTAAGGATCAGAGGACAGCAGGGATGGAAAGGGGGAAGGCCAGCACAGTCAGGGCTGGGGAGAAGGGGAGGTGAGAATGCTAGGGAGGGAAAAACTCTCACATCTCAATTTAGCCTCACATTCATCAGAGGCTGCCAGGGCGAGGCAACCTCAGTGATTTCCCTGAACATGCCTCCACCAGACATCCTTCCTCCAGAATGAGCTGCCTGGATAGGGTGAGAGGGTCACCAATAGCCCAGTAACCTTGAGGTCACCCTGTGGGTCTGAGGAGAATGCCTGCAGGAACACTAGGGATATTGGTAGCTCAGCTTCCAGGGGACAGCAGGAAGAATGGGAGGTGACAACCTTCAAGGCACCAGTGGAGAAAGCTTTAAATGTCACAAACTGAGGAGGGGAGCAAAAACAGCATCCCACCCCTGAATGGAATCTACATTTGCCTGACTTCACACATAATGAGCACAGTTGTCTTTGTCACCCCTTAAAGAATAGAGTCCTAGTGTCCTGGACCCTGTTGGCCTCTGTCTAACCCTCCCTGTGGCTCTCCACAGAGGCAGCCTACAACCCCCTGTGACTGAGAAGCCTGCAGGCACCCATGCCCCAGCAAGTGACTGAGAGGAGATACAGCCCAATGTGCATATCCATAAACTACATGCCCCCAGCACACCCCCATGATACAGGCATACCCACATACACACACAAGTACACAGTCCTTTGGACACACATCCAAGTACACACACACATATGCACACACATACACAAACACACATGTACACACACCCCAGCACTTACACACACACACCCTAGCCAACATATATATCCATTCACACACATCCTAGCAGACACACACCCTTCAGCAGACACGTTTATATAGGCACACATGCACACACATGCCCAGCACACACATACACTTGTACATACACACCTCAGCACACACCCACACACCCATATACACACTCCTTCACACAAACACCACAGCAGACATACAACCCAGGGGACACAGCTAAAGGCAGCATTGACAGACCCCAACACATATGCCCAGTAGAGCTCATCAGCAGTGTATGCCAGCACACACTTGTCCCAAACGTGCACATACCTTAGGGGACTCAATGTTCAAATGACTCAGCCCTACAGCAGCTCCACACAAACCTCAGCAGACTCAGGTTCACATGTGTAAAGCTTGCTCACCTCCATGGACCCATAGGTCTGCCATGTACAACGACACGCTCCTGAGGCCATGTGGCACACTCACTGTTGTACTGCCTGCTCCATTCGAACACAAACATCACAACTTGAATCTGATCCTTTCACATACCCACCCCATGGCGCACCCCCCAACCCCCCAGTCCAGCACACATCATCATGAGGGGAAGTTTTCTGACATGGACGTTTTCTGCTGTGACCAACTCAAGGCAAATAGCCAGTAGAACCTTCTTCCTTCCTGCCACTGGGGACCTGGGCAGCAGGACACCATCATCATGTCCCCTTGCTCAGGCGAGGGTTATTATCATCAGTCTACAGCTACAACCAAGGCATGAGTACCACCCTCGTCCCAAGTCCTTCTCTCAGTGCTCCAGGTCACCTAACCCCATGTTCAGCCAGGGCCCAGGGTTCCTGGTCACACAGGTGACCAGCCCCATTTGCCCATCTGACACCTGCCCCAGCACTCAGCATCTACTCGTGTTTGCAGACCCACCTGTTCTCCAAGCTCAGCCTCAGTTACTGGATCTGTCTCACAGCACATACCCTCCCCACGGATGCCATAGCCCCCACTTCTGGAGCAGGCCCCTCCAGACTCACAGGGATGCACCCTCCCAGGACGGCACAAATCCATGTGCACTTGACATGGTCCTCCCTCCTCACTATAATCATCTGGAACTGACCCACAGCCTCAGCCCTCATAGACAGCCAGACCCCTGCCTGGGGATGTGGGAACTTGGTCCTATGGTAAGCACCCTCCCCTAGCCAGCTTCCTGTCATTCACAGGCCCCTCTCTCCAGTGTTATACCAGCTGTGGGAGTTGCTGGGCTCCCAAGTGCCTGGGCAGAAAGTACATCCTCCTTTAGGTCACCCTGTCTCCCCAGACTCCCCAACCAGGACCAGGCTAGCTGAGGCCTCATGTCAGACATGTTCCCTTAGTCCACAGCAGCCACTGACCACTGACTCTGAGGCACATCCCTTACTCAGAGACTCCTCTAAGCCACCAACAAAGTCCCAAGGGACACTCTCCACCTCCTTCCCCCACCTTCTAGAACCTTCTAGAGAGATAAGGCAGTGCAGAGTCTGGTCCCTTGGTTCCTCATCTGTGAAACGAGATGGTAAGAGGGGGAATCTTGAGCCGCTGGGAGGAATAACCTGGGTCCTACAAATGGTGAGCAGGCCATGAGGAGGGCAGTGGCGATTGATTGCAGGTTATGTTAATGTCTCAGCAATTACAGAAGTGAAGCCACAGCAGCCTCCTCCTGGAGGGGACAAGTGCGGAGGAAACCCCCGGAGAGGTTGAGTGTCATTGCCAAAGCCACACAGGGCTAAAGAGAGAGGCCTGAGGAGGGGAAAGACAGGGTGAGGTGCAGAAGCCCTGAGACACATAAATTAGGTCAGTCGCCGGGGATGGGGGGGCAGGAGCCCAACACCCTGGGCCCCACTAATCATTCTGCAAAAGCTACAACAAAATCAAGTGTAATTAATTCTGCCCCAGCTTCCTTCCCCTAATTAGCCAGACTGGGGCTCCACTGTTCTGGTGACCAGAGACAATGTGAGCTGGGCTGGGAGCCCAGCATTAGGCTCAGACAGTCTTGGGTTCAAGTCAAGCTCTACCTATTTGCTGGGTGACTCTGGGCAAGTTATATAATGTCTCTGAGCCTCTATGTGGCTAAATAGTGACAATAATAATTTATGCTTCACAGAGCTGTTGGGCAGTAAGGCAAGGGGTAGGGAGCACATGCTGCCAGGTGGTCTGTTGGTGCTGGCTCATCTTCGCTTGGTATTCCCACAGCAAGCATTCCCACACCAGATCTCAATTTTAAATCTAAACTAGGCCTGAGAGATCACAGTACTCAATTCCCTCTCCCAACAGATGCAGAGATGGGCGGAGGAGGGGAGGGGGAGTCCAGATTAGCTGGGCAAGCAGCGGGGGGGGGGGGGGGAGTCAGTTTCACTAAAGACACAGGATGACAGCTAGTTCCTGAGTAGGACTAGAGAAGTAAAGGTCTCAGGAGGGCCCCAGGGTCCCCGTGGACTCCGTCCCCAAAGGCCCTCAGCCCTGTGAGAACTCTCATGCTCACCAGCTCTGCCCAGGAGACCCAGAGCCTCTATGCAGGAATGTGAGTTTCTGCGAGGCTCTGGGCAGAGAGGGACAGATGGCCAAGGGTGACAATGAGAACACGGGTACCTCAGCCCTACCCCTTCAGCTTCCCCTCCACCCCACCCCACCCCCACAGGGCAGCACTGAATCCAGAACCCACCCCACCCCACCCTCCCCTTGCCTAGCACATCCTAGCTAGGCAACTTGAAATCAAGACAGTAGCTGCATCCCTCCCCTGCTGTATGCCAGGGGATGGGGGGCGGTGTCAGCAAAACCTCCCTCCATCATCTTCCCCAGATCCCTGGTGCCCTCCAAACTCTACAAACTCTATCCCTACAGTGGCAATGACCCTGACCCCAGTCCAACAGTGAACAACAGGTCACCTGAGACCCTCTTCACTTCCAAACATGCTTCTCTTCCTCCCCCTTGGTAAAGTGGAAAAAAAATAATCTCAGGCTCCAAAGCCTGATTCAGTTCCCTTCTAAGCGCGACCTTCCCAGCCTTCTGGAATTGGGGCCTCAAGAACAGGAGCCCCAGGCCAGTGCTCTGTAGAAGAGGGGAAACTGGAAGCAATGTCTACTCTCAACAATAGGGGACTATTAAATAAGTTAGTGTTCATGGGATAGTATGTAGCTGTCAATAATTGTATTTTCACACACCCATGTTGCCTAATTAGGGCTCTAAAAAGCCTAAATACATCCCAGAAGATTTTTTTTAAAAACTCATTTTGAAAGAATATTCCAGAATAAGGGAAAAGCTGTCCACTGACTACCAGGAGAGGGACAGCTGGCCTGCTAAAGTGACTGCTGGGCACTTCTATCCCTCAATGCCTGAGTGGCCCTGGACGGACACCAACTCTGTCAGCCTGCTCTTCTAGGCAAAACAAAGGCAGTATGACCACTCTGGGGCATCGTAATGGAGACTGGGCCTAGGACGTGTTGGCAGTTAATACCATCACCACCAAGTTCCAAAGGGAGGGCTACTAAACATGCATGGAGTCCAGCCAGCCTAGCAAAACCAACTAGAAATGCGACATGCCAATGTTACATTTCAGAGAGGCAAGGAGGCCAGCAGACTATCTGGGCCAGTCTGTGGTTTCCCAGGACTTCCTATCGGACTTAAAGCGCTGTCCATTCTTGACCCTATGCATGCTTGCTCAGAATCCCCACTGCTTGCTGGTCAGTGGCCTCCACAGCCCTCTTCCTCTGTGGATACCCTGAAAATAGCAGTTGGCTGTATCTGGAGTCTGGGGGGCCTGGGTTCCCCTGGCCATCAACTTTACCATGCTAGTCCTAGACACAGGCACCCAGCAGTCAGCCACCCAGGCGCGGGTGTAGGCAGCAGCTCCATGGCACACGTTCTGTGTTTGGATGAAGGACAATGACCAGTCCTGGAGAGCCAGGAAACACCTCATCCCAGGCTGAGACAATTCCCACCATCCTACCATCCCAGACACCTGCTCTTTGTATGCCCCCTTGAGACCACCATGACACACTGTTCCTTGATCCCCAGCCCCCAGTGGTGCAAAGGAAGACCACTCATGGGGGCCTCAGCCCTCTGGTCTCTGCCTAGTCATCCTCCCATGTGCACCCCAGCTCCTGTCCTCCAGGGCCTCAGTGGGTTTTGCTAGACTTGCTTGACCATGTTGGGTCACAGGCTCTTCTCACTTCTTTTACAGATAAGGACACTAAGGCTCTGACCACCAGTGTTTCCCCACAGGACTTGAACCCCTGACTGAATCCTGTGCCCAGGGAATTCCTGAGCTTCCAAGAGTGCACACAGGCCTCAGGCTGTAGTATGATACATCCCCTGGGCATTTTTCAGGAGGACACCCCTGTCATTCCATCCCTCACTGTGAAGAACAGTTAGTGCTCCCAAGTGGGAGCACTTCCCATGGGCCTGGTTCTTCAGATGCATATAGTCAGAGTTCTCTTCACAAACACCTCGCTGGTAGGGGCTTATCCTCATTCCACACCTGGGAACCAGAGCTCAGAGAGGTCAAGCAATTGGCCCTCAGTCTCACAGCAATAGGACTGAGATAAGAAACCAACACTGGCTGAGCTCCAGGAGCTTCCTACTGAAGAGTGGCTTGCCAGTTTACCTCATGTGAATTCACACATGCTAGGGCCTCAGGTCCCATCCCTGTCAAATCTGTCCTACAGGAGGAAAGTTGCTCCACTGCAGGAGACAAACAGTCCAGACTCTGATGCTGTGAGCAGCAGAGGCCTCAGGAGCCACCATCCCCATGGCCAGGCAGAAACTGACGCATACAGGATTCACATAAAACACCACACGAGATCTGGCTGGCAGAGCCCTCAGAGCCTGCCTAGGACCACACTTGTCCCCAGCCACCTTCAGCCTGATTCCTAAAAGCCATATAGATCATCTAAATGAACAAGGACTCAAGTTTGACCAAGTAGGGGCCAAATCCCAGCATTGTCTTTCTGCAGCTGTGCAACCCTGGCCAGAAAGCCTGAGTCTCTGAGCCATGGTTTCTTTGCTTTGCCTATGTAAGCTTTGCCCTCAAAGGTCAGGGAATCTGACACTGAGGCCCCAGTAAGGGCCTCCCTTCTCAGCAGCTGCCCACCTGAGCCTCAGCCTCCCATCTGCAGACCCTGACACAGGGCAGAAGGCCTTGAGAAGAGAGAGGTACAGGATCCTGTGCACAGCAGGTGGCCAATGGGCAGATCCCTCTGCTCTTCTCCTGGCCCTACATGTGCAAGGTCTCTGAAATAGTTCCTCAAGGGACAAGGTCTTGCCCACCATCATCCTGAGCTTTGTACCTTAGCCCTGTTCCACTCCATGACACCTGAGGGATGCAGGGATCACTCAGAAGTCAGACATCAACCAGCTGATGAAGCTGGGGGGGGGGGGGGCAAAGCAACCTCAGACCCCACCGGTGGGACATCAAACAGCATAGCCACTTTCAAAAAGCAGCCAGCAGTTCTTCAGAATGTGAAATACGGAGTGACTATATCTCCTAATAATTCTTTTTTTTTTTTTAATTCCTAAAATGGTAAAGCTGGGCAGACTAGAGGGCTTGGCTCCTAAAGGTACTTGCTGTCAAGGCCGAAGACCTGGGTTCGATTCCCAGAGCTCACCCGGTAAAAGGCGAGAACAGATTCCCACAAATTGCCCTCTGACCTCCACACTCTCAACATAATCAAAAGTAAATAAATAGAATGCAATAAAGAACAGAGAAGCAGGACTGTCCAGAAGACGCAAAAGCAGAATCAACCCTGACTACCTGGCTGTGGCCTGCCTGGAAGCACAGGACCCCTGCTGTGTGTGCACCCATCACGTAGAAACACCTCTGTTACCAGATGGACAGCTACTGTGTCACCGTGCCAGTGTGCAAGTGACCCTTGTTCTTAGTATGAAACATCCACTGCGAGGATACATAAAGCAGGATCCATCCATACAGGAGACTATCACTCAGCAGGCAAAGCTACAAAGGTGGGTGCACACTGTTGCATGAATAAACTTTGCAAGCATTGCGCTGTAAGGTCCGTGGAAGAAAGTGTCCAACCTGACAGCATGTTGATGGCTAGGACTGGGTGAGCTGGGCGTGAAGGGACCAGTGACATTGGCACAGGGTCTCTTTTCAGAACAATAAAAACCTTCCGAGGACAGTGGTGGCGCACGCCTTTAATCCCAGCACTTGGGAGGCAGAGGCAGGCGGATCTCTGTGAGTTCGAGGCCAGCCTGGTCTACAAAGTGAGTCCAGGACAGCCAGGGCTGTTACACACAGAAACCCTGTCACAAAACAAAACAAACAAAAAAACCATTCTGAAATAACCCAGCATGGTGGCACACATGCTTTTGGGAGGTGGAGGCAGGAAGCTCAGGAGTTCAAGGTCATCCTTGGCTCATAGCAAATTTAAGGCCAACCTGGAGTATCTGAAACCCTGGGGTTTTTTTGTTTTTGTTTTTGTTTTTTTGTTTTACTTTTGTTTGTTTTTTAAATCCTAAACTAAATGATGATGCAGCATTCTGGAATATACTACACAGCTCTAAATTACGGCAGCCTCCAACCTCCTCCTGCAACTCCTGAAGAGCACCCAGAACCTCAGGCAGACTGACCCAGAGGTACCATAGGGTTCCCACTTGCCCTGCAGCCACATGGGGCCCAGTGGTTTCCATGTCTGACACCTGGCACCTTGTATGCATCTCCACCCCTGACGCTGGGGCCTCTAGTAAGCATAACAAAGGTCACCTGATCACCAGCGTAGTAACAAAGTAACAGCCCATCTGGTAACAGAGATGTTCCTAAGTGACTTGGGCGTGCACACAGCATGAGCCCCGTGCTTCCAGGCAGGACTCAGCATGGTAGTTCAGGATTTAACCATACCATTCAGAGAGATGCACAGTCTGAACTTTATGAATCTTTGTTTCTGGAATTTTCCATTTAGTATTGTCACGCTGTGGCTGACTGAGCATAGGGAGTAAATCCATGGGTACGACAGACGGTCTGCACTTTGTGGCACATGTGTCTCACCTCAGTACAACGCTGTAAGAAAGGAGAAGCGTACAACTGAGGCTCAGAGGCATGGGGGTCGGGGACTTTGATAAGGTCACACAGCAGATCCTGGACTCAAATTCAGAATCTCCAGAGAACTTATCCTACATCCTTGCTTCATCTGAGCACTCCCATCTGAGTACCCACCACCCAGGGGAAGCCCCATAACACCCATCTGGAGTTCTTAGGTTAGCAGGGCCCAGCCAGGCCTCTCTGTTTGTGGGCCACCATCTCTCAAAGGGCCACTGGAGGGTGCAGGTGCAGCTCCCATCCTGAGAGGGACCCAGAGGAGAAGGTAGTTCCCAGATGCCCCCTTAAGAGCCCTGCTGGCTGCCCTGAAAACAAGGTTCAGGGCCAGAGGGGGCCCCAGAGACTGCATACAAGTCCATCTGTCCCCTACCTTGTGGCTGTCCAGTGTAGCCTCAAGGACAGACAACTCTGTGGGCTCCAGGATCTGTTCCTCAGCCCTGCCCACCTCCATTTGGCTCCCAGACCAAACCTTTACCAAGCCAGCAGCAGCTGCCAAAGCCCCAGGCAGTTTCCGCTCTCTGCTCCCAGACGGAGGGCCTGTCTGTCCTGAAGCTTGGCCCAGGCCCCACCTGCCTGCTTTGTCTGGTAGGTTCTCAGTGTCCCATCGGTGACAGGGTGAAGGGAGTGTGGAAAGCCCCATATGCTGTCTCTGCCCTCATCAGCACCCCAAGATCCTTGGGTATATATGTCCCACCTCCACCTCAACCCTCAGCACAGGCTCCCCACTGGGCTCCCAGTCCACCCTGCCTTCAAGGATGTTGAGTGCTCTGGCCTCCACCCAAAGACAAAGCCATCATATCCTATCTACCAAACCCTCTTCCAGACCCTTCCCAGGCAAGGCTGGAAGAGCCCCCATAACACCTGCCTGGCCCCTTTCCCTACAGGGAGCTGCATGGGGCAAGGCCAACACAGTGGTAGCTGCCTCCAGCCCAGCCCCAGAATGAATGAATGGGGGGATGGGAGTAAGGAATAAAAGAGGGACGAAGGAATGAATAAATAGGAGAATGAATAATTAAATGGGAAGGGGGAATTGATGAGGAAGGGAATGAGTAAGAGAATGAATGAATGAATAAATGAGGGGGATGAATGAATGAGGGAATGAGTGAATGAATGAGGGACTAAGGAATGAATGAAGACCACATGGTCTTGCTCAGGATCCAGCTTGGAAGAAGACAGTGTTAATGACAGAGGGCTTGAGCTGAAAAGATGGCCACCAACCTGGATATTAGCCAGTGGGCTGTTGCCAGGACAATCTTGTTCACTGAGCCTGGGATGGGGTTGGGGAGGTCACCTCTGTGCTTGCTGAGACTCCTGCCACTACCAACACACTGGCCATAGCTTGAGGCCAGCACCGTAAGCTGGACAGCAGGCCACATGAGCCTTAATGCTTCCCTCAGCAGAACAGGGACTATCCTATTTTCAGAGGGGATCTAGAGACATGGGTCAAAAGTGACCTGCCCAAGGACACCCAGTTGACAGGCAAAGGCCCAAGGACACCCAGTTGACACCCAGGCCACCTCCTTCTACCATCCTTAATACACACTGCTACCCATTCAACATAGAGCTCAAGTGGGAAGAAACAGAGGCAAGGCCTGTATAGTCTTGGGCTCTGGGTAGTGTGGGGTGTTTCCTCTCACAGTGGGCCAGGACAGCCTCCTCAGAGCCACAATCCAAGTCAATTCCCTCCAGTAGAAGCATCCTCATGTGCCTCGTAGCCCAGTGGTCCACCAGGGGACAATGCTCAGCACAGCAGCCATGCAGCCATGGTCTGGCCTGCTCATTGCCAGCTACTGCTCCATTCTGCTGGTAACCAACGATGTCCCTGCACATCTCTAGAGCCTCCGGCTCAGACCTCCTCTCCACCTGGACACGTGCCAATCCTAGTTGCACCCTTGCTCAGAACCCAAAATATGACGTCTCCTGCTTCAGTGGAGATACTCCAGTACCAGAATCCCAGGGCCTCAGTGCTGAAGATTCTGAGTCAGGGAGGGGCCACAGCAGACAGGTAGGTGCTTAAGTGATGGGAGATGGCCCTCCTGGCCTCAGTCTACTAGCTGTCCCTTTCCTAGGGAACACACAGCTCTTCTCTTCTCTGGATCTGTCAGCATCCAGAATTTATGAGTGGCATAAAGAACCACTGTCTGATGGGCCCAAGGTTAGCTTTTTTGGTGGTGGAGAGTGAAGTGTCCCTGGGGGTTGGGCAGGAGGCAGAGCTCCCAGTGTCCCCTCTGCCCTTGCCTTAATCTCCCTAAGGAGGCCAGATGACCATATGCCCCTGGCCAGAGCTCTGGACCTTGGGATTAGGACCTGGATTAGGGACAGGCCTGTCCCCATGAGCACAGCTCCAGCACTGTGCCTGAACTGCACATATACATGTGGCTCCTGGAAGCACCTAGGGACACAGTGTGAGCACCCAGGAAGGAATTAACTGTGGGTATGATTGTTGTGTGAGTCTGGGCCTGTTTCTGTGAGCACAACAGGTCTTAGGAGTAACACACAGGAGGAGGGTCCTGCTGCTTGTGTCTAGGAGTCCATGCGCATTCTTCTGTGTCTTCACGTGTGCATGCATCAGTACATGTGCACATGTATGAATACACGTGGAGGCCTAACGTCAATGCCGGGTGTCTTTCTGCTCCAGCATTCATGTTGAAGGAGGGGATCTTGCTGAAGCTGGAGCTCAATTTCGGGGAGCACTGCTAGGCAGCTTTGTCCCAGGTACCCCTTGTGAGTGCTAGGATGCTACATGGGCCACCACACATACCTAGCATTTTCCTGGATTCTAGGGGTCGGAACTCTAGTCCTCACATGTGCACATCAAGCCTTTGTGTGCACATCCGACCCTCACAATGCTGCCCCAGCATCTCCCAACTTCCCCCACCAAAATCCATCTGCAGTTACTGGGTTGGGGGTGAACCCTAGCAGCCGGGGAAGAGAGAGAGGCAGTCTTTGGGGATACTTGATCTCTCCAGCATAAGCCACCATCCACCTCTGCTACTCCAGGCTCCTAAGCAGCAGCTTAGACACCTGGCAATAGCCACACATACCTGCCTGAAGATGAACTTTGTCATCTCACCAAAGTGCAATCTTTCCCCACTTCATGTGAGAACACAATTCTACAAGCTTCCCAGATCCCAGAGGCCACAGGACCCTGACCAGCCAGACCAGTATCTACTGTCTTCAAAGCAGTTTTGGCCTCAAATTCCTTGGGGTTTAGAGGGATAGATGAGCCCTTGACCAGGACTCCTGAAGGGATATCTATCCCCACTCTTAACAGACCCTGTCCCTCCAAAAAACAAAACTTCAAGTCCCCACTGAGTCACAGCCAAGGATGGGAGAAGTCTCAAGTGGCCAGAGAGGCAGGGAGACAGCCTCAAGGAATCAGAGTAGGAGAGAGAGGAAACAGGGCAGGAAGAGGTGGGGGACATAAGCAAAGATGGAGGAGGGGGAAGGGTGGCAGAAGGGGACACCTCCAGGTAACCCAGCTCCCAGAGCCCACTTTCAAGGACCCCCGATACACACACCTTCACACCCTGCCAGCTCCTAAGCTGAAGTGCCATGGCTCCCCAGCTGCTCTCCACTTATGTCCCTCCTCTCCCCAGCTTGGGGATCATAGAGGGGAGGGCCAGGGAGAAAAGACAAGGTGTTACAGTGAGAAGAACCAGAAATAAATCAAAATGAGGATGTGTGAAAACGGAGAAAGGAAACAATACAGCAATGTCAGACTGGGGAAAATGAAAGAAAGTGGATGTGTGAGTTGGGCAGGGAGATGATGTAATGGAGAAGGGGGGGTAGCAGCTGCAACAGTGTATCCAAGACAGGGCTCCCCAGAGGGGAGGTAACAATGTAACCCTGTGGGGAGCCAGGCAAGATGAAGCAACGAAGCAGGACCGGAACTTGGCAAAGAATCTTAATGTTCATAAGAGCAGGGCCTGAGAATCTTGAAGAGGTAGGACAGAAAGAGTTGTTTTTGGCAGCTAGAAAGAAGGGCCATCTGGGCTGGGCTTTGAAGCATGAGTAGAAGTTCACTAGAGAGGAGAGAGGATACACATAGGTATGAAAAAGTCAGACAACGGACGACTCATGGGTCTTGGGTGGGGCAGTGTGCAGGGTGCATGGGACACAGGAACCAGTCTGAAGGTGCACACTGAGGATTGGTGAGGATGGGTGTGGCATAGATACAGGATACGAGAGCCGCTGGGGCAGCCAAGGGAGGCTTTTTGAGAGAAGCGAGTGGAACCAAGCCTGCACACTGGGCAAAATGGAGACAGGTTAAAGATAGAACCTGGTGTGGGGCTGGTGCCCAGCCTGATACTCCAGAAGGCTCTTAATCTCATCTTGGTCATCAACTTGCTCTTCTGTTGGGTCCTCTGTCACTACCAGTCTCCCCTCCCCTGTTAAGTCGTGGTTAAGTTCAACAGGGACAATAATGACAGAGAACTGTCTTCATTGTGGAAGTCAAGAAGGCCCTGGCCTGGGTCAGCACCTCACAGCCGCACAAGTTCAGGGATCTGGCAAGACCTTGGCCTCAACTCAATCTTCATGGAGCACCAGACCCACCACTGCTCTGCTGCAGGTGGTTTATGTAATAGATAGGACACCAGCTCTAGACTGGTTCGAATCCCAGCTCAGCTCAAACTAGCTCTGTGACTTTATGTAAGTCATTTCATCTCTCTGTGTTTCAATCACACTTATGAAATCATGATAATATACCAGTGTCTTTCTCACAGGGCAGAGTGAGTTTTGATCCACAGGGTTTGGTACCAGCCACACCCTCTGCTGCAGGACAGAACACAGAGGTCTCCGTTCACTGCAGCTCACCTTGTGAGCGTGTGGAGTGAGGAGTCTTCTGCATTGGGCTGGGTGATGTGGGGCCAACTATTTCACCCTGGAATGTGCTGAGGCTCAGAGCCAGAGACCCAGAAGTGGCCAACCAGTAAGGCCACACACTTAGCAAAGACAGGGACAGAGAAAAATCCTCTGTCCAAAAGAGAAGCGTACTCCCCCTCCACACAGGGTGCTCCTCCCCTGGCTGGTGGCCCCACTGTTTCTCTCTATAGCTTGGTCTTCCAATAGACCCTTCCTGCTTCAAGCCTTTGTCCCCTCTGGTCTCTCTGTCATCCTTCAGGAACTGAGAATACCTCCTTCACAAGCCCTCCCTCAACCTCCAGAGTCAAGCAAACACCTCACATCCTTGACTGCTTCCTTCTCCATACTGGAGCTTCATAAGGTCAGGAGCCAGACACCGGGAGCACCCAGGTCAGGAAGGGGCTATGGGGACTGGTGGGTTCCAACAGGTAAGGACAAGCATCCTCCCCACCCAGTGTTCCTTCTCCCCACCCAGTATCCTAGAAACCTGACTCAGTGCTCAGTCCCTGGGTGGCCTGGATGTGATTATGTCCCCAGGGTTAGGGAGAGAGGTGGCACTCAATATGACCAGAAAGGAAAGAGACTCCCACCCAAGACCAAAAGGAACCATGAATAGGGCACATGAAGGATGTGGGACACTCGAGGTCAGCTGTGAGGACTGGCAGGCCCAGATTGCCCTATCCAATGGGCCCATTTCACAGGCAGTTCCCTTTTCCTGGATGAGTTGCTGGAGGAAGTCACTTCTGAGCCTAGGCAATCTTAGAGGAAGTTGATACTAAAAATAAAACCTGCCACCCTTGTAACCAGTGACTGCTGAGCCAGCTCTGCCTCCCAAAGCCTAATGAGCCAGGAGCCACCAGTCCCTCTCCACATAAGAGGAGACCTGTCCAGAGGCTGGGCTGGGCTCACCCTGAGTGGACGGGAGTGGGCTCAGGACCCATCCCCACAAATTTCACACCCTCCCATAGCCTTCCACAGCCCAGGCAGATAGGCTGTTCAGACTAATACCACAAGTCCCCAGAATGGGCCCCGTATACAGCAGGCTCCCAATAAAGACTGCTACACCAACCGAACTGTCCATCATCAGGATCTAGGCACCATACTCAAACCCTTACCACTGTGTGATCTAGTGCCCTTGGCAAGCGCTTGGAAGAATGCAGAACACAGTGTTCACCTTGGCAAGCCATTTGCTGCCCAGACCCCAGGGTTCTCCAGGTAAGATAGGATGATACAACATCCCACAGGCCATGCTGAGGACCCACAGGTGTCTAGCAGAACCCCGTATGTTCTGACCACTGTCCCTGAACTGTCATCCCTGCCATCTGCCTACACCCCTCTGACAGGAGGCACCTCCAAGGCAGGAAGGGGATGGGATTCAAATACAAGCCCTGCGCCCCAGGTGAGACAGTGACAAGAATCAGAAGAGGATAGATGGGCACCCATGCATGTCACACCCTAGAGTAGTGAGCCAGGTATGGGCTCTACCAGGTACCCAGAGCAGAGGCCAACAGCTCTCCTTATCCCTAGGATTTCTCAGCTGTCCCACAAAGCTGAAGCTGGAGGGAAGGAGGCACTAGAGATCCATCACAAACCCCCTCCCTCGCCCATTCTGGTGCTGGCCCAAGGGAACTGGCAATCGGCCAGATGCAATTAGACTCCCAGATGTCACTGGTGCGGCCTCTACATGACTCTTCCAGCCTGGGTAGGAGCTGAGGTGGGGATGGGGTGGGGGTCCACCAGGCAAGGTGAGGGTGCGGGGTGCTCTAGAGCTGTTCAGGTGTGATGACACCCTTGGCCATTCAGGGGAGACAGAGCACCAGCTTAGGGCTGGGGTAGCTAAGCACAAATTCACCTCTGGTGAGCTCTGGTGGGTATCTGGCCATCCCAGAGCTTTGTAAGTTAGACAATGGTACCAGTCTTCCAGAGAGGCTAGAAGGCCCAGTGAGCCACCTGTGACTACGGAATGAACGACCATGTTTGGCCATCCACTGGGAGGTACTGGCTAAAGGTAAACATCCCTGCAGGACCTTCCCACTCCAAGGTCCCTTCCTAAACATTAGCCAGGCCTTGGAGGTCGACAGAACCCAGCCAAATGCTCTAGGCTAAAGGACCATGGATGTGTGGACCATGGCTGCTTAGATACCACAAACACCACCCTGCCCAGGGATTTGCACACAGACAGACAACCAGCACCACGGGGCCCAAGCAGTAGATCGGTCCACCTGCCTCCACTTCAGGGAACAGAATTCCAAGAAACTCAGTGCCCCAGAGCCTAGAAAATACTTTGTCTAATCTGGCCTAAATCCAGCCAGCTGCAATTGGGAGTCCCAACCCAAGTTCTACTCAGGGCCCAGGGCTCTGCTTCAAACCTGGCTCCCACACTCTGCAAGCAAATTCTGGCCCTGTTTCCAGAGAGCAGCTCCTTAGCAAGACCAAGAGGGCAAGGAAAAAAAAAAAAAAAAAAAAAAAAGCAAAAGCCCTGTGCAGTTAAGAGAAAGAAGTTAATTTAACACTTGCAGGAGCAGCCACTCCTTGCTCAACATTTCACTCCACAACCTAACTCCTAAGGGCCGCCCTTACCCCCACCTTATAAAGAGGCTCAGAGAGGGTGGGTGAATATGCCCAAGTCCCACAGCAAGAAACTGAAAACAGCAGGATTTCAACCTTCAACCAGTTGGCTCAGAGATCTTGGCTTTTCTGTTTCGGGTTCTCCTTCAGATTCAGAGGCCCCTGAAACACACATAGCACCAAGGTCTGGGTGGGAAGACAAGCTCCGACAGCTCCAGCAGGGACTATCAAGAGAACTCTTCCTACCTGGTACAAAAGGCCAGCATGGAGGCCCCAGCCTGCCAGCCCCAGCAACCAGGTGGGAAAGATGCTAAATCATTTGTCAGGGTCCCCCTATCCCCTCTCCCACAGCTGGGATCCTCCCCCACCCCCAGCGGTGGCTGCTCAGATTCTCCTCTGTAATCACTGCTTCCTGTTTGGTCCTTAGACCAGGCCTGGTCTGTGTGAGTGGGGGAGGGGAACAGCCACCCCTCTGGCTGGGGGCCTGCTCTGGAGTGAGGGACCGGAAGTGAAGGCTGCCCAGCCTACCGGAATATCAGAAGGCTAGGAGCCAAGGCAAATGGAGTGGGACAGTCAGTAAGGCTAATGTTCCCAGGACATTTTGAGGGACAGAGATCTGAAGGGTCCAGGTGGTCACCAGCCCAGACCTTGCTCTGGTTGGTGTGGGAGCCAGGGGGGTGGTGGAAATAAGGAGCCCGCCCATAGGCAGTGCCCAGCTTGGTCACCCTGCCCCCAGACACAAAATCACAGGGTTGCATGAAGCTGGGCTGGAGGCCAGAGCCATAACCTTATGTTCCTGGGCAGACTTAGACTTGGTGGTGACAGTGGGTCACCAGGGGCCCGCCCTATGGAGCCCCCCTGGAGCCTCCCAGTCCATGACCCATGCCTTGGATAGGGCAGGTCCCTGCCCACCTCACCAACTGCTCCCACCACACAGGGGCACAGTTCCTGGGGCCTGCTGTATTACCTGAGTTTCTATGCTCAGTTCCACTGCCTAGAGTGGCCTCTGGGCGACCCAGAAGCTCCAGGCCTGGGAAGAAAGCACTGTGGCTCCCCTCATCTTGTCTTGGACCTTGTGAGTCACTCCCTCTCTGTTACCAGGACAGACAGAAAGTGAGGGTGAGAGAGGTGGTGCTCAGAAAGAAAGGCCGGCCCAGGCATGGATCTGGGCTCCTATTGGCTTTCTAGGGATGAAGGGTGGAGGAGGGGTGTGCCAAGGCAGGAAGCATGGATCAGGCTTCAGATACACACAAGGGTCTTTAGCTCTTTATCATTCAAGATTCCAAGTGCCTTACACAGGTGTCCAACGCAAGCCCCTTGAACTGTACACTTTGGGTTTTTTTTTTGTGGGGGGGGGCTGATTTTTGGCTGTTGTTGATTTTTTGAGACAGGGTTTCTCTGTGTAGCCCTGGCTGTCCTGGAACTCACTCTCTGTAGACCAGTCTGGCCCTCCTGAGTGCTGGGACTAAAGGAGTTCTCCATCAACACCCTGGCTTTGTACACATCTTTTCGATGACCCTTTACCAAGTTCCCCCAGCCTGTTCCCAACAACCCTTAGAGTCACCCCTTTACAGGTGACAGAGACCTGTGAATCGGCAGAGGAAGAGCCCTAGGAAAGCTTCTCTCCCACTAGCTGCTTGTCACAAACCCCAAGACTATAGGAGAATTTAGTGGGAGCATGGATGGCATCTATGGTAAGACTGGGGACCTACCAAATGACAGCCAAGAGCAAATGATTGGCACTTGCCTCTCATCCCTATCAAAAATCAGGTGGCTGAGGCAGGAAAAAATAATCACAAGTTCAAGAGCGAGCCTGGGCTATAGAGTGAGAGTTGGTCTCAAAAATTATTTTAATAAGCAGGTGGTGGTGGACACGCCTTCAATCCCAGCATTTGGGAGACAGAGCCAGGCAGATCTCTGAGTTTGAGGCCAGCCTGGTTTACAGAATGACTTCCAGGATACCCAATGCTACACAGAGAAACCCTGTCTTGAAAAAGACTCCCCCCCAAAAAAAAACCTAATAAATACATAACTTGAGGGATAAGGATAGCCCAGAGAGGTGAAGTAAAGTACCTAAGCTCGAGGGGCTAGATCAGGACTGATGTCCACGACTGAGAGCCAACCTGGACCTAGCTCGAAACAACTAGTTTCTGGCTATGTGACTCTGAGCAAGTCACCAAGTGTCTCTGTGGCTCATTTCCTCATCTGTAAAACAGGGATTCTGGTCATTTCTAAAACTGTCCTGTACACAACCTACAGTCAACCACATAGAGCAGAGGGGGGCAGGGCATCAGAGCTGTGTCTAATATTCAGCCTGAAACTGTGGTGCCTACCTGGAGTCCTCCTCAGCCAGTCCCCTAGCTGGTCCAGAGGGCTCTAAGTAGCAGCCCCCTCCCTGGGCAGCTTGCGGGAGGCAGAGTGGGAGGGTTTCCAGGAGCCTTCCCTCTCCTGAAGGAAGCAGGTGGTCCCTCCCACGCAGCCCATCCAGAGCTGTCTGGCTTTAGGAGGCCAATTGTGCTCCCAGAGAGCAGAGGGCTTCAGGTCCAGCCCAACAGCCCCGAAAGCTCAACCCTGTTTCTATAGGTGAAGACAGATGAGAATTGTGAACCCTGTCAGCTTTAGCTCAGAGGGCCACTTCCTCCAGGAAGCTTCCAAAGCTTCCTCCAAGAACGGCCATCTCCAGCCCCTGGTGGGAAGGGGCTGAGCCTGACACTGTCTAATGCATGGGGAAGATTTTCGAGATGGATGAGAGCCGTGTACAAATCACACAGCTGGTATCTGCCCCCGGTATCCAGCAGCCCGGGGAAGGGGAAGTCATCTGGACTCTGGGTTTTTTTTTTTTGTTTGTTTTGTTTTTCGAGACAGGGTTTCTCTGTTTAACAGCTCTGGCTGTCCTGGACTCGTTTTGTAGACCAGGCTGGCCTCAAACTCACAGAGATCCGCCTGCCTCTGCCTCCCAAGTGCTGGGATTAAAGGTGTGCGCCACCACCGCCCGGCAGTAAAACCCATGTTTTTTTTTTTTTTGGTTTTTCAAGACAGGGTTTCTCTGTTTAACAGCTCTGGCTGTCCTGGACTCGCTTTGTAGACCAGGCTGGCCTCGAACTCGCAAAGATCCGCCTACCTCTGCCACCCAAGTGCTGGGATTAAAGGCGTGCGCCACCACCGCCCGTCTGGACTCTGGGTTTTTACAGTGCTTCTGAATTCCTTTGCTCACTATGATGCCTGCCTAGAAGAGCTCAAGAGTCCCTAGCATTTCATTTCTATAGTTGAGTGCAACAGCTCACCAGAGTAGCCTGGAAGGTCAAGAGGAAAGGGTTCCTGGATGCCGGAAACAGGTATCCACCTGCTACCATGCTCCTTACCTTCCCAAACTCACAGCAGTAACTGTGACAAACAACAGGGCACAGTGACTCACATCTGTAGTCCCAGGACTTGGAAGGTAGAAGTAGGAGGCTTGGAAGTTCAACATTATTCTTGCCTCTATAGCAAGTCTGAGGCCAGCCTGAGCTGTAGGAAATCCTGCTCCCTCCATCCCAATAAAAAGGAGTCTGCACGTGCTAAGCACTGTGCTCTCACTTTTTGCTTTGTCTTATACAGAGTGGAAACTGAGGCACAGGACAGTTAAGTCACTTCCACAATGTCACATAGTCACAAACCAGTTGAAAACCCACCCATGAGAGCAGACTAAATGGCACCTATGGTCACTCCCTAGACCTGGACCTTGAAAGGCCATTCTCCAAAGGCTATAATTCCTAGTGTCCCCACACTCCATGCCACTCTGAGAGTCACTGAAGCAGAGCATCTGAGGTGGCCTGAGGTCCTCAGAGCCCTAGACATCCAGTCTCTCAGGACTGAAGCCTCAGGACACACCTCCAACTTGCCAGCCACAACTGGAATGAAACCAGTTTTCTCTCCTCCCTAAGATCCCATCCCCCATGTCCTATGCCCTTCCAGACTGGCAAGGAGACCCAGGGGCATCCTGTTCCTCCCCTACTGAGCCAGTCACTTGCTGTCCTCAGAGGCTGCCACCAGAGGCCATTCCTGGAACCTCCAACTGGGCTCCTTCTGATCTAACCTCAGTCCTTTCTGAGAGCACACCCTCTCCTCTGGTGTGGCATCCCAACACTCCAACACCACCCTTTAACCCTTAGTTTCCTAGGCCTGTTAACAGGGTAGAGCCCTTCCTCAACAGCCCAGCCCCTCCCTGGGAGAACAACATCCCTACTGAAAGGACATCTCTGAGTCCCACCCCTACCACAGTCCCTCCTGTCAGTCAGTCAGGCCCACCACTTGGGATGTCACTCAGCACTGGTTGAACCACCCCAATCCCACTTTGCCCTCATGCCTGCCTGCTTGAGGCTCTACTATGTGCTGGGTCCTCATTCTCTCCCTGGATCCTTTCCCTATTAGTAGAGTGTATATTATGAGCCTTTTTCCTTCCTAAGGACTGCAGCATCCCTGCAGTCATTCGTCGTGAGCCCTTTGCTCTCACACCAAAATGCCCTCAAAGGTGCGTCTGTGTCCACTCTTCCTCCTAGGAGTGCACCTTAGTGCTCTTTGCAGAGGGAAAAGGTAAGGCAAAGGAGTGGCCAGCTGGCTCAAGACCTCACCGCGAATGGGTAGTGGTCACTGGACTTTGAAACCAGGTCTTTGATGTCAAGGGCAATTTTCTATAATGCTGCTGAGAAGCAGTTCCCAATGCCAGTGTGGGCCGTGCCACCATTCTCTCAGGGACCTCTCCCCTCACCCCTATCAGAAAAAAAAGGACAGGGCATGGGCCACCAGCCACTATCCTGGGATCCCCTCCCCAAAGCTAACAGCTTGAAGAACATGTGGTCCTCAGGGCAGCCCAGGGCCCTGTCTGCCTCCCTACAACCCGACCACTGTGCTTAGGAGAGAAGGGGTGTGCCCGCTAGCCTGGGCTCTAGTGGTCATCTGAGAGGGTAAGGACAGCCATTGCTCCTGGAGTCAACCATGAGGGCAGGACCTAGAAGTCCCCAGCTCTCTCAGTCCACATCTAGACACCTGTCAGCTCAAAACTCATTTGGGACCTGGGTTCCTCAGAGCCGGGGCCTGACTCACCCACCCGCAGGTCCCTCTTCCTCCTGTTAGCTAGTGAATCCAGGACCAAGTTCAACCACACAGCTACTTCAGTCTCTCCAAGGGGCAGTCAGGGGTCACCTGGTATACATCTCTGCCAGCATGCACACTCATGTCACCTGAGGTAGGAGCTGTGCCAGGCCCACCATCGCCACACACCTGCACACACATGCGTCTGCACACACATGCGTGTGCTTTCAAACACTCCCATGGGTCAAAGCACACACCCCCTCATCCAACAGGCACACAACCATGGCCATGGTGGCACACTGTGTGCACAATGGGTCACCCTAGCTTGGAGCAGGGATGCCAATGGCATCCACCCAAATGGACGGAGCCTTCCCGTGCCCACACCCACAGGTGCCCATGCACCCTTCTCAGATGCAGACAGACAGACAGACACACACACACAGGGTCACCCTCATTCACCCCCGCGGGTCACCATCATCACTCACCTCCCCCTCGAGAGTCCCCACGGCCTTTCGGAAGGCTTGGGTTGGAGTGGGGGTGGGGAGGAGGTGACCCCAGCGGATACCCGACGCACACGCTTCCCGGCGGGGAAGGGACCCCGTGAGACCCGGACACACCCTGTGCGGCGCGCTTGGCGAGAGGACACTCGAAGACACGCGGGGGACACGCAGGGGACCCTCCTGGGGCCCATCACTCACCCCCGCAGCGCGGCTGGCCAGCAGCAGCAGCAGCAGCGGTGGCAGCAACAGCCCGCGGGCCCCGGGCGCGTGGGTGGCAGTGTCCACGCGCGGCCCGTGTACGGTCCCGCGGCGCGGCGGCCCGGGCTTCATGGCGGCCTTTGTTCGAGGCGCGGACTGCGCGGGACCTGCGCTCGGCTTCTCGGCCGCCGGCTCCGCCTCGCTCGCTCGCTCGCTCGCTCCCTCGCTCGCGGCTCCGCGCCCACAGCGGCCGCGCCCGCAGGAAGCGTCGCCGCCGCCGCCGCTGCCACCGCCGCCCCCCGCGCGGGCGGGGCGAGCAGGAGGGCGGGGCCGCAGCGACAGCGGCACGCGACACTGCCCCCCCTCCAGGCGCCTCAGTTTCCCCGAGTGCGGTGGGACCGAAGGGCGTTGACATTTGCTCCCCACAATTGTGGATCTGCGGAGTTCGCGATGTGTGAGCCGCCGCGGGAGAACCTTCTTCCCCAGACAGCACCCGAGGTCTCTCAACCTCCAGCAGGGTGGTGTCAGAGGACGACCCGACCCAGGCCTGGGGTCCCCCTGTCCTCCGGAGCTTCTCCTTGACCTGTCTCTATCTCAAAAGACACTGACTAAAGCCCCTGTCACCCTGAATCCAGGAAGCAGGGGCTTGGGTAAGCTACAGTCACACGTGGGGAGCACCAGCACTCCTCAGCTTCCATATTCGTGAAGTCATCAATGTTTCCCACTCACAGGGGCTCAGTTGCACCGAGGGGCGTGAGGGAGCTGGTAAGGGTAGGCGTTGGTTAGGTGGTACATGAACGGAACCAGGATTCCCTGAGGTCTATGCAATCAGCATTACCCCTTTGATGGACACGGGTCCTTGTCACGCACAGGCCCTTGGAAAGAAATCCAGAGCCTGAAGCTCAGCGCCATATAAGGCAGAGTGTGAGATGGGTTCCCCAGAGGGAGTGAGAGGCTGGGGCGTCCCAGGTATGCAAGGCCTGCCTAGCTGCCCTCAGTAGACATCATGAGCAGAGAGAGGGGGCTGTCCGCTCTGGTTTACAGATAGCTAAGAAAGAGCCAAGCCTGGGTGGTGAATGCCTGTAACTCCAGTTACCCAGCACTTAGGAGGCTGAGGCAGAGGGATCTCAAGTTCAAGGCCAGCCTGGGCTACATACCAACCTCCTGTCTTTACAAAAATAAAAGAAGAGAGGGAGCTGGAGAGATGGGTCAGAAGCTAAGAATGGATATTACTTAAGGATGTTAGTGTAGCTCCCAGGCTACCTGCAACTCCAGCTCCAGGAGATCCAAAACTGTTAGCCTCCAAGGACACTTGCACTCATGTGCACAGTCGAGCCCAAACAAGGGCTTGTGTGTGCGACACACACATACACGAATAAGAAAAATAAAAATTTAAAAACATAATAAAAATAAATCTTAATGTGTTTCTTAGAAGATGGGGTTTTATGTAGCCCAGGCTGACCTTGAACTTGCTACGTAGCTGAGGATGACCTTGAACATGGAATCCTCCTGCCTCTGTCACATTCAGTCTATGCTGTGCTAAGAATCAAACCCAGGGCTTTATGCAAACAGGGCATGTGCTCCACCAACTGAGCTACATCCACAGGCCCTCCAAAAACATTCTTTTAAATCAATCCCATCCCTGAGTATTCTGGCATTTGGTGCAGTGATGCTTTGCAGAATAGGACAGGAAAAGACTGGCATGCCGGGGAGCCATGAGCCTACTTTATTACTAGCATAGTTGGGAGCTGAGGGACTCTAGCTCTGGATTAAACAAGTGCTTTGGGTTCAAATCATGGTTCTGACAGTCGTGAGCCTGTTTTCCAGTGTTTGATGGAAATGGTTTACTCACTCAGCAAACAGGTATTGAATGCTTTGTGTGTGGACAGACTAGGAAGGTCTTGGGATCACTTCTGTTTCATGTACTAGGAGTTCAACCACTGTGGTTGGGACTCAGATTTGGCCATGACACCACCTTCCAGAATGGCCAAGGAGACCAAGAGGACAGACTGGTTCTGGGATACGGCTCCTAAAAGGCTAGTAGGATCAAGGAGACCTAAGGAGTGACAATTCAACTAGGTGCAAAGAAAACCATGGGGCACCTGGATCTGAGGTAAGGACAAAGTGTACTGAGCTGCCCCTGCTGGGAGGGAAGCAAGGCTCAGAGAGTTCACAGGAGCCTACCAGGTTGCCAGGGAGCATGGCCCAGCCTTGCCCTCTTCAGTCCACAATCCCCCCCCCCCCCCCCCCCCCCCCCCCCCGAAATCTTGGGGGGACTCTTTGGCCAGGAGCGCCACCTGCTGCTTGTCAAAGGCATAGTCATACACAGACAGAGCTGAGACGGGAGTCTCCCCCAGGTGCCTTCAGTCCCTGGGCACACTGTTGCAACACAGGTCACCCTCCTATAGCACCACGTGGATCCTTACCATACCCCAGAAGGCTGGTGTTTCTTTCCCTGTGCTATCCCCATCCAAACAGACTCCAGCCCCAGGTCCTGACCACACCCACCCCACCTTCAACAGTACTAGAAGTCTTTCTTGGTACTGGGAAGAATTCAGATCCTCAATGGACAACAGCTACAGGGCTCCAGCCAGGCTACCTGTACCCCACACTTCTCTAGGACAAGATGCTGTCTCCATTTTTCAGAGCTGAAAAAGAGCTGGGCAGTTTTTTTTTTTTGTTTTTGTTTTTTTTTTTTTGTCAACTTGACACAAGCTGGAGTCACCTGGGAAGAAGGAAACTCAAGTGAGAAAAATGCCTCCATTGGCTTAGCCCATAGGCAGGTTTGTGGGGCATTTTCTTGATTAATGATTGAAAATGTGGAAGAGCTCAGCCCGATGAGTGTGATCCTAGGCAGTGGTTCTGGGGTGTATAAGAAAGCAGGCTGGGGAGCCAGGTGTGGTGGTGCACACCTTTAATCCCAGCACTTGGGAGGCAAAGGTAGGCAGATCTCTGTGAGTTCAAGGCCAGCTTGGTCTACACATCGAGTCCAGGACAGCCAGGAATACCCAGAGAAAACCTGTCTCAAAAAAACAAGGGAAGGAAGGAAGGAAGGGAGGGATGGAGGGAGGAAAGGAAGGAAGGAAGGAAGGAAGGAAGGAAGGAAGGAAGGAAGGAAGTAGGCTAGGGGTGAAACAATGGCTCAGTGGTTGCTGCTCTTCTAGAGGACCTGGGTTCAATTCTCAGCACCCACATGGCAGCTCACAACTGCCTGTGACTCCAATCCCTGAGGATCTGATACCCTCTTCTGGCCTCCTTGGGCACACATGTAGTACACACATACATACATACATACAGGCAAAACAGTCTTACACATCAAAATAAATAACTATTTAAGCCAGACAGTGGGGACACACTTTTAATTCCAGCACCCAGGAGGCAGAGGCAGGCGGATCCCTGATTTGAGCCCCTGCCTGGTCCACAGAGCGAGTTCCAGGACAGCTAATACTGCAAAGAGAAACCCTGTCTCAAAGAAGAAGAAAAAAGGAGGAGGGGAGGGAAAGAGAGAGAGAGAGAGAGAAAGCAGGCTGAGCAAGCCATGGGGAACAAGTCAGCATTTTCCTCTGCTTCAGATCCTTCCTCCAGTTCCTGCCCTGACTTCCCTCAGTGACTGTGACTGACAGCTGTGAACTGAAATAAACCCTTTCCTCCCCATGTTACTTTTGGTCATGTTTGATCACAGCAATAGAAAGCACACCAGGACAAGTGTCTAGTCACCACCTGCCACCTGGAGCACCACCTGCCACCCTGGAGCACCACCTGCCACCCTGGAGCACCACCTGCCACCACTGGAGCAGGCCAGTGAGAGCCAAGGCCTCTTACTTACCAGGCTGTGCTGGGAAGTCTTTGATGAGTGAAGAGTCATCGAGGCACCCCACTCTAAACCGAGGACATGCTCAGATGCACTCTAGAACCCAGATGATCCTCATGTGTCCCCCAGTCCTTCACAGCCTTGTGAAACTGTCCCCTACCTAGGGGAGACCTAAAAAAAAGGTTGGAGGAGGTGCTGTCAGCATCCCAATTGAGTCGAAGCTGAGGCTGCATCCCAGACTTGACTCAGGCATGCTTATCTCCTCACCTGGCTCACCCAGAGGTTTGGCTGAGCAGATGGGTCCACAGTCTTGGAAAGTGGGAAAAGCTGGGATTATAAAGGGCAGACATTGCCAAGTCACCCTGACCGGTCACCTGTTCTCTTTGACTCCACGCAGGCCTGGTGCTGTGAGAACCCAATTCCCTGGAGAGAGTCCAGCCCACAATGAGTGCCTTGCCTGCTGGCTCTGAGGGCTCCTGCTCTTCAGTTGGAGAGCCCAGGGTTCAGAGGTCAGCAACTTAGTCCTGGTCTCACAGGCAGGAAGTGGACAAGCCAAACAGGAATCTTGGCCCAGCTCTTTAATAAATAAATAAATAAAGTAAGTAAGTTTATATTGTTTAAGTATGCTTATATGGAGAGGGTGCTTGAATGAAGGTGCTCTTGGAAGCCAAAGAAGGCATCAGACCCCTGGTGGCAGAGGTACAGATAGTCATGAGCTGCCAGATATGACTGCTGGGACCCAAAAGTCAGGTCCTCTAAAAACACAGAAAGTTCATTTAACTGTTCAACCACCTCTCTAGCCTAAAAGACAAAAAGCAAAACAAAACAAACAAAAAAAACATTTCAAATAAAAATAAATAGATTAGAATAGAGATGGTCTCACTATGTAACCCAGGCTGGCCTGGAATTCTTTAAGTAGACCAGGCTGTCCTTGAGCTAACAGAGATCTGTCTGCCTCTGCCTCTGAGTGCAGGGACTAAAGGCATGTGCCACCACTGTGTAACCTGGCTTGAAATCTCTGTGCTGGGTGATCGCCTTGGGACCAGGAGTCCCTCATAAGCCTCTCATGCACTTTCAGCCCCTCCATTCTCCCACTCAAGCTGCTGTTTTGCCCCAAGAGTCAGGACAGGAGGCCAGAATCAAGATTTGCTCCTGGGAAAGTCTTGGTGACACAAGGCTTGCTGGGGCAGTGACCCCTCCAAAATCAGGAACTGAAACAGGGTCCTGGCAAGATTGCACCAGACATGGAGGAGCCAGGATCATCTTTGCAGAACTTGGAGAGGCTCAGTGCTCATCCTTTGCCCTCGTGTGGAAATCCAGCGTGAGCAGCAGCTGTTTGTTAGTCACAGAGCCTAACCACCGCACAGGGCCCATGGTTGTGTGGAGGGAGGGTAAGTCAGAGTCTGGGCTAAGTGGCGTTTGTGTCTGGCATGGCTGTGGATGGACCATAGAAGCTTCAAGACCCCCAGCAGGTCCCTTGGCAGAACAAAGTGTCTGGGTCAGAAGAGTCAGGGGGCTGAAGGAAGGCAGATGAGGATTGGGGGCCTGCTGCTGGAAAGGGGAGAGAGTAGGACTGACTTTGGGGAGCCTGAGCTGCCCAGAGTGCCCAGAGCTGCCCTGAGGTACCCCTATATGAACAGCACTGGAAAGAGGGCCTTGAAAGGGGGCTGTACAAGTGAGGGCCTAAGTCTGTTTCTAGAGCCATTTGCATCTGAACAGACCCTTGGGCCCAACCCAGTGCTAAGATGAGGCTACCCCCTGGGGAAATCTAGGAAGGCTTCCTTAGTGACATCTGCTGGGAGGCTGGGGCAGACAGGTCCTGGGGAAGGGGTGCTCTGAATCAGTCTGCAGCATGGCCTGGAGCTTTGTCCTGGCATTCTGCTTGTGGAGAGGCAAGGGCTTCTATCTATCCTGGGCGCTTCCTCACTGTGGTTGAGAACTCTAGACTAAGCATTGTTATTTTTCCTTGAGAGATGCACAGAAGTGCCTGTTCGTCCCACGTAGGACTCAACAGATCACAGAATGACTCCATCTGTGCCCAGCTTCAGGTGACTCATAGGAGATAGGGGGCCTCAAAAGCAGTTGCAACTTCAAAAAGCCCCGAGTCCAGGGGCAGCTACTGGAGTGCTATTCTACTCCTGGGTATTCCCATCTTACAGTGACTCAGACAGGGATGGGCACCATCTCCTGAGGGTGTCATGTGGCCATCACAACTCAGCTTCTTGATGCCAACTGTCATATCCAAACTGGAGAAAGCAGTTTTCCTTCCCCTGCCCAGGTAATCTCATCTGCCTGGAGTAGGAAGTGAGGTGACTGACAGGTACAATGCCACACTGTCTCTAGCTGAGCTGGGAACTGGATGGCTCACTCCTCACCCTGGAGTCTCCTTCCCAGACTATCTGGCAGCATCGTCCACATCTCACCACCTGCCCCTGATTTGCAAACTCTTAGGACCTAGTCACCTCTGTCCAAGACCCTGGCTGAGGTCACAGGACAAGGAAGGCTGTGGGGAACCTAGGCCTAGACTCACCTAAGCGCACACCTGTCCTTCCTATGTTGGGGACCCAAGGACTGGAGAAAGAAAGAAGGGCAGGGAGAGGGAGGAAGGGGGAGAAAATGACAGGAGGGAAAGAAAAGGGCAGTGGGTGGAACAGGTGGGACTAGGAGTAGGAAGAGAGAGAAGGCAGGAAATGAGGGGGCAAGAGAGGGATGGCAGGAAGAAGAAAGGGAGGAAGGGAGGACGAAGAGGAAGGAGGGGAGAGGGAAGGATGAGGGAAGGGCATTACTCAGAAGCTTCTCCATAACACACCCGAGTTTCTGAGAATTGCACACTTAAAGTCATTTTCCTGGAAGAAAAAAAAAACTTCCTAAAAATACTTTTCCTTCTCACTCCCATCTTGAGACTGGAGCTGAGGGCTGGGAATCCTGACTCCCACAGGCTGGAGTTGACCGTCTCTCCTAGCACAGCTGCTGTTGGGTTTACTCCATCTTAGATTTGGGGGTCTTGTGAAAATGGCATCAAGCCCCACCACTGTTGAGCCACAGCTCTAGGTGAGGCAGAAATCTGCCATAGAAGGACACAGGGAGGCAATAACTTGTAGCTGCCTTCAAGTGGGGGCTGCCCCTGCTCTGTCTCCAGTGGACTCGTGCCCTTGATGGGGGCTGGCAGGGGGACCTGCGGTTGAGCCCTGGACCTACCACTTCCTAATATTCAAATTTCAATTTAAGGCACAGAGGCGGACCCTACCACCCCAGCCAGCTGGCCAAGTGTTTGGAAGTCACTCTCAGCCTGAAACTGTGGGACAGGCCGAGGTACCTCTGGGGCCAGGGAGTGAGCAGTTGGAGTGAGTGATTTCATGGGGCAGGGTCTTCCCCAGGTGTCTGGAGGTTCTGCCCACAGAGTGCTAGGGGCAGGACTTGCACATGAATCCGGGCAGCAAGATGCTGTCTGAATGTCCCCAGAGCTACAGTGCCACATGTAACCTAACTTCAAGACTCAAATAACCCTTCTAGGCTTCATGACTGCGGGCTGTGGTTGTAGATGAGAGCACCACCAGGCAGGACCCCTGGAGCCCCCAATAAAGCTCTGGGCAGAGCTCCACTTTCTCACTTAAGTGTCCCAGATTTGGAGATGTGTCGGTCACTGCAGCAGAGAATCCAAGAGCCTCAGTACAGCAAGGGGGATGAAAAGCTCCCTTTCAGCTCTGTGCCTGGCTTTGGGTCAGGGGCTTCCACATGCCCAGTGAAGCTGTTTTTGTCCTGCCATTTTACATAGGAGGAGGAGGAGGAGGAGGAGGAGGAGGAGGAGGAGGAGGAGGAGGAAGTCATGTGGATTAAACAGCTGCAGAGACCCACAGAGCTGGTCTACAAAAGCTCCTGGTTATGGAAACACTTGGAGGTCTCGGCTGTTGGAAACTTGGGGTGAGTTGGCTGGGGCATAGACCCCCCCCCAAGGCTACCTTGAAACTTGGGGTGCTCTCCTCAGGCCCCACCACTGACTGAAATCAACAGGTGATAAGTGAGGAAATGGAGGACCAAAGAAGCCAGAGGCTCCAATGGGATCATGTAGCAAATCATAACAGCTGGATCTGAGTCAGATGTGTGAGCTCAGGTTCCCACCCGCAGACAATGAAGGTCTGGCCATGCACACAGGGGACTCCTGGAGTGAAGTGACTTCTAGGTACTGAAAGCTAGACATTGAATCCTGGCGCGCCCTGGAGACTCCATAGTACTTGCTTTGGGCGGCAGCACCCTCATGTGGCCAAAGCTAGTAACTACCAGAAGTCACATATACTTGTGACTTGAATTATTTTCTGCAACTGTTTTTGGCTTTTAAAAAAAATAACCTAATTTTTTTCATTTTACGTGTGGGTCATTTGTCTGCATATTGAACCCGAATATGCCAGAAGGCGGCACCATATTACCTGGTACTGAGTTGGGGTGGTTCGAAGGTGCCATGTGAGCACTGGGGATTCAAACTCAGGGTTGGTGGCAAGCGCCTTTACCCTCATTGAGTCATCTCACTGGCCCTTCTGCCACTCTAAAAGGTACTGCTAAGCCACACAGGCAATGGTGGAGCAAGGCATCATAAACAGCACTGGATCAGGGGAGTCAGGAGACGGAGATAAAACCCTGGCTTGGTTTTTGATGCACACAAGATTGTCATCTCTTCTGCACAATGAGCTGAAAACCCCCTCCCTCCAGTCTGTCAACACAGCCTGTGCTGTGTGTGGAGCATGCATCCCCACCAAAATACTCCAAACACAGACAGGGTCTCATGCAGTCACCCTGGCCACTAGATAGCCTTCAACTCCTGAGCCTCTTGCCTTCACCTGCCAAGTGCTGGGATCATAAATGCATGCGTACTGGCTCAGTTAGTTGGTTTTGTTTTTCTGCTTCTGAAACAACCTTGTTACTGTAGCTTAAGCTCAACCTCTCATCCTCCTGCCTCAGCCTCTTATCGTTGAGAAGACAAGCTTTTGAGCCCCTAACATAGTTCATTTTCTGTGCACAGGCACCAAGTAGGAAGGGGAAGGGAAGGGAGAGGCTCTCTACTATCTCTGTTCACAAGTTATTAAAACTGAAGTCTCCTACAGTAAACAGGGGAGATGCACAATGTTGCTTGTTACATAAGATGCTGGGCACTACTCAGCATATTACAAAATCTCAATCTACACAATTCCTTTTGAAAATGCTTATTAGTATTCAGGCAGTTCCCCCTTTTACAGAGAATTGGGTCTCGGGGGCATTCGAGGATTAAACGCTCTATTAAATCCTGGTCCTGGAGTCCTCAGACATGCAAGATTTGAAATTAGGGGCCATCCCATTTCCAGCAGGGTTTCCACACACGTGTTTCTCCACTGAGATGTTGAAAGGAAGAACCCAAACCAAGCAAATGCGAGAAAGCACAGAGAGACCAGGAAGGCAATGAGAGCCCTGAGCTGTCCCGCAACACTGGCCCCAGGCACTGCCCACCTCTCCAAGAAAGGGCTCGTAGACCCTCAGCACATACCTGCTCTGGGAAGTCATGCTGGCAACAGGCAAGGCCAGGGTGTGGCCCAACTCCAGACGTCAAAGCAGAATCAGGCCTTCAATTGGAAATGCACATTCTCCTATTCCGGCCTCGTTTCCCAGCCCCAAGGGCTCGCTGGTATACATGACTACAGAGACCCTACATAAGGGACGGGGCCAGGTGAAATTCCAGGTCGTGGGCCTCCCAACTGGCCTTCCTGGCTAAATCAGCTTTTGTCAAATTTTGCCAAAGGCAGCTCCTGACGAACAGCTGGATGGAGGAAAGGTGAACACCCTCAGGACAGGGACTACTTCTGTGAACTCAAAGAGGTTCTCAGTCCAAGGGTAATCAGGGCAAGCTAGATGCTAGACACTTGACAGCCTGAGTAGGCATTCCCAGATATAGCAGTTGCCAGGACACTGGATGCAACACCATCTCAAAAAACATACTTTCAAAGCCAAAAATGCCAGAGGCCAAAATGAAGACCCTGCAGGATGGTCAGCAGGACAGGACAGTCAGCCATGGACACAGGCTTGGGGGATTTCCAAGCAAGCTAGATGCTGGCAGCAATGTTCCCTTTCCTTTCTTCTTTGGGTTTTTGAGACAGGGTCTCTTCTAATAGAAACAGTCCCTCCAGGAGGGAGGGGAAGGTCATAAGACTCAGGAGGTGAACAAAAGCTCACACCCAGGAAGCAGAAACTGAAGATTCTATCCCCCCAGCTTTTACAAAGAGATCTGACTGCGGAGCTGCTTGTGTGCTCTGCAGAGCTGCAGCATGGAGTGGGAACACTCTGTGATAAGAAGTTGTTTTGAGTCGTTCCTGCTCTAGTAGGAAACCCCTCCCCCACACTCTTGCTAGTGTCCAAGAAAAAATGCACCGGTTCACCAAGCTGGATTCTGGCGAAACTGTTACCTGGAGCTGTCACAGGTCCCCTCTCTGGGGTGAGTAGATAGGGGTGTGTGTGTGTGTCTTTCCTGTCACATAGCTTTGGGAAACCAGGCTTTAGACCGAGACAAACTGAACATAATAAAATTGGGCTTGGAAGCCATCAGTCTGACATTCCAACCCCACTCCACTATTCCACCCTCCCTCCCCATCCCAGGAGCAGTCTGAGACAGGTCCAGGGTGAAGCAGGGCTCCTCTGAGCCAGTGGGGAGTGAGAGCAATACAAACAGCAAATTCAGATTCCAAAGTTCTGTATTTTTTTCAAAATAAAGATCACACATTGTTTAGAGACAATCTACACAAGAGTTACAAAAAATAGTTGCCCAGGCATAAGCATACACAGGTTTGTTAATTATACACATATGGTTACAAGTGTGCTTGCAAAAAGTTCATTGGAAATATACACAAGGCTCTGGAAATGTACACCGTGTAGTGTTACAGTCTATATTCAAACGAGGATTGACAGTATGTTACATTCACTTACAAGTAGACAAAATGCAAAATACAGCTCATCTGTACAAAACGGAGGGCGAGTCACTTTACAAGGGGAAACTGAGAGGGGAGGGCAGGGAGACTTCTGTGTGTCCTCTTTTGACTGTCACAAAATAAGCCAAACATTACTTTTTGTAGGATTAAAAAAAAAAACCACTAGTGTGAACTGAACCATCTGAAGTAACATTTAGAAAGGCTCTCACTACCGTCTTGACTAGCTGACAAATAAACCAAGCTATTTTTTCCTTTTTAAACATTAACTAGGCTGTATAAAGAACATTTATTCCTTCAAAAGAAAAAAAAATTACTTCTGGTTGAAATTACAATTTACAATATACAACACTATCTGCTACGACCATAAAAGCTGGGATATACACTGAGTACACGGGGGGCTGGCTGATTCTCTTTTCTTACCAAAAAAACGGGTTCATGTTGATTCAAACTTCTCCACATTTACATTACAGGTATACAAATGTACAATTGTACAATCAAAAGTATGTCCGACTACTAGGGTACATTATAGATACAGATTAGACATCAAAACAGGAAATACTACAAATCCGTATATATGCAAAGTCTACACAAGTATACACTATGTATCTATAGAAGCAAGACCAGGAGCAGAGCTGCGTCTCCTCTCATGCTAGATAATCAGATTCTGCTTCCCAGCACTCACAGAAAGCAACCGACAGGCAGCATGTAGCCCTGCCCACTGGCCTCGGGCCTCTGCGGCTCGGGCTTCTCCTGGATCTGCAGCCACCACCTTCCTCAGCATGAGGTCATCTCCAAAAAAGAGCGTCATAAACTCCGTGTCACAGGCTGATGCTTTAGCAACTCTGAAACGTTCCCATTTCATATATGTATATATGTATATATATATATTTTTTATAAACAATGTTAAATGCCAGTTTGAGGTCATTTAACTAAAATTCAAATTTCTCAGGTTTTTTGTTTGTTTTTTAATAAAATGAGGTGGGGAAGAGCTATTTGCAAAACTTGCCACAAGGCAAATGAGTTAAAAACCTTTTTTTGTCTTTTTTAAAACTTTTTTTTGTTAAACCAACCACCCTGAAAGTGGCCACATGTGGAATATAGATACAACATTGAAGAAAGCATGTGGCCTCCCATGTACACTGATTACCTATGTACAAGTTCCTATACACCAGTAAACAGCAGGGCAATTAGTCAATTAAAAAAAATAATTAGTACATGTTATATGTAATAAAGTGAAATTTACAAAGGCCTTTTCACAAGTGGATCTGATTCCTTTTTGGAGGAAGGGGGTAATCCTGGAGCAACCATTGCCCACTTCCAACTCTACGCTGGGCGTTTCTGGTTGCTGGTTGGCTCTGCCAGGGTCAGTGAGGTCAGCAGGACAGGGATGGGTGTACTGCTCAGATGATACCATTAGGGGGGCCACAGATGGGCCCCAAGTCCACACCATTCTTCATGTAGTACTTCTCTAGCTTCGCCAGGATGTGCTTGCCATAGGTGTACTTCCGAAGAGTCGCGATGTGTGGCCGGATCTGGAGAGGACAGCGTGTGATTTACAGTGGCCGGAGAGGCCCAAGGTGTCTCCAGCACCTTCCCAGATACAGACTATATAGTTTCGTCGCTAGCAAGCCAGGAGGTAAAGACAGGAGCTCTTGCTGTAAGCACTGACACAGGACAGGGAGCCACAAGGACAGAACAGCACCCGCCCACAGGCATAGACAACCAGGCTATCCTAGCAGGTTTCCTTTGGGGAACCACCTGCCTGAACTCACCACCTGATCCCTGCCTCTCCAGGGCACAGGACTGCTTCCAGTTAACAGTGACCAATTGTGCTGGCTAGTTTTATGTCAATTTTACACAAGTTAGAGTCATTTTGAAAGAGAGAACCTCAACCGAGAAAATGCCCCACCTGATTGGCCTGTGGGTCAGCCCGTAACACATTGTCTTTTTGATGACTAACGTGGGAAGACCTAGCTCACTGTGAGCGGTGACAGCTATGTTGTGCTGGTAGTCCTGGGTGCCATAAAAAGAAAAGCAGGCTGAGCAAATTACTGGGAGCAAGCCAACAAACAGCACTCCTCCACGACTTGTGAGTCAGCCTGGCTGACTGGAAATTACAGGATGAAATAAATCCTTTCTTCAAATCCCGACATCCACATGGTAGTTCATAGCTGTCTGTAATGGCCGGGTGTGGTGTGCATGCCTTTAATCCCAGCACTCGGGAGGCAGAGGCAGGTGGATCTCTTTGAGTTCAAGGCCAGCCTGGTCTACAAAGTGAGTCCAGGACAGTCAAGGATACACAGAGAAACCCTGTCTTGAAAAACCTAAAAAAAATTAAAAAAAATAAAATAAAAAAAAAAACTCCTTTCCTCCTCAAGCTGCCTTTGCTTACGATACTACCACAGCAGCAGACACCTCATGAAGACAGAAACTGGACCAGGTCAGGGGCACTACTGTGACAGACAAGATCGTGTTTTAGGGAGCACTGTGGAGCATCTCAACTTTGAGCTGGAAAAGCCACTGTGTGCTCAGAGCTCAGTGGGATTCTGTGGGAGGGTAATGTTTCAAGGAGTGCAGACAATAATGGCCTGGCTTGTGAAGCTTCAGAGGGAAGAAAAGACTATCAGGGCCACTTGAGTGATATTTGAATTAACCGCTGGTACAATTGATAACTGGTTAGCTGGGGCGTGATTAAGAAGAGACCAGCATGAGTGAAGCAAAAATCTTCGGGGGTTATTTTCCTCAGGGTCAGCATATAGAAGTTGGAGTACACCTCATGCTGCAGCCAACCTTGGTAATGTGTAAGAGTTTCTTCCAGGTGGAACTGGCTTTGAAGGGGTCATGGAGAGAAACTGAAGCCTGGCACCATGAGAGGATAGGAGGGGCCATTAATGAACGTGCAGCCTCAATGGCAGCAGAAGGCCCAAGACTAGGAGTCATGAGAGAAGCTGAGGCTTGGCACCAACATGGCCAGGTAAGAATCCCTGAAGAGTGCCCAGCAGAGGTCACTGGTGAATGTGGAGCCCAATGCAGCATTTTGGAGATGCCAGAGCTATGGGATAATATACCCAGGACAACAGCAGCCGTGGGGCGGAGCCAACAAGAGCCCAGGAGACAAACTGTGTGGGCTGCAGGGTGGCTGTCCAAGCCCTCTGGAGGAACCCAGAAGAACCTGGGTGAATTCCAGAAGTCTGACTCTCAGTTTTACATTGTTGGACTGTTGTTTTCCTTTTGAGTAACTGTGCCCTATTAGTTGTGAAATAAAATATTTAATTGATTTTTCCAGAAGCCTATAGTTGAGAGAGACTTTGGGGATTTGGAGAGATTTTTGGAGTTTTAGGGACTATGGATATTTTAGAGGTTTACTCTTTGAAAGGAGATTTGGATAATTTAGAGAAATTGAACTTTTTTTTTTTTTTTTGGTTTTTCGAGACAGGGTTTCTCTGTGTAACCCTGGCTGTCCTGTACTCACTTTGTAGACCAGGCTGGCCTCGAACTCACAAAGATCCGCCTGCCTCTGCCTCCCAAGTGCTGGGATTAAAGGCGTGAGCCACCACCGTCCAGCAAGAGAAATTGAACTTTTTAAAGTAGTTGTAGACAGCAGGGCTTTTAAAAGTTAAAATGCTTTTTATTGTGAGGTTAATATTAATATGAGATCTTGGGGATGAACAAGAAAGGAAAAGTTAGCCGGGCGGTGGTGGCGCACGCCTTTAATCCCAGCACTTGGGAGGCAGAGGCAGGCGGATCTTTGTGAGTTCGAGGCCAGCCTGGTCTACAAAGTGAGTCCAGGACAGCCAACAATACACAGAGAAACTCTGTCTCGAAAAACCAAAAAAAAAAAAAGGAAAAGTTATACATTAAAAGTAATGATTATGTGTCAAGCTGACAAGGGGTCGACTACGCTGGTAGGTTTTTTTTTTTTAATTTATTTATTTATGTGTATACAGTGTTCTGCCTGCATGTGTGCCTATACTCCAGAAGAGGGCACCAGATCTCATTATAGATGGTTGTAAGCCACTATGTGGTTGCTGGGAATTGAACTCAGGACCTTTGGAAGAACAGCCAGTGTTTTTAACCTCTGCGCCATCTCTCCAGCCTGCTGGTTAGTTTTTAATACCAACTCAATATAAGTTAGAGGTATTGTAGAAGAGGGAACCTTGACTGAGGAAATGTTCCCACCTGGCTGGCCTGTGGGCAGGACTATGCTGCATTTTGTAGATTGATGACCAATGACGGAGGGTCCAGCCCACCCCTGGGCAGGTAAGTGTTCCTAGGTGCTTAAGTAATCAGACTGAGCAAATCAACCCAGCAAGCAGCACGCCTCCATTGTCTCTGTATCAGTTCCTGCCTCCAGGTTCCTGCCCTGAATTCCTTCAATAATGGAGTAGTCCCCAAGAGTTTTTAAAGATGAAATAACCCTTTTCCTTCCCAAGTTGCTTGTGTCATTGTGCCTTACTACAGCAATAGAAACCCTAACTAAGATACCAATCAACTGATCAGTCACCGGAAAAGAAAGAAACAAAGGGAGATGTGAGCTGTACCAGCACAGTGGAGGACAATGAAGGGCAGAGTGGCTCTTTCTTTCAGTCAAAGACAAACTAGGGATAGGGAATACCACAGGTACTTTTAACCAGAGAATTGCTCTTCCAACACTCATGATACATCTCTGGCATCAGTCACCCCGCCCCAGCTCCTTTACCCTTACTCCTCCAACTTGAGCTCTGGTCACCCCACTTGTGTCCCCTGCCCTGGACCTGTCCCTGTGCACCCAGGTGAGAGGGACCTCACTCCGATCAGGGGCCATGCCACAGTGCTCACACCCTTCCAGTAAGATACTAATTTTTCCACACAGGAAACAGAAGATGAGGGACGGGCGCTTTAACTGTGCTCCCACCCAAACTCACACTGTGCACAAATCTTAAGGAGTGCCATTCCAGAGGAGATAGCTGGAAGTCCACCTTGAAGTCTACTCTACAGGGTCAGGGTTAGTCTGCTCAACTGTAAGCTAGGAAGGGCCAATGAGCTCTAGGAACTGCTACAAACCCACAGAAATAGGAAATAGCACACCTCTATCCTGGCACCTCAGAGACAATGGCTGGTAACACACTGTCCTAGGTTCTAGGTAACCCACTACATATCTTCCCAAGCTTGCCTATCCAAAGGACCCAGAGGCGCTGCACCCCCAGGTGTGGTAAGGACCCAGTCCTCAAGCATCTTCTTTGGATATGCGCCCCACCCCCAAGTGTACGGTTTTCACAGCCCCTTTTCCTCTCTCCACACTCTTCCTGCTCCATCTTCAACTTGACTAATAAGATGTGAAAGGGCTCCCCCACTCTTCTCTCACATGCCCTAGCTGTGTTCAAGCAGTTACAAGCCCCCCCTAGCCTCTTCAGTCTGAAAAATGCTACAGTTATTAGCTCAGCTGTTTTCATAACTTCCCCTCTCAAGTCACAGTGGTGGCATATCAGCAAGACAATTATTTAAAGCATGGTCCTGAGTCTGAATGATTGCTTTAAGTAAAGGCACTTGGCCAGCAAGCCTGACAAGCTGACCACCCTATCCTCAGAGCCCACGATAGGGAGGGAGGGAGGGAGGGAGGGAGGGAGGGAGGGAGGGAGGCGGGCAGGGAAGCAGTCCTCTGACCTTCACATGCACACTGAAATACACACACACAGTAAAAATAAAAATAAAACAGAGTTTCCCCCTGGTATCCAAGTCTTCATCACTGTGCACTCTCTTCCTGGAAAGCAGTACTCAATGTCTTTCCTTTAAGGGGCTCCCTTTGTACCCACACATTGCAAGAAGCCCTCCACTCCACTCTATTCCAGCCCTTCCTATATCCGCTTTTCCTGGCTTTCCTGAACCTATGTACACATTCCCTCAGTGAGCACCAAGACACCACTCAAGGGGATTAGACAGTCAGAGGCCGAGTATTTGCTCAATGAGCTTGTTGTGCCTGCAGTTCCTGTATATACCAGCCCTGTCTCACAGCATCTTCACACACCAACAGCTGTGAGACTCAGCCTCAAGT
>CAJQZJ010001750.1:13149444-13250013 GCA_907164525.1 Lophiomys imhausi | reverse complement strand
ACACACACACACACACACACACACACACACACACACACACACACACAGTAAAAAGAAAGTAGTACTAAATTAAGTTATATTTTTTCAATCGTTCTTGCAATGGTTCACATGGTTTTTGGTTTATTTTTGTTTGGTTTTTCAAAGATAGGGTTTCTCTGTGTAGCCCGGGCTGTTCTCTGACTCAGAGAGCCAAGTTGCCTCCGCCTCCCAAGTGCTGGAATTAAAGGCATGCACAACACCACACCTGGCGTGGTTCATATGTTTTAAGTTTTACTGTGAAATACAAAGAATATAAAATCTTTTTCTTCCTCTGGCATTCAGAAGACTACCATGGGACCTTGTGTGTGCTTCTCAAAAACTCTACCAATGAAGTGCGTACTAGCGTCAGGTTGTTTTCCTCCAACTGTAAACAAGCCAACCCAAACAACTAAGAACTGAGAAACACCCAATCAACCACAAAGACTTTGATGAACAGCAAGCAACTTCAAATCCACGAGTAATGCCACTGACAGACCTGCTTACTACTATGCTCTGCACTTGAGATGGCATTTAATGAAAACTACAGAAAGAGACCTACCTTGGATTTCTTCATAAGTTCCTTCAAAGGTATAGCTCTCACTCAAAGTGATGAAACAGCAGCAGCAGCTCAGCATCACACTGTGGGTCACAGTCCCTGGGCATCTATCTATCTAGACCTAGTTCTCCACAGGTGCTTCCTATGGCTCTCCTGGCACATTTACCTAACATGAAACTGCAGCTGGGGGAGGGGGTTGGGGGAGGACAGCCATCCAAAACTACAATACACAGAGTTCTGACAGCCTGAATGGGAAGCGGGGTCATTGACCCCAAGCTCACAGCTCTCACAGCTGCATGTGCCGTGTTCTCAGGCTCAGTAACATCAGCTTTCCTCATTCGTCAGGACACTGCTATTCTCATCACAATCCACAGTACTTGTGAACACAAGAGGATGTATTCCAGAAAACAGCAGCCTAACAATAGTGCTCTTTATTCCAGTCAGAAACCTTACTCTTTCTTCTGTTTGGGGAGAGGGAGGAACTGGTCACAAGGTTGGTGGGACAGCAGGTACTGCAGATGTGGTGGTTACAACAAGCATGCCTAAGGAGGGACAGCACTAACACAGGCAACTTTGGCAATACTGTCAGGTACTATGGCTGGTTCACCGATAAAGGCGGAAGGGATGCAGAAAAGGAAGCCACGTCCTTGGCAACGAAGTCAAATGATGGAACAAATCAGCCTTGAACACTGCCCTACCTCCTCACCTCCAGTTACAGTACTAAAAAATGCAGTACTGTGAAGTCAACATTAGCTAGACTTTGTTACTGTGGCCAAAAATATACTAATACATAATTCAAACGGCCAGAGGGAATGATAGTTAATATGCCCCTAAGTTGTTCACTTATACATTTATGTTTTGACATACTAGCTCTTCTATTACTGAGAAAAGAAATATATACAAATCTCTACAAGAGAAAAACTTTCTCAGGTAATTAATCTGGCATTTCAGATATATTCCCCATGGGTCACAGTAGTATTTACCTATACATTAAGCCAATAAATACCTCAATTTTTTTGCTTAAAATTGAGGTGCTCTGGTCCTTTTCTGAAAAGACATCTAACAAATGGATTTTCAGTATTTACTGACCAAAACGATCTTGGATTGGGAATGTGGGGAAAAAGCAACAACAGTCAACTGTCCAGTTCCTACTAGTTAGTGCTTTAGCTATTCAAAGGTTTTGTGTTCTGTCATCATCCTCTCACCCCCCTCCTCACCCCTACACACACACAATATATATATATATATATATATATATATATATATATATATATATATAAAATCCTCCACTGTGCTGAGGACTGAAGCTTGGGCATTCGTGCTAGGCTAGAATTCGACCACTGGCTACATCCTCACCTCCAACATTTAATAGAAGCAGCAGTGTTTGTCTACACCTTAACACCTCATGGCAGTCCTAAATTAAAGAAAACCTAATACATTAAAATGTGTCCAGTCAGTGAGACTGACAAGAGCCCAGGCAGAGGGTCCTGTTTCTGTTCTGCTTTTGTCCTACCTGGATAAAGTTTAGGCAGAAAAGACTTCTCTGTGCTAAAAAACTTAAATGGTAGTCTCTATGTGTGACACACACCTTAATCCCTGCAGCACTAGGAAGCTCAGACACAGCAGGTGGATCTCTGTGAGCTTGAACTCAGCCTGATCCTCACAGAGACTCTATCTCAACAAGAAATCAAAACCTCCAAATGGTAGATGGCAGATGTCTTTCACCCTGGATGGAGCACAGGATGACTATACCGCTTCAACTGTAGGGGTGGGAACAGGCACAACTCTCCAGAGCCCAAGAAGCCTGAGGGATGCAGACTGTGTACAAGCCTAGCAAATTATCTCAGCTACCCCTGATTCTTATGAGTTTAGAGCTTTATACAGCACAACCCAGGAACTGCAGAAAACCATACACATGGAGAAACCTACCAGAAAATAGGAGCATATAGCATAGATACATGGGTAAGCGGGGCAGAAAGCCCTAACATCAGACTTCTGGAACATCACCCCTCATACTTTTACTGAAAGAGAAATCTTTTAAGAATAAGTGTGCATTCATGGGCTCCATCTCATCCACATGTATTCTGCAAAGGAGCTCGATGACCACAGCTCCACAACTCAACTATGTGGAATGAATGTTTCCATCATCAGCCTTGCTTAGAGTCACATTTTGTATGCTTTCCCAAGCATGTGTGTTTTTACACACAATGTATGTATGTAAGTATGTAAGTATGCACACATGTGCGTGCACATTGTGGGGAAGAGATTGAAGAAGACTTCGTTTTTTCAAAAATCATATATATTTTTAATTGGAGGAAGGGTGATGCCAGTAGAGGCCAAAAGACAACTTCGTGGAGTTTATTATCTTTTTTCACCTTTATGTGGGACTTGGGCATCCAACATAGGTAGGTCACCAGGCTTGCATGTCAAGAGTTGTGCCAGCTAAGCTTTGGAACCAGCCCTAATTTACAACAACTCTGAGAATGTAGATAAAATGGACAAATCTCCTGGAAAGCCCTATCACCATTAGCACACCTGATTTAAGAAACACAAAACCTTCTGGTGGTGATACATGTAGACAACCTAGTCTACACCATGAGTTTTAGGACAAGAAGAACTGCACAGTAAGATACTGCCTCAAGAAAATAAAAACACGGGCCAGGCATGGTGGTGCACGCCTTTAATCCCAGCACTCGGGAGGCAGAGGCAGGCGGATCTCCATGAGTTTGAGGCCAGCCTGGTCTACAAAGCGAGTCCAGGATAGCCAGGGCTACACAGAGAAACCCTGTCTAGAAAAAAAAAAAAAAGAAAGAAAAACACAAATCAGTAATAATAGTGGTGGTGGCGCACACATTTAATCCCAACACTTGGGGGGACAGAGACAGGTGGATCCCTGAGTTCCAGGCTAGTCTGATCTACAGAGAGTGTTCCAGGACAGCCAGGGTGTTAAACAAATAAACCCTGTCTTTAAAAAATGGCAGGAGAAAGAAAAAAGGAATAGGAAATAGAGTAAGGTGGGGTAGATGGAGAAGGGGAATACCCCAACAGTCATCAAACTTCAGAGCAAATAAACAAATACTATCCCCAAGACCAGAATACAGCCCAAATATATACTCCCCTCTATTCTATTATTTAGAAATCCTAGGGAATCTACTTAAGACCATTAAAAGAAACAAAACAATGAGTTTTCTGAATAACAAAACAACAATCCTAAACTAGAACACAAGCTCACTTATAGTAGCATCCAAACAACATATTGAAAACTATGAAATTTTGCTGAGGAAAATAAAAAGTTGCTCGAGCAACTAGACATTAACATGCCAAAATGAACCTTAACCCCACAAGATGAAAACATTAGCCCAAAGTGAACACATTAATTTCAAGAATTAAAACTTGGGGATGAACCACTTGCTACTCTCCCAAAGGAACGGTTTGGTTCCCAGTACTCATATCTGGTAGCTCCCAACTAGAGTTCCATGGACCCAATGATGCTGGCCTTTGAGGGTACCTCTACTCACATGTGCATACCCACATATACCTACACATAATTTAAGATTATAAAAGTGAATCTTAAAAAACAAAACAGAGCAATAAAGTCAGACGGTGGTGGCCCAATGAGAGGCAGAGGCAGGCGGATCTCTGAGTTCTAGGCCAGCCTGGTCTACACCAAGAAGCCCTGTCTCAGGTGGGGGTTCACAGCGGCATTATGTAGAACAGCAAAGCAGAAGTGAATGCCATGAGATGTGAGCAGTAGGACAAATGGTAATGGGCTCACAAAAATGGAAAATAGTTCAATAACAAGGAACTATCTATTGGCATATAATGTATAACAGACAAATATTAAGAGAAAATAAAATGCAAATCAAATATATCATTGTTAATTGGAGTTGAGAATCAGGATGAAGTGCAAATGGGTATGAGAGGTTATAAATTTTTCTTGGCACCCACACAACTTAACAACCAATAAAATTTATTCAACAGTACTCATGAATTGAGTAAATTTTACAATAACATCTAGAAGGTTCCCCCTCAACCCCCCCCCCCCAAGACAGGGTTTCTCTGTGTAGTCCTGGAACTCACTCTGTAGACCAGGCTGGCTTCGAACTCACAAAGATCTACCTGCCCTGCCTCCCAAGTGCTAGGATTAAGAACTGGAAGCTCAGCACTCAGGAGGGAGAGGTAGGTGGATCTCTGTGGGTTCAATGATCTCTGTGAGTCCTGGTCTACAACGCAGGTCCAGGACAGCCAGGGCTATTACACAGAGAAACCCTGTCTCAAAAACACAAAAAGCAAGTAAACAAACAAACAAACAAACAAACCTTAAACAACAAAAACAAAAAACTACAAGTTTTTAATTGTAAGATTAGACTCTGAAACAAACAGTAATGAAAAGTCACTGAGGGTTCTTAGGCACACAGAAGTAATTACTAAGTTGGTCAATTAGACCATTATAATACACTGACTACTGGGTCTAACCCTGACTGCAGACAGGCTGAAAAGAGGAAAGGCCTCCTGTATGTAGCATTTTCAGATGCAGTGTGCACACCCGGAGCCACTGCGCTTAGTTTGGGAGTTGAAAAACTCCAGGCCACAAGACCTAGCTGCCACTTATTTTTATAACTAGTGTAATTAGAAGACAGCTAAGCTGGAAATATGGCTCAGCAGCTAAGAGCACTGGCTGCTCTTCCAGAGGCTCCAGGATGGGTTCCCAGCATCCAAATAGTAGCTCACAACAGTCCCTACCTCCAGTTTCAGGAGATCTGACCCTCTCTTTTAGCCTCCTTGGACACCAGGAACATACATGCAGGTAAAACACCCAAACACATTAGGGAAAAAAAAATCTAAACATCAAAACCATGACAAAACAACTAACAACAGCAACAATACCATAAACAACTTAGCAAAACTTTATAAATTTAGTTACAGTGTGCTGGTTCAAAAGATATACTGGGCACATCATATAAAAAGGTTATACACTGAAATGTGTGATTGAGAATTTACAAACACAAAACAAACAAACCCAAAAGTTCAAATCTGAGACAAGTGAGACAAGGCACCCAAGCTCTGGGAAGACTTCCCATCTGTGGAGTGGGGTGCTACCCAATACCTTTGTACTTCCCAGAGGCTTGAGAGTTGTAACATCAGGAAGGTAAATTGGAACAGTGAGTGTTGAGCTACACTGCATGCAGCCAGACTTTCTGTTGCTAGGAAACACTACTGTGTATCATGCCCCATCGGCTCATCTGCCCATTGTGGGCAGTCAGTAAGAAATGTCCTTGCAAGTTTTCTCCATTTCAGAATACACATAAGTGTGGATGTGCGCATGTGCCCGCGTGCACACACACACAATGCAAGTATCACTTGCCTTCAAACTCTCTTTCTAAAATAAAATAATAACTACTAACTGCAGACTTCATCAAACTTTTCTTGGTTTGCATAAATGTCTCCCTAAATAAATAAAACCACACTATTCACTTTTATCCAGTCATCAATGTCAAGTCCCTGAGGCCACACTTAAACACACTGGGCAAAGGCAGACTCTTCTAGCATGTGTATTCTTGCTGATTTGTTCAGAACACTCTCACTTGAAGCCACCACCACCACAAAATAACAGCATTCTCACCTCACCATTTGCTTATAAAATGTGTTCTCCACTTCTCTAATTCAACTTTGCCCATCTGGAAAGTAAATCAGTATCTTAAAATCCATACCTGAGAAACAATGAGAGGGAGGGCCACACCTTGTTCTGAATAAGAACTCTGTACCCCTGCCCAGTGCTACTATAATTTTCCTATTATTTTTAAAGCCTACTGTTGGGAACCTTCTAAAACTCCTACAAATGAGAGTCTAAGTGCATGTCAGGGGAAAGTGTCTACATTTGGTTATTAACAGTTGGTAGGTTTTGAGAACTTTTATTAATATTTAAGAATCTGGCAAAAAAATTCAAAGAAATGCTTTATGTGAAAAAACAAGCTACTAACTTTTATACAAGGGGAGGGACTACAAAGTAAATTAGCAACATGTTCAGAGTGGTGTACTTACAGGTGCTATACTAGTGACTACTCTTTTTCCTATGTCCTTCTGGCTCCCTGTCATGACTTTTACTGTGTTTACCCCAAGAGGAAATGTTCACACTGAGGCTGGAGTGAACACACAGGGTGTATTTAGATGCTAGGCAATCCCCAACTGCTGTAAAGCTACAGGTACAACCTGAGCAACATGAGGAATTTACCAAAGGCACAGAACACCAGGACACTTCTCTAGGATAAAGGGACCGTCCTTTGCTTATGCAAAGTACTTGTAATGTCATCAGTGGCAAGAGATTTCTAGCGTTCAAGGTGGTGTTAGAGTAATGGTTCTTACCCAGGTTTAAGCTTGAAGAGGATCCATGTGAAGAGAGGGAAGGAGGTGGTGTCTGTGAATGTCCTGGTCCCTGACTAGGGAGAGGCATGCCCACGGGTCCAGGAGAGGAGGAAAAGCTAAGGCCGTTATAAAAACTGTGTCCAATGGGGGTCAAGCTGCTCGATGTCCTCTTATAAAGGTCACTGCTGCCAGTCAGGGAGTCACGGCGGGAGCCACTGCCAGTGTTGGAGTTTGCAACTAAAATGGAATTAAAACAATGCAGATAAGAACAGGCCTGTTCTTTGAAGAACAAGCCCAGTGGCCTGTTCCTAACACTTTGATCCAGACTCCTTACCACCGCAAATGTGTCAGCAGAGACAGTCTAACTGTTAATGTAGCAGTTCTAGGGGCAGGTAAAGTAATAAAGAGGACATGGCTTGGGTTAACAGAGCTATTATTCAAGCCATCACACATATATGCCAAATTTACCTTCCTTTAGTGTCACAGATATGGGATGGGGGCAAGTTAAAAAACTTTGACGGCCACATGAGCTATGGGAAAAGGGAAAGGAAATGAACTAGAAAGAATGCCTTTCATCAGCTGAAAGGTTCTAGCAGAAAAATGGAATACAGAAAAAAGATGCATAAGTGGGACACTGCCCACACTACAGGGGACTTTCTTATGCAGGCCTGTTGCCTCGGGGGGCTCCATCCGGAGCTAGCCTACAGCTCTGCTCAGTGTGCCTTCTCTCAGACATGCCCTTCTGTTCTGAAATCACACCGTTGATGACCACTCCGAGTGTCCCACTGTTCACCAGACCTCATTCTTTCTTTCTTCTCCCATCAAAACAGAAATATTTTGGTCTAGCATCCTTCCTCCCAATGATCCAGAGCATCATCCTTAACGCTGTTCAAAATACTGGATAAAACTAACTTTAAGATTTCAAGCCAAGCCCTGGGAACAGTCCTGAATGTGGAACACCCAGCCCTGTGACATTCAGTGATTCCTTCTCCCTCAGCTTAACATCCACATTGCTACAATACCCTCCACAAGCTTCCTAATGCCAGGAAGAATCTCTTTCTCTTTAGTTTTAAGTCCCTAAAACAAACTGACAAAGTGAACATAAGTAAGTAGCGACAAGAACATGGACCCGAAAGAGGCCCTTGCTGCAAGACTTGATTCTTATAGTCCAACATCTCAAAGGTTAGGTAGGCTGGCTAGACTGCCAGGGACTTGGTCCAGATCTACCTGTGTTATCTGTGCAAAGTGTCATGCATTGTCAAGGTTCTGGAAAGATTATAAAACTCGTTCAAATTCATTTTTAACAGCTTTTTAGTCTAACTTCTACCTGCTGTCCCAAACCCTCCAAGGGCTGATCCCAGGGTGGCACCAAGAGAGCTGCTGCTTCCAAATCCCAAGGATGTGTTGGCAGGCTGGGCAGAGCCCTGAGAGAAGAGGGAGCTGCTCTGGGAGTTGCTGCTCAGAGAGTTGTTGCCATAGAAAGAGCTGGAAGCCAGATTGTTACTGGGCTGCTGCTGGGGCTGCGGCTGGGGCTGCTGGGTGCCTAAAGGTCGAAATGGTCCATTTGTGGTTCCAGCAAGACCACCGGCTGCTCCATTTGCTGAAGCTGCAGCCGCTGCAACAGCTGTGAGAGAGAAAGCACACCATCAGGCTAGAAAGGCACTAACCAAATACCAGAGTACACTGTATCCACATGGCAGACATGCTAGAAGCAGATTTAAAGTACCTCCAGTTTAAAGTGGTTCAAGCATTACTACATAGATCCACTAAATACAACTACTTCCTAAAAATCTCAAATTCTATACACACCCTCGGGAACTTTTTCTCATGAAACTGTATTTGTCCATACACTTAAGTCCTTCAACCTCTTGTTTTAACATGCTGGTCTTTTCATGGTAGTCCCTCTACTCTCAACAAGTCACCCATCCATCCACTTATCCAACCACCCATGCATTCATCTCCATCCATGCATCCAACCATGCATCCATCCACCCATCTACTTATCCATCCATCCATCCACCCACCCATCCATTCAGAAGCAGGGATGAACTATGTAACCCTGACTGGCATGGCATCTGAACTCAAGAGATCCACCTGCTCCTGCCTCTCAAAAACTGGAATCAGAAGTGTGTGCACCACACTCTCATTTAAAAAATTAAAACACAAACTACCTCATGTAAAGAGCTTAATAAAAAAACTTTCACTGGGTGTGGTGGCGCACACCTTTAATTCCAGCACTCGGGAGGCAGAGGCAGGGGAATCTCTGTGAGTTCAAGGCCAACCTGGTCTACAAAGTAAGTCCACAACAGCCAGGGATACACAGAGAAACCCTGTCTCGGAAAACCAACCCCCCCCAAAAAAAAACCCCCAAAAAACTTTCACCACTGTCAATCGATGCATTATTCTACCAGTTCTCTCAATCCCTATGCCAAAAAAGAGCCCCACCCCAGCAAAAAAAAACAAAATAAAAAACACCTGATTAACTGGACGCTGTTAGCCTTTGGAATGCTGTCTGCAGTGCCATTTCTTTTTTTTCGAGACAGGGTTTCGAAGCTCACCTGCTTGTGCAGCTGAGGAGCTAATGATGACAGGGGCTGGAGCGACAAGCCGGACTGGAGCACCGAGGCCATTCCTCGCCCCTGCATTCACCACAAGGGCACCGGTTTGGTCATAGTAAGCAGCAGGTGCCAAGACTGGATAACCTGGGGACAGTAAACAGCATACAAGTGTCAGTCAGTCTCGGCTGCCAAGGTTTTAACCACCATGCAAAGTATTAGGTGGGAAATCCTGAAACAAGTGATTTGTAGGCATAAAGCACATGGCCATTCTAAGTGACATGTTGAAATCTCCAGTTCCACCTCCCTATAAATGCTACCTGCCATCGGCCACAGCAGCTCAGGTGAGCGGACTGTCTCATCAGTGTTGGAACTGTGCTGGCTGAGGTCAAGAGCTTCCTGTTGAGTCAGAGGCAAAGAGGCGAGCACTGCGGCTGCTGGTGTGCCACAATAGAAACTCTCCATAGTCCACTGGCACAAATCTACACTAACTCATATCTGTGCTGGTGGTTTGGATAAGAATGGATAAAAAATATTTAGAATACTTGGTCCCCAGTTGGTAGAACGTGTTCTGAAAAGATTAGAACGATGGGCCTCATTGGTGGCATCACTGGGGGGAAGCTCTCTGGTTAGCTCTCTGTCTCATGCACATGGATCAAGATAGGAGCTCTCAGCTACTGCTGAAGAACACTGTGCCTGCTGCCTGCGGCTATGCTCCCTGCCATCATGATTTAGAGTCTAACCCTCTGCAACTGTAAGTCCCAAATAAACTCCCTCTTCTATAAGTTGCTTTGGTCACGGTGTCTTACGTCAAGAACAGAAAAGTCCAATTCATACTGTTTACAGTACACAGACTCAGAATTAATCACATTCTGGGTCATATACATGGGTCTTGCAAGCTACAGTAATCAAGGGAACTTCTGAATTAGACAAGGAAAAAAATGTATCCTTGCCACCAACATATTGTAAATAGTGACAAACTTAGCTTTGAAATTACATGGACCTAGATGGACAACCTGGCTCTGCACTTACAGAGCTGAATGAAAGACCTTGAATGTTAGGCTTCACAGTTTGTAAATGAGTTTGTATAGCTACACTCCGACAGGAAAGGGTCAGAAAATTAACAACCTGTTTAAATGTGTAACATTAAACTACATCCAATCTCATGGCAACAAGGAGACAGTAAGAAGGCCAATAGACACTGATGACACATGCATGCATTTAGAAGCTAGAAATCCACAAATATAAATGGCGGCCATTTTAAAGACTAACAAGAACTCCTTCTTAGTCATGCTGTTCAAATACGCAGGCATTTAGACCAAAGCCAAAGACCGTCCCTAAAGCAGGCTGATCACTCTGCCAACAAGGCAAAGCTCACGTTCCCAGCTGTGCAGACACTGCCACATCTCTCACATGAGTGACCGCGTTGACCAATAACTGGCTCAGAACAAAGCTCTCATCAAAGACCTCTGGTCTAAGTGAGGGCAAGTATGTATCATCCCTGCCAGTCCCAAATCATGAGCCAAAATCACTCTCCATTCTCCTTGAATTCACAATTTTTTAGCCCCACAAAGTATTAGGAACATCAGCATAACCTTACCTGGCATACCTGCAGCAAGACCTTGTCCAAAGGCAAGAGCAGAATTCACTGCTGCAGCTGCTACAAGGGGATCTGTTTGTTGTCCCTGCTGGTTCTGATTTGGGGTCAAAGGACGTTGGCTAGCTCCTCCACGGAGGACCTGTGAGCAGGAGACAGAAATGCCATCTCACATGAAGTTATTGAGGACACTACATTGTACGGGTGATCCGAAAGCTACCTGTATTTTGCTGCTAACTACAGGCCCCAGGATCTGGTTGCTGCCCAGAGGAGGACATTGTCATGACAAGAACACTGTCACAAATGCCTGTCTTTGTTATGCGAACCTTGCTCTACCTAATTTGGAATTGATTGGTTGAATAAAATGCTGGAGACTGGATTGGTAGGTGGGAAGAAGGCTAAGGGCTTCTGGAGCAGGAAGAAGCCAAGGGGAGGAAGGAGAAGACATGACATGGGTTAGAGAAGAACATCATTACATGTGGCCGGGGATATTGTCATAGCATGGAGAATAACAGCTCAAAGGGATGTATGCATATATTGGGTTTTATTTGGGGAAAAGCATTAAAAGCAACCGTAGATGGGCTAAAATTGTACTATCCAGGCTAAGGTTTGTCCATCAGGTGGGGGCTGGAGAGATGGCTCAGCAGTTAAGAGCAGTGGCTGCTCTTCCAAAGGACCTGGGTTCAAATCCCAGCACCCACATGGCAGTTGTGGATGCCTTTAAGCCCAGCACTCGGGAGGCAAAGGCAGGTGGATCTCTGTGAGTTCAAGGCCAGCCTGGTCTACAAAGTGAGTTCAGGACAGCCAGGGCTATACAGAGAAACCCTGTCTCGAAGAAGAAAAAAAAATCCATCAGGTGTCTGTGTGTGTTTATTTACAATGGTGAGTTAAGGATTAACACCACTGACCAAATAACTGTAATATAAATACTGGTAATAATTAATTACAACATTACATGTTTTAGTACAGTTGATCTTTTAAATGATAGCAATAATAATGCTCCTTTTTTTTTTCTTTTTGGTTTTTCAACAGTGTTTCTCTGTGTAGCCTTGGGTGTCCTGGAACTTGCTCCGTGGATCTCAAACTGAGAAATCCACCTGTCTCTGTCTCCTGAGTGCTGGGACTAAAGGTATAAGACACCACTGCCGGGAATAAAATGTTTATTATCAAGGTTTCATCCCATGGCATGGCTGTAAGGATGAAAATTCAATTCATCCCATCCTATGGTAAAACTTCATTCTAGTGTTCTTAGTTGTAAATACAACCTTCAGAAAGCACAGTATGCTGGACAGTGGTGGCGCACGCCTTTAATCCCAGCACTCAGGAGACAGAGGCAGGCAGATCTTTTTGAGTTAAAGGCAGCCTGGTCTACAGAGGAAGTGTTCCATAACAGTCAAAGCTACAGAGAAAAACCCTGTCTCACAAAACAAAACAAATAACAAACAAAAAAAACAGTGGAGTCCACCATGGCTTCTTTAATTAAATAGTAAACTCCTACCATAGATCAGACAGTAAGAACATAACTATAAATGAGGCAGGAAAAGCTCATGTGCTCTAGTAAATAAGGAGTTAATAACAGGGCTGAAGTGACAGCAGAGATTAACATTAAGAATTCTGCAGAGGACCCAGGTTCAGGTCCGAGTACCCACATGGTGGTTCACAACTGCCTGTAACTCCAATTCCTACACAGTCTCTTCTGGCTTCAAAGACACCAAGGCACACATATGCACACATACACGCAGGCAAAACTCTTACACACAAAACAAAAATAAATAAATAAATAAATCTAAGGAAGGAAAGAAGGAAACACAACGCAATGCACTATCAGGTTGTGATCAGTGGGTGAAGAGAGCAGAATGACTAGGAGGATCGGTTTAGAGAGGGGACAGCGATGTCTGACCACAGATGTGAATACATAGGTGTCCAAGGGGAACTCTGAACCTGTTATCATCCTACCTCCACTAGGTACGCCACTCACCATGTTCAGTTTTACATGGTGCTGAGGATGAAAGCCAGGGCTTCATACATGCTCGGAAAACACTACGAGCTAATGATCAGCTGAGCAAACTCCCAAACCAAAGCACAAAATTCTTACCACAATATTTTCTTTTTCATCTTGTATTGAGATTCATGTGAAAATGGCCCCATAAGTTCATGTTGACTACTTCTGTCTCCAGGTGGTAAAAATGGTTTTAGGGGAATTAGGAGGTGTTGCCTTGTTGGAGGAAGTATGCCAATGAAGGTGAGCTTACAGTTTCCCGGTGTTCTCTCTGCCTCCTGCTTGTGGTTTGAGATGTGAGTTCTGAGCTGTTGCTACCTCTGTGCCTTCCCTCCACCATGATAAACTCTTACCCTCTGGAACTGGAAACCCTCGTAAATCCTCCTCCTCCCCTTCCTCTTTTTGCGGGGTGGGAGCTTTTTTTGAGACAGGGTTTCTCTGTGTGGCCTACAACTTCCTCTGATATTCTAGCACAGCATGGTGACCCACACCTTTAACCCCAGTACTCAGGAAGCAGAGGCAAACAGATCTCTGAGTTCAGAAGAGGCCTAGTGTACACAGTCAGTTCCAGGAGAGTCAGGGCTACACAGGGGGATCCTGCCAGAAAGCAGAGAAGAAAAGGGTATTTTTTGAAAGAACAGTCATTAAGTGTCTGCTGCACAAGCATGTGAAACAGAACTCAGTCCCAGCACTGACATTAAAAAAAAAGGTCAGTGTGGTGATGTGGAAGAGACAGGCAGATCCCAGGGCTCACTGGTTGGACAGACCACCCTAACTGGTGAGTGTTTCAACAAACAAGGTGGTCGTCTTCTGAGGAATGACACCATAGGTTAACCTCTGGCCCACATAATCCCCAACAACAATAGTAATATAAACAACTAAATGAGTACTATAGCAAGTATGTGACCACGCACACACAGGCACTCAGCATCTTATGATGAAGAGTAGTCATCTGTGAGACACGAACATAGCAACAGCATCTGTGAGTCACTTTCACACGCAAGCACACACAGGCACTCATCGGTCTAGGACAAAGAGGAACATCCCTGTGAGGTGCACACCCTACCTGCTGCTGTCCTTGCTGGGCCTGCGGAGCACTCTGCTGAGTAGCAGAGTTTGTTGCAGCTGCAGCGGCTTGCTGCTGGAAAAGACTGGCAGGGTAGACGCCCCATGGAGTGACTCCATAATATTGGTGAGGGACCACAGCTGGGCCTAAGAATAACCAGAGAAAGGTAAGAGAAGTTTAGGAAAAACTGATCTTAGGATTATTCAGATCTTTAAAGGTGAGATCCAAAAAATATTAACTTAATGAATGCAAAGATTTGTGCTAGCTACTAATTATGAGAGCAAGGAGGAACTGAGATTAATTTGTATCTGATCCTCGTGGCAGTCTTCTGATGTCAGGACAGCCAGACAACGTAGGGCAACATGATAGAGCTACCAAAAGGAGAGGCTGCTGGAAGGGGAACTGAAGGGACAGGGCTTAGAACCAGGAGAAACTGCCTGAGACCGAGTCTTGTTTGTCAAACAAGGTGTTGCCATGTAGCCCAGTCAGGCTTCAAACTAGAGATGCCCGTTCCTCAGACTCCCAAGTGCTGGGGTTATAGTGTGAGCCAGCACACCCAGCCAGAAGTTATGCTTACCCCATGAGACAGAAAATGTGCATGATGGACAATAGACAAAGTCTGCTCATGAAAGAGAAATAAAGAGAAAGCGAATGAGCTTACACAGGAAAAGAACGAACTGCAGTGCTCTGCCTTCGCCAGTCACCTGAGGACTAGCCGAGGGCAGCAGGCCCTGTGGTACTGACTGCAGATGAAATCTTGTATCCTTCTGATAGCTAGCCCTCCAGATACATTTTCCAAATCTTTATTTTTTTCTATTTCCATGTTTAAAGTCACAAAAATTATTCAACACAATACACACACATTCAAACACAGTTATATCAAGTTTTACATTTCAAGTTGACTGTAACTGAAACAAGAGCAGTGTACCTTAACCCTGAATGATCACAGACCCACTGACCACAGCACAGACAGAAACTGAACACCTCGCTCCAAGCCCACTGAGCAGTTGGTTCACCTTCTCTGGTGATAGGTGACAGCTCCAATGTCTGCCACACAAGACAAAGCAGCAGATCTGAGTGTAACAAGGTGGCTCAGAGAGCAGCTTGGGTGGAGCCAACATCTAGGTCAAAATTCCATGCTGAAGCTAGTGATGGAAATCACAAAGGGTGTGCATCATCCTCAGGACAGTGACAGGGCTCTCAGGGTAAACAGCATGAGTGTATTTTATATAGGTGGAAAAATAAGACAGCATTCAAAGACAGTGCCTTGAATCTGGTGAAACATGCCTGCACTTTTCTTTCTCCTTGGTCACAGCCAAGGCTAAGTAAGCATGTGCAGTCTGACTAACTATGGGCAAGCCTTGCACTTGTATGCCAAGCTGCTTCAGATGGTACAACTGCTGGCAAAGGACCTGCTTATCATTAAACAAGGTGAACCAGCACACGAAAGTCAGACTCCATCATGCCTAATGACAAGCTCTCTAGCATTTCTAGCTAGGTACTGTTTGGTGCCCATGGCTTACCATGAATGTCCACTGTGGAACTCTACAATCAGCTGCAAAATGACAGTGTTGTTGAGGAAATGTGCTACAATAGGAACCATTTTCTTACAATAAGCAAATTAATTAAAATGCTTTGTTGACTTGTCAGAACCTAAACAGTTCAAAAGTCTTATCTCCAAGCTACAGAAAATGAGGATCTCCAAATCCCCATGACAATGTCCACACACTAGTAAGGTAAAGAAAGTCATAGCAGGAGGAGAGAACAGTACTTAAGGGAATTGTCTGGGGACCTGGCTTTCTTGCTCACACAGTGGATGTAGCAGGTTAAAGAGTGTGGCTCTAGAAGACCAAAAGGACTTTGAAAAGACAGGTGTGACCTTCAAGGACAGCACCCTAAAAACTTACACATTGTCTTCAAATCCTTCAGCTGGCACTTCTACTACACGACCTTGGTCATGTCATCAAAATTAAACATCCCAGAGTGCTTAGATGAAACTGGCTTATCAGAATGCCTGCTTCAGTTTCCGTGTTAACGCACTTCCTTCCCTGGTTTGGGTAGTTATGGTCTCTCTCATTATCTGGCAAACGACTTAACTCATTTGCACTCTAGCTCATGTGCAAACTGTTAACCACTAATCTATCACCTCATTAACTACACATTCATCACCCTGAAACTTGTTCCCCATTCAAGAAACACACATTAGGCCATCTGGTATCAGAGTCAAGCCTGGCTAAACCACACAGGTTTAAATTAAACTGTATGCACTAACATAAGAGAGTTTCTGAACTCCAAATTTCTGAGCTGTGAAGTCACTACTGAACAACTCAGACCAAACAAAAGCACTAAGGACAATGCACAGCAAATGGGTGTGAGGCAACTGTTAGTGCTTGCCAGGGCTTTCCACACTCCCCAAAGACAAGTATTACATAGGCTGCCATCATAATCACAGAAGTAGTTCTGGAAATCAACCTAAGAAATGCCACAGTGATGCCATCACATCATCACTGAGAACTACACACCACAGGCAAATGTTCTGCAGAACATAGTCGCTAAAATCTTACAATGACACTTAGCTAAAATGAGCATAACATATAGGGGTGTGCACCCCCAAAGGCTTCAGAGGTTGTTGTCTTTGTCGTCATATTGAAATGAAGCCATGTAACATTTATGGCCCCTCTGAGACAGCAACTGTGCCACACCAAGTCACAGCAGAAAGGTACTTGCTTTTGAAAAACCAAATTCAAGGAAGGAAAGGACCACTGGGAATCCATCTAGAAGCAAATATAAACCAGAGTTGTCAGCAACAGAAACAGCAGGGAATCAAGACCAATGGCAGACAATCCCAGGCACAAACTGACAGTAAGGAAACTCCAATCAGATGGGGTTGGCTGCTGTGTGTGGTGTGAGCGGCAATGTGACCAAGCAGGAGGAAAAGTGGTGCACTGTTCCAGCTTCCACACACAAGTCATGGAGAGAGGGCAAGACACAAGGAGCCAATCTCAACCAATCTCCTTTGTAATGCTAATTCCAAGAAACAACCATCTTCTCCTCAGGCTCTGAGGATGAACTCTATGTGACAAAAACAGTAGCAGCATGCCACAATACAGAACAGGGAGAAAAGAAATACAAGGGAGAAAGGGGCTAAAATTTGTGTTTAAAAGCTACACAATCTGGAGGAGTAGAGGAAGGGAAGCCACAAAGCAATGAGGAGAAGGTAAGGAGACTGTGAGCTCCCTACGGACCCAGCAAAAAACAGCTGAGCAAAAACCCTGCAACACGCAAGAGCCATTTGGTGGATCCAACTACTGTGGTTTAGAATGGTGATCACCTTCTGGGCAGAAAGGGGCTTGTAATAGCCAAGGAGTATGACTGACAAGGGACTGGCACTGAAATCAGGAGACATTTTTGTTTGCAGAGTAGAAAGAAGGCACGCCCATTTCAAAGGACTTCTCTAGCAGATGAGCAAATCCCTCATGCAGCACATGTCTCACCGAGTGTCGCTGCTGCAGCCAATCCAGCTGTATACGGGTCCGTCCCTGGGGGAGCAGCGCTGATGATGTATGGATTGGGGACAAACGCAGCGGGAGCTAAACCTGCTGGAAACATACTTGTCAGTAAAAACAAACAACCAAACTGCAAGCTTACTACACGCCTCTCTCTTTTGGCTAGCATTCCAGGATACAGATGAAGGAGAGGAAAAGGAAGAGGAATAGGCTGACAGCAAAGAAGAATTTCACAAAGATAAATAACCTCAATAAAAAGTCATAGTGACATTAAATTGTGTATGTGTGTGTGTGTGTCTACACGTCTGTGTATCTGTGAGTGTACATAGAGGACAGAGGAAGACAACTGCCTTCCTCTACTGCAGTTGTTCTCAACCTTCCTAATACTACGACCTTTTAATTCAATTTCTCATGTTGTGTTGATCCCAACCATAAAATTATTTCATTGCTACTTCATAACTGATTTTTCTATTTTAAATCATAATGTAAATATCTGAAATACAGGATATCTGATGTGTGACCTCCAAAAGGGTTGAGACCCACAGATTGAGAACCACTGCTCTCTCCCTTATTTTTTGAGACAGGTTTTCCTGTTGCACATGAAGCTTGATGTTTTGGCTACATGGACAGGTCAGCAAGCTCTCTCCGGGATCTGCCTAGCCTTTATGTGAGTACTAGACATCTGAACTTGGCTCTTCTTGCTTCCCCAGCTAATGCCTTTACCCACCAAGCTTCACCTCAGTCCTGGTGAGCTCCCTGAAATGGGGGTCTCACTATGTGTTTAAGATGGTCTTAAATTTACAAATCCTCCTGCCTCAATCTTCCAAGTGGCTGGGTGTGGTGGTGCATGCCTTTAATCCCAGCACTAGGGAGGCAGAAGCAGGCGGGTCTCTGTGAGTTCAAGGCTAGCCTGGACTACAAACTGAGTCCAGGAAGCCAGAGCTACACAGAGAAAAACCAAATCTTCCAAGTGGTGGACTACCAAGCCTGGTTTAAATCATTTTGTGCAACCCCTCCCATCTTTACTAAAGAAATGTTTGCAACAAATTATTTATATATCATTTTTGTTTTATCTCTATGATCTTATCAAACCCAAGCCTCTTCAATGTCAGGCAACCCCTCTACCTCTGGGCTACACCTGCCCCTGTTAGTTTTAAAATCCAACTAGAGTTTAGTTTACTGTTTTCTTTACGGCGCTGGGTATTGAATCTAGGGCCTTGTGCAGGTACTGCATCTACTGTAATACACTGAGTTCCATCTCCAGTCTTAAATTTATATTGACTTTCAACTTTACTATTAAAATTGTTTCAAAATATTTTAACTAAGAAGGAGTTATTTCCATTAAAAATAGTTTTTCAAAAGAGTATTGGTATTAATAAAGACAATAGTTACATGTGTACAGCACTGGCACAGTCTTGTACCGACTAGGTAGGATTAAGCTCTCTTCTTCCTTGCACACCACACTCAGGGCTGTCATGTCCTTTATGCTCATTTCTGTGTACTTTTTTTTTTTTTTTTTTTGGTTTTTCGAGACAGGGTTTCTCTGTTTAACAGCTCTGGCTGTCCTGGACTCGCTTTGTAGACCAGGCTGGCCTCGAACTCGCAAAGATCCGCCTACCTCTGTGTACTTTTCAAGCAAGAATAAAAGAAATCTCTGTTCCCATTTAGTTAAAAGTCATGACGTTTTGTTTTGAAGAATCCATGAGAAGGTCTGGCAGGGCTGTCAGGTACAGCAGTCACTTCTGTGAAATCAGTTCTTGGAAGGCTGAGGCAGGAGAACTGACATGAGTGTAAAGCCAGCTAGAACTACACCATGACCCTGTATCAAAGAACCAAAAAAAGAGGTCCAAATCGGTAGAAAGGTCAAGGTGAAGGCTAAAATAACTGCCAAACTCACCCCGACAAGAGAAAGACAAGACTTGGAAATGGATCTAGAGTCAATGAGAGCCCTATGTGCTGCCCAGTGAGCAGAGAAGCTGACACCTTATCTATACACAACCAACAGCCCAACCTCGGGTGTTGAGATCTACTCATTTGATTTGGGAGGGAGGAGTGAGAACCAGGATGTCGCTGTGCAGCCCTGGCTGGCTTGGAACTCACTACAGTAGTAATCCAGGCTGGCTTCCAAGTCAAAGAGATCCTCCTGCCTCTGCCTCCCAAGTGCTGGGATGTGTACACCCCACACCCAGTACTGTTGCCTAAATTTTACCAAGAGGTATCAGCAGTCATTTCTCTAGAAATTATTTATATCCTGATACATTTTAGGTACAGAAAAAAAGGGATACCAAAGAAATGTTATTATGAGTTTAGGTCTAGCACATCAAAAATAAAATATGGGACAAGAAATAACTGGACATAAGAAAAAAGGCCTTAGCCGGGCAGTGGTGGCGCACGCCTTTAATCCCAGCACTTGGGAGGCAGAGGCAGGCGGATCTTTGCGAGTTCGAGGCCAGCCTGGTCTACAAAGTGAGTCCAGGACAGCCAGGGCTACACAGAGAAACCCTGTCTCGAAAAAAAAAAAAAAAAAAACCAAACCCCCCCCCCCCAAAAAAAAAAAAAAAACAACAAGAAAAAAGGCCTTTACTCTGCACAAAGCATTTGAGTTCCATCCACCCTTGCCTTTTCTTGTTTTGGACACAGGGACTCAGTATATAATCCAGATTTATTACATATTACATAGACAAGACTGGCCTGGAACTCATGCCATCCTCCAAACTCTGCCTCCCAGGTATTAGGATGGATTTCAACACTGATATAAGCTACTGGATCTTCCCAGCACCCACCTGTCCTAGATAAGAAGAGAGCCATAGGCTTAAGGACTTACCAATGTGAGGCTGGTGGGCTGCTGCAAGTGCATACTGCTGCTGTTGGGCAGCTGTCAACTGCTGAACAGCAAGTGCATTGGGTCTTTGGAATAGCTGAGACAAAAAAAAAAAAAGATACTGTAGTTAGAGAACTGTTCTGTGAAAGGATGTCTTAAATCTGTTAACAATTTCATTAGCCTCTGTTACACATGAAACTTTGACAAAGCAGGGTACCTCCCCACGCCTGCTCCACTTCCTGGAGGGATGCCTGCCTGCCTGTCTGTCCTTCCTCCCTCACCACTCAATTCGGTCCTCCCCTTCATAGATTGGTTATATGCTTCATCTTCTCTACACTACTGATATACACACAGTGACCGGAGAAAGGTGCGTGTTAAAGTTGGGCAGGAATGCTGCAAAGTGACTCCCACAACAAGCACTGAGCTCTTACCTATTCATGCTTTGGAGAAAAGTTTATTCTCCTGGGAAACGATTTTGCATACCTTCCTAGCAGCTTTTCCTAATGAATGAATTAGAGAAATGCCTGGCTTTGGGGAGTTTGGGGGGTCTTCTAGATTCTATTCTTCTTACACGGTGAAAAGAACAGTACAGCTACTAACAAATTTTCATTGTGAACCAGCAAGGTTCCTGTCACCAAGTCTAACAACCTGAGTTTGATCCCCAGGACCCACAAACTGTCCTGACTTCTGTGCTGGTGGCACCTGTACTTGTACACAAAATTTTAAAAGAATAAACTTTGGATTGTGAACTCATACCTAGCACACCTCTTAATTCACAAGCAAGAGGGAAAAGTGCAAAAACCTTCCCACTAAAATTACTCCATGAATGTAAATATTAATATAAAATATTATAATTAATACAGAATATTTACATTTATATAAATAAGTATAATTAATATAGAATATTAACAGCCAATCACTCACCTATTCATTTAACAAATATTTACTATGGAAGGAACAGAAATGCAGCCATGAGTAAATAAAAGCCCTCTGCTTGATTTCCTAGACATTTTATCATGAATAGTGATAAACAAAGGGAAAGCTCACAGCCTGATCGTAAATGTTCTCAATAGGCTTCCTTCCAGAGACTCCTTGAGCAGCTGAGCAACTATTGAACAGCCCTAACCCAGAACACAGCTTTCAACCGCCTGTTCTTTCCACAGGACTCATCAACAGCCTAGTTCACATCACTGGATGATATTCAACAAATAGTACATATTTGTCATGTTGGTGCTTGAACTACAGGCATATTTAGCAAGAGACAATGGAAGATGCCATCTCCCCAACTCAGCTATAGTACTACTGCAACTATTCTTACTCTTAATATATAAAATAGAGACTGAATCCCATGGCGTGATTTTAAACAAAAAGTTGAGGGCCTGGAGAGATGGTTTAGCAGGTTAGAGCACTTGATGCTTTTATTCCAGGTTCAATCCCAGGACCCACGTGAGCACATAAAAATGTGGTGCACATACATACATAAATGAATGCAGATATGCAGGCACATAAATTTAAAACTAGTTTTTAATAATTTATAAAAATATATACATATATGTATGTGTGTGTATATATACACATATATATATATATATATATATATTTTTTTTTTTTTTGGTTTTTCAAGATAGGGTTTCTCTGTATATCTCTGGCTGTCCTGGACTCACTCTGAAGACCAGGCTGGCCTTGAACTCACAGAGATCTGCCTGGCTCTGCCTCTCAAGTGCTGGGACTAAAGGCATGCGCCACCATGCCCGGCAAAAACTTATTTTTATTTCAATGTACATTAGTTGGATCCCCTGGAACAGGAGTTATATATAGACAGTTGTCAGCTGTCATGTGGGTGCTGAGAATTGAACAAATTTGGGTCTTCTGGAAGAGCAGCCAGTGCTCTTAACCACTGAGCCATCTCTCCAGTCCCCCAAAATATTTTTAAATAAAAAGTAGCATATGTTGAGCATAGTGGACAGATTAACCTGTATCTTATTCTCTGTACCTCCATCTTTCTAAAATCCTAAGAAATTTTATCTTGCTAGTTCATAGTACATCAGCATAATCATATACAAAATTTTTTTAAAAAAACTTTTTCTGTCCTTTTCAAAGGTTAAAGAAAAAATTCACCATGATGTCGACAAAAATAAAGAGGTATTACCTCATACACATCTAATAAACACCAAGCACTAACATAGAGGGACGAGATGAATATCTCAAGCATTCAAAACACTTGTCCGCCCTAAGATGGCAGCTAGTCAGTATGACCTAGAAGCATTTGTGGGCTTTGTAAGTTTATCTCAAAAACAGTGTCTCTAGCAACTGGAGGCAGTCCACACATGAGGAGCAGCCAAGAGGCAAAAAATAAAGAGAGGCTGGGAGTATAACTTAGTTGTAAAATATTCACTTAGCATGCACTTAAAGGCCCTGGGCTCAATCCGAAGTAGCAAAAATAATTTAAAAAACAAGGTAAAAGCCCAATAAAAACCTAAAACTTAAAAAATGATTTATTTACTCACGTATTTTACGTGTGTTGGTGTTTTATATGCATTTATGTCTCTGTGAGGGTGCCTGATGCCCTGAGTTACAGACAGTTGTGAGCTGCCATGTGGGTGCTGGGAATTAAATCCAAGTCGTCTGGAAGAGCAGCCAATGCTCTTAAACTTTGAGCCATCTCTCCCGCCCCTAAAACTTTTTTGAAACAGTCACATTCTCAACAATTGCTTTGTTTCTTTTCCACCCTCACAGTCCTGCTATTAACAAACCCATCTCACTGAAAAGTCCCACTGTTGGGCTTATATGCTATCGATGGGTATCCTGACATAATCCAATACCACTCCATCAGACTTTCCTCACTAGGTACTGCATATTACACAACTGTAATAACTGTTCTATTATACACTGTAAATACACACAGAAATGCATTTATGTAAATACCACAAAAGCAATCATCCCATGTAACCTACATCTGCAGTCCCCACTTTCATGTGGTCACATTTCAAGGCAAGGATGATTACTTCTAATAGAAAACACATACGTTAGCCTTGGAAGAGCCTCCATATAGCCTGTGCTAAGGACTGCTTAACAATAAGTGAATATAGGAAAAATCAGAGATTTTCTTTTTAAGAGCATTTTGTAGTAAAACAATGTAACAAAAGCTAATTATGCATCCACAGACATCAGATTTGATTATAGACTAGATTTCATCAATTTTGGCATGTTCTTTTTTATTAACTAGAAATAGAGTACTCAAAACAAAATTGGGTAATGGGCAAGTAATAGACTCCAAAGAGCCTAAAAAACAACTCATACTAATGCCATCGGGTGGGCAAGCCCCTGAGTTCTGTGACCACTGTCATGGTTTTCACAAAGGAGCCAGTGACCTGCAGCGCTGTGATTACAGCTCATTCACAGAGCACAGGGGGAATCCAGCAACTATGTCAAAGTACTATGGGGACGCATAATAAATACTGAAATCACAGTCTGGGTATCTGACAACAAACTGCTTCCTTCCATGTTCCTCCATGTTCCTCACTACATGAATTTACAAAAGGCACTGCTCCTGTTCCAAAAGGAACTGGGCAGCTCAGAACACACAATGCAGCAGTGCTGTGCAGCGGCATTTTATACAAAATAGTCATCACAACACAGAGAAACTCTGTCCCGAAAAACAAAATAAAAAGAATAGTCAGCAATATAGTTAAAAAAATAAAAAAGAACCATTAATATTATTATTGTTATAATCACAGTTGACATAAAGTACTACTGCTGCCATACACTTTAGAAGGATCCGGTAGTTAAGAGCAGCCTAATCTGCATGCTCCACTCTGTTTAAAGAATAAAAGCACACAACAAAAATCTACAAGTAAACAAAATCAGCACTCCTGCAAACATGTTGTAGTGGGCTTCTCCGATCCGCAGAGCAACGTGAAGCAGGAGCTGCAGAAGACACACACACACTCCCAATTAGCAGTGAGTTGGGGGTTGTTTTTTGATTCTGTTTTTCTGTTGCTGGGACCAAATACAGGGTCATGCACAGCAAGCAACTAGCACCAAGCAAAATCCTCAACCCCCAACAAAAACAAGTTTAATGAAAGTCATGATTTTTCACCATCTTAAGGCAATACAGTTCACAGCTGTCTGTAATTGCTGGGTGTGCTGGCCGCAAGTCTTTAATCCCAGCACTCGGGAGGCAGAGGCAGGTGGATCTCTGTTGAGTTCAAGGCCAGCCTGGTCTACAAAGTGAGTTCAGGACAGCCAAGGGCTACAAAGAGAAACCTTGTCTCAAAAAAACCAAAACCAAAAAAAAAAAAAAAAAAGGAAAAAAGAAAAGAAACTACAGCATCCAAGGATCAAGAACAGTCTTGACTCCTACCTTGGTTCCACTATGCCTCAACTTTCTCCTCTACCTGAGAAACAAATATCTAGTTCCCATGAGGTTGTTGCCAGTGCTTTATGGGAGCTAAAAGTGCTGCCCCAAGCCTGACCAACTGACTTCAACCACCAGATCCTACACAGAAGAAGGAAAACGCCCACAAACTGTCCTCCAAAATGCACCCTCTCTCCCCCTCTGTCTCTTTCCTCCACGCCCTCCCACACTAAACAGTCGTTTTTGAAAGTTACAAGGAAGGATGCTAGGTTATCATATAAGAACAATTTTCTTGTTATAGCCCTTTCAAAAAAAAAAAAACTATGGATAGAGCCAAGTATGAAGATGAGACAAATCTACTTAACAAAAACCTCTGTAGTCCTAGGATAAGAAGGTTGAAAGGGACAAGTCTGACTCTAGGGACCAAAAGATCTCACCATTTTCTTTTTGTTTCAAGTTTTATTGTTGTTTGTGTGTCTAAGACAAAGGTCAGTAGTCCATATACACACATCCATACCAAACACTCATACACATTAAATAAACAAATGTTATATTTAAACAAACAAACAAAAACTATTCCTTTACAGGTACGAAACTAATTTCAGCCCGGCTTGGTGGCACGTGTCTTTAATCCCAGCACTAGGCAGGCAGAGGCACAAGGATCTCTGTGAGTTCAAGGCTAGCCTGGTCTACAAAGTGAGTCCAGGACAGCCAGAGATACACAGAGAAACCCTGCCTGGGGCGGTCGGGGAACTGCTCCAATATCATTACACAGATGGTATGAACTTGTTAATACACACACTTTTGGGGACTATTTTTCAAGAATAAGAAGGCAAGAGGAAAAGCAAGAAAGTGGGAAGAGCACTCCAGAAGGAAAACAAAAAGAATATTATACAGAGAAAATACTCTTAGATTAGGGACCCTTTTACATAAATGGCAGCCCTGTGGGCTTTATTTTAACAACTGTCTGTCCACCTGGAATCTCTTCAGTGTGCTCTTCCACTAGGACTATGGGAAGCATCACACTATAAATTACTACAAGCAGATGGAAACAACATACACTTTCCTCTTACATTGTGCTCACCACAAGCATTCCAAAATACTTTTCATGTTCATTATGAGCTATTACTTCATGTGTAAAGAAGCAAATACAGATTTTGCTTTTAAATATCTTGATTTTTTTTTTTTTTTTTTGGTTTTTCGAGACAGGGTTTCTCTGTGTAGCCCTGGCTGTCCTGGACTCAATTTGTAGACCAGGCTGGCCTCGAACTCGCAAAGATCCGCCTGCCTCTGCCTCCCAAGTGCTGGGATTAAAGGCGTGCGCCACCACTGCCCGGCTAATATCTTGATTTTTTAATGTAATGTTTCTCCATACTCTTTCTGTATACTATGTATTTAAAATACACACACTAGCACAAACCCAACATATTTCAAACACTCTGGACTGGTAAAGCACCTCAGTAGCAGAGCACTTGCTGGGCCTGTACAAGAGCCTGGTTTAGTCCCTTACCATAAAACATCTAACCAGGCATGGTGGCACACACCTTCAATCCCAGCACTCAGGAGTTCAAGGCCAGCCTGGTCTACAAAGTGAGTTAAGGGCAGCCAGGGATACACAGAGAAACCCTGTTTGGGGGGGGTGAGGGGGACCCAGAGAAGCAAGCCACAGGGGCACCCAACTGCTCAAAGGATTTCTGGAACTTTTGTTCTTGTAAATAAATCTGAGAGGTTAAAACGAGCACCAGTGACTAGAGAAAAAAACTGAGTCACCCAAAGCTCACAGAATAAAAGGACTAAGTTGAAATCACCTTTCACCTAGTCACTGGGTGCTTTGTACTATGTATCTCACTAAAGCTTGACCTTGACGGGGTGGTGTTAAGCATTCTAAATGTTAATTGGTCCTGTTTGCTGTCTGTTACTTACATTGTCTCTGATTGGTTAAATAAATACTGAGGCTGGGCAGTGGTGGTGCACGCCTTTAATCCCAGTTCTTGGGAGGCAGAGGCAGGTGGATCTCTGTGAGTTCGAGGCCAGCCTGGTCTACAAAGTGAGTCCAGGACAGCCAGAGCTACACAGAGAAACCCTGTCTCGAAAAACCAAAAAAATAAAAAATGAATAAAAATAAATAAATACTGAGGCCTGGAGATTGGGAAAAGACAGAGGTAGGCAGGACTAAGGTTCGGCCAGCTTTTTAGAGAGATACAGAGCATCTTGGGAAGAGGTTGCCGGAGAAGAAGCCAGGAGTAAACAAGGAAGACAAGCCATGGGGAAGATTAAAGAAGATCCTTCCATGTGGCCTGGAACATTAGCTTAGCATGGAGAATAATAGTCCAAAGGGGCGTATGTATATATGGAGTTATATTTGGGTAACAGAATTATGAGCTAGCTAAGATGGGCTAGGATTGCACAACCCAGGCCTAGGGTTGTTAAGATCCACCCAGTGTCTGTGTGTATTCATTTATAATGCCGGGTTAAGGATTAACACCGCCAAAACAAAGATAAATACTAATAAATAGTTTAATTAGCCATTATTTTTTTTCTACAAAAGCTGACACTGTTTCTTACAAAACCAACTTCCATGAATGTCAATGGAAAGTGTCATAGTGAAAAGTAAGCAGAACAAGAGATTATTTATTCTGTCAATGTCCACACCAGTTCCCCTTAAAAAACAACCCACAAATAAAGCTGCCCTATCATTTCAAGCATATAAAGCAAAACAAAGGAAGATGACCACCCTTTGTTCCTTATTTCCAGGGCCCCAAATCACAGAGTAAAATGTACAGAAAAATGCACAGTGCTCTAGATCACCAGATCAATAACCCTGGCTTGTTTTGGATACTGTTGGAGACACCCCTGGCTCAAGCAAGATCTCCATGACCTGGACTCAATTCTCAATGTAGTCTTGTACTCAATACTAAGATTGCACTCCAGGTACTCTGTGATCGTACACCCATCATCTGACCTCTGCTCTGTCAGCCCAAACACCCTTTAAAATGCCTTGGTCAGCCCTGAGCCCTCCCAGCCCTGCCGACAGCACTGATATCAACGGATTCCATGTGGTTCCATTGCAAGCAGAACTCAGGGTTCTTGAAGGACTCGCAAGCCAACAACTAACTAATAGATTAACTTCCAAGTGTCTAAACTGCTTCTACACAAATACCACCAATCCACAAAAATTAAGGCATTCCCCCTAAAAATTCTAGGTGCAGACACATACAATCTTAGCCTTTGAAAGATATAAGCAGGGGGTTCACATACAATCTTAGCCTTTGAAAGATATAAGCAGGGGGTTTGTGAGTTCCCGGCCAGTTAAGGAAACATAGCAAAACCTTGGCTTTAAAAAAAAAAAAAGAAATTCAGCCGGGCGGTGGTGGCGCACGCCTTTAATCCCAGTTCTTGGGAGGCAGAGGCAGGCGGATCTTTGTGAGTTCGAGGCCAGCCTGGTCTACAAAGCGAGTCCAGGACAGCCAGAGATATTCAGAGAAACCCTGTCTCGAAAAACCAAAAAAAAAAAAAAAGAAATTCTCCTAAAAAATGTCTTGTCATTGTCAATAAAATACACAGTATCTACTCACCTTCATAGTCTACCCAAACTACCAGTCAGGCTGACCATATCCCAGATCATCTGATTTTAGTCTTTACTATTTATAGGTTTTACTATTTGCTCCATGAGTATTTTCAGTTTTCATCTTCTTCCTACAGAAATAAGGTTTTTAAGGACCAGCTCACCAGCACTTCTTCCATAAGTTTTTCCTTCCTCTGGAGACCAGAGATCTCTTCCAAAGGTGTGGACATGATTGGTCCGGTCTCTTTTTGTTATCTGTTACATTGAGTTTGTGTGTGAGCACATGCATGTGGGTGCTCCTGTTATTGAGGTCAGAAGAGGCCACCAAATGAACACACTTTTAATCCCAGCATGAGCAGACAGAATTTGAGGCCTCTGTGGTCTACACAGGAAATTTATGGACAGCCAGAGTTACACAGCAGAACGAACGTGGTGGTTGATGGGGTGATGTTATGCATTCTAAATGTTAATTAATCGGTCTTGCTTGGTGTCTGTTACATTGTCTCTGATAGGTTGAATAAATGCTGAGGCCTGAGACTGGGCAAAAACAGAGATAGGCAGAACTAAGGTATGCAGGCTTCTGAACCAGAGAGGTTGATAGGAAGAAGCCAGGAGCAGGAAGGAGGAGGACACATGCCATGGGTTAGATAAAAAAAACATCATTCCACATGGTGTGGAACATCAGCATAGTGTGGAGAATAGCAGTCCAAGGGGACGTATGTATATATGGGGTCATATTTGAGAAATAGAATTAAGAGCTAGCTTAGATGGGATAAGATTGCACAATTCAGGCCAAAGCTTGTTAAAATCCATCTCGTGTCTGTGTGCTCATTTATAATGGCAGACTAAGAATTAACAGCCATCGACCAATTAAATACAATTTAAATACTAGTAAATAATTTTTCTACAAAAGGCGCCCAACATGGGGCGGTGGTGGTCAGCGTGGTGCTCTCATGCAGTTCATAAGGAGGCAAAGGCAATAACACGTTATCACAACATAGGCACTTGGGCTCTTAGCTCTTAAGTGAGCCACCTCATACAATAGAGTTCAAAGGCGGTGCAAGTGAGGGCTTTCCAATTACATATAAACAAAGTAGAGTGATCCAGCTGGCCCTTAAAAGAGTGCCAATGAGCCAGGCATGGTGGTGTACGCCTTTAATCCCAGCCTGGTCTACAAAGTGAGTCCAGGACAGCCAAGGATACAGAGAAACCCTGTCTCGAAAAACCAAACTTAATAAATAAATAAATAAATAAAAGAATGAGAGTGAAAATGGAGTTAAATGTGATAAAAATAAATACGGGGTTTTGAAGGACATGTTCCCCACAGTCTCCAACATTTAAACTTGGTATCTAGTTGACGGTGCTGTTTTGGAACTGTGGACTTACTGGAGGAAGTATGTCACCGAGAGGGGTGCATTTTTAGAATTTAGAGGCCCAAGCCACTTTTGGTTCACTCTCTTTTGTGTTTTCGGTTAAATATGAGAGCCCTTCTGCTTCCTGCTCCTACAGCCATACCCGCCACTTGCTGCCTGCCTTGTCTCCCTGAAATGACAGACTCTCTAGTACAGGAAGGGCAAATAAACCCGTTGCTTTGGTCATGGTGATTTATCACAGCTATAGAAAGTAACTGATATAAAATGTGAAGGTAAGAAAGATTAGAGTGCTAAGTAAGATAACACACACCAACTTCCAAAGGATTCTTCCTCCTTAATAATTCCAGCTTCTCTACAGGCACCTCTGGGAAACTTAGGTTGGAAAGACACTTAGAAGTCTTACGATAATGATTATCAGATGTTATCCAGGTGCTCAAGACAAGAGTATTTTTTAAAAATCTACTCGGGAAAAGTTAATTTGAGGCTGGCAACACAGCTCAGGAACTGGGCATGTCATTGGCATGAACAGAGGCGAACAATAGTTAGGATATATATATGGAATATACTGACTAGAGTCGACTCAACTTTGGCACAGGGTATAGTCATCTGAGAGGAGGGAACCCCAATTGAGAAAATGCTCCCATAAGGTCAAGCTGCAGGCAAGCCTGTAAATAGTTTTCTTGACTAGTGATCGATGAGGCAGGCCTAGTCCACTGTGAGTGGGGCCATCCCTGGGCTGTGATCCCCCAGGTTCCTGCCCTGGCTTCCTCAATGATGGAAAGTAAGTCAAATAACTTTCCTCCTCAACTTGCTTTCCATGACAGTGCTTCATCATAGTAATAGTAACCCTAACTAAGACACGACGAAACAACAATGCCCAAAGCACGCTCTCTGCACACAGCAACACCCCACACTGCAAAGACGAAAACATCTATGAAGTTATAGCTCAACAGGTTCCAATGGAAAAGCCTCTATGACACTGTATGTCTGCTATCTGCACACCTAGTATCTCTGATATATACAACAGCTCATTTATGCTTAAGTCCTAATAATTATCTAGCTCCAAAACTTCTAGTAATATGAAACCATAGATTAATAAGCCAAAAAAAAGATCACAACTCCTTGACTATGAAATAAAGGACAGCTAGATAAGAGAGAATCAATTTTTTAAAACAAAACACAAGAGATAAACTGTTCTTAAATAAAAAGGGTTTGATTAAAATAAAAAAAAAAAAAAAACATTGGGTCAGTATGGACCAGAAAGAAGAGAAAAAGAACAGAGAGAAAATTTTTGTGTTGCTGGACACAGCTACTAGGAGCTACAGAAAGAATGATGTCCAATTATATTTTTCTTTCTATGAAAAAAAGGTTTGCTAATTAAATCTCACATTGGCTGGGGTACAGCTCCACCCTATAAATCTGTATAAGAAGCACAGAATCCACCCCTAGTACATTAAAGCAACAAAAACTAAATGCCACACCACATACTTTCAAGGATTTCTTTTGGTAAACTTCCTATGGATACCTAGTTTTGGAAGACTGGATATCTACCAATCAAGATTCATCTGGTATCAGTTAAATGACAGCAAGTAAAGGCACAGCACATTACAACTAATCTCCAAAATACATCATTTCAAAACTACAACAATATTACAGTCTCTCACACTTAGAATGTGTATTTTGGCACCAGTCCAAGACTAAGGAGTAACAGAGAGGTGGTCTGTCCATCTACCAGACTGCTTGCAGGCTGTGAAGCTGCCAGGTCCCTTGACTGCTCATTTCCTTCCTAATGACTTAGTCCTACTACACCTTAAAAAAATGGCAGGCATAGTTTCAGGGCATGGTGGCTCACAACTGTCATCTCAGGACTACCAAAGAGATTGAAAGCAATGGACTGGAGAGGTGACATGAGTGGCTAAGGCCACTGATTGCTTCCAAGTTCAGTTCCCAGCATCCACATGGCAACTTACAAAACATCTGTAACCCTAAGCTCAAGAGAAACCAACACTCTCCTTTCCTCTGGGCACTGTATGCACATGGTACACAGACTTTGCATGTTCGCAAAGTATCCATATACATAAAACGTATGGAGAAAAAAAAAGGTTGAAACAAAAGCAAAAGTTCAAGGTCATTCTTAGCTACACAGCAGGTTCCAGGTCAGTTGTGAATTCATAGGAAAACAATGTCTCAAAAACACTAGGACAGTAAACACATGAGCATAAAGTTTTCTAGAAACTTGTAAAGAGAAGAAAGTTAAACCTGGGGAGATGGCTCACTGGGTAAGAACACTTGACAGACAAGCCTGAGTTTGGATTCAAAGAATGCACAGAGAACGTTGGGCACAGCTAAGCACAGTACTCCAGCACGGGCTGGGGTAGGGGGTGGGGGTGCGGTTTAGTGTTAAAGAGTGGAGACGGGATAACTGGAGCTTACTGGCTGGCGGACCTTGACAAAGTGCAGAGTTTCAGACTCAGTGAGAAACCTTATTTCATGGAATTATGCAAAGGACAATAGAGGAAAGCAACATCTTCCTCTAACCTCTACAGGTATATGCACAGGCGAAAACACTCTCTGGTTCTCATGACCACCCCCCTCCAGCACCAATAAAAACTGTAGACCTTATAGTGTTTTGGGTGCTCGATTAATCATTCTAGTTATTTTGAAAGGTATTTTGTCGTGTGTGTTACAGGCTATATCTAGAATAACTAATTTAGACTTAGAAGTCATGACTTCTAAGGGTGGGTTGGCATTATACTGAGGTTATGGACAACAGAGCTCACTATCTTTTTCTTTACCTTTTTGGAAGGAAGAGGGTATGCACACTTGTGGAATGGGTATGTATGTGTGCCACTGTGTACACATGTGAGCAATACTAGGGAAGGACACTACACGTCTTCCTTTATTTTTTTTTTTTTTTTTGGTTTTTCGAGACAGGGTTTCTCTGAATATCTTTAGCTGTCCTGGACTCGCTTTGTAGACCAGGCTGGCCTCGAACTCACAAAGATCCGCCTGCCTCTGCCTCCCAAGTGCTGGGATTAAAGGCGTGCGCCACCACCGCCCGGCACGTCTTCCTTTATTGTTCTCTGCCTTATGTGTTGACATGGGGTCTTGCACTGAATCTGAGGCTCACTGGCTAGGCTGTCGGGCTACCTACCTAACAAGCCCCAGGATGCACCAGCCTTTGACCTACAATACTAGGGTTACAGGCCTACACCGCTAGGCCCAGCTTTTACAAGGGTGCTAGAGTTTTCTTTCTTGCTTTCAAAGCAAGTACTCTTACCCACTGAGTCATCTCTCTAGCCTCTCATTATTTTTAACACAAAGCAAAACAGCAACAGCATACGACAGAAATCTTCCAAGTATAACTTAGCATCTGAAAGGATGTTCATCCACTCCCCAAGGATGGGGAAAAAAGAACCAAGCACGGTACATATAGAGCAGGGTGTTCTCTTCTCAGCAACTCCAGTCTAAGAACCAGCTTCCTGAGGAGAAAGGTGAGCTCTGTAAACGTTTTTCATTGCTGGACCAAAAGCAGCTGGCTAATGACATTCTAAACTGATAAAACCTTTGCCCACCCCACCCCCATAATGTGCTGGCTAAGGAGAAAGAAGAAGGGTGACAAAGACACACACTGTACCTGTTGTTGAGAATTGTAGTCAAAAAGTCCCACAGTTGCCGCTGCTGAGTCCACAGGTACCTGCGTGCCTGAGTAATCAAACTGCAGAGGCTCCATGCCCACATGTTCCATGGGGTCCAAGGGGACACTCTGGGACTCCATGTTGGAGAAATCCTCCACAGGCTTGGCACCATTGGTGCTGGTCAGCTGGGCTAAGCCCTCAGAACCATTCTGGTTTGGACCCAGAAGATCCACTTCATTAGCAGAGTTCTGGCAATTACCAGGGGTACGGCTAAACAGAGAAAGTAAAGGGCATTAAACCTTATTTTGATCGGGGAGGGATACTACAGCAACCCCCAGTTTATGTCCTTGACATAGTTCATTAGCAGTCCTAAAAGCTAGTTCTACAAAATAATCAGACATCTTTGACAAGGCTTACATTACAGGGTTATAGCCTCTAGAATGATTCTTCTATTGTTTACCTATCCTCCTAGACACCTTGAACCTGTATCATCTGCTATTAATGTTTAATACCTTTACTATGGAATCTAGATTGAAGAAACAGAGCAAACTAAAAACAATGTTGCCTGCGACAGTCATGAAAACAAGTGTCCCCCACAAACACAGGGGTAAATAGGCTCCACCAGAGCAGCAGCTCCTCTTCAAACATAGAGCAAACTGTAAAGTTTAGTTTCTGGGCCAACCATGGTAGCACACACCTATAAACCCAGCACTCAGGGCAAGTTTCAAAGCCAGGCTGGAGAATACACAAGACTTTGTCTCAAAATAAAGCAAAACACCCAAAGTTGGTTCTTAGGGGAAATTGCAATTCTTAGAATGATCCTAATAAAAAGGTTTTCTTGTACTATTTATATTATTACCAGTGGTGAACACTACCCCCATCTGCCAAAGAAATGGAAGTAAATCAATTAAAAAAATGTGTAAAACTTCATTACTGACCACAAGCTCCTATTCCAAAGACAATGCTAAACTTTTAGCTAGTGTACTCATGTTCCCTCCTCCGTGTCACAAAACTCTAAAGAGCAAAGTGATTACCTGGGCCAAAGGTTTAAATGAGTACTGTTCTGGGACTTGAGATATAGCACAATCCTATATTAAATGACTGTATCATCCAAACCCATTACAGGCAAGGGAAGGTAGCCTATGGCTCCATTCAATCCCTTCATCTCTACAAAAATCATAATACAGCTGGTACAAGTTAAAAGTATTGTCATGCTCCATCACATACACCACTGCCTCCTGCCCCAGCCAGACACCACAAAGCACTGCTTCAAGGATGCTTGTGATTCAGGGAGGTAAGGCCATCTGAACACATCCCAAGAACACAGGTAAGCATTTATTGACCTTTGCCTCAAACTTTCAAAGGCTCTAATTCTATACATGTTCAATATATATATAATTAGGCTCATTAAGCAACTGATAATTGTTCTCCAAATGATGCAAAATACTTTATACTAGTGGGTATTAGAAGGGTGTAAAATTGCATGTTTGTATCTGTAGGCAAGTAAACACCATTAGCTTTAGACTGGCACTAAATTATTTGTGTGTATGTGTATCACTGAACAAGGTTTTTTCTTTTTTCAGACTTTTTGAAATTACACACCATAACTAAGCCTGTCTTCATAAACAAGAATGGTTATCAACTGTGGGATATGATAAATATATAATACTATGGTTGTTCTATTACAGGGAAAATCTGCAACAATGATCAGAGATGGGTAAGAGGCATCCATGGAAACTACATGATTACGAACAAGCCATTTGCTGGGTGTGGCAGTATACATTTGAAATCCCAGCACTCACAGGTCAAGGCAGGAAGGAGGAATGCCAAGTTCAAAGCCAGCCTGGGTTACATAGTGAGCCCCTCTCTTACTTGCATCCAAATTTCTACTTCTTCAAGTAGAAGTAACCAAAGACTGGCCTACCTACGTCTAATGGAGCTGCTGAACATAAACAAAATGGGAGAAGGCGCAAAATTTCTCAGGTATTTCTCCCTCCAATGTGAGAGGGACACATCCCTCAATGACCATGGTTATACAGTGGTAAGGGAGAAACTTGGGGAAGTTCCAAAACACCTACACCAAAGTTTGAGCATTCTAGAACTACTAAAATCTCACCTGTGGAACCACTCTGCAAACCCAGCTCCATACAAATGCAAATTCTATGATGTGGTCAAAGCATGAAGCATGGACAGCTCTTAAAAAGTTCCACCTTACCAGTTAGTTTACACTTCTGTGGCATCAACTATACTAGATCCACATTTTAAAAACAAAACAGGAAGGGAGGGAACTAAAATAAAACAAAAACCCACAGCCCACATCCAAAAATCAGAAGTGTAAAATATACAAACCTAAAATCTTTGACGTCTGCATCAATCCCATTCTGCACTGGTAAACCATTGGTCTTGTCCATCACATCACCCTCCTCCTTCAAATCTCCTAGCTTATCTCCATCAAACGTACCCTTGTTCTTCTTTTCACCTTTGTCGTTTTCATCACTGTCTGCATCCCTTGGGCCCTGTTTAAAAAATAGCTTCAGCTTCACTAATCATCATTAACTAATTGTGGATACCCACTGTGGACACCAGACTACACTAAATGCTAACTGGAACAGGACAGTGCCCACACCTGACATTACAGTCTAGTTTACAAACAACACAGAGGCAGGAACACTGCAGAAATTTTTGCCAAATGGGGGAAGACGGACAGACAGGTATGTTACAGAACTGGGGACATCTTATCATAACATGTGCTCCTTCTGCCCCGCCCCTCTTCTTCCCAAACCCAATTAAAACTGTGTGCCTCTCAAGCCTATTCTCTACTCTCAACTCTGTCTAGCATATTCCCAAGAGGGAAAGTATTAATCTGGTTTAAAAAAAAAATCCACAACTTCCATTATCCTATGTAAGCCACTCTGCTCTTTTATTCTAAATATGAAACTTGAAGTAGGCTGAAACCATTTGAACTCAGATCAGTCTCCACTTGACCTAGGGATATGTGTGTGCCCTGCCAAACTGCACCACCACCCCAGGTTCAACCGTGTTGATCATCCTTAATATGTTTGTATTTTGTTTTGATATTTTTTGTCTGTTTGAGTTTTTGGTTGGTTGGTTGGTTGGTTGGAGTTGTTTGTTTGTGTGTTTTGTTTTTTTGAGTCAGGTTCTTGCTGTCCCTTCCTACCTTGAAACATGCTACATACAAAACTCAGGTTTGGCCTGCATTTTCAGCTACCCTCTAACTTCAGCCTCCTAAATGCTGAGATTACAAGTACACCACAAACCTAGCCAAAATTGATATTTTTAAAAAGATGTTTCAAAACAAATTAAATCTTTTAAGAAGTGTGCTCTGAAAACTAGTTATCTTCCATTACCTGCATAATTCAATGCAAATTAGTTTTAATAATATAATTGGGGGAATTTTATACAAGAGAATATATTTCTGAAAATTTTCAAACTCAAACTCTGGGCGGGTGTGGTACCAGATATATTCAGGTCCTGCCTTTTAAAGAAATGTTAACATTGTCTCCTCTTAATAGCATCCAGCATAAGCCCTGGATATAGGAGGAAAAAAAATGTCTTGATTTCAATATGGCAGACAACTTTTGTAGACCTGGCACAGCAGGGCACTAAGTAACTTGAGCTTTTATAAACTGAGAGAAGCAATCTTGCTGTTCACACCACTAACTCAGGCTTTATAGAGGAAACAAGTGCACAGGACTCAAACTAAAAGTTCCTGGTACAAGGCAAGCTGAGTGGACAGAAGACAAGCACTTCTACACCAAACTTCCAATCAGTAGCTACACCTCAGTGGGACTCGGTGGAGCACAGAGTAGTAGGCAGTTAATTGTGAGCAGACCAACTGAGACATGGACAGGCTGCACGGAGAAACAACACAAGCTCTAAGAGTTAAGAAATCACATGATCAGAAACCACAGGACAGGAGCCCTGACAGACTCAGACCTGTAGATACTGTTTCAGAGCCTGTTTTCCTTTGAAAGTCATTCTCTGACCAAATACACACAGAAAGAGAAAGCCTCTGTGGAAAATATGAAAATAGGAATACATGCTACCTGTATACAGCTTCGCATCAAGTGGCATCAAGACGGTGAAGCACAACAGTGGCCACCGCACACTGAAGAGGGCAGCTTAAGAACAAAGCAGCACTGAAGGAGCACCCTGAGACCCCAACCCAAACATGGGAAGAAGACAGGGCTCTGAAGGTCAAGAGCTTACACATAACCTCCACACTGCAGAGAGAAGTGCAGAAGTGGGGTTTCCATTTTATAGCTACAGCTATAAAGATGAATACACTGTCTAGCAGAAGCACAGTAAACATGACCAAGAGGTGTTTTTAATAGTAAGGGTCAAAACCTCCTGTGAAACTGAACTGTCAAAATAAGAAACTTCATCTTGTCTTTATCATCATTAAACCAGTACAGATGGAGAGAATATCACTGCAATGTCAAAAAGAAAACCATTAATGTCAGTGGCCAAAAAGCGTCATATGAAGAATCTCTACAAGCCTATAAATCAAGTCTGTGGCTCAAGAAAAACTGTCCAGCTCCAATATCTCCTAAGAATTGCCCATAATACAGCACAGGGAATAGGATTAAGCAGCAGTAAGAAGGTCTTACAGCAAGCAAGGTACTGGTAGAGAGCGTATTTACTGGATAGCTCACGTTCAGCATTCTCATTCCTTTGTGCCCTTCACAAGGGCTTCCTTCCCATAAACCTGCTCAGCCTATCTATCCATTGGCTCACTAGCCTGTACTGAAAACACAACCACTAACAAGTTTCATTATCAATTTCACAGCCAAGGACTAGATTTTCAAAATATTCCCTGAGGTGGGCTGGCTTCACTAATCCCACACAGTCTATTTATACAGCTGGATAGCTGGCTTTCTTCCCCTATCAAAACATCAAATCTTTGGCCACCACTGGCAACTCTTGCTGTCAGTTGATTTTCAATATACATCTCCTTTTGAAGAAATTTGTGGAAAACCTAACTTCAGTATTTATGTGTGTGTTCACCAACAGATATATATGTATATACCCATTTCAATTAGGAAGAAAAAAGCTCATTAAAAACAATGATACCAACAAAAATGGCTGGCAATCAAGTCTGCCTTCTGCATTATGCCAATATCAGAGTGAGAAACCAGCTGCTATTCAAAGACAATCCTGGGTTCAAGATCATAAAAATGGTTTTTACTGAGGTCCTAGCACTTAAGAGGCAGAAGCAGTAAGTTACCAGCCAGCCAGGGCTGCAGTGAAAGACCTTGTCTCAAATAACAAGAAAAACATCTCTTAGAGCGGCCCACACCTTTAATCCCAGCACCGGGGAGGCAGAGACAGGCAGATCTCTGAGTTTGAGACCAGCCTGGTCTACAGATTGAGTTCCAGGACAGCCAGGGCTATATATACAGAGGAACCCTGTCTTTATTTTTAAAGTCTCTTAGAAATGTAAGGGGTCAGCTGGGCAGGGGGAGTCAAACTTTTAATCTCAGTACTTGGGTAATAAAGGAGGGTTACTATGAATTCAGAGGCAGTTGGCTACATAGGGAGTTCCAGGGCAGCTTGTGCTATGAAATCTGTTTTTTTGTTTGTTTGTTTGTTTGTTTGCTTGCTTGCTTTGTTTTGTTTTTGAAGGAAGGGAAAGAAGAAGACAGCTTGTGAAGAGCCTAGAATAGAAAAGTGGGGCTGGAGAGAGGGCTCAGCAGTTAAGAGCACTGGCTGCATGCCATATGTAGTGGCACACACCTCTAATCCCAGCACTCGGGAGGCAGAGGCAGGCAGATCTCTGTGAGTTCAAGGCCAGCCTGGTCTGCAGAGTGAGTCCAGGACAGCCAGGACTACACAGAGAAACCCTATCTTAAAAACAAAACAAAACAAAACCACTGGCTGCTCTTTATAGAGGACCCGAGTTCAATCTCAGCACCTACATGGTAGGTCAAACAGTTCCTAGAGAAATCAACACACTCTTATGGCCTCCAGGGGCATGGTATGCATGTGCTATACAAATAAACATGCAGGCAAATCACCCATATATTTAAAATAAAAATAAATTTAGGGGGAAAAATAGAAAAGGGGTAGAAAAAGTGTTAACTGTTGGGATCTTTGTGGTTTCTAATAATACATAATGTGAAGTGTTTATATAGCTATGGGGTCTTTCACTGAATCTATTTTGTGTTCTATCTGCCACACTTACTGGTCATAGGACTGGTCACTTAACCCCTGAGTTTTAGTTTTCTTAGCTAGAAAGCAGGGATAATTCTGTTTAATAGTTATGAACAGGAATGAAATGCTTCATTGTGAAGTTCAAGAACGTTATTTATACACGTGTAAAACTGCACAGATGCACAGAACACTTCTTAAAAAACCCTACCAAACACAAGCACATAACTGATGTCGTCTTCTCAGAGCAGTCATTTAAAAGTGGTTCTACAGGGCTAGAGAGATGGCTCAGAGGTTAAGAGCACTGGCTGTTCTTCCAAAGGTTCTGAGTTCAATTCCCAGCAACCGCATGGTGGCTCACAACCATCTACATTGAGATCTGGTGCCCGGGCATATATGTAGAGCAAATACTGTATACATAATAAATAAATAAAATGTTTAAAAAAAAAGTGGTTCTACAGTCCAGGCTGATCACCACAATCTCAAAATTTAGAGGTTAACCTTAAAAAGTAATGCAAAATACAAATGCCAGTAGCTCAGACAACATCCGAGCAAGCATCCAGGCCCTGTAAAGTTCTCCAGTGGGATCAAAAGGATGCTGAGAGATAGCAGTGCCACACAGTGGTGGAAGAACATCACCCACTGCCACCAAAGAGCAGGGAGCCAAGCCAACACTGGTAGGGACCACAGCAGACAGAGGTGGCCTGCCCTCTACACTGACAGCTCAGCCTCCTCAGGACAACTATAAAAAAGATAATTCCAAATGTCTCTTGTTCCAAAGAAGTCAGAACCAGAAATCCACCTCTCACTGCAGGGTTCTTAAAACACTTCACATGGTAGACCGTCCATTCAGTGAGATCAAAGACTGTCCTTCACTTGTATCAAACAAGCAGTATTTTGTGTGCCTACTTTATTTATTTTATTTTATAGAAAAAGAGATGATGCTGACTACATTAACTCTTGTGTATATTTGTATCCCACAAATTTTTTTAATTGAATTTTTTCAAAGTACAGCAGCTCGTATCCCTGATAGGAACAGACTTTCACCATCAAGAAAATGAGTAAAACTCTGCAGCTGCTAGCACAGCTGTGGAATGACGTGATAAGGACCCAGCTCAAAAGCCAGCAGAGCAGAGCAGAAGCCGCACCAGCAAACTGAAATGAAGACAAAGCTTGAACAAAGGACCCCACTGCTTTGCCTCTGAGCTTTATTTTTCTCATTTATAATCTACCATAATTAGAAATGCTGTTCCAAGGATCAAATAAGGCAATCCTTAAAATAACAATTCTTCAAAGAAACAAAATCAAATCAACATGTTTTTCTAAGATTAGTATGAAAAATGGTAGCCACTACTATGTTTCATTGGCTGAGATACTATGGTGCTATGCACCACTAAAAACAGATACAACAGCAGTCCAAGTATGGGAAGGACTCATTTGAAATGTGCACCGATTTCAGCAGCTGAGAAGTGTGCTGTGGAGTATAACCTACACACAGGCGCCGTGGTCACAATCACCCAAACCCTGGTGTGCAGATAGTGGGAGGAGCAGGCACCTGCCATGATATCCAAGAGGAAAAAAGAAACATCTTACAATCAAATGTTATTAGAAACCCTCAAATAGAGTTTGGTTTTCCTTTGTAAGTTTGACATTGCAGGCTATGGCATGTAGTTTCAGTTGTGGAGCTAGCCAAAATCTAAAGGCACTCTACCCCAATGATATAATCTTCCAAGGGCAGTCTAACAGTTCAGTGCACTACTTATCTGTTTTAATATACATGTGAATCACTGGGAGCAGGAGAGTGGCTCTTATTAAAAAATGCAGATAATGCTGGGTGTGGTGGCTCACGCCTTTAATCCCAGCACTTGGGAGGCAGAGGCAGGTGAATCTCTGTGAGTTCCAGCTCAGCCTGGTCTACAAAGTGAGTCCAGGACAGCCCTTACTTCTACACAGAGAATCCCTGCCTCCCAAAAATGAATGAATGAATGAATGAATGAATGAATGAAATGCAGATAAGGTGCTACACTTCTGCAAGCCTATTACTTGGGATGATGAGGCCAGACTGGGTTACACAGTGACACCTATTCCTAAAACAACAAAAGCAGGTTTCTCTTCAGGAAGGGTGGGTTAGGGCCTAAGAATCCTAAGCCCCAGGATGATGCTAATGTTATTAGTACACAATAACTCTGAGTATCAATATACTTTGCTACATTATTATGAGACTTCATTGAATGGCAATTATTCCTATTATACATATGAAGAATCCAATTGAGACTCAAAGCCCCAGCCTTTATATGTAATACAATATCCTAAGTTTCAAATAAGTCAATTATATTACTAGCCTTCCAAGCCAAATCATTATGACCCAGAAAAAGTTATGATCAGAAAGCAGGTGCTTGACACACCATGGGGAGATCTCCCAACATCTCTGCAAAGTTAGAAAAGCTGTCACTGACCCAATGCTTGCAGTGGATAAACCAGAAGGTAGAACTCATGATCCACTGTTCTTAATGACGAGGCTTCAACCTATTTGAAGAAAATCAGTGGACTAGCAGCAGCATCCTTAGATAGGCAATGTCATCCAAGAGCTTTCAAGATATGTGATTTTGTAACTACTTCCACACCCAGGAGATGGAAAGGGGAATATCCTATCCCCATAACAAAATTAAAACAAAAATGGGGAAAATGCTTGACTCTTGGATTCAAGTTTTTCTTATGATTCCAAAATCTGTTATCCTAAAAGCTGGGGATACACATGCTGGGTACTAGCTAGTATTCACAGAAAGTGTGAGAACAATACAGCTGTCAGTCTTTTGCTGAACCTCAAAGTAAGTTAGCTAGTTTGTGATAGATTCCGTGTAGTTCTGGCTGGCCTGGAACTCACTATGTAGACCAGGCTGGCCTCAAACTCACAGGAATTCTTTGGCCTCTCTCTGGCATAAACCACCATGCCCTGCCTCCTAAAAGTAATCCTTATATCTCAAAACCCAAAACCACTAAAGCATTTCAGCACCAAAACCAACAATAAAGCACAGGGAAAGGAAAACAAAGAGCTAAATCTTTTTAATTAAACTTTGACAAGGAAATCTCAATGAAAACAGAAAGCTGCACAGTTAAGAAAAGTTAACATCTGGATGCCAGCTGTACATCTAAGGATGTACCTGCTGTGAGCTCTATACCATCACTGTAAATAAATGATGCTGGCCAATCCACTTACTAGACCAAACACCCAGCCACTCTGACTGGGGGCTTAAGTGCTCTGTAGACAACTACACTAGGTGCAGGTGGCCCACTGTGCATGCTCTCCAAACTTAACAATGAACTACTTTTGTTTTTAAAACAAAGAATGGGATGGCCCCCTCTTCAAGATGTTGTATGCACATCCTGAACAAGAGGCTGATTCAGACTTTCCATTAGCAGTTTTCTCTAGGTGTCATCCTAACAACAGCAGAGTGAACTCGGGTTAGGGATAGTACCAGCAGAACACAACAGCAATGCTGACCAGCAGTTCTCTGGTCAGCATTCCTCCATCTGGCAGTAGATGGCACCTGCCAACACCCTCGCTCCATGTTCATCACCTTCTGTTGATCTACAGATGACACACAAGTCAAAATACTGGGGAACATTTTATTCTCCACAGCCATCCTCCTAAGAAAGGAGAAAAGAAATTTGGAAAATTATTCATCTGACTGCTAAGAGTCCTATCTCCTGGAGTGTACTGTTTTCAATTGAAAGTGGGGCAGTTATCAGATCTCATCTGGCCTGAGGTTTAATCAATCTTATGGAGTCACAGTACTATGGAGAGCTAAAAATCACCAGCTTCCCAAAGCAACTAAGTATGAGACCCTCCTTTACAATCCAAAGGCAGGGCTTTATCATAAAACTGCCTTAAAAATGACAGTAATAATTCCATTCTACTGTTTTACCTATTTTTAATTCAAATGACTTTTTTCTGCCTCCTACAAACTTCATAGTAATCCAGGTGTATGCCTGTGGCTAATCTCCACAAACCAGAAACTGGTCAGAGAATTCACAGCCATTGTTATCATGGCTCCTAGTCATCATACCAGCAACTCACTGGTGCACCAACTAATTTTTTTCCAGCAAATAACTTAAAGTGGTAGGCAGTATTTAAAAGACAACTCCTCTAAGGAATCTGATGGAGGTGCGAAGGAAGAAGAAACAGGGTTCCATCCTTTTCTTGAGAACATAAGCAAATGATCATTTGGCTTGGTATCATTCCTCATACACAAAGTATAGATTCTGTTCTCTGCAAGGAGCCCCATGAGAAAGAACACAAAAGCAGTTCCCTATCTGATTTACAAGTCACTATGTCTGGACCAAATCGAAAGATCCAGGAGCACTTGGGTCAGCTTTGAAAAGGCTAGTCCTCAAGAACATACTTAACATACAGGAGAGCAGACTACTAAACACCAACTCCTGCTACCTACGCTACCATATTAAGTGACAGAAGGAGAACAGGATCAGCACAGGAAATACTCTAGGTAACAAATGCAACATATAAACAAACACATGTGTGGATGAAACCAAAATTATGATGATGCTGGAGAAAGAAGGCATCTCAAGCATTTGCCATCAGGTAGTATTAGTCCACAATGACTCCTGGGAAAGGGGCTGAAAAGGTACAGAACAATGCAAGTTAGGATGGAAAGAAGGCAGGCAGGTAGTTGCAACGAATAACATCAGCCAGAGAGCATAAAACGAGGAAGACTCGATCAAGTAGATGTACTTAAGATCCTTCAATCTATAAAGATGAAAGTATAGAGAGTGCTTTTCTTAAAGCACTCTCAAAGTTTCACAAAGAATGCTGAGATTTCAGAGACAGTAGAAGCAAGCAGAGGCTGCTCTGGCTGCCATTCAACCAAGATAAGTGGGTTAGTAGCAATGAGTTAGAAAACAAAAACAAAACAAACAAACAAAAAAAGTAAACTCCCCAACAGGCTAGGCATAAGAAACAAAGCTGCCCAAGAAAGGACACCGTAAAACTAGCCTGCAAAACAGGAATGACCACACACCTTGTCCTTTTTAAGGTTCTTGGGTGGTGGCCAATAATTCCTCTCAGACATATCTCCTGCTGACACCCAGCTTCTTCTTTGTAAAGAAAGTCCTTCTCTCTTACCATTTTTGTTTTAGAGAAGAATGTTTAACTTGTAAACCAATTACCCAAGACTTTGATTTTAGCTCTTACCTCACCTAACAATGTATGCACCCCCAGCTGGGGGAGGGGAACAATGACACATTACTTTTCCATTTCTGAAGTGTAGTTTACCTCTCCTGCTTGCTGATCTCTATGCTACAATAAAAGTGTTTTAAACACCCTGGAATGAAGGCTGTGAGTACCTAGGAAACTCCACAGGCACGTGTTGCTTTGCGGGGAGGGGGAAGAAAGAGATAGGAACAAGTTCCTCAAGCCAACTTACAAATCCTCCTTTTCTTAGACAGGAATCGCCCGGGGATGAGCTCAACACATACTCCACCATGCTAACGCCTAGTCCCCCACTCTCCGATCGTGGGGACAGTACAGAATTGACCTCACTGTTCACATGGAAACTCTGACCAGGTCTTCTCTGCACCATGATTGGCTGGGAAACTGAATGATCTACAAAAAAGATACACAAATATGACACAGTGCAGCCAGAGGCCCAAACAAATTATGAGTGATTTCTCAAGATAAATCAATGTCTGGGAAACAGGAGACCCGCCAATGAATTGAACCAAAATCTCTTGGGACTTTCAGTAAGCACTGACATGTCCATGTGCTAAGGACATGGAACACACCCGTCCTCTACCCACGAGAGCAGGGGAGCACAGCAGTTCACATAGCTAAGTAGATGAGCCAATGTTCGTTCACCTCTTTCAAGTTACAGACTTTCTTTTATTGTTTTTTGGAAACAACAAATCTTTCTGAGGACCCCATTTTGCACTGTCCTGACTGAATACAACTTGTCAGGTGCTGAGTTTTGTCTTCCCCCTCCCTAGAAGCTGTGGCTTCTTTCTGCTCTTGATGTTTCTGTCTCTACCAGCTCTTCCCAGCCCTCTTCAGGGGAAGTCTATCACAAGGATGTTTGTGTCCAGTGATTTCATTTGGCCCCACGCACATTTAAAGATAACTATCCCATATAAGACATGGCACAGGATATCAAGGGCAAAAAAAAAAATAAATCATGAAGTTCAAAGTACAGGCTTGGATTCCCAATTCCAGGAAAGCTGACAGCAGCAAGAGGGAAACGCAGAGTTAAAACTATGGTCACTTCAAATGAGTCTATTCTTCTGTGACTAACATGTCAGAAAATAGTGAAGATTTGATTTTTTGTTAATTATTTTTAATATATTACATCATCTAAGCTCCTGAGTGGCAATTATACTACAGGACAGAACATTTGCTTGGAGTGCTTCTGCCACTGACGTGAAATTCATGACTTGCCACGTGCTGAGGAGGGAGCTCTAAGACAGGCATACATCACAGTAGAGAGGCTGGAGCTAGATTACCTGATGTTCCCCAGGCACTGTCTCGCCATTGATCACCCAGGAATATTCCTTTTGGTCCATCTTTGCTGGATTCATCTGTTTCCCAAAACTTTTTACCTGGCAAGAGCTGCTGCAAATTAAAAATAATAGATGCTTTTAAAGACTTCATAAAGGATGAAAGTACAGCAGTCAACACTTTCTTTAGACAGGGTACTGAAGATGCTCACAGCCCTCAAGGTCTCAAAAGACACAAAAAGGACTAAAGCAAAAGGACAGTATCGCAAATATCTAAAATCATTCACTTTGTCCATGTGAAGATTTTCGAGGAGGTAAGAGCACTAACATTGCTTTCTAAGAGGGCTCTAACTGCAAAGAAGACCTGCCACTGTCCACACTGTCCACACACGCACTGACCAGCCTAACAAAGTCGTGTAAGCCAAGGGCATGAACCCAAGTATGAACCCCAGCTACAGAATGCTAGACAGCACCTCCATTAACCAACACTTCCCTACCACATCCATCTATTCTAAGATTTTAGAAAGAGAGAAAAAAATCATTCATCTATCTCCATAAGGGAAATCAAATGTCCTGGCCTGTTAGGTTTAACAATGCTTGATAGTGTCGTTAAAGCGACTTCAATCAAAGAAACACTGGTCTTGCTACAAAGGAAAGTCCCTTAAGAATGCAATCACTCTTGATCTGTTCACCAGTTTTACTTAAAAACATCCCCCTCTTAATTCCTCTGATGTTTTCTTTAAACTGCTAATTCCTCAGACGGGATACCAAAAAGTTTGAGATAACATTTAATCACTATTGCTGAGCATAAAAGGGCATTCCTGAAGAACTGACTTAGTGCAATGTAAGAAATGTAATGTTGACTTTCAGAAATAAAACACCACAAAGTCCGAGAGAACAGCTCTACTCCTGGACAGGTTTAACTTTCCAACTTTTAATAATAAAGAAAACAAAGCTGTCTAACAAAACGAACTCCAGCTTTCCGGTCTCACTATTGCTTTCTCAGCATAGTGTTAATCCATCTTTCAAAAAGTTCCACAGGAATAGGTTCCTTCATAGACCCAAACAATCTGCCATGTTCTCAAACAGAACCCTAACAAAAACACTTTGGCCTGGTGTTTACTTGTGCAAATGACTCAAAGATGGACAGTTAACATTAGTCAATTCTTCCTCCTTGCTTTTGGGACCTATTAACTAACGTGGGTTGGGAGAGAAGAGGGAAAAACAGGTGTCTAGATAAAGATAAGCAGGAGCAGGAATCCCTGCACTAGATAATTCTGAGGTGCCCTGGGAACTACTATTAAACTGCCCTGTCTGCCTTCTCTTTTTTTCTGATGACAAGCCTGTTTTTCAACAGCTGTGCCAATCAGAAACATCACCAAGTACCAAGCACAATGTTCACCAAATAGCTTCTTGGGAAATGTATTCAGAAGTATGAGACATAAGAAAAATCATGGAGCCGGGCGGTGGTGGCGCACGCCTTTAATCCCAGCACTTGGGAGGCAGAGGCAGGCGGATCTTTGTGAGTTCGAGGCCAGCCTGGTCTACAGAGCGAGTCCAGGACAGCCAGAGATATTCAGAGAAACCCTGTCTCGAAAAACCAAAAAAAAAAAAAAAAACCAAAAAAAAAAAAGAGAAAAAAAAAAAGAAAAATCATGGTCAAATTCCAGAAGCGATACTGAGAATTATTAGCTATACAAGGATCAATTTAAAAAGAATTGTTTTCATATTCTTTTTCTCCTCTTCAACTCGTAAACAGCCTATCCAAATAGCACATAAAACTTCCTTACTCATCTCTTCCACCATTCCACCTTTGAGTGACAAAATTATCCTTATTTTGAGGAGGGTGAACCCCAACAGTAGTCGGAATTTAGGACCCCCTTTGTAAATCAAAAGGAACAACAATATTAGCACAAGAGGCTGCATCTCTTGTTGGCTAATTTTATGCCCTGTGAAATGGTATCAAGAACAAAATGACTAACGCAGTCTTATGCTGCCATTTCTTCATCCTCCACAAAAATTCAAGAATAGTTCGACAAGTACCAGGCTCGACATATAAAAAGTCTTGTTCTAATTTATCAAGTTGGTAACTAAAAGCAGCAATCTTTGGGTCAAAGGGGAATTGTGGGATTCTGACATTGTTTACTATAGACTATCAGGTTGTCACAACATGCAAAGCAGCAAGAGCAAGTAAGCAGATGAAGGCAAAATGCTTCCAACCTCGGTTCCTGAAGTACAGCAGGCACATTGCTAAGGTGGAGCACATTGCTTAGGGCTACCTCGACGGGCATAGGTGCTTGTCTCCAAACTCGATGGTGTCAGTCCAGTCCCTAAAGCCATGTTAGAAGAGAACCAACTACTCCACATGCTGTCCTCCACACACTCACTGTGGCACAGAAGTCCACAGACACACACATGTGCACACAATAACGAAACTTTAAAAAAAAAGGTGGAGTCTCCTTCCTATTAGTAACAGATTCAACAAGCCTCAAAGGACTATACATCAAAAATTTGTTCCTAGCTCACTGCCAATTCTACCACTGAGAATAGAAAACAAATACTAAAGAGATGTTAGAGGCACCCACCCCCCCCCATTAGAGTTTCTTACACATTTGTGAGGTGGAGATCAGCTAATTGTTATCAGTGAGAACAGCAGGCACTACATGAGCAAGTTCCCAAGAGATAGAAAAAGAACGTGGGAGAGCAGAGTGCAGCATGCTGATTGGGGCCAGGCAGGGTAGAGTGAGTGAGTTACACGGGTGCTCAGCAAACAGGAAAACAATCCCTGAACTAAGGTATCTGGGTGAGGTCAACAACACGCCTAGTTAAGCCCTTTAATATCTCTGAGTTCTACACTGAGTTCTACATAGAACCTAGCACTTTCACTTTACTGTAAAACCTGCTGTCTGTACTCAATTGTGCTAAGCAGCAGAGCTGACTCCAAAAGACCTAGTCCCATTGTACTGTATCAGGACCTGATAACGGGATGCTGAGGTCACAGTCTACTTCCATTCCCAACCACCACCATCACTGACCAGCTTGCTCGCCTTAGACAGCTGCTATGCTGTGAACCACGCCAGAGTGGCCCACTTGGCAAGGAATCAAAGAGATCTCTACCCAACAACTCACTAGGAAGTGAAGCCCTTATTCTAAGAGTCCGTGAAGGCCTGCATCCTGACACCAACCACTTCAATTTGAAAGAAGATTCTTCTGTGATAAAGCTGAGCATAAACTCTCCCCAGGTAGAAATCATGCCTGTAGCGTGTAAGAGACCTTATGGAGTCTTGAGGTTTGAACAATGGCCTTCTGAGCTGTCTGAAATCTGTTTTAAAGTAGGGAAACTGATCCAATAGCTCACTGTGTGAAAGCGCACATTTCAAGGACTAGAGTTTGGTTTTAAGAATAACTTCTTGATGGGCATGGTGGCAGGCGCTAATCCCAGCACTTGGGGGGGGGGGGAGACAGAGATCTCTGTGAGTTCAAGGCCAGCCTGGTCTACAAAATGAGTCCAGGACAGCCAGGACTACACAGAGAAACCCTGCCTCAAAATACAAAAGCACTTCTCATCCAATTTCTATTACTTAAGTATAATAGTTCTGATTCAGGAAAAAGTAATTAATTAGCTCTGTCCAATTTCATGTTCATCCCATACTCTGACTTATAACCCTTCCAAATTAAGAAATGAGTAGCTTTTTTTGTTGTTTTGTTTTGTTTTTTTTTTTTTTGAGACAGGGTTTCTCTGTGTAACAGTACTGGCTGTGCTGGATTCTCTTTGTAGAGCAGGTTGGCCTTGAACTCACAGAGATCCGCCTACCTCTGCCTCCCCAATGCTGGGTGGGATTAAAGGCGTGCACCACCACACCCAGCAAAAATAGCTTTTAAAGTTCTATATACTGAGTGACAAACAATGGCAACACTTTCAACTTTATATTCAGAGTCAACAAAGGTAAGGATATCTACCTTCAACTCTGATATTAAAAGAGAGCTAGATAACTTTATTATAAAACAAGATCAAGATTCAAGAGCCATTAAATTCAATAACCACCCCCTGGAGGTAATTCTATCCACAGCATGAGCTACAGCACCCCACTGCCAACAAGCAGTTGCCAGACTTTGACTTCAGCCACACCTAACTTCAATCATTACAAATTTAAATGCAAGCAGACTTAATTTATTGGTAAGATTTGGGGTTAAAGAGAATTACTGACAGTCTAAGCAGAGCTCAAATGCCCAGGGTACTCTGCTGCTGGGCAACATTCCCAGCCAGCAGACTTGCTCTTTTCTTGTGTGGGACGAGTAAACCCAAGCAGCCCTGGAATTCACTAAGTAAGCCAAGCTGATGTACAGTTCTAGACAATCCTCCTGCTTCAGCTTCTTGGTGCCGAGATTACAGTCAAAAAGCAACAAATCACAGCACAGCCTTACAAAATTCACTTTAAGGGAAAACTAGGCTATAATGGATTATGCTCTGACAATTTTAAAATGAAGGTGATAGAAATTAGGAATTGGTCCAACAAAGCCAAGGAAACAGATACAATCAGACACTATTAATCCAGCTGGCCCATTGAAAAGAGCACATGACACACAAACAAGCCCACACCTATGAAAGAAAGCAAGCGAAGTCAGCCTGAGCACAGTAAACACTGAAATCATCAGCCCAGCAAGCTCTCTGGCTCCCATGCTAACAGCAAGCAGCTTCTCAGAAAAGACTTCTGTAGCCAAGCACAGTGATCACAGACTACAGTGTCCCTGTCCAATGAGAAGCTACAGCTTCTCAGAAATAACAAATAAAAGCAATTTGGCTTTTACCCATCAGTCTCTTACAGTTCTAGTTAGTGAGGTCAATGTCATAATCTAATTCCTCTGAGTGAATAATAAAGACCTGTTTTAAGTCTACAAACTAGCTGGGCAGTTGTGGTGCACACCTTTAATCCCAGCACTGAAGAGGCAGAGGCAGAGGCAGAGGCAGAGGCAGGCGGCTCTCCCTGAGTTTGAGACCAGTCTGGTCTACAGAGTGAGTTAAAGGACAGCCAGGGCTGCACAGAGAAACCCCGTCTTGAAACAAAACAAAATGTCATCTTGCCATCCTCAGTAATAGAACAGACCTTGTTCTTTTTCCCTGTAGTATCCCATCAAACATTATGCCTAAGTGGATGGGGGGGAGAATATCACTTTATCTCCTGAACCATAGTTTCACAAAGGAAATGCTTAGGCAGATGAACACTTTGTGAGGCTTGAGAAAGTTAAAACAGAAGCGCTGGTCTGCAAGCAGACACTTGGAAAACTGTCATTCTGTGTGGGAACACTTTGTCTTTTTTTGATTCTAACAAAAAAGACAATACACAAAGCTATACTCAGTGGAGTATGGTTACACATGACTGACATCTCAAGCAGAAGCAGGAGAACTACCACAAATTTACTACATAAGCCGGTTTATTCTACATAGTAAGGTCCAGGACAAGTATAAGCTAGCAAGGACCAAAACCAAAACAAATATTTTAAACTAAAAACCTCACACAACTATCTTATATCCCTTATTAAGAAACCTTTAGGCCATCTCCGTCTCCACACCTTTCCCTGCAGAAATTTCGCTTGTAAGACAAACACATGATGCTTACAAACTCACAAGCAGGGTCAGGTTATATCATGTTATCTGACTACTCAAATCTCCAACCCTAATTTCACCTGAAATGACTAAACATTTAACCACCTGGTAAGATTCAAGAAAAAAAATCCTTTAAGTTTCTTCGTACATATTCTCATCACTTCATTACATTAACAGAGGCAGACATTAAGTCAGGAAAAAGCCCCTTTGAGACTGCAATTTGAGTTATGATGGTGACATTGGTAATTCACAAGTTCATGAAACAACAGCATTTCCAGAAATCTCTTCTTAAACCTGAAATCTCTCAGATTTAGCTATAATCCCTCCATACTAGACTGAGATAGATAATACAGAAAGCACTCACAAATGCCATGATGTATATTGATGTTAAGTCATCATTCTATTTAGTGAAGTTTTATTCAAGTTTTTTTTAAGCATATATCCAACCTGGGCTAAGAGTGAGCTAGTTCTCAGAAAATAAAGAAATCGTGTGTGTGTGTGTGTGTGTGTGTGTGTGTGTGTGTGTGTGTGTGTGTGTGTGTGTGTGTGTGTGTTGGGAGCTCAAGACAGGGTTTCTTTGTGTAAGAGCCCTGTCTATCCTAGAACTTACTTTGTAGACCAGGCTGACCTTGAACTCTGAGATCCGCCTGCCTTTGCCTCCTCCCCTAGTGCAGGGAACTAAAGGTGTGCTCCACCATGCCTGGCAATTTTTCCTTAAAGTATAAAAAAAAAATAAAGACTGAGTGATTCGCTAACTGTTACCACAAGAATGAGAATGAATAAAGAGCCATCTGAATCCTCAAGAATTTATCTAAACAAAAGTTTTTCAATCTGACATAGTGGTGCATTCGACTGTAATCCTAGCAGCCCAAGACTAATGGAGGATTACCATAGGCCTGGGTTACATACAAAATCCTTTCTCAACACATATGCACATTTGGGAGTCAGCACCCTGCCCCCTGCCTGCCTCATCACCCTCTCTGCTCAAATGTATTAAAGAAAAAGAAGGCTGCTTTTCTTTGTGAATTGCTCCCTTTTGAATCAAGATTCCAAGATGGGTCAGTGAGATGAGCTGGCACTTGCCAGGTAGTCTAAGATCAATTCCTAGAACCTGTATTGTGGAGGGAGCAAGCTAACTGCCGCTAAAATTGTTCTGACCTCCACATGCCTATCCGCATACATATAAAATTATTTTTTTAAAGACCAGAAAGATATCAGGAACATCTGTACTCCCAGAGTTTGGGAGGCAAAGGCACAGGATTCTGAGTTTAAGGTTAGCCTGTGTTTTATTATAAGACCCTGTCTTAAAATTAAAAAAAAAAAATGCCGGGCGGTGGTGGCGCACGCCTTTAATCCCAGCACTTGGGAGGCAGAGGCAGGCGGATCTTTGTGAGTTCGAGGCCAGCCTGGTCTACAAAGCGAGTCCAGGACAGCCAGAGATATTCAGAGAAACCCTGTCTCGAAAAACCAAAAAAAAATAAAAATAAAAAAATAAAAAATAAAAAAAAATAAAAAAAAATAACAAAAATCAGCACTTTTTGATGTGACAAGATTATGAATTCTTTGTAGGATTGGTAGGGACACAGCAAATAAAGGTGCTTTGCCACCAATCCTGATCACCTAAGCTCAATCACTAAAGCCCACATGGTGGAATGTTAATCCTGCACATAGTCCTCTGTCCTACAGTTAAGTACACACATACACAAGCAATCAACATTTTAAAATATCCTTAACAATTTACAACTCAGAACCTAATAAATAAAAACTGAGACTAAATGATCTGAAATTCACTACAAACAATAAGCATTTTTCTCTTAAGCAGACAAAATTTGTCAACATGAATTCAAAATGACAAAAGTTGGTGATAATATAGGAGATTATATTGTATTACTTAACATAATTTGAATACCTAAAGTTGCAGGTAAGTTTGCAAATGACAGTTTAAATAAGGAGTAATAAAAATGATCACAGCTTTATCACAAGCCAATTATTGTATTAAAAATAAGCATTTAAACTGGGCGTGGCAATGCACATCTTTAATCCCAGCACTCAGGAGGAAGAGGCAGAAAAATCCCCGAGTTCAGGACAGCCTAGTCTACACAGTGAGTTCAAGGATAGCACTGGCTACAAAGAGAAAACCTCTCTTTAAAAAACAAAACCAAAAGCCGGGCGGTGGTGGCGCACGCCTTTAATCCCAGCACTCGGGAGGCAGAGGTAGGCGGATCTCTGTGAGTTCGAGACCAGCCTGGTCTACAAAGCGAGTCCAGGACAGCCAGAGCTAACAGAGAAACCCTGTCTCGAAAAAACCAAAAAAAAAAAAAAAAAAAAAAAAAAAACAAAACCAAAAATCAACAGCAGCAGAGCATATGACAGGGCTGGGGATGTGGCTCAGTTGCTGAAGTACTTGCAGAGCCTCCAAAACCCTGAACATAATGCCCAGCATTACATGAACCCTTGGTGTGGGAAGAAAAGGAATTTTTTAAAGACTGTGTGCGTGCGTGTGTGTGTGTGTGTGTGTGTGTGTGTGTGTGTGTGTACTGTGAAGGCCAGAAGAGCCCCTCTAGCACTGGAGTCACAGGTAGTTCTAGAGTAGCTCTAAGCCCTGAGCCATCTCTCCAACCCACGAAACTAACAATTTTGTGGTTGTCCTGGGTTATAAGACACTTCTGACGAGCAGGATTAATGCCTTTCAACACTGGTTCCAGCACTATAGTGAAACCCACCAGTATCTCTGCTGGCCAAAATGAAGTCATTTACCAGCAAATATATGTCTGCAATCCCAGCATCCAGGACGCTGAGACTAGAGTGCAAGGCTAGCATGGGTTCTACAGTAAGAAACCCAGCTTTGGTGGGGTCTTTTTGGTTTTTGGTATTTTGTTGGGGTGGAGGGAGAGACAGGATATCTCTACATAGCCCAGATTGTTCTAGAACTCACTCTGTAGATCAGGCAGGCCCCAAATTCAGAGATCCCCTGCTTTGACCTCCAAATATATCTGCGCACACAAGATGCACATGCATGCACGCACAATAAACATTCTTTTTGTTTATTTTGCTTTTGGAGACAGGGGTTCTTTCTCTGTGTAACAGAGTCCTGAATGTCCTGGAACTCACTCTGTAAACCAGGCTAGCCTTGAACTCCACCTGCCTCTGCCTCCTAAGTGCTGGGATTAAAGGCATGCACACCACACCCAGCCAATACAGTCAAACTGCTGTGTGGGTGCTGGGATTTGAACCAGGGACCTTTGGAAGAGCAGCCAGTGCTATTAATCACTGAGCCACCTCTCCAGCCCCAACACAACAGACATTCTAAAGACACTAAAGACATTCTTCAAATGGTGCCAGAGAATAGGTCTGTAGAACCTAAGATGTGAAGCCCTAAAAGGTTAAGCTCTGTGCCTCTCAGCTTTCCCAGTGCTTTACTTCCTCAGCTTTATACTGTGATACAGATATTTATACATGCTAAACAAGCCCCTCTACCTGAGTTATCCCTAGCCCCCAGAGAAATTTTTGGGTTTTGTGATTGTAAATTTTTTAAAGATTTATTCATTTTATGTGAGAGTATTTTGTGTGTGTACCATGTGAATGTTTGGTGCCTTCAGGTCAGAAAAGGGCATCAGATCTCCTGGAGTTATGAAATGGAGTTATGAATGGTTGTTAACCACCATATTATGAGTACTGGGAATTAATCCCAGGTCCTCTGCCAGAGCATGTCCTCTTAACTACTGAGTCATCTCTCCTGCCCTTGTTACTGAAATTAAGAATCAAAGCCCATTATAATGAACAAGAATGTAATATCAGAGGCCAATTCATCATAAAGAGCAAACGATAATAGGATCCAAACAGAAAGCTTGTGTTTCATCCACCCAGGAGATATTAAAGACCCACTATGAACTGCTAAGGAACCAAGAGATGTAATTTGGGAGGGAGTTGGAGATATGAAGAACCGATGCCCTTTAGGATGACACCTGTGAGAGCTGCAGGCTGGCTTGTTGGCAATACCTACGCAGCCATCAGGAGCAACTTCTGAAACAGTCTACAAAGACACTATGCCCAACCTCTTTTTTTTAAGCTACCACTTTTGGCTCCTCTTGGCCAAAAGCGAAGCATGAAAGGATAGAAATGCATTAGCCCGAGAAAGCAGGAGTCTTACTGTGCTTACTAAGCATTTTCACATCCCAAGCCGGCTCAGCACAAAAGGGAGGGGCTGCCCAGTCTTCCCAGCACAAGTGATAAGGCAGATGTATGAGTAAGGATGAACACAGGTCTCAAAGTGACAGGACAGAGTTAGGAACCAAGTTCCAAATGTCAGATACACACACTCCTCTAGGCTAGAAGACACCTTATCTTTGTCCTTAAAACGCCCAATCTCAAAACTATTATGAGACCTCAGGAATCTCCCCCAAATAATACAGTAAAGTTGTTTCACATGCCACACAGTGAGTAACTTGTTAGCCATTTACTAAGAGTTTGCTCCTTTGGATCATGTGGCCTGGCTACATTTCATTTTTAACAGCAAGATATGGGAAATGCTCTAAAACCAACAGTATTAGTACAGAGTTAATATAACTAGGACCTTCACCATTGCTGTCTGCACTCAACATCCAGAGTTTGGGGAATAGATGTCTGTTATTATGGCCTGGCCAGGCACTGTGTATTAATATGTCTAAGAAGGCCTGCTTTCTGAGACGACAATATGACTCCTTTCCAACAATTAGTTTTGTAATCAATGTGGTTCAACAAGCCGTTTTAGCTGGTCAAAGCTTTCTCATTCTAGGAGACAACGTCAACAATAATGGAAAATAATTTAGCATATTGAGCCATTCCCACTCTGTCCTGTTCCCATCCCATGTACTCTGAGGGCATTCCCAATCAGCTGTACAAAGGTGAGTGAGTGGGTCACTTAAAAGAGCCAAATAAAGCCAGGCGTGGTGGCACACACCTTTAATCCCAGTACTCGGGAGGCAGAGGCAGGCAGATCTCTGTGATTGAGGCCAGCCTGGTCTACAAAATGGGTCCAGGAAAACCAGGGCTACACAGAGACACCCTGTCTTGAAAAACCAAAAAAAAAAAAAAAAAAAAAAAGAACCAAATAAGGGCTAGGAATGTAATTCAGTTGGCAGTTCCATTTATGACCTAACCCTAACCCTAACCCTAAGTATGTGTGCAGCCCAGCGTCACATAAACAGAGTATGGGGGTACACATACATCTATGATAGCTAGCACTCTGGAGAGAAAAGTAGTAGGATTAGAGGTTGGGACTGGAGAGGAAGACTCAGCAATGAAGAACACTTAACATGCTGGTAGATGACCTGCTTTTGGTTCCTACCACCTACATGATAGTTGACACCCACTTGTAACTCCATTCAGATTTGACACCCTCTCTCATGACCTACTGCAGGCATTCTTACATACACATGAAAATAGTTTTTTAAGCTGTTCAAGGTCACAACTTGTTGAAGCCAGCCTGGAATAGAAGAAACTCTACTATAAGTGTGGTGGGGGGAATCCAATGAAAAGTTCTAGAATAATAAGTCACTCTTTTTTTTTTTAAACATTTATTTATTATGTATTGTAACCGAACTTTTAAGTTATTATTTAACACTTATTTATTACTAAATTCACTTATAATAAACACCAACAATTTCTTAACTATTAATCCTATAAATTCCTACAACCCCTTTAACCTATCCACTAAACCTATTGATAATCATAACAACTATTTTCATGACCTTTTAGAATGATACAGTCTCTGGGGCAGGTCCTCAGTCGTCAGGAAACCAGTCTCGGGGGTAGACTCTTTAACGCACTTAGCAGTCCTTTTTCTGGATCTCTCAGACGCAGGTTCATCAGGGTAAATTGGCTATCGAAGTCTCACTTTAAATAAGGCTTGAGGCTTTCTTCTCTCTGGGAGACCTCAGCGTCTGTAGGCCACCTTACTTCCTTCGTATCAGCAACTCTGCCGTTCTGCCTCAGTCTTTAAAGCTGGCCACAGTTCCGTTCAGGCCACTGTTCGGACAGGTCAAACCCCTCTAGGCAAAAGCTGAGCCACAGGGTTTAGTCCTTGGCCTTTTGCTGTCTTGCCGAGGCTTTCTCTGCTCACCAGCTTCCTTCTGCCTCAGGGAGATCTGGCCATTGGTCTACCAGAACTTTCTCCAGCAGGACTCTCGGAGCTCTCTCATATCGGGGGCCCTTAGCACGCACCTCTCTGGGCTCATCCACTTGTCCTTAAATAGGATCACTCCTTGTTCCACCTGCTTCAGCTTAATTTGGGCTCTGCCCACTTAGCAGTTGAAAGCAATGCCAGGTCATGAAGTCTTTCCTTGTTTCACCTGGCTTCAACCTTGTTTTTCAGTCCAAAGAGACTCCCCTCATTTCACCTGACTTCATCCATAAGCTGATAAGCTAATTGCTCACAGCAGTTGATCTTCATGCCCCGAATTAAGAGACTGTATCAGAAACTTAGGTATTCACTAAATCTAACTTATATTAACCTATCAGCGCCTACAATGTATACAGTATTTGCTCTACATATATGCCCGGGCAGATCTCAATGTAGATGGCTGTGAGCCACCATGTGGTTTCTGGGAATTGAACTCAGGACCTTGGGAAGAACAGCCAGTGCTCTTAACCTCTGAGCCACCTCTCCAGCCCCAATAAGTCACTCTTAAATCTCCTTTGGCATATTTTTCTTTTCCTCTCTTCAAAAAGGCTAAGCCATTCTTTTTCTACATAAAGTCAAACTCCAGCAATCTCTAATCTGGGAGAATCCTAGAAACTAAACTATCTTACACAATGCCTCTTAGAGACAGAAAGAAGCGAAATCCAAAGGTAAATGTTTGAAGCACAGATGGAAGCATTGGCTAAGGCCCTGCTCTATGCTGCTCATCCTACCAAGTTTTACTTTCTCTGAATAAACTGCTTCCCAGAGCACTATCAAATCACTCCCTCTAAGTCTATGTGGTGATACATGCTTTTAATCCAGCACTGAGGAGGCAGAGGTAGGTAGAGTTCCAGGACAGTCAGGGCTACATAGTGAGACCCTGCTCCTCCAAAAAACAAATGAATTTAGTCAAAAAAAATTAAAAATTTGGTACCTCACATTCAGGGATAATAATATTCCTTTCTAATTTCTGGTAACTGCAATTATCATTTAAAGAATCCTCTGTTTACCAGAAGTAGACTTTATCACTCCATATACAGGGAGAGAATGGTCTAGCTTTTCTCAATCATAAATTTCTTTAATGATTTATTTTTATTTGGGGGGGGGGTGTTGAGACAGTTTCTCTGTTTAATAACCCTGGCTGTCCTGAACTCGCTTTGTAGACCAGGCTGGCCTGGAACTCAAAATCACAGAGATCTATCTGCCTGCCTCTGTTTCTCAAGTACTGCGTGCACCACCACACCCAGCCATTTGTTTTTATTTTATGTGCATTGTTTTTCTGACTGTGTGAGGGTGTCAAGTCCTCTAGAACTGGAGTTACAGATGTTTTTAGCTACCCTGTGCATGCTGGAAACTGAACCTGAGTCTCTGGAATGGGAGCTAGTGCTCTTAACCAATAAACCATCTCTCCAACCCCTTCTCAATCCGCTTTAAAACCTATCATCAAGGGTAGCATTCTTCTCAATGAAGAGTTCTTCTTAATGCATTCAATTTAACCCAGAAATGAGATGGCCTATATTATCAAACTATTCTAGATACATAAAACATTACAGAATCTTAGCTCAGTGTGACTGTGAATGCCTAGAACAGCAGCATTTAGAAGTAGATGCAGAATGAGTTTAAAATAACCTACGTGTCAAGCTTGAGACCAGCCTGAGCTACATGAGACCTATCTCCATCATCACCAACATCCTAATAAGAAAAATACTCACTTGTTCTATAAAGGTTAGAAAAATTGAACTAGTTCAGGCTAGTAACCCCAGCCCTTGGGAAGCTGAGGTAAGAGAACTGCTACAATTTCAAAGCCAGCCTGGGAAACCTAGTGAGTTCCAGAAGAATTAAGACTATCTCAGACCCACTGCAGTAGCACACACCTTTAATCCCAGCACTATGGAAGAAGAGGCAGGCAGATCTCTGAGTTCGAGGCCAGCCTGGTCTACAGAAGAGACAGAGCTACACAGAGAAACTGTGTCTGAAAACAAACAAACAAAAAAAAGACCCTATCTAAAAGTAAATAATTTGTGAAACCATTAGTGAAGAAATAACAGGGAAAACAAAGATCAATTATGGATTAAGGGATCTTTTTTTTTTTTTTTTTTAAAGATTTACTTATTATGTATACAGTGTTCTGTCTGCAGGTATATCTGCAGGCCAGAAGAGGGCACCAGATTTCATTATGGATGGTTGTGAGCCACCATGTGGTTGCTGGGAATTGAACTCATGACCTCTGGAAGAGCAGCCAGTGCTCTTAACCGCTGAGCCATCTCTCCAGCCCATGGATTAAGGGATCCATTTGCCAATGACTCTTACCATACTTCTTTCCTTTATACAAATCCATCCTTTTTAGGACATATGAAGTCATGTCCTAACTACCCTTCTACCCAAAAAGCAGAGACCATCAGACACCAAGGTGGGAAGTGTAAGAACTAAAGTCAACATGAGAGCTAATGCTGAGTGTCAATGTGAATGGGTTCAGGTCGACTAAGAACCAAATGGAGCACATTCTGGGTACATCAAGCACCTCCAGAGACTGAAATCATGAACAATCAACACCATGGTGGAGTCTCAAAAGGATGGTATTATTGGGAGGAGGGGAAACACTTGGAGCAGGCACTAGATAAGAGTCCCTGGAGACATGACCATATGTTGTTGTCATGGCCTCTTCCCGTATGCCAGTTGCAGTGTACACTTCTTGTGCCATAAAGGAGCCCCTCTGTTATATGCTCCCAAACTCTCTGAAACTGAGAGCTAAAAGAAGTAATTCTGGGCTGGAAAGACATATATAAAAGAAAAACACCCATACACATAAAATAATAATAAAGAATTCCTCTTTTATTCTGGTACTGCCTCAGTGACTACAAGAGAACATGACAAAGCTTTCCTATTTGTACAAAAACACTCTCCTGAATCCACACTGACTAAGCTACTCAGGTAAGTGTCTTTAAACTTTTGAGGACTTTTCGGTTGAATTAAGAGGTCGGGAAAGCACAGGGGAGCTAGTTTAACTTATCACCCAAATCCCAAGACACTGTCCTTTCTTTTTCAATTCACACTCTACACAAGATAAGAGGGAGCCCTTTAGCTGAGAACAGCTGTACTTCATTCAGGGGCTAGAGATCTGCTTCAATAACTGAGAGCACTAGTTGCTCTTCCAGAGGACCCAGATTCAAATCCCAAGTCCATAACCTGCTATAACTCCAATTCAAGAGAATCTGACACCTCTTCTGGCCTCTGCCAACACCAGGCACTCCTGTAGTGCACATGCACACACATACTCAGGTAAAGCATCCACACACAGAGTAAAAGTAACTAAATCTTTAAAAAATTTTCAAATAAAAACAGCTACACTTCAGACAACCAGCAAAGATGGCACATGCCTTTAATACCAGTGCTCAGGAGGCAGAAGCAGGTGGATCTCTGAGTTTGAGGCCAGCCTAGTCTACAAAGAGTTCCATGACAGCCAGGCGGTTACATAGAAAAACCCAGTTTGGGAGGGGGGACAACTTCTTAGCAAAACTTCTACTAAAAAATACCGAAATCTCTCTATGCCAAGAGGTATAGCAAAGGCTTTGAAGAGTAAAAGCAGCACTAACACTATTAGAAATCAGTTTTTCCAAGGGAACCAATGTTCTGTGACATTTAAAGACCCATACATTCATGTACTTAAATATCCTCTCTCCCCCTCTCTTATATACCACTGTGCCTAGTTTTAAAAGTCCATCTAATCCACTTGAATTTAATGTTTGTATTAGCAAATACTAAATTATCCCCTTTGAGAGAATAAGTTTTATTGCTAAATCGGAAGGTCAAGTAATTAGACGTTGAAGTTTATTATAAAAGCATATTGCTATGCTTCTAATGTACCACTTTCCCCTGCATTGAGAGGGAAGAAATTCTCCCAATCTGCATGTAATGAAGTCCTCTTCTGACCAAAAGAGGCTTCTCAGCCTGGTACCTCCACATGATAATGATGTGCTCTCCAAGCCCTTCTTTTCTCTAAGTTTCAACTACAAAAGAAAAACTTGTTCTTCCTCCATGTAGAGTCAATGTTTCCCTCACTCTGCATTTCACTGCCCCCCCCCCCTTTTTCCCGAGACAGGGTTTCTCTGTGTATCTCTGGCTGTCCTGGACTCACTTTGTAGACCAGGCTGGCCTTGAACTCACAAAGATCCACCTGCCTCTGCCTCCCAAGTGCTGGGATTAAAGGCGTGCGCCACCACCGCCCGGCTTTCACTGCCCTTTTTATGCTTTGGAGAGATAACCTGTTTGAGTGATCTGAGCTTGAGGAGGGAGTAATATCTTTCCTTGTGTGGACAATAAAACTGTCCTCAGTGGGTCCTGATAAGCTAATGTGTGCGTCTCCCTAGAAAGTAGTTAACAAATGTTAGTTGTCACTGTTGCTTTGTGAATATGCTGTTTGGTGTTCTGGTAGTTTCAATGAGAAATGTCCCAACAGGCTCAGGCATAAATGAACCCTTGGTCTCCAATTGGTGACACGGTTTTAGAAAGGAGGAAATATGTCCCCAGAGGAAGTTTTTAAGAGTTTAAGGCCTCCTCCCACTTCCAGTTCCATGTGTTTCATGGCTAAGATTAAAAAAAAAAAAAAAAAAAAAAAGGTGTGCTCTCTCAGGGTCCTGCTCCCTGGGCTGTAGTCAGCCTCTCCCACCATCAACTCTCCCTCTGGAAACAGAAGGTCAAATAAACTCTTTTTCCTTAACTTACCCTTGTTCATTTTTCACAACAGAAAACTAACACACACACTCAACTATGACGTCCAGGCTGGCCTTGAACTCAAGCTCCTCCTGCCTCAGTCTCCCAATGCTGGGATTAAAGCCGTGAGCTAACATGCTCAGCTCTAGAATTGAACTTTTAATAAAGAATAGGTTAGAATCATGGGGATAGGGGAAGATAAACATAATTTACCCTTCCATATTTAATAGCTAAAAAATCTGTTAATTTTCTCTTCAAAACTTACTCCAGAAATTTAGTAACAAAGTCTTTTACCCAATAACATGCAAGCAAGATCTATTAACACATGTTGCCCCAGTGACAGTAGACAGGCAGAGTTAACACAAGGACACCATCAATCATTTCCTAAAATTCAGAACCCAACATAGTAAAGCAGACATTGGCCTCTCTGACCACAGGAAAATTCAAAAACTTCAAAGCAAATCTTCCAACAAAATGAACAAGAATCTCAGGACAAAGCAGAATCCAGAGCAACCAGGAGCGTTCAGTGTGAGCACAGCAAATGGACTGACTGCATTACCTCTTCCAAACCCACACTGCCTGGACCAAACAGCATTCACTAAACCAAACAAATGTTATCTAACAGCTGGAACAGGGAAAAACCTCAAGTATAGACATTCTCCCTCCTTCAAAACATTAAAGTAAAGAACAAAACAGATAACCCTAGAGTTATCTGTCCACAATGACAAGTGCATGCCTCTTATGAACCTATGGAGTGTCAGCAGTACATGATTCCTGTCAACAAGCAGAAGAACCTTCAGAAGTTGGCTGAACTTTAGCTACACTCCCTTTTTAAACAATGGCAACTCCTACTTATCAGTATAATGAAAAAAATATGAAATGCTAAAAAGAGAGCAAAGTTCTTATTTCTGGATTGATTCTTACTCGTTGAGATCTCGTCTCAGAGCATTTGACCAGCCAACCTAAGACCCAGCGTGCATTCATTAATGAAGAACCACAGGTTACTGACACGCTCTGATTAACGAACGGTGCATCTAGAACTTCCTAACTGTCAAAGCACTTAGCCACTGAGAAATGAGGTAAGGTAAGAACACTTGATGAATATAAAATTAAATTATGTTTCAACACCTCATATTACAGCCAACCTATTAACATATTTATTAATTAGTGCTCATATTTGGTGCTTTGTTGTAACTAGTCACCTTGTACCGGTAGTATTTTGGCACAGTTCTCCATCATCCTATTCCTACTGTGAGGATGGCAACAAGAAAAAGCAAGCACAGATTTCTAGAGACTAGATTCAGACACAACTGATGAAAGACAACTCCAAGCTTCCCTAAGAACACCCACTTTCAACCACACCAGTTCACTTACCTCGCCCATAGCTCTCCCCTCCAAAGCAAGTGCTTGAAAATCATGATTTAATTCATCCATAGAGCGTACCTAGTGTTCAGAATAGAGGGGAAAGCTTTACGTCAGCATTGTGAATATTACATTCATAGTATGCACAAGTGAAATGTCTTTCTATATTTACTTTAAGGGATCAACAGGCACACTAACAAAATTCAAGGGAGTAAACTTCACTTACCTTTAACCATCACGACTAGGAAATGATCCCTGCTCTACCCTACCCACTTCCTTGATTTTCTTTTCTTTTTTTTTTTTTTTTTTTTGGTTTTTCGAGACAGGGTTTCTCTGTGTAACAGCCCTGGCTGTCCTGGACTTGTTTTGTAGACCAGGCTGGCCTCGAACTCACAGAGATCCGCCTGCCTCTGCCTCCCAAGTGCTGGGATTAAAGGCGTGAGCCACCACCGCCCGGCACTTCCTTGATTTTCAAAGCACAGAATACAATGGCATGACAATGGTGTCCATTACTTTAATAGGCTAAGACCAATATGCTGAGCAGCACTGGTGTTCAGTGCTAAGTCTGGGACCAACAATACTGCATCTTGGCCTTCAGCAGTCAAGTACAAATGAGGCCAGTCTGAACCCACATTCTTGGATAACTCCAAGAGACCAGGGTGTAAACTTTACAGGGTATCCCAACATCTATCCATAGAAGGTACCCCCAGGTAGTCCTGAAATCTCAAACAAGGAAGAAAGAAATAGCATATATCACAAGAAATGTTTCTCACAGCTCATTAAAGCATTTCTTTTACAACCTCTTTAAGCTTCTATTTAGTCAGCTCCAACATCATTAACTATGAGACAACCGTGGATCAAGGCATTTCCCACTTGGTGAAAGGAAAGAACTGGCTCCCACAGGTTGTTTCACACGTATGCATGCACGAGGACACGGACACACACACAAAAAAAAGTAATTATAAATTTAAGATAACATTAACAGTGCTGACAAAACATGAGACCATGTACTCAAAGTAGTCATTTTCATCAAGCCACAAACTCACAGGGCAAAAAGGTGGCAAGTTTTAGGTCACTGTGAATTTGAGAAAGATTGTTTAAAACAGCAAAAGACCTTTGCAATTTGCTGTCTTCTCAATTATGACCAACAATCTATCTCTGCTTTCTGGGGAGAGTCTCTGCCACCCTTGAAAAGGATATTTATGAAAGGAGGCATTTCTGCACACTGAAAACAAGACACCTGAAGCAGGAGCCTCCTAAATCTGCTGTCCTGTTGCCCACCACCTTCTCAAGGTTGGTGGACAATTTCTAGGAAAGTAAATGCAAAGGTCAAGTAAGTCTAAGCAAAGATAAAGACAGCACTTAAAATCCAATTTAGCTGGGTGTGGTAACACAAGCCTTTAATCCCAGCACTCAGGAGGCAAAGGCAGGCCTCTGTGAGTTCAAGGCCAGCGTGGTCTACAGAGTGAGTCCAGGACAGACAAGACTACATAGACAAACTCTGTCTCAGAAAAAAAGAAAAAAGAAAGGAAGGAAGGAAGGACGGACAAACCCAATTTAAGACTTAAAATGGCCAGGCGTGGTGGCGCACGCCTTTAATTCGAGCACTCAGGAGGCAGAGGCAGGTGGATCTCTATGTGTTCCAGCCCAGTCTGGTCTACAAAGTGAGTCCAGGACAGCCAGGGCTGTTACACAGAGAAACCGTGTCTCAAAAAGGCAAAAACAAAAACAAGCAAGCAAACAAACAAAAAAAGACCTAAAATGTTAAAAAGAGACTTAAAATGTTACTCTGTCTCAAGTGTCACTATGTAAAATTACAGTAGCACTGTTGCTTTCTATCATACACTTAAAAACACACAGGTAACAAACTATGCAACTTATACAATGTGTTATTAAGCTGTTTAACATCTTGGGAGTTTTTGCTAAAAATATAAACGTATAAAATTCAAGCTGGGTATCACCTAATTGATCCCAGCACTGAGAAGACTGAGACAGGAAGATCACAAATTCAAGGCCAGCCTGAACTTAACAAAGTCTTTCAAACAGTGGTTGGAGAGGTAGCTCAGAGGTTAAAAGAACCTGTTGCTCTTATAAAGGGCCTGCTGTAACTCCCAGTTTCAGGGATGCAATGCCCTCTCCTGACTTCAATGGACACCAGATACACACAGTACACATACATACATGTAGGCAAAATAGAATTTTTTAAATAACCTTTACAGGACACCACAGAATTCAGAAAGCAAATGGTCTTACTGTGTAATCCATCTTATACTAAATAAAATAAAGAGAACTAAACAATTCCTAGACACACACAAAAAAAAAACCCACAGGTTTAATGAGAACACTAGAAATTGTGTTCATATTTCCCAAAGAAACTGGAAGTAAGATTGGACGGAGAACACACCTTCACACATATTCTTAGGGTCAGCACAACAATTGCGAAAGTGACTCTCACTGCACCTCAGAGAATCACCTCTTCAAAGAGGCTCAAGAGTACCTGTCAGCACTACAAGGATCTTAATGTCCTTCCTATCAGCAGTTTCCATGTCATAGAGAGCACAGGACATCCCCAGCCTTCTGTCTGCTGGAGCTCAGATAACTGAGCTACTGCTCTCCCTCTCTTCCACCGTCTGCAGCTTTTGTTGTTCTTTATCTACCATCCCAGTACTACTCTTCCTTCTCCCTCTGCTATTTGCCCTCCATTATCCTCAAGTCTCCTCTTAACACCCTTCTTTTGCTCTATCACTCCCTCCAACCCTCCCTATTTCCAAGAGAACAACCTCACCTATCCTAGAAACTACTTTTATCATTTCCTATGTACTGTCTTCTGCTTCCTATGCTGGGAAAGGGCCTCACTCCCTAAAGCTTTCTACACTGGAGCACCCCAAACTTCATTTAAAATTCTACCTACAGTTAACCAAAGCAAACAAACCAAATCTTTCTCAGAGATATGTATAACTATTCACATTCAGGAAGTCATTTGTCTATACAGGAGCTCTATATGGTACCAATGCTGGCACCAGAACAGCTATCCAGCCAAAATTCTTCCTTGAAAACAAGAATATCAGAGAGAGAAATGCAAAGGAATCAAGAGAAACTGGAAAATAAAGATGTAGGTGATGTAAGAAATGTTTGAGCTCCCTAACAAGCCCATCCTTACCATCAAGGGGGAAGCTGGCTGTCACTTATAGTCAGCAGCCAACTCTTCCCTCCAATAACACTGGACTTTCTTCCAAGTTATTGTATTCTCTGCCTCCCTTTTCTTCAGGAATCTCTGAGAGCCAGGATATGGTAGTTTTTTGTCTGGTTAATGTCTGTAAGACTTCCTTTTTCACCTGTCTTTTCACAAAACTATTTTTTTTTCTTTGTGCCATTTGCCAATAATACCTTTTTCTCCTTTTTCACCTGTCTTTTCACAAAACTATTTTTTTTCTTTGTGCCATTTGCCAATAATACCTAACTTTTTCTCTCCATCCAGTGCTTTTCCTGCTGCTGCCCTATGACTACCTTCTCCTGCAGACACCACCACCTATTTTTTAAAAATATTTAGTTTTATCTTATATGTGTGAACATCTGTTTGCATGTTCACTACATGCATGTCTTGTGTCCCATAGGGGCAAAAGGGGCATTAGATTCTCTGGGCCTGGAGTTTCAGGTGTTTGGGAGCTGCCATGTGGGTGGTGGGAACTGAAGAACACAGGGCCACTGCAAGAGCAGCAACAGCTCTTATCTGCTCACCCATCTCTCTAACTCTGACAATCCTGGGAGCCTGACCTGACCACATTCCTCACCATCCCACCTCAAGACATCATCACCTTATGTTATGAGCGTCCTTTCCTCTTCCAGAGTCCAGGACTTACTTTCCAGAGTAAATCTCTGCCATTTCTCCTAACAGGTAAGAACAGAGGCTGCCCCAACTAGCCCCACATTATAACTCATTAATCTGTTTTGTCACATAATGCCCTGTGAAACTAAATTGTAACAGGTAGAAGAAAGCAACAGAGAACACACCACAAAATAAAAAGCCAAAGTACTATTTAACAAATGTTGGGAGGAGTTGTTTTGTTTTGTTTTGCAGGAGTTTTGATTTTTCGAGACAAAGTTTCTCTGTGTAACAGTCCTGGCTGTCCTGGAACTCTCTTTGTAGCCTAGGCTGGGCTCAAGCTCACAGAGATCCTCCTGCCTGTGCTGGGTGGGATTAAAGGCCGGGCTAAACTATTACTCTTAAATATTTGTAAAACAGCTGGACTTGGTGGTGCACGCCTTTAATCCCAGCACTTGGGAGGCAGAGGCAGGTGGATCTCTGTGAGTTCAAGGCCAGCCTAGGCTACAGTGAGTCCAGGACAGCCATGGATACATAGAGAAGCCCTGTTGCCAAAACGAAACAAAGCAAAACAAATGATGGGAGGGGAGGGAAAATGTGTAAAATAAAGCCAGCCATGATCCCAGCACTCGGGGGCAGAGGTGGAGGACCTCTGGACCTCTGGATACACATAGCTCAGGGCCAGCCTGTCTATAAAGCAAGTCCAGGACAGCCAGTGCTTGATACACAGAGAACCCTGTCTCGAGGAAGAAGAAAAAAAAGACGGCTAGTTTAAGCTGGGTTTGGTGAGGCATGAGAGGAAAACAGATCTCTGCTAGCCAGTTACATAGTTAAAATTCTCTCAAAACTGAAAATAAAATAAATAAAAAACATTCTCAAACTCCTCCACTTAACCATTACTACAACTGATCACAAGGAAAAGTCACATTTGTCACTATTTCTCATCTGAACACTTCATGATCAAAAACTGAGACACAATACGGTTTGCCTCACTGACTATTCTCACGAGTCAGCCCTTCGTTCTCTGTGCTTATCCAGAGGGCAAATTCTAATCATTCCCTGTAGGAGGATGAGAGACCAGGAAACTGTATTGCTTCATTTCATTTCCATCATCAAAATACCAAGTACCTATACAGCTTGATACTGTTAACAGTTTGTTCCTAAATTAAAATACAGAAAATAAACAACTCTTTGTTTGCAAAAGTCCCTGAAATTGACCAGATTCACTAGAGCCCTCCCTCTCAAGAGTAAACAATAAAAACTAAGAGTCACTCTCAGACAAGCCAGTCTGTAAAGATTACTAAGACCACCCCAGTACCCGGAAAAAAGAAAATTTTCTTCATAGCCATGAAAACTATCCTAGAGTAAAAAGTATAAAATATATTTTCAAATTAGCCAATGAGAAGTAAAAACATTTAGGCACAAAACTCTCAACTATTGTTTCTACCAGTGGTCTCCCTCTTAAATTCATTAAACTCGATCAAGCTGAAATAAATAATGAAGGCAAAGCCACTTTAATTGGAGTTCACTGATATTGAAGGTCCTACTAAGAGTAAACGAGTCTTGTCTGGCAGAAGCTACTAAAATATAAGCTTATACAAATGGCTTTTATTTATGACTATACAGAAGGTTATATTTGCCTCAAAAAAATGATTACTTGCAAATAGCACATAAAAGTTCTCATTAACACATTCTGAAATATCAATCTTGAAAAGAAAACATACAGAGAAAGTAAAAAATAAATTAAGAAAGTTTACTCAAAAGTGCTTAAACTGTATTGGAACAGATCTCTAAGTAACAGACTCGTCATACAAAAATTAAATGAGGAGCTAAAGATGGCTCAGCAGTCAAAAGCACTTGCTAGGGGCTAAAAAGATGGTTCAGAGCTACACAGAGAAACCCTGCCTCAAAAATCCACTTAGTCTTAATAGCAAGAAAGCAAATGATAGAGTGGCAAAAAGCAGGAATTATACCCCTAGAGCCAGCTTCTGTCAAATGACTCTTATTTTTAACCACCAGAAACCAGCATGCTTTACTGGTTTTCTTAGGGATCTGACAGTAAGTTTTATGAGTTTTATCCCCTTGACCTGCTAAATTGACTTCCAGGAATTTAAATTCTAAGCAAATAATTAGAAATATAAGCAAAGATTTATTGACAAAGATCTCAAGCCTGATATTATAATGGGGAAAGTAACAACAGCTACAAAACAGGAAGAGTTATTTGTAGAGGAATTTTAATTCAGAACATGGCTACTCTGGCAAGAGATCACACCCAAAAACCTTCTAGGTCTATGTGATCTAGCTGGAATACAGACATGCCTTTAATCCCAGGAGAAAGAGGCAAGCAGATCTCTGAGTTCAGGCCAGCCTGGTATACAGCAAGTTTCAGGTAAAGTTTAGGTTCAGGTGTGGTGGCGCACGCTTTTAATCCCAGCACTCAGGAGACAGAGGCATACAGATCTCTGAGTTCGGTTCAGTCAGTGAGTGGAGAGGCCGTGCAGCAGATGGAGTTCAGTGTGTCGCAGCAGTTCAGGTCATGGAATTCAGAGGCAGTTTTACTGGGAGAGCTTTACAAAGACAGGTTGAAGAGATGATAAACTTGACACAGGTGAAGAAAGAACGAGACACAGAATGAAAAAAGGAGCCAGAAAAGAACAGATTGCTGGAGTTAGAGATCAAGCAGAGCAATTCAGTCAGAAGCTGAGAAGCCAGTTTGAATCAGTCAGCTTGGAGAGGAGTTTGAGCCAGAACAGCTGAGTTGAACCAGTCAGCCAAGCTCAGAACGAACGGGTGAACTTATTCAGCTTAAGTAAATCTCAAAGGCTGAACGCATTCTAGGCCTAGATTAGATTGTAAGGAGCTAGAAGCTTCCAGAAGTTGGCCTAGGTTAGCAGAAGGAGGTGGTAAGCCTCCAAGAGGACAATTATATCTGGAGACCAAAAGTTACTTTTACAGTTATTAAATACAATGTGTGTTTTAAAGGTTTTGTTTTGTTTTTGATACAGAGGATCTTTGCGTAGTCTTGACTGTCCTGGATCTAACTCTGTAGACCTGGCTGGCCTCAAATTCACAAAGATCTGCCTGCCTCTGCCTCCGAGTGCATGTACCACCACTGCCCAGAAGAATTTTAAGAATTTGATACAGCTATTTAAAATATCTACGTTTTTATGTGTATGAGTGTTTGACCTGCAGTTATATCTGTGCACCATGTGTGCCTGCTGCCTGTGGAGGCTAAGAGGAGACAGGCATCCTTGGAACTGGAGTTACAGATGGCTGTCAGCTATCATATGGGTGTTGGGAACTGAACCTAGGTGGTCTACAAAAGCACAAGTGCTATTAAGTTCTGAGCCACTCCTCCAGCACCCTAAAACATGTCTGAGTTTTTAGGGAAATACATGTACATAAAAAGACTCTTAAAGTAGGACAATACAGGGGCTGGAGAGATGGCTCAGAGGTTAAGAGCACTGACTGCTCTTCCAGAGATCCTGAGTTCAATTCCCAGCAACCACATGGTGGCTCCCAACCATCTATAATGAGATCTGGTGCCCTCTTCTGGCCTGCAGACATACATGCAGGCAGAACACTGTATACAAAATAAATAAATCTTTTTTTAAAAAAAAGTAGGACAATACAGACTGGGTGTGGTGGCACACTCCTTTTTCCCAGCACTCAGGAGGCAGAGGCAAGTGGATCTCTATGAGTTCCCTAGCTGTCCTGGATTCACTTTGTAGACCTTAATGGGGGGCGGGGAAGAAGTTCCAAATACTTTTAGGGTATTTCAACTATCTTTTATACAATAAAAATAAAAAGTTGAAATAATCCAGATCCAAGAAAGTTGCACTAGATGAAAGCCCACAGGAAATAGAGTACTGAAGGAAGAACGTGCAACAGAACCCTGCTCCAATGGTACATGAGGAGGAACCCACACAGCCTACCTGTGGACACACACGCTCGGCCTCTCCTGCTAATTCAAGGAGCAAAAAGAAGATAAAGTAGCAGACTATGTGGAGAGAATCTGCTTGCCTAGGAAAAGGGAATCACACCCTGAAGGGTTGAAGGGTACCCCTGAGAGTAACTCTCTGTTGAAGAAAATAAATACACCTATACAGATACATTTAGAATACTATCTGAATCCTTAACAAAATAAGAGCTTTTGTGAGACAAAAAAAAAAGGAAACGCTACTAGCAAAAACATCTGAAGGATGCTAGAGAGATAGCTCAGCAAATGTGAGCCTGATATTCTTCCAGAAGACCACCTGTAGCTCAGCAGCGGGTCCACATACTCTTCTGGCAACAGAGAGCAGCACCAGTACACACGTGCAGAGAAATACAATTTAAAAAATTAAATAAATCCTTTTTAAAAATTGAAAATGTGCACCACCACCGCCCGGCTCAGGCAGTTTTTAATTTTTAAAAATTGCAAAGGCGCCGGGCGTTGGTGGCGCACGCCTTTAATCCCAGCACTCGGGAGGCAGAGGCAGGCGGATCACTGTGAGTTCGAGGCCAGCCTGGTCTACAAAGTGAGTCCAGGACAGCCAGGGCTGTTACACAGAGAAACCCTGTCTCGAAAAACAAAAAAAACAAAAAAAATTGCGAAGGCCAGCCAGCCTGGTCTTTGTAATGAGTTCCAGGCCATCCAGGGTTACGTAGTAAAACCCTATCTCAAAAAAGAAAAACCCGGGCTGGAGAGATGGCTCAGCGGTTAAGAGCACTGGCTGCTCTTCCAGAGGTCATGAGTTCAATTCCCAGCAACCACATGGTGGCTCACAACCATCCATAATGAAATCTGGTGCCCTCTTCTGGCCTGCAGATATACCTGCAGACAGAACACTGTATACATAATAAATAAATCTTAAAAAAAAAAAAGAAAAACCCAAAGAAGTCCAGCATTGTAGCGTGTGTCTTTTAATCCTGGCTCTCCGGAGGCAGAGGCAGGCGCTCTACAAGAGAAAATGTGCTATTAAGTTCTAAGTCACTCTAGATCGTGATAGTACAAGCACACATTTCACAAAGTCTACAAAACCACATGCTAGCTGGGTGTAGTGTGTACTCAGCAGCTACTCAAGAGACTAAGAGAGAAAGGTCACTTGAGCCTAAGTTAGCAGCACAGTGAGACTCCGTATCAATCAATAAATAAACAAACAAAAAAACTAGACTTAAATTTACCACAATTACAACATTTGGGAGGCAGAGCCTGGCAGATCTCTTCAGGTCCAGGCCAGCCTGGTCTACATAGTGAGTTCCAGAAGAGCCAGAGCTACACAGAGAAATCCTGTCTTGAAAAAAACAAAAGGGGGCGGGGGGTAAAGAGGTGGCTATGGGGCATACCTGTGATCTGAATGTTAGGTCAGGAGCAACATAAAAACAGGTTAGTCTGGACCACGTAGTAAATTCTTGTCTCAAATAAATGGGGGAAACCAGACACAGTGGTGAATGCCTTTAACCCCAAAAAGGTAAAGCAAAGTGGATCTTTGTGAATTCAAAGCCATCCTGGTCTACAGTAAGTTCCAAGCCAGAGTTACATGTGAGATCCTGTCTCAAAAAACAAACTTAAAATAAAAAGGGGAAGGACAATATGCACACAAGAAATACAGCCTTAAAGGGCTATGCTACATTCTCATCCTAAAAAAGCGAGAGAAATTTCAAATTACATGAGGTCCTGTACATTTTCTAAAATGAGGCATAATTTACTGTCTTGGTGTTCTATTATTGTGAAGAAAACACCAGGATCACAGTGACTCTTATAAGGAAAGCATTTAATTGAGGCTTGCTTAGTTTCAGAGGTCCATTCTCATCAACATGGTGGGAAGCATGACAGCACACAGGCAGACATGGTGCTGGAGAAGCTACTTGAGAATTCTACATCCTGAGCAGCAGGCAGCATAAAAAGAAAAAGATTCTGGGCTTGCCTTGGTTTTTTTTTTTTTGTTTTGTTTTTTGGTTTTTGGTTTTTCGAGACAGGGTTTCTTTGTGTAACAGCTCTGGCTGTCCTGGACTCACTTTGTGGACCAGGCTGGCCTCGAACTCACAGAGATCCGCCTGCCTCTACCTCCCAAGTGCTGGGATTAAAGGCATGCGCCACCACCGCCCGGCTTGCCTTGGGTTTTTGAAAATCTAAAGGCCCACCTCCAGTGACAAACTATCTTCAAAAAAGCCACACCTCCTAATCCTTTCAAATAATGCCACTCCCTAGTGACCAAGCATTCAAATCTATGAACCTATGGGGGCCATTCTCATTCAAACCATCATACTTGGCTGACAGTTAACTAGTAAATAACCAGTGGCTATTCATACACATTTTTGTTTTCACTTCATTTTTTAGGACACTGTCTCACTTTGCACCTAAGACTGGCCTCAAACTCACAGTAATCTTTCTGAGTGTTGAGGTTACAGACATGTATTTTAAAAATACAAGTATTTTAGCCGGGCAGCAGTGGCACATGCCTTTAATTCCAGCACTGGGGAGGCAGAGGCAGGAGGAGTTCAATGCCAGCCTGGTCTACAAGGCAAGTTACAGGCCAGCCAAGGCTACACAGAGAAACCATGTCTCAAAAAACAAACAAACAAATAAAAGACCAAGTATTTTAAAAAACAAAACACTGTCCATTTTTGGTGAGGGGAGGAGGCTTTCATTACCACACCCAGCTTAACACTGTCCTGGACTCACTCTGTAGACCAGGCTGGCCTTAAACTCACCGAAATCTGCCTGCCTCTGCCTCCCAGGTGCTGGGATTAAAGGCGTGCCACCATCCTTCTCAGCTAACACTGTTGTTTTTATTACACTCTGATTTATTTATTTTGTGTGCACAGGGCAGAAGACTCACACATGTCATAGTGTGGAGATCCGAGAACAGCTTTCAAGAGTGAATTCTCTCCTACAGTGAGTGCCAGGGGTGGAATTCAGGCTGCCAAGCTTGGCAACTAGTTTTTAAAAGGCACAATCACAAAGTCAGTACACACAACCCTTTCAGGTTCTTCAATTCCTTGAATGTGTGATCACTGTTCCTTCAAGCCCAAACCGGCTCAGTATTCAAGACCCTACACTCCACTGCACCTTATAAGTTTATCAACTTAAAATGACATCTTAATCCTCTCCAAAATAAAACACTCCACTCAATACATCTCCTCAATATGCCCTGATGACATAATGTCCTCCTCATTCATCACTCATATACTATTTGCCAGGTGCTGGGAATAAAAGGCTTTAAGACTTCTTTGAGGAAGTACCCTAAGGTACTGGTTCTTACTAATGAGCACATAAGGGTCTCCAGAGAGGCCTGGAAAACATACATGAATGACAACTCAGCGCTGGAGATTGAATCAGTGGGTCGAGACCTGAATCCATCACTTCTTTAGTGCAACAGCATGGAAATACCCAATGGAGACCTAGGAAATGTTCAACTCTAAGACCACTGCTAAATACCTTAACCAAGTACCACAATGTCACAAGAGTATCCAACTCTGGAAGAAAGAGACAGCTAGCAATGGCTTCCAGAAATGAAGGCACTTTTAACAGAACTGGAAAGAGATGTGGGCTCATGTATTTGAACAGTTGGTCCCCAGTTGGAGGAATGATTTGGAAAAGTCTAGGAGGTACCTTGCTGAAGGAAGGTGGTCACTGGGGGCTGGCTTTGTGATTTCAAGCCTAATGCCATCCCACTGCTCACTCTGGATGTGGTTTAAGATGTGATCTCTCAGCCGGGTGGTGGTGGCGCACGCCTTTAATCCCAGCACTTGGGAGGCAGAGGCAGGCGGATCTTTGAGAGTTCGAGGCCAGCCTGGTCTACAAAGCGAGTCCAGGACAGCCAGAGCTGTTAAACAGAGAAACCCTGTCTTGAAAAACCAAAAAAAAAAAAAAAAAGATGTGATCTCTCAGCTTTCTCCTTCAGCCTCCATGCCAATCTGCCATAATGATGATGGACTTTTATCTGTCTGGAATTATAAGCCCAAATAAACCCTTACTTCTATTAAGTTGCCTTTGGTCATGGTATTTTACAACAACCAACAGAAAGTAACTAATAACTAATACAGAGCTGTGACAACATACCACAGAGATCTTTACACAACTCATGTTTATTGCTGTACTATTCACAATAGCCAAAACATAGAAAAACCTATAAGTAAACTGACAGATGAATGGATAAGGAATATATGGCAAAAGCTGAATGTGACTATGCATAGCTGTGATCTCAGCACTTACAAGCAGAAAGATCATAGTTTGAGGTCATGCTTGGTTACATACATAGTTTGAGTTTAGCCTACCCAGCCGGGAAGGAAAGAAGAAAAGGAAGGTGGTACATACACATAACTATTTTAACAACTGAGAGAATGAAATTAATAGGCTGGAGAGATGGCTCAGCAGTTAAAAGCACTATCTGGTTTTCCAAAGGTCCTGAGTTCAATTCCCAGCAACTACATGGTGGCTTACAACCATCCACAATGTAATCTGATGCCCTCTTCTGGCTGCAGGTGTGCATGCAAATAAAGCACTCATATATATATAAAATAAATAAACCTTTTAAAAAAGAAAAAACTTGTAAGAAAAGAGTGAAATTAGCATTTTCAGAAAGACAGAAGTTGGAATAGTAATGTTAAAAACCAGGCACAAAAAGTTAAACATGGGGCTGGAGAGATGGTTCAGCAGTTAAAGAGTACTGGTTGTTCTTCCAAAGGGCCCAGGTTCAAATCCCAGCACCACATGGCAGTGCACATTGTCTGTAATGACCAAGCGTGGTGGCACATGCCTTTAATCCCAGTTCTCGGGGAATAGAGGCAGGTGAATCTCTGTGAGTTCAAGGCCAGCCAGGTCTACAAAATGAGTCCAGGACAGGCAAGGATATATACACAGAAGAAAAAAAAAGTTAAACATAACATGTTTTCTCTCACATGCAACATCTGGATTTTTTTCCCCTGAAATAAAGAGTTCCTCTGTATAGCCTTGGTTGTCCTGGAACTCGTTCTGTGGCCCAGGCTGGTCTAAAACTTATAGTCTGCCTCTATCTCCCTGGGATTAAAGGCGTGTATCATCACTGCCCAGATGAATTTTTATGTACACAACACATATATATAAGATCTAAAACTAGGCTGGGCGTGGTGACGCACACCTTTAATCCCAGCATTCGGGAGACAGAGGCAGGTGGATCTCTGTGAATTCCAGGCCAGCCTGGTCTACAAAGAAAGGGAATTCAGGCTGGCCAGGACTGTTACATAGAGAAACTCTGTCTCAAAAAACCAAAACAAACAAACAAAGCATGTCTGACAAAGTTATAGATTCAGTATAGCTACAGTGGAGAAAGGTGACCTGCACCAAAGCACCAAGCAGGACCTGGGTAGGGGAGTTGAAGTTATACTAAATTCAAGAGAAAACAAAAAGAAAGTGGCCCAGCTAAGAGGCAGACATTTGTCATCCCAGCACAAAGGAGGACTGGTAGCACACTGTGAAGCCAGCATAGGCTACATAGTGAGATCCAGACCACCTGAGGCTATAAGGCCAGACCTTATGTTTAAAAAATGGCTACTAACCACAGGTCTAAGAACATAGTTCAGCTGGTAGAGTGCTTGGTTGCAGGTTTAATCTGCAGCAACACACAAACTGGGTACTGGAGATGGATACCTATAACCTGAGCACTTGGGAGATGTTAACATAAAGAACAAAAATTCAAATTCATCTTCTGCTACACAATGAAATGGAGTTCAGCCTGGGATACAAAATATCTTGTCTCAAAAGCAAAAAGCAAAACAGAATTAAAAAAAAAAAAATCAGGGGCTGCGGCAGCCATCTTCCAGTAACTCACCAAGATGACAATCACCAAGGGAAAGAGGAGGGGCACTAGCTACATGTTCTCTAGGTCTTTTAGGAAACATGGAGTTGTTCCTTTGCCACATACATGCGAATCTACAAGAAGGGTGACATTGTGGACATCAAGGGAACGGGCACTGTTCAAAAAGGAATGCCGTATAAGTGTTACCATAGCAAAACCGGAAGAGTCTACAGTGTCACCCAGCATGCCGTGGGAATCATTGCAAAAAAAAACAGGTTAAGGGATTAACATGCGCATTGAGCACATCACACACTCTAAGAGTGAAACAGCTTCCTGAGGCAGGTGAAGGAGAACGACCAGAAGAAAAAGGAAGCCAAAGAGAAGGGCACCTGGGTCCAGATGAAGTGCCAGACTGCACCACCCAGAGAAGCACACTTTGTGAGGACTAACAGGAAGGAGCTGGAGCTTCTGGAGCCATTCCATGAGTTCATGGCCTAATGTACAAAAAGAAATAAAGGACCTGGACTGTAAAAAAAAAACAAAAAAACAATCAGGGCCGGAGGATGGCTCAGTGGTTAAGAGCTGTTTGCTCTTTCAGAGGATCCAGGTTCAATACCCAGCACCCACATGCCAGCTCACAACTGTCCCTGTCTCTAGTTCCAGAGGCTCCAACACCCTTCCACAAAAATACATACAGGCAAAACACCAATACACATAAAATAAAATAATTTTTTAAAAATAGGACAAGGTGAGACATGGCAGATTATCTTGGAAGTTTTGTTTGTGGCTTCAAGAAGTACTCCTGCTACTGCCCCTTGCAGTGTACTCAATAAACCTGTTTTCTTTCTTTTGAAAGAAAAAGGGAAGGGAGGGATAGGGAAGAAGACATAGGAGAAACAAAGAGAAGAAAACAGGGGAGGAGCTCTATTCTGGGCTGGAGAGATTGCTCAGTGGTTATCTTGCTATTCTTGCCAAGATCTGCATTCAAGTCCCAGCTTACAACGGCCTGTAACTCCAACTCCAGGTGATCTGAGACCTTTCTGACCTCCTCCTACGTGGTGGGTACACACACATTTTTTTAATTATTATTTTAAAGAAAGGAAAAGAAAATGTTTTTTTAAAAGCTCTCTTCTGGGGGCTAGAGAGATGGCTCAGCGGTTTAGAGCACTAGCTGCTCTTCCAGAGGTCCTGAATCAATTCCCAGCAACCACATAGGAGCTCACAACCATCTATAATGAGATCTGATGTTCTCTTTTGGAATGCAGATGCACAGAGCACTCTATTTTTAAGAATAGCACTGTATTTTTTTTTAATTTAAATTCAAAAGGCTCTATTGTGGTGCTGGGTGTGGTGGTGCACACCTTTAATCCCAGCCCTTGCGAGACAGAGGCAGGCAGATCTCTGTGAGTTCAAGGCTTCCCTGGTCTACACAGCAAGTCCAGGACAGCCAGAGATACAAAGAAAAACCAAAGCTCTATTCTGCAGTAGCATTAAAAACAAAAACAAAGCCGGGCGGTGGTGGCGCACGCCTTTAATCCCAGCACTTGGGAGGCAGAGGCGGGCGGATCTTTGTGAGTTCGAGGCCAGCCTGGTCTACAAATTGAGTCCAGGACAACCAGGGCTACACAGAGAAACCCTGTCTCGAAAAAACAAAAAAAAAAAAAAAAAAAACAAAAACAAAAAAATACAGAAGCCAGGGAGGGGATGGGAGGGGGGGGCTAAGAGGGGTGGTCTCAGGCACCTGCATGCAGGACTGTGGTGGAGATGTAACAGAGTAACAAACATTTTTAAAATATCAAAATATTAAATATGTACAGTTTAAGCACACAGAAAGGAACATAGTTAAGAGCAGATTCCATCAGTGAACAAAAATTTATGAAAGGAAGAATTGATCAAGGCATCAAACTGTGCACCAAGGCACTGTTGCTAATATTTTTATAGAAGCTTGCAAAGAGTATTGAGGGAGTCATATTAGTGACAATCATTCTATCTTAGCCAATAGACTGATGGGACAATTTTATCTCAACAGCAAAACTAATATGTATTTGATTACGTGTGGTGATTAAAATTTAATTTTGAATAAAAAAAAAATACAGACGCCAGATGCTGGAGAGATGGCTTAGCAGATTATGAATATTTGTGGTTCCTTTTTCTACAGGACCTGAGTTTGGTTACCAGCACCCACATAAGGTGCCTCACCTCTAACTCCAGCTCTAGGGGATCTGATGGTCTCTTCTGGTCTCCTCAGGCACCTGCATGCATATGATCACACATATACACATATACAAGTAATAAAATCATAGAAGTGGCTCATCAATGAAGAGCACTTACTGCTCTTGTAGAGGACGCAGGTTCTGTTCCTAGCACCCACACAGCAGCTCATCACAACCATCCATAATTCTACTTCCAGAGGACCCAAGACCCTCTTCTGACCTCCATAAGCGCACATACAGACACACAGGGGAACATTACATAAATAATCTTTTTTTTAATGTTTATTACTTCAAGTTACATATCCATCACAATCCCCTCCCTCCAAAAATAAATCTTTAAGAAAAAAAAAAAAGCAACCGGGTGTGGTGACACTTTTAATCCTCACACTCAGAAGGCAGAGGCAAGTGGATCTCAGTGAGTTTGAAGCTAGCCTGGTCTACAAAACAAGTCCAGGACAGCGAGAGCTATTACACAAAGAAACTCTGTGGGGGGGAGGGGGAGTAGAGACAGCAGCAGGCAGGAATGGCAGGACAAGCTGGTGATCCTGGCACCCAGGAAGGCACAGGCCAACCAAGTCTGTATTATCATGTTCCAAACCAGACAGCTTACAGAAAGATCCCATATTTAAAAACCAAAAGAAAAAAGAATGTGTGACAAGACACTAGGATATAGGGATGTAGATCCTATAGGTTCAACTCCATTTCTTAAAAGTGTGTGTTGTTTAAAATATGCTTTGGGGGCTGGAGAGATGGCTCTGAGGTTAAGAGCACTGGCTGTTCTTCCTGAGGACCTGAGTTCAATTCCCAGCAACCACATGGTGGCTCACAACCATCTAAAATGAGATCTGGTGCCCTCTTCTGGCCTGTAGGCATACATGCAGACAGACACGGTATACATAATAAATAAATAAAATTTTTTTAAATAAAATATGCTTTTGTTTTAGAAATGCAGCTGCCCCACAATAAATTACAGTGGGTTTGCAACACAATGGTCCTGTAGAAAGTACATCAACTGTGGGCCTTTGCATGAGAACCACATTTCTCCACCTTCTTTCTCATCCATCAAATCAAGAATGGTAAAAACTTAAGAGAGGGCTGAGCTATGCTTCAGTGATAGTACTGGCCTAGATACAAGAAGCTACTAGGTTCCACCCACATCACACCCAATCAATCAATCACCTAGATGAAGTTCATGGAGGTTCCAGTCATATGAGAATAAAACTGCAAGCCAGGCAGTGGTGGCACATGCCTTTAATACCAGCAGTAGGGAGGTAGAGGCAAGTGGATCTCTGAGGTTGGGGCCAGTCAGGTCTACAAAGGAAGTTCCAGGGCTACATAGAGAAACTTGGAAAACAAGGCTGGGGAGACAGCTCTGTAGGTAAAGAAAGGCACTTGCCTAGTAGGCATGAAAACCTGAGTTTGATCCCAAGAACCCAGGTGAAGGTCTTGCAGGGTTCTAATCCCAGTGCTCTTAGGATAAAATAGAATCTCCAAGAAGTTAGAAGACAGTTTGGAATTAAACTAAACAGCTTGGAACCTGGAACTAAAGAGATCTGCCTGACTCCGCCTCCTGTTGGGATTAAAGGCACCACCATACCCAGCTAAAAAAGCCCATTTTCTAGGAAATGAACTAACAAGTGAAGGAAATATATCTGCCATTTACTCTCAGGACAGTTTTGGATAACCCAAACGCACCATAGCCCTACCCAACTCAGTAAAGACCCAAAGAAGTTTCTATTCAAAACTACTTCGTACTTTCCTCCTCTCTTCACTTTCACTTCTGACTCCAAATAATATCTCCCTAATTAACAACTGTGGGAAAACACAATTTTGAATTAGTAAACTATTTAATGAATTAAAGAACATTTTGTAATATCAGCAGGTTTTGGGTTTTTTTGGTTTTTCAAGACAGGGTGTCCTGGAACTCACTCTGTAGACCAGGCTGGCTTTGAACTCACAGAGATCCACCTGCCTCTGCCTCCCAAGTGCCGGGATTAAAGGAGTGTGCCACCACGCCTTACAAGTCTGGTCTAAAGAGATGGCTCAACAGTTAAGAGCACCAGCTGCTCTTCCAGGAGTCAGGTTCAAATCCCAGCACCTACATAGCAGCTCACAACCACCTGTAGTTCCAATTCCAAGGGACCCACCATCCTCTCCTGGCCTCCATGGACACCAGAGATGCATAAAGTTTTTGTACATATACACATATATCTTATAAAAAAGAAATGGTAAAAGTCAGGCATCATGTGGCAACGCCTTTAATCCCAGCACTCTGAAGGCAAAAGCAGGCAGAGTCTATGAGTTCAAGGCCAGTCTACTCTACAAAGAGAGTTCCAGGAGAGTCAGAGCTATCATAGAGAAAAACCCTGTCTCAAAAAGAGGCAAGGAGTGCCGGGCGGTGGTGGCGCACGCCTTTAATCCCAGTACTTGGGAGGCAGAGGCAGGTGGATCTTTGCGAGTTCGAGGCCAGCCTGGTCTACAAAGTGAATCCAGGACAGCCAGGGCTATACAGAGAAACCCTGTCTCGAAAAAAAAAAAAAAACAAAACAAAACAAAAAAAAAAAAAAAAGAGGCAAGGAAAAAAAAAAGAAAAAAGAAATGGTGATCCTAACAGCACCAATGAGTCTCCTGCAAGATAGGGACCAAAGCCACAGTACTAAGAAAGCAGCCCCCTGTTATAACGCCATCCCCAGAGCCTGGGTGAGCCCTTCAAACACTGAGCTAAGCTGAAGAAGAGTCACAAAGAACCAGAGCACTAAACAGGCCATCACAGACGAGTTTAGGCTGGTTACCCAAGGTGGGGTGTAAATATTAGGGTGTTAGGGTATGAGATCTACAGGTGATGAGAATGCTTGGACTGTGAAGCGGCTCTGTCAGCAGCCGAGAAGTGCTGCATCAATGCATCAATTGAACAAACTACGCACCAAGTTGTTATTGACAACATCTTTAAGACTCCCTGTTTCTACACATTAAAATCACTTTCCTGAAGACCTATTCTAAGGAAAGTACTTCAGAGCTGGAAATGTAGCTGGACAGCAACACACTATCATCACCAGCAAATAAACTCAACAATCTTGCAATCTGTGCATCATTTGTACAGTATTCCCAGCAGGGAATAAAGTACCGGGACAGCTACACAGTGAGCTTGTATTACACCTCCTTGTGTCCAGAAACTAAATGGAAAACACAGCTAAGGAGAAGTTTTGTTTTGTTTTAAATCAAATTCCAGCACTTGGGAGACAGAGGCAGACAGATCTCTATGAGTTCGAGGCCAGCCTGGTCTACAAAGCAAGTTCCAGGACAGATAGGGCTACACAGAGAACCTGTCTTGAAAAACCAAAAGGGGGAAGGAGGATGCTAGAGAGATGACTCAGTGGTTAAAGCACTGGCTGCTCTTCTGAAGGACCCGGATTCAATTCCCATCACCCACATGGCAGCCCACAGCTGTCTGTAACTCCAAGATCTGACATCCTCATACAGACATACATGTAGGCAAACCACCAATGCACATAAAAATAAACTATTAGGAAAATATTTGAAAGATGGATTATTTAGCCAAGTGTGACTGGTCCAAACGCTGGGAACAGCCTAAGCAATCTACCCAAAAAGGCAAATCTAATTACAAGGTGTTAGTTACCTTACAGCACTGGAGAGGAAACAAGCATCTGTATGCACAACAAGATGCTCACACCAGAAGAAAGAAAACAGGAGTACAGGGCCAATGAGACATTCCAGCCACTGAGTTCTGCCTGCCTGTGATCATCCCTTATGATGGCAACCTACAGTGAGCATGACCAGATCCTAGTGCCAAAGACCACAGGCAAAATGAGTACACCCCGTGGCACTGTGGCCAGGACAGAACTACTGATGTCTGCCCTGGATAACCCAATGCAAAGGCCACAGTTCAATCATGGACCTTAAAATGTTTCCTGTATTTCATCACCTACTTTATCTCCCAATATTTTACAAAGAAAATAGATTTCACAATAAGAGTACAACAATCCCAAGTCAAAATTTAACCTTTAATTTTGTAAGACAAAATTTTCAATGCTAGTCAGGAAAAAAAATCCTAAATCATAAAAATTACCATTAAAATATAGTTCATGCCGGGTTGGTGGCACACTTTTAATCCCAGAACTCGGGAGGCAGAGGCAGGCGGATCTCTGTGAGTTCAAGGCCAGTCAAGACTGCCAGAAATACATAGAGAAACCCTGTCTTGAAAAACCAAAAAAAAAAAAAAAAAAGTTCCTTTACGTGAAAAGATGGGTCTTCTAGTCTTTTCTAGCACCCTCACCACATTTGTCTGTTTTTTTCTTGGTTTTCTGAGACAGAGTTTCTCTGTGTAGACTCACTTTGTAAACCAGACTAGCTTTTAACTCCGAGACATCGGCCTGCCTGTGCCTCCCTGGGATTAAAGCCGTGCACAGCCACACCCGGCCCACAGGCGTCATCCTAATGGCTGGCTATGGATGCTATAATGTATGCAGCATAGTTGGTACCTATGTCTGGAAGCAGTGTCTGTCTATGCTCTAATGGCTTACGTAACAACCCACCACCAAACCCAAGGTCACTTTCCCTCCCTCACTCACTCTCCTCCAGAGGCCTCACTGAGTCCAAATCCTGGGCTTTTGAAGTTTCAAACTATACCAAATATAACAATCTTACTTATTAAATCAAATTATGCTGAAAGTTACATATCCTTTTATTATTCATATGGGGGCATGTGTTAACACAAGCATTCACTATGAAGCCCAAGCTCCAACTCCCCATTCTTCTGCTTTAGCCTACTGAATACTGGTGGTGTTAAGAGTCTAGACTCAACATCCCCACCTTGTGGGGAGAGTACCTCCTGTATGTCTCCTTTTTCCTAAATGTGCTTGTAATCCCAGGTACTTGAGAAACTAAGGCAAAAAAGATCTTGACCTTGTAGCCAGTCTGGGAAATGTAGCAAGACCGTCATCTCAAAAATAAAATCAATTAAAAAAAAAAAAAAAAAAACTTGGGCATGGTGACACACACCTTTAATCCCAGCACTCAGGAGGCAGAGGCTGGTGGCTCTCCAAATTTGAGACCAGCCTGGTCTATAGAATCAGTTGCAAGGCAGCAAAAGCCAGAACTAGAGAAACCCAGAAAAAAACTGTGGATTGAAGAGATGGCTCATCAGCTAGGAGCACTTGGTGCTCTTAGAGAGGACCCCAGTTTGGTTCCCAGCACTAACATGGCAACTGACAACTTTGTATTAACTACAGTTCCAGGGGATCTGATGCCCTCTTCTGGCCTCTGTGGGCACTTTGGGTACTGCATGCATGTTGTTCACTTACATGCAGACAAAACATAAAATAAACCTTTTTAAAAAAGAAGTTAAAATGTAAAGGTTTTTACATAAGGAGGAACATGAACGTAAGCTCCCTGGCACAGTTAGTAGAAATCTTACCACAGCCTGAACATCTCAAGGATGAAAGCATTTTACAATGTGATACTACATTTTCTTCCATTATAACACAGTATGGCAGTGCACACCTTTAATCTCAGCCTTAACGAGGCAGAAGCAGGCAGATGTCCATAAATTCAAAGCCAGCCTGATTTACACAGCCAGTTCAGACCAGCCAGAGCTGCAGAATGAGACTAGGCTGTCTCCAAAACAAAACAAAAAATAAAATAAAATGGGAAGGGGGAGGGTCAATCCATTATGCTAAAAAGTCATTTAAAAACAAAAAGATAGAGCCGGGCGTGGTGGCACACACCTTTAATCCCAGCACTTGGGAGGCAAAGGTGGGCGTAGCTCTGTGAGTTCGAGGCCAGCCTGGTCTACAAATGAGTCCAGGACAGCCAAGAATACACAGAACCCTGTCTCAAAGAAAAAAAAAAGATTAAAAAAGGCTCACAAAACAGCCCCCAGGAAAAATGAATAACCCAGTAGAACAGCAGCAGGCACTGGAGTATGAGCACTTTGTATTGAGACCAGATCTCTACAGTAACAAGTTCCCAACATTACTACTTAGAATCCTAATAAAAACAGAACACCGAAGTAGTCACTTTTAGGATCCTCTTTCTGGACTGTCTAGAGACTATCAACTGGGCTACATCCTAATATTTATTTTTTAAATGCTTTTTTGGGGGGGGGTATATTTATCGCACACGAGTGTGTGTGTGTGTGTGTGTGTGTGTGTGTGTGTGTGAAGGCAAACAAGTGTCCAGTACTCTCAGACAGTGTCATTGGTATTATCTACTATCAAGTCTATGATCTCTAACTTTCCAGTGAAGTAGTTTGTTAGCCTGAGAATGTGCTAGTTTGCAACAACAGTCCTCCATAGTCCAGCATGCCTTCCTGGGAAGGCAGGAATCTACCTAGAGCTTGTATACCAGACGCACTTACTTCAGAACTACATCTGCTGGGCATGGTGGTGGTACATTCTTGTAATGCCAGCACTAATTTCTTGGCCCTTAGCTACCCCTAAGACTTGTAAGGACCAAATTCAGGACCCACAAAAGGCTCTTAGCTACCCCTCAGACTTGTAAGGACCAAATTCAGGACCCACAAAAGGCTCTTAGCTACCCCTCAGACTTGTAAGGACCAAATTCAGGACCCACACAGCTCAATGTTGTTCTCAGCAATTCCTCACTTCAACCTATTTGACAGATCACACAGCCTGTCTCTCAACCTCTCCAGTAATAGTGGCTGAGAAGGGCAGAATCCCCACTATGTCCCTTTGTTCTAGCGTTCCTCCTGCTGAGTGGCTGGGTTAACCTCAGCTGGTTTTAAACAAAACAAGATCTCAGCCTAGTCTAAGTTGGCTGGAACACACAAGCCTGCACAATCCTCCCCCGTACTCTCTACACTCCTTGTCACAAGCTTTGCATTTCTAGGATGGCTAAACTGTATGACCCACTGGTATACCTGAGGACAAAACTGAACAACTCCTGTTTTCAGGATACTTTCAGGTTAAGGGCACCAAAGACACAAGAACCTCCAACCTACAGCAGCTCAGTCCAAAAGGAAAGGCAAAAACCAAACCAGATATAGCCATTATCCCAGCACTCAAGAAGAGGCAAGAGGATCGCTTCAAGAGGATCGCTTCAAGTTCCAGGTCAGCCAGGGCTACAGAGTAAGATGTTATCTCAACTACCTCCAAACCAAAACAACACATTGTAACTACTGTATAAGTAATTATTTAAGTGGAGACTCCATAACTATGTATCAGCCACCCAGAGTTCTTTACCACTTTGCATTACTTGTATGCCCTACACAGACTACATACAGTGTTATAACAATTGCTAATTCCAAGCCAAACACGGATTTAGGGCCCTGGGTGGGAAACAGGTTTGCCATTACTTTGCTAACCAAGCCGCATAAAACTGCCCAGTAAATAAATCAGGTGTGTTCCTCATAATAAGGCTCACATCAGACAGGCAGAGTAATCCTTCAAGAAACAGTTGTTGACTTGCACAACCAGACCTTACATCTCAGAGCTCTGCCATCAACTGATTCGCAGCCTAATTTACTCACTTTGCAAAAACCTAGAGCTTGATTCTCCTTCCAGCTTTTATGCACCAGCCTGTGACAAGGAAAGTCAGCTTAAGAGGCTACAGGTCTATAACAGATTTTAAAAGCTTCTAAACCGCCGGGCGGTGGTGGCGCACGCCTTTAATCCCAGCACTTGGGAGGCAGAGGCAGGCGGATCTTTGTGAGTTCGAGGCCAGCCTGGTCTACAAAGTGAGTCCAGGACAGCTAGAGATATTCAGAGAAACCCTGTCTCGAAAAACCAAAAAAAAAGCTTCTAAACCATGTTTGGCTAAGTAAGTCAGAGATAAGGGCTTTTTCTGCTTTGCCTTTTCAAAGGTGCCACTCAAACCAAGTTATCCTAGCTTGATACCTCTCTACATACAGCATCTGCCTATGGCATCCCATCTTTACTTAAATTCAACATGTATACTACCGTTGCCCAAACTTCCTTATCCTATTACTTCATTTTAACCAGGAACCCACCATTTGTAATTGAATCTACAATTCTAAGCATCTCAATTTCCTGTTCTTTTCTGTGGGGTTTCTGGCAGTGCTGGAGCTCAACCCCAGTCTTTGGGCATGCTAACCAAGCTTCTGTAACTGAGAGACACCCAGTCTCTCATGCCTACACCTCATGTGTCTGTTCAAGCTGCTATCCAGAACAGGCTCCAAAGGTGCACACCTGGAACCCTTAGCACTCAGAGAATGAGGCACAAGAACTGTCGGTCCAAGGCCAGCCTGTACTGTATTACTGAGAAGCTACCATCCCCCCGAAAAAAAAAGCAAGAAAGGAAGAGAAAGACTGAGATTGGGCTGGAGAGATGGCCGAGTAGTTAAGAGCACTTTTCTTCCAGAGGAGCCAGGCTCAGTTCCCAGCACTCTCATTGGTCCAGTTCCAGATTATCCAATACCCAATTCTGACCTCCATGGACACCAGGCATGAACATGATGCATACACATACATGCAGGAAAAACACTCCTACATATAAATAAATCTTTAAAAGTTGTCCAACAGACCAGGCGTGGTGGCTCGCGCCCTTAATCCCAGCCTAGTCTACATAGTGAGTCCAGGACGGTCAAGGAGAACATAGAGAAATCTTGTATTGAAAAACCTAAAAAAAAAAAAAAAAAAAGGTGTCCAACAGGACTTGGTCCTTACCCATTTCTTTTTTTTTTTTTTTTTAAAGATTTATTTATTATGTATACAGTGTTCTGTCTGCAGGTATATCTGCAGGCCAGAAGAGGGCCACCAGATTTCATTATGGATGGTTGTGAGCCACCATGTGGTTGCTGGGAATTGAACTCATGACCTCTGGAAGAACAGCCAGTGCTCTTAACCACTGAGCCATCTCTCCAGCCCCCTTACCCATTTCTTACATCAACTCAAATCTTCTCAGAACCCTACCAAGGTTACATACATAAAAGTCATTCTACACAAACAACTCAACATCTTAGCTTGGCATTCAAGACTTCTTCCTCTACTGCCATGTTCTTTTTCCACAACCTTACTGAAAGCTCAAAAGATTAGGGAATCATGAAATCAATACATTTCTTCCGAATTTTCTTTTTGGGTTTTGTTTTTTTTGGTTTTTCAAGACAGGGTCTATCTGTGTAGTACTGGCTGTCCTGGACTCACTCTGTAGACCAGGTTGGCCTTGAACTCACAGAGATCCACCTGCCTCTGCCTCCCGAGTGCTGGGATTAACATCCTGTGCCACCACGCCTGGCCTTCTAGACAGGTTTCTCTGTGTAGCCTTGGCTGTCCGGGAACTCGCTCTGTAGACCACCAGCCTTACCTCAAACTTAGAGATCTGCCTGCCTCTGCCTCCGCCTCCCAAGGGATTAAAGACATGCATGTGACACCACACCCAGCCCCAAAACCCTTCTACATGCCAAAGTCTACAGACTAATACTCAGATAAGTAATTTAATGAACACCTTGAAAACTCTAAAATAATTCTGAAGATATGGTCAAACACAAGTAGTGAGTCCAGGACAGCCAGAGGTGTTACACAGAGAAACCCTGGTCTTGAAGGAAGAAGAAGAAAAAAAACAGGTAGCCAGGCATGGTGTCACACGCCTTTAATCCGAACTGGGGAGGCTGAGGCAGGCCGATCTCTGTGAGTTCAAGGTCAGCCTGGTCTACAGATTGTGTTCCACGACAGTCAAGGATACAGAGAAAACCTGTCTCAAAAAAAAAAAAAAATCAACTATGTTCTTAGAACAAGAGAAAGAAGATGGTTAAAATCTAAAAGACAGAACCAACTCTCACCCAGAGAACTCAGCAGTACCACTTCAAACAAATCTGAAGTGAGCAACTGATTCCTTAATTTCCCCTACTTTCAACCATAACATCTTTTTATTTCAATAATTCCTTTAATTTTCAATTTGCAACATCTATCAAGTTTAATTCTTCATGGGAATTCAAATATTCTCACATTACTTACAACAGAATCTTAAACATAAGTCACCCAAGAACAGAAAAGCTTTACATTGTCCTGTAAACCCAAACAATTAAGAACATGTCAATGGTAAAAAAAATGCATATTGTTAACAATAATTGTGAACATTAAAACAATCTTGAGATTTTATTTTAGTAAATGGACTATAACACCAGAATAAGCCAGTGGCAATTATAATAATCAACCATTCTTTAAAACAAATGAGCAAGCAAAGAGCTTCGAGACAGCCCTGGCAGTGACCAGAAGAGTCTCAAAGCTGAGATAGGGAACTCTTTACCTGGTGCTCTGCGTGAACGTTATCCCCTGTCGGCCATCGGTGTTTGCTAGGGTTATAGCTGCCTCCACCACTTCCTCCTCCCCCAAGCTGCTCACCATGCTGCCTCTGAAAGAAGTAGTCCACCATAGCGTCGTCCTGGGAACGGCCTGCAACTCCTACGGATCCTGGGACAGGGCTGGAGTGTGTCCCAGCTGCAAGAGCCTGATTTGCAGCTGGCTGTTGCTGCGCTTGCGACCCTGTTCCAGATGTCAAAACAACAGGCATGTTGGGATTAGCTGGTTCTTGAGGGTGATGTTTCAGGTGGGGGCTGAAAGAGTCCTGCCAAAGCACTGCTTTTCTCTTCAAGACACATGCAACGCTCATTCCACCAACACCTAAGAAAAACAGTTAACAAATGTTTAATGTTTACATTCTCCTAAAAGCTCCATATACTCCAGTACAAAATGCTAAACAATTCCCTCTCTTCTGCAAGACAATGGTGTACAACTTTCACTACCAAAAAGTCAAAAGTCTTGCAAGTTTACTGAACTGAACTCTCCTTTAAATCTGCCGGGCCTGATTGTACAGAAAGATGACAGCAATAGGTACTCCTACAAACTGTGATGAGGGCCCACTACTGTAACCAGAGCTTTACTAAAAAGCAATGATAGAAAGACTAGAGATGTAGCTCAGTAACAAAGAACTTGCTTAACATGTGCAAGGACTAGGTTTGAGCCCTAGGACCACAAACAAACAAAATAGCAATATGGAATCAGAATTTAATCAATGGCTTCCCTACTCAACTTACTTTCTCAAGTCAACTGTATTCAAATCTTTAAATAAACAGGGTTTGTTTGTTTTTTTTTAAGGTGAAATTCCAAGTAATCCAGGCTGACTTTCAAATTAATAGGTAGCCAAACCTTTCCATCTCCTGGGTGCTGGGATTACAGACATGCATCAACAGGACTGTGACCAGGAACTTTTGAAAGCATCATTAAGTTTATAGGCCAGAGGTGTAGCTCAATGGAGCAGTACAGTGCTTGCCTAGCCTGAACAGGCCCTAGATTCAATCCACTGGATTCCAACCCTTCACCGCCCCCCACAGATTTAGTCCCCTGGACAATCCCTGTACATGCACATGTGCACACACCTCAGTTCACTTTTTAAAAGAAATTATGACTGTAACAAACATGTCAATAACCAAACAAAAGCCTAAGGCTTACAATCTGTAACTTAAAAGGACCCTTTAAAATATTTAACACGTCTGTGGGACAAAAACCAAGATCAGGGCCTGGTGTGGTGGCGCACACCTTTAATCACAGCACTAGGGAGGCAGAGGCAGGCGGATCTCTGAGTTCGAGGCCAGCCTGGTCTACAGAGTAAGTTCTAGGACAGCCAAGGCTACACAGAGAAACCCTGTCTTAAAGAAAAACAAAACAAAACAAGATCAGCAGTGTTTTTATAACATGGAGAAATCAAAACTTTTACCAATAACTTGCAAATACAATGCTATCGTGTTTGTTATTGATCAATCTTAGAAACAGGACACGATAAACCCAACTCACTTTGCTGGTACTAAATCTCACTGTAAAAACCCAGAGGGCTGTCTCACCACAGTAATAGGGTAGCAAATACATGGTAGACATTATCTCATCACAGAAACACTGAAAGGGAAGCATTATTAGCCCTTTTTTTTTTTTGGTTTTTCGAGACAGGGTTTCTCTGTGTAGCCCTGGCTGTCCTGGACTCACTTTGTAGACCAGGCTGGCCTCGAACTCGCAAAGATCCGCCTGCCTCTGCCTCCCAAGTGCTGGGATTAAAGGCCTGCGCCACCACTGCCTGGCTTAGCCCTGTTTTTATAAGTAAACCATTACAGAAGTTGGGAGGAGCCCAAGGCCATCCAGCTAAGAAGGAGCAGAGATCTCAAACTTTTCTGAAACCAGCCCTGGTTCCTTCTAGAACTCCAGCAACAACAGCATCACTGCTTTCTTTCTTTTTTTGTTGTTTTTCTTTTCTTTTCTTTTTCACAGGGTCTCACTATGCAGCCCTGGCTGATCTACACCTTGCTATGTAGACCAGGATAGCCTTGAACTCACTGAGATCTGCCTGTCTGAAATCTGGGATTAAAGATATAGGTTATCATGCTGGGCGGTGGTGGCGCACGCCTTTAGTCCCAGCACTCGGGAGGCAGAGGCAGGCGGATCTCTGTGAGTTCGAGGCCAGCCTGGTCTACAAAGCGAGTCCAGGACAGCCAGGGCTGTTACACAGAGAAACCCTGTCTCGAAAAACCAAAAAAAAAAAAAAAAAAGATATAGGTTATCACCCCTATTGATATCTGTAGTATGTTAAAACTCCTCTGGAAATCCAACAAAAATAAATAAATCAAATGTTACCAGAAACCCAGTGCTATTTAAGCTCCTCAAAACCAAATAATTGCATTTGTACACACAAATAAAACTGGTTAGCAATTAGGGTGCATCCATCTGCAACCACTACAGTAACTTCCAAGGTTATCAACACTGTTCAAAACAAACTGTCTGGACATGGTGCTACATGCCTTTAATCCCAGCACTCAGGAGGCAGAGGCAGGTGGATCTCTGTGAGTTCAAGGCCAGCCTGGTCTACAGAGTGAGTCCAGGACATTCAGGACTACACACAGAAACCGTCACAGAAAAAAAACAAAAACAAACCTGTTCTCTCTCTCTTTTTCAAGATAGTTTCTCTGTGTAACAGTACTAGTTGTCTACGTACTTGCTATGTAGACCAGTTTGGCCTCGAATTCAGAGATCCACCTGCCTCTGCTGGAATTAAAGGAGTGCGCCACAATGCTGGGCCCTATTTTCTCTCTTTTTTGAAATATTTAGTCTTTTTTTGCATATCTGCATGTATGCACACCATGTACATGCAGTGTCTGAGAAGGCTAGAAGAGGGCATCATATCTTCTAAAACTGGAATCAGACACAATTGTGAACCAAGTGAGTGCTGAGAACCAAACACACATCCTCTGCAAAAGCACCAACTGCTCTTAACCCCTGAGCTGTCTGTCCAGCTGCCAATGATGTTCTCTCATTAGATAAGTAACCTCCTGGAACTAGCTTCTCACAACTATTTCATGTTTTGAAGCTAGAAGTAAGATGTCACAATGGACTCTCTGCAATCTGTTCAAACCTATTTTGTAATCCCAGGACTCTGGGAAAGTAGGAGGAGAACTGCTAATAGTCTGAGGCCATCTAGAGTTACAATGAGTTTAAGGCCAACCTAGAAGACAGCAAAATTTTCTCAAAAGATAAAACCAAACTTCTGCTTTGGAAACACCTGGTGTAAATCAACAATTCCAATTCGGTCCTCCAACCCCTCTTCCCCCAATTAAACCCAATCCAACAGAACCTTATACTGGAATATTTTTAGCCCTCTATGCTCTTAGGAAAAATGCTGTCCAGGCTCAGGTACAAAGCCAGAAAACAATAACTGTTTCATCATCAGTCTAATGTCTTCTCACTCAGTTCTCTAACGAGCTCATCGCCCTCACACTGCACAGTACATCTTCTACAAGAGAATCTCCATCTGACACTTTAGGCCAAGAGATGCAAAACTCAACTTTTGCCATTAACAATTTCTCTAGCCAGCTTCCAAAGTCTTTCCCCCATGCCTTAGTTTTGGGGAGCTTACTAAGCAAAATAAATTAAGGGGTATAAAGAAAGTTTTAATAATTTCAAATCACTAAGCAGAAGATTCCACAAATGTAGTTACCTACACCAGTCAAGGTAACAGACCCCCAATCTCTCAAGAGAATTCATAAAATAGTAAAGGTAGTGTTTCTGTACAAGAAAGACCTGCCAAAAGTTACCTAAAATGAATTTTCATATTAAGAAAAAGATTAGTGTCCGGCTTGATGGTGCACGCCTTTAATCCCAGCACTTAGGAGGCAGAGGAAGGCGGGTTTCTGTGAGTTCCTGGTGTACAGAGTGAGTCCAGGACAGTCAGGGCTTAGAGATATCCTGACTAGAAAGAAAAGCTTAAATGAATAAATAAATAAAGCTTGTCCCTGAAAACAATCTCATTCTAAAAATTCACTGGGGAGGGGATCACTTATAAAAATATTAAAGCAAAACAATTTGGCCTTTGTAGGTTATCTGGAGGCCCTGAGACTTCCTGCTTTACCCAATGAGGCAAGGCAGTTTCTCAAACAAGAGAAAACCTGGCAATAGGGGCAACTTAAAAGTGAGCAAACACCTAAACACTACCATGTGACTGGGAGAATTCTGTAATATCTTGGCAATGACAAAACAAAAATTAAGTCACCTAAGTACCAGAAAACATAACTGAAAAGTCATGTGAAATTTGAAATGTAATTTTTTTAACAAATGAAACATTAAAAAATAAGTTTTTTTAAGCAGTACAATGAAGGAAGAACCAAGTCTAGGTTCTTCCCACAGCTTTCAAACTGTATGAAGATCAAACTGTAGTTTGTTTTTTACTGTCTTTTAATACCACTAATAAGAGTTTTCTTTAAACAAAGAAGCATGATTTATTCTATCTCCTTTCACTAAGATGCTCAAGTTTAAAAGGTGTTTATTTTTACTACCCTGAACAAACCTTCTGTAGCCATAAATTCATCTTAAAGCAGTTCATCACAGACCCATACTAAACAAATGTCGACTTCAAAAAGCTGGGGCCTTGGACAAGATGAATTCAGGCGTGGAAAGGCAAAATACTAACTCAAAGTTCGGCACCCAGTATCTCCAAACGATCACATAAAGAATCCGCAGCCCCCACCCCTCCCCCAAGGGTTTCAAAGTTACAATCAGCGAAGGGTCAAAATGTTCACTGTTTACTAAAACCCCAAAGGGGGCCGCTAATCTTAAGAGAGGGCCACATTTGTAACTTTTTTGCACCAAAACAAAAAGCTAAAGCTACGAAGTAACCGGTTTTAAAAACAGAACGCCCAAAAGGCCTCACAAATCATCTTACTAACCCCAGTAATTAACGGGGTGAGCAAAATGATCAAGTGTAACGAAGCGTTATGATAATTTGCACAATGAAAACGAACAAATTCTTCAAAGTTATGGTGAGGTTAAAGGCTTCTCTGGTCATCTGTGTGGGAGTCCTTCGATGTGTTGGGGGGGGCTCTTGGGGAGAAGGGTGAGCAACAATGGCGAAAAGTTACCAGAGGGTTCCTCACTTGACGTGGGAGTGGTACTGACGAATAAAACAAATCACCCATGTTTACCAACCTCGTTGGTGAGGACCGAAACTGTAGCACCGAGTAGGTCTATACATGTTTTTCCTACTACCTACAGAAAGCCCCTTGGAGAAAAGAGCACACCAACACCGGGAGGCTCAGAGAGGAAGAACGCCCCACCAAAAAAATTAAAAACAAAAACCAAAAACCCACAAGCTCTCTCACGGAAACAAAAGGCCCCAAGAAACCCAGGAACGTAAAAAGCGATCCGAAACTTCCTGATGGCCACCCCTCCACATTTAACGCTTGCAAATCCGCCCACTCCCCTGCCACCCTGGGGGCTTCGCCGTGGACTAAAGCGATGTATTGTTTGCTCCTCCCTCGGCGCTGCCACGGGAGCCCAAGTCGAAGGACCCCGCGGTGGCACACAATTTCCACTCCACGGCCACAGGAGAGGACCCGGGTCTTCGCAAGCCAATCCAAAAATAAATAAATAAGTAAATACAAAAGCCAAGCCGAACGGCAACACCAACCTCCAGGTACGCCCAGCAGGGCCGAACCGAGGCACGGAGCCGCCGCCAGCCGCGGGCTCGGCCCCGGCCGCGGCCCGCTCCCCACCCCCTCCTCGCGGATAACAATAGGGCCTCGCTGCCGCCTCCCAAACACGTACGAGCGGAGCGAGCGCGGAGCCTCCGCCAGGCCCGGCGGCGTCTCTAAGCCCTTCTCCCCCCCGCCAACCGCTGCCAAACGCCAATACGAGGAACGCATCGGCTCGCTGGGAGTTCGGAGCACGGTTTGGGGTCACCCGGGCGCGGATACTCACGGGCGGAGCGGTAGGATGAAGATGGATTCCGGCCCCCCGATCTTCGCTCGCCGGCGCTCTCGCTCCCCCTTACCTTTCACTCCGACAACATGGCGGCCCACTGGGGACTGGGCTGGCGCGGTGCATCATGGGAGCGGCGCCGGCCCCGGCTCCGGCGGTAGCAGCGGCGTGTGCGGAGCGGGCGGGAGGGCGGCTCTGGAACAGGTTGCCCTGTTGCCATGTCAACCGCAGGGCCTGCGTGAACTCGGGGAAACTCGCAGGCCAGACAACCGCTGTGCCCGCCTTCTGGAGCGAGCTTGCGCCGCCGCGTAGGGAACGGGGTGGAAGGCGCCGCCGGAGCGCGCACGGAGAGCACGGAGTGCCCGGCCCTCGGTCCCGGGAGAGAGGAGGCCGACGCGGAGCCGGGCATAGGACTTCAAAGAGGGGTTCGAACCCATTCCAGCCTTCTGGCTCCTGCCCTTATTGCGCCCACTGCCTCCATTTCCCCATTGTAACATACAAAAGGGAAGGGCAGGACCTCCACCTGATTTGCAAGATCTGCAGCACAGTGACAATGCCGGGGCCCTTGTTCAAAAGTCATTAGAAATTTAAAGATGGCACAGCAAATTAAGCTGAGAACATGAAGCCAGAAGAACACCTGGCAAATACTCCTTTTTTTTTTTTTTGGTTGATTGGTTTGAGTTTTTGTTTTTGTTTTTTTTATGTAACAGGTTTCTTGTAGTCCTGGCTGGTCTCAAACCTACTGAAATTCACCTGCTTCTTCTGCCTCCCGAAAACCATTCCATCTTTTTTTTTTTTTAAGGATTTTTTTTTTCCTTTAGGTTTTTTCGAGACAGGATTTCTCTGTGTATTCCTGCCTGTACTAGAACTTGCTCTGTAAACCAGCCTGGCCTCTGCTTTCCCGAGTGCAGAATTAGAGATTAGAGGAGTGCTCCACAACCCCACCATTGGCTGGCTTAATTCCTTAGTTTTAACTTCGGTTTTCATAACTCATTCGTGAGATTCTAACGCTGGTTTAGAAATAACGCATAATCAGGGGGTACTAATCTCACGACCTCTATTCAATCAGATGAGGTAATCCCAGTTGAGTAAACATCTCTGATCTCCTTAAATTACTTTCAAAAGCCCTCAGACGCCACCCAGCCCCAAAATAACCCTATCAGAGCGCTGCCTCCAGCAGACATGAGACTGCACTGTTTGTTATCAAGTGTTTACCAGTGTGGCACGTGCTGTCCTGAGACTTTTGTATTCATTATCTAACATAAAACTTCCAAACTAAAATAAATAAGTAAACACAACTGCCAAACTATGAAATAGTAATCATAGTAGACATCAATATTCCTGTTTTAAATTAAGAAAACATAAACTGGGACACAGTGGTACACGCCTTTATTCCAGCGCTCGGGAGGAGGCAGGCGGATCTCTGTGAGTTCGAGGCCAGCCTGGTCCAGGATAGCCAGGGCTACACAAAAACCCTACCGCGAAAAGCCAAAAAACAAAAAGAAGAAGAAAGAAAACAACAGGGAGAGACAGAGAGATAAGCTGGAGGCTCGGTTTAGCCTGGACTGCTCTCCTAAACTTAGGTACCAAAACCCACCTTTGGAGACTCCTAAAGCCAGTTGCTTCAGCTTTAGGGGGATCCTATACCCCTTACCTCCTCAGACACCCGAACTCATATGTATAGATACACACACATACACACACACTTAAAAATTAAATGGAAAAAAAAATTTTAATTTTAAACAAGAAAACTGAGGTGCGGAGAAATAAAGTGAATATGTCTGTCTGAGGCTATTTGCTGAGCATTGTCTAAGAAACTGTTGAAATTCTGCCTAAAATTTAGGATTCCTCTTGCCAAGCAGTGGTGGCACACACCTTTCATCCCAGCACTTATGAGGCAGAGGCAGGTGGATCTCTGTGTTTGAGGCCAGCCTGGTTGGTCTACGGAGTGAGTTCCAGGACAGTCAGTCACATAGAGTAACCCTGTCTTGAAAAAAAACAAACAAACAAAACAACAGCAGCAAAACCTTGGAATTCCTCTCACTTATATAGCCAAACCTATGTATAACATAATATCATCAATCCTTGTAAGTTCATAAAACCTAATAAAAAAATCTAATCAAGGACAAATAAAGGGGTACTTCTCTTTAGTCTGAATACTCTAGAGACAGAAATAAGCAGATCTCTGTGAGTTTGAGGCTAGCCTGGACTACACACTAAGTTCCAGTCTAGAGGAGTCTATATAGGAAGACTTAGTCTCAGAAAGAAAGAAAGAAAAAAAACTAATCAAGCTGACTTGGAAAAAGAATTAGAGTGGATTTGAGAAAGGTATTTTTAATCTACCAGCAGAAACTTAATCCATAACATTGTAATGGAATCAAACAAAAACCTACAGAAGTCTCAAGGCAGAAACTAGTGAAGATCATTCAAAAGACTGGGTATGGTAACAAAAGCCTATGATCCCAGAACTTGAGAGACAAGAGGCAAGAGGATTATGAACTCTAAACTAGCAAGGCTTCATAAAAAGACCAACAAGGAAAAATAGATACATGGGTAGATAGATAGATAGATAGATAGATAGATAGATAGATAGATAGATAGATAGATAGATAGGCCTTTCAAATATGTGTCTGTGTCTGTTTTCATGGGCAGAAGAGTTTTCAAAGTGTGGGCGGGGCAACCTGGCTGCCGGCAATGACTGACACCAGAGACATTTTCTGCCCCTCCTACACTATTCCTGGCTGATGACCTTTCTAAAAGTCGTGTTTGTTTTCATCCCAGCACTGGGGGGGCAGAGGCTGGCGGATCCCTGTGAGTTCAAGGCCAGCCCGGTCTACAAAGTGAGTCCAGGACAGCCAGATATTACACAGAGATACCCTGGCTCTGGGAAGAAAAAAAAAATAGTCCTGTTGTCAACACTGCAAAGACTCTCAGACTTTTCTTTTTACCAACGTTTTTCAACCGTGTTCCTCTTGTACCCTTATTTAGCTGCCAGCTCTCCCTGGAAGGGGAGCTTCCTTGTTCCCATTGCTACGCTGTTACCATTTTCAATAGTCACTTTGTTTCCTTGTAGATCTCAGCAGACTAACCCCTTCTCCCACAACCACCCCCACCACCCACACACCAGAGTGGATCCTAGGATCTAAGTCATCCTCCCATTAAGGAAAACTAAAAAAGTGAGGATGGGGAGATGGGGGTGGTTGGGAGGAGAGGACACTTAAAAAGCTGTGTTTGACAGTATTGGAAAGCTAAGGAGGAAGTGAAGAATTACTAAGCCAGGGGCTAAGAAAGAAGGCACTGACAAACCTCTTGTTTGAGACTACTTCCCTGGTGAGGATTTTTTTTTTTTTTTTGATAGACAGTTGAAAGGAAGAGGGGAGGTTTGGGGTTCCTTTGGGTCTGGCTTTTGTTTGTTTTTGTTATGGTTTGGCTGTGTAGGTTTCTGTTTTGCTTCCTGGGGAAGGGCTGATTGTTAATTGAGTTTTTGACACAGGGTTTCACAATCTAGCCCTGGTTTGCCTGGAACTCACAATGCAGACCAGGCTAGCTTTGTACATTTTCTTGCCTCTGCCTACTGGATACTGAAATTATAGGCATGAGCCATCAGCCTTAAACAATGTAACTTCTACTTTTGCTTTATTTTATTACAATGTATACCTTAACTGTTAAAGCTGTCTTCTTACAACTCTCTGGTCAAAACATTGAAACTGTCAGTTATGGTGGCGCACGCCTTTAATCCCAGGCAGAGGCAGGTGGAGCTCTGAGTTTGAGGCCAACCTGGTCTACAGAATGAGTTCCAGGACAGCCAGAACTGTTACGCAGAGAAATACTGTCTGGGGGGGGGGGGGAACAAAAGGAAAAAAAATTGAAACAAGGGGCTGGAGAGATAGCTTAGTGGTTAAGAGCACTGACTGTTCTTCCAAAGGACTTGGGTTCAAATCCCAGCACCAGACAGTTCACAGTTGTCTGTAATTGCCAGGCCTGGTGGCACACACATTTAAACCCAGCACTCAGGAGGCAGAGGCAGGCACATTTCTGCAAGTTCAAGGCCAGATTGATCTACAAAGTGAGTCCAGAACAGCCAGGGCTACACAGAGAAACCCTGTTTCAAAAAACCAAAAAAAAAAAAGAAACAAGTTCTTAATTAGGCTACAGTGATGTAATATCTGTGATCTGATTTTAAATAATCTATACCAAAGGAAGTAGAAGGGAATCTAAAGGAATCAATATTGTCCATGTGCAACAGAATATTTTTATTTAAAAACACTTATATTTATTAATATTGAACAAACACCTATAAAATACCTAAATCCTATAACTTTAAACCTATAATCTAAGAACACCCTTAATACAAACACCTAACTATGGCTATTTTAACATTCTTAAAAAGATATTAATATTCTTAGTGTAGGTCTGTTCAGAATGACTTGTTTACAGCAGTCCCAGTAGGTAGTACCTTTCAAGCTTGAAGTCCATTGGGCCTTACTTTGCCAGTTCGTTTGAAAGGCCAATTTATTTCAACCACCAAATCGAGGCTGGTTTATAAAGTCAATCTGAGGCCAGGTGTAGTGATAAACACCTTTATTTTTTTTTTTTTTTTTTTTTTTTTTTTTTTTTTTT
>CAJQZJ010001750.1:13091929-13144444 GCA_907164525.1 Lophiomys imhausi | reverse complement strand
TACACAGAGAAACCCTGTCTCGAAAAACCAAAAAAAAAAAAAAAAAGATTTATTTATTATGTATACAGTGTTCTGTCTGCAGGTATATCTGTAGGCCTGAAGAGGGCACCAGATTTCATTATGGATTGTTGTGAGCCACCATGTGGTTGCTGGGAATTGAACTCATGACCTCTGGAAGAGCAGCCAGTGCTCTTAACCGCTGAGCCATCTCTCCAGCCCAACAAAGACCTTTAATCCCCACACTTGGGAGGCAGAGGCAGGCGGATCTCTGTGAGTTCGAGGCCAGCCTGGTCTACAGTGTGAGTCCAGGACAGCCAGGGCTACACAGAGAAACCCTGTCTCAAAACCCCACCCCAAAAAATTATGTGACTGAATGTGTGTTTGTGCATTGAGGGGTACCCATGGAGGCCAGAGGAACTTGATGTATGTGGTGTGTATGTGTGTGTGACACGTGTGTGGTATATGTGGTGTTTATGTGTGATGCATGTGGCATGGTGTGTATGGTATAGGTATGTGATATGTGTGCAATGTGTATGTGTGTATGATATATATATTTTTTTGTTTTGTTTTGTTTTGGGAGACAGGGTTTCTCTGTGTATCCCTGGCTGTCCTGGACTCACTTTGTAGACCAGGCTGGCCTCAAACTCACAGAGATTCACCTGCCTCTGCCTCCCGAGTGCTGGGATTAAAGGCGTGCACCACCATGCCCGGTCCTGTGTGATATATTTATGGTGTGTATTTGGTGTGTATGTGGTGTGGTGTGCTGTATGTGTTTGTGGATTGATTGATATCCAAGGAGACCAGAGGAACTTGAGCGGGAGGTATAGATGTTTGTAAGTTGCTTCCAGACTTGGGTGCTGAGAACCAAATGTGTCCGCTGAAACAGCAGTACTCTTAGCCATTGAACCCCCCTCTAGCCCTACTTTTAAAATTATTATTATTTATGATGCACATCTGTTATCATACGGTGTATGGGTGGTGGCACCCATGCTGTGGCAGGAGTGTGGAGGTCAGGAAACAATCTATAGGAGTCAGTTCTTGCCTTCCACCATGTGGGTTCTTGCATATGACTTACTTTTGGTTTCCAGCACTGACATACTGAACAGCTCACAACCTCCCCCACTCCCACCTCTACCCTCACCCCAAGACAGGGTTTCTCTGTGTAGCCCTGGCTGTCCTGGAACTCACTCTATAGACCAGGCAGTCCTTGTACTCATGGAGATCTGCCTGCCTCTGCCTCCCGAGTTCTGGGATTACAGGAGTTGGTCTTTGTGGCAGTTCACAGCTTTCTTTTTTTTTTTTTTTTGGTTTTTCAAGACAGGGTTTCTCTGAATATCTCTGGCTGTCCTGGACTCGCTTTGTAGACCAGGCTGGCCTCGAACTCACAAAGATCCGCCTGCCTCTGCCTCCCAAGTGCTGGGATTAAAGGCGTGCACCACCACCGCCCGGCGGATTCACAGCTTTCTTTAACTCCACTTCCAGGGCATTTAACACCCTCTTCCAGCCTCCATGGGAACACACACACATACACACACACACACACACACACACACACACACACACAGATATTAAAATAAATAAATAAAAATCTTAAAAACTAAGCCAGGCAGTGGTGGCACAAAAGTGCTCCTTTAATTGATTTTAAGTAAAGATACTTGGCAGCCATTTGCCACAGTCATTTTTAAAATATTTTCTCACCTTCAAAAGAAATTAGCTAGGCAGTGGTGGCGCACGCCTTTAATCCCAGCACTATGGATGGAAGCAGAGGCAGGCGGATCTTTGTGAGTTTGAGGCCAGCCTGATCTACAGAGTGAGTTCCAATGTTTTTTTTTTTTTTTTTTTTTTGGTTTGTTTGTTTGGTTTGGGTTGGGTTTTTTTGTCTTAAGACTTACTTGTGCCGGGCGGTGGTGGCGCACGCCTTTAATCCCAGCACTTGGGAGGCAGAGGCAGGCGGATCTTTGTGAGTTCGAGGCCAGCCTGGTCTACAAAGTGAGTCCAGGACAGCCAAGGATACACAGAGAAACCCTGTCTCAAAAAACCAAAAAAAAAAAAAAAAAAAAAAGACTTACTTGTGTTATACGTATGGTGTTCCACAGTGCCCCGGGAGGCTAGACAAGAGTATCAGAACCCCTGGAGCTGGAGTTACAGATGTTAGTGAGCTTCCATGTGGGTGTCTGGAATTCAACATCTGTCCTTTGGACGAGCAGCAAGTGTTCCTAACTGCTGGTCATCTCTCCAACCTCAGCCCCATCTTGTTTTGAGACAGCCTCTCACAGTCTTGGAGCTCACCAAGTAGGCTAGCTCCTTCCTGACTCTGGGATTACAAATTCACATGCCACCATACCTAGGCAGGTTCTGGGGATCAAAATCAGGTCTTCATGCTTGTCTGGGAAGAACTTTACCAACTGAGCAATCTCCTTCACACACTAATGTATTTTCTGTCTCTACAGATTTTTTAAATTCTGAGTAAGGCCTTGCTATTACACACTTAAAATCTCATCTACTCCAGAGGCTTAGGCGGTAGGATCATGATTTTTTTTCTTCCTCTATGTAGCCCCCTGGCCATCCTGGAACTCACTCTGTAGACCAACCTGGCCTCAAACTCTGCCTTCAATGTGCTGGAATTAAAGGCTTGGGCTACCACCACCTGCCTTACATTTATGATTTTGAAGCCAACACAGAGAGATTTCCCTATTCAGGACTTTTATTTTATTTATTGATTTTCTCCTTCCATCTTTTCATGGGCTCACAGGATCAATCCCAGGTCATCAGACTTCTATTTTTTTTTTAAGTTATATAAGGCAGTTTTTTTGGATATGAGAGGGAAAGAGAAACAGCATGTGCATGCAGAGAGAGACAGAGAGGAGAGGGACAGAGACAGAGTGGGGGGGAAGGAGGCAGAAAGGGGAGAAAAGATGACAGTGAGAGGAAAAGGCAGAGGAGGGGAGGAAAAGAGAGAGAGAAGGCAAGAGTGGCCTTCCATTATTGAGTGGGAAGCACCTTTACCCACTAAGCCACATCATTGACCCTATTCCAGATGTTTATATTACCAGAACCATGTACTGGGTAGTCTTTGGCATCTGATTTCTTTTATTCTGCATAGGATTTTCCTTTCTTTCTTTGGCTGTCCTGGACTCACTCTGTAGACCAGGCTGGCCTCGAACTCACAGAGATCCACCTGCCTCTGCCTTCTGAGTGCTGGGATTAAAGGAGTGCGCCACCACGTCTGGCCCACTCCTTTTTAGTAACCAAATAACTCACCATCATATGAGTGTGCCATCATGTGCTCTTCAATGTGTCCATAGAGCACTGGGTTGTTTCTCTGCTGGGGTACTGTGAACAACACTGCTGTAACATTCGTGTGCAAGTTTCTGTGGCAGTGTTTTCATTCCCCCTGGGCACATATTGAGGACTGGATCTTCCAGGCTTGGTTATACAGTAACTCTGCTCAATCATTTGAGAAATGTCAGACTGTTTTCCAAAGGAATTGAATCATTGTACATTACCATCAACAGGGCAAAGGGTTCAGTTTTCTGCACAACTTTTCCTGGTGCTCCTTGGACTTGATGGTACCCTTTCTTCCTTCCTTCCTCCCTTCGTTTCTTTCTTTCTTAATTTGGGCAGCAGAGTGCACCTGAATGCCACAGTGAGCATACAGACATCTTACAGGAGTCTTCTCTTCTTCCACCATATGGGCTCTGGGAGCTGAATTCATGTCACCAAGCTTGATGACAAACACCTTTACCCACTGAGTCCTTTTGGTCTGTTTTGTACCATCTTATAATTAAAAGCACCTTTTTTGGAATGCTTGTATCTTCCAACTGAATGGGAACCTTGATTTCATTTATTTTTATTTACAGGTGGTTCTGATGATCAAACCCGAGATGTTATACCTGCTAGGCTCAAGCTTGCTGCAATCCTCCTGCCTCGTAAATGTGGCTCTTCGGGATCACACTCAGCCCTGGTAGCAAGCTCCTTTATCTCCTGAGCCATCTCACTGGCCCTCTTCTCATTTTTTTTTTTGAGACAGGGTTTCTCTGTGTAGTCTTGGCTATCCTGGACTCTGTAGACCAGGCTGGCCTCAAATTCACAGAGATCTGCCTGCCTCTGCCTCCCGAGTACTGGGATTAAAGGCGTGCGCCACCACACCTGACAATTACAGACAGCTGTGACCTGCCATGTGGGTGCTGGGATTTGTACCTGGGTCCTTTGGAAGAGCAGCCAGTGTTCTTAATTGCTGAGCCATCTTTCCAGCACCCTCTTCTCCATTTTGAAGATACAACTTGCTGGGTGGTGGTTGTGCATACCTTTATTCCCAGAGCTCAGGAGACAGAGGCAGACAAATCTCTATGCATTGAGGCCTGCCTGGTCCTCAAAATGAGTTCTAGGACAGACAGGACTACCCAGTGAAACCATGTCTCAAAAACCAGTAACAAAATCATCAATAAAGCCGGGCGGTGGTGGCACACGCCTTTAATCCCAGCACTTGGGAGGCAGAGGCAGGTGGATCTTTGCGAGTTCGAGGCCAGCCTGGTCTACAGAGCGAGTCCAGGACACCCAGAGCTGTTAAACAGAGAAACCCTGTCTCGAAAAACCAAAAAAAAAAAAAATCATCAATAATACAAATCTGAGCACTTCTACTTGCTTCTTGAGTAACATTTTTTTCTTTGTTCCATAATTTTATCCTTCCTTTCTTTCTAAAGGTTTTGTTGTTCTCATTTCCCCAAGCTCCACCCTGGAGCATTGCACTGGGTAAGCTGTGATTGTGTTCAAGAAAGTAGAAGCCTAGAGAAGGCTTTAAGGCAAAGGGGAGAAACAGATACAAGCCCTCGTTGGCTACAAAGTTTTCTGATCATGTAGACCTGAGACAAGACTGGCTTCAGTTTACTGCTGGAAGAGCTGTTGCTGGCCATTCAAATCCCGCATGACTTGGATTTCCAGTTTCACAGCTAGATTGCGGCTATCTTCAAGAATGGTAGAGATAAACTTTGCCACAGAATTCTGTGCTTACCTGCAGGGAGAAATCTCTTAATCCTTATCTTCTCCCATTTCCCGGCTCTCCTAGAAAATTATAAATTCTGCCAGGGTGAGCGATACTGTGCTTAATGCTTTATCATCAGTCCCTGAGAAGTCCCAGCACTGGACAAGCATAGATGCTTTAATAAACATGCCCCATCTCCGAGAGTTCGAGGCCAGCCTGGATTACAAAGCGAGTTCCAGGACAGCCAGGGCTACACAGAGAAACACTGTCTCTTGGGAAAAAAAAAATGTTCAAGATGAAATGGAAGCATCTGTCACCAGCTTTTCAACACTTTCTGTTCATGTAGATTCCCTACAACCAAAGGACTTTACTAAGTTTCTCCAGATGGCTCCAAGAATCCGAGGGACACCATGCCCTGATGTCTAGTCAGAAACTAGTTAAGTCAAGGCCCATGATGGCACCCGGGGCCCTATGGAGGGGGAATTTCTGTGATCTACCTTTCATCTCCCTGGAACCACACTGTTGTCTCCCAAGCCATAAGAGTAGCTGACTAAGCGTACCTGGAGTTGGTGGCAAAGGCTCGGTAGTGCACACCTGTAATCCCAGCACTCTGGAGGCTGAGGCAGAAGGCTCACAGTTTTGAGGTCAGCCTTATCTACAGAGCTAGAGTATGGCTCAGATAGAGTTTGTTCCTGGAATATGAAAGGCCCCGGGACTCCATCTACAGCATAAACCACTGAACCTGAGCATTCAGGGACACATGTGGAGGGGGTGTTGCCTCAGTTTCACTGATTACTTGCTTATTTGTTTATGACAGGGTCTCAACCTACTGCCCAGGTGAGCCTCAAACTTACTATGCATCCCAGGCTGGCCTCCAACCTGATCAATCCTTCTGCCTCAGCCTCCAAGTGTTGGGATTACAGGCGTGAACCACAGCTTGTAGCTTAAGTCTTAGGAATTAACTCTTAAACAATTTATATTCAATCATGCTCTTTCTAGTGTCCTTCAGGGCCTCCTCCATGTGAGACAAGTGCTCTATCACTGAGCTATATCCGCAACCTTCACACTATTTCTAGTTGGCGTGTGTGTGTGTGTGTGTGTGTGTGTGTGTGTGTGTGTGTCTGTGCATGCACCAAGACACATGTAGGGGAGATCAGAGGCCAACTAGCAAGAATGGGTTCTTTCTGACCATCTGGGTGGGGATCAAACCATAGACTTGAAAGTGAATTCTTTTACCCACTGAGACATCTGTCTGGTCCTTACTTGGCTCTTTTAAAAGTTTTTCTTGCTGGTTAGGGTGGTGCACGCCTTTAATCCCAGAACTCAGGAGGCAGAGGAAGGCATACCTCTGTGAGTTCAAGGCTAGCTTGGTCTACAAAGTGAGTCCAGGACAGCCATGGAGACCTAAAGAAACCTGTCTCGAAAAAAAAAAAAAAAGCCGGGCAGTGGTGGCGCACGCCTTTAATCCCAGCACTTGGGAGGCAGAGGCAGGCGGATCTTTGCGAGTTCGAAGCCAGCCTGGTCTACAAAGTGAGTCCAGGCCAGGGCTACACAGAGAAACCCTGTCTCGAAAAATCAAAAAAACAAAAGTTTCTCTTGCTTACTCTTCATATTGCTAATAGCTTTTCTCATCTTTTTAGTGTACTTTTAATCTTATTCTGAGTGTGCTTCCTCCACAGCTCTGGTAACTGTGGCCAGACCTCACGCATTTCCAACAAGCATTTTCCCACTGGGCTATATCCACCTGCAATCTGGACACCTGGGGTTTTTTTGTTTGGTTGGTTGGTTTTTTAAGATCTTGTTAGCTGCCCTTCGGTGGTGCTCGCACCTTTAATCCCAGCACTCGCGAGGCAGAGGCAGGAGGATCTCTGTGAGTTCAAGGCTAGCCTGGTCTACAGAGTGAGTTCCAGGATAGCCAGGGCTACACACAGAGAGAAATGCTGTCTCAAAAAACCAAATAAATAAAATACCACAACCAAGGCAATTTAACAAAGGAAGAGTTTATCTGGACTTCTGGTTCCAGAGAGATAAGAGTTCATCACAACAGAGAATTTTGACAGCAGGTGATAGCCTTAGCAGCTGGAAAAACTCAGAGTTCACATATTAAACTTCTAACAGGGGGCTGGAGAGATGGCTCAGAGGTTAAGACCACTGGCTGTTCTTCCAGAGGACCCAGGTTCAACTCCCAGCACATAGCAGCTCACCACTGTCTGTAACTCCAGTTCCTGGGATCTGACGCCTTCATACAGAAATGCCCACAATACCCATGAAATAAACGTGTAGAAAAAAAACTAACAGTAAACAGAAATCAAACTCAAAATGACAGAGTCTTTAAACTCTCAAAGCCCAGGCTGAAGCTAGGTGTGGAAGCACACGCCTTTATTCCCAGCACTAGGGAGGCAGAGGCAGGCAGATCTCTGTGAGTTCAAGACTAGCCTGGTCTACAAAGTGAGAGATACACAGAGAAACCCTATCTGGGGGAAAAAAAAGCCACCCAGGCTGGAGAGATTTCTCAGTGGTTAGAGTCTGTGCCTCACTTGCAGAGGACCACAGTTAGACTCCAAGCACTCACATCAAGCAGCTCACTGCCACCTGTAACTTCAGCTTTAAGGCATCTGACACCCTCTTTTGGCTTCCATGAGCACCTGCATGCATATCTGCTCATTCTCACACACAGACCAGACACATACATATACTCATAACTTAAAATAAAATACATCCTTAAAACGAGAACTATCAAAGTCTACTTTCAGTGACATACTTCCAGCAAAGCCACAACTCATAAGCCTCCCCAGATAATGTTACCAGCTAAGGACCAAGTATTCAAATGTTTAAGGTTGTGGAGGGCATCTCAACCTAGTCACAATGGAGGAAGGTGCTGGGGGATGGGGGGGAGTGAACTTCCTATCTTGGTGACAGTCAAAGGGATCTTTTGTTTTGTCTGCACTGGAAGATCTTTGGGGCTGGAAAATATTTCACCAACACCAGAATGAGAAGGAACACAAAGATTGACAGCATCTGTTTCATGTTCCCAATAAGCAGGAGGGAAATGAAGGCATACCAAGCAAGCTAAACTGAAACCCGATTCCAAGATATATCCGCACACATCCATGCAAAAATGAGGAAAAAATTGGGAGCTGTTATTGAAATATGATGCTTATGATTCAGATATTTTAGTGATGGACTGTCTGGAGTCATCCAGAAAAGTTGAAGAGTGTGATAATGGGAAGTTCTCTTCCTTGGCAAGAATCACAGTACAGTTTAATACAGCCATGGCAGAATGTTTATGCAGAATATAAATATTGGCACAACACATTATCACATATTGTTTAGGGGATGAATAAAACTAAGTTAAAATTGGAGATGCAGAAGCTGGGGAGATGGCTCAGTGGGTAAGAGCACTTGCTGCATAATCATGAGGACCTGAGTTCAAATCCCCAGCACTCGAGTAAAAGCAGGCAACGCTGCTCACAGTGTTGCCAGGCAAAATCAGGCAGACCCTGGAAGCTTACTGACCAGCTAGTCCATCTGAAATGGTTAGCTTCATGTTCAGTGGGAGATCTTGTCTTAAAAAAAAAAAATAGGATGTTTGTGTTGTGTGTATCATACTGGTGCATGACTTTAATCCCAGCACTCAGGAAGCAAAGGCAGGTGGATGAATTCGATGCCAGTCTGGTCTACACTGCAAGTTCCAGGACAGACAGATAGCCAGGTTTTTACACAGAGGAATCCTATCTCAAAAATCAAACAAAACAAAGAGGCAAGATGGCTTAGTGCTTAACAGTACCCACTGAACTGCTCTTGTGGAGGAAATGAATGAAAATGAGAACATGACCACTCCTAGACATGGTCGATGATGAGAATGTTTTCATTGTAGATATGGGGGAAAGAACAGCCAGAAGCTCTGGGCGGAGTCCAGACTCAACCTGGTCAGAAAAACAGACTAGGTCATGAGAGGAGAGAGAGAGGAGGGAGAGCCAGAGAAGAAGAGGAGAGAAAGACAAGAGAGGGGTCTAGGAGAGGGAGAAGAACTAAGAAGGCAAGAGAGGAGGGAGAGAGGAGCAAAGAGATCAGACATGACTGAAATAGTTGGGCTTTATAGGAATCAGAAGCTGGGGGAAAGGAAACTCAGGGGCTGGAGAGGTTTAGGGCAGGGGGTGGGGACGAAAAGTGTTGAGAGGAGCAGGGACTCTGTAAAAGGTACTTGCCAGGCTGAGAGACCCCCAACGAGCTAGAGTGCTCTTTGGTATGTGATGTAGACACCACAGTTAGTCATTTGCCATGAGTTTCTTTGGAACCTCAGAGACTCTAGTTGGGTTCCCAGGATCAACATGGTGGCTAACAGTCTGTAACATATTTCAGGGAGTCGATTCTCTGGTCTAGCCTCCTAGGACCCTGCATGAATGTAGTGTATATACATACGAATACACATAAAATAATTTTTTTTGTTTTTCTAGACAGGGTTTCTCTGTGTAATAGCCTTGGCTGTCCTGGACTTGCTTCATAGACCAGGCTGGCCTCGGGCTCTCAGAGATCCACCTGCCTCTGTCTCCCCAGTGCTGAGATTAAAGGCGCATGGTACCACACCCGGCTGATTTTTTTTAAGATTTATTTTTAATAGCTAATAAATATTAGCCAATATTTTTATTGGCTAATAAAATAAAAAATAAAAACCAAAACAAAACAAATCTCAGGTAGAGAATGATAGAGGACGATACCTCCTCTGGCCTCTGCACATCCCATTCATGTATGCACAAAACACACACACACACACACTTAAAATTCTAGCTCCAAAGGATCTGAGTCCCCCTTCTGGCCTCTATGGTCACTGCATTCATATATGCATAGCCGTACACGGATACACATACATACACATAAATTAATAAAATACAGATGCAGTGTATGAAATGATGTTGAATGAAGAAAGTCTAGACACTACTTAAAATTTTACATTTACATATTTTTTGTTATTTATTTTGGGGGTTTTGGGTTTTTTTGGGGGTGGTGGTGGTTGTTGTGGGGGCTTTTGATTTGGTTTTTGGCTTTTGACACAGGGTTTCTCTGTGTAACCCTGGCTGTCCTGGAACCCTCTCTGTAGACCAGGCTGGCCACAACACCCTTATTTATTTATGGTGATAGGAACCTAGTTCCTTGACAAAAGTTACACTTTCAGGCCCTTACTCAGTAATTTTATTTTATTTTTATGTCATTATTGTTGTAGTTTATTTTCTGAGCCATGGTCTTTCCATGTACCCTAGGCTGGGCGGGAGCTGATAGCAACCCAACTCCATCCCTATATGCTGTGGTTACAGGCTGAAGCCATCCCATTTGCTTTACTCAGTTACTTTACATACAGTTCCAGGAACAAGCTATCTAGAATATACAACATTTTAAGTTTGTTGTTCTCCCAAATACATTTACATATAAATGTTTTGGGAGATTTTATGTTGCAGATAACTCAACCAGGGAAGGATCCCACATCCTCACAGAAAAAAACTCACAAAAAGTGAATGTCGATGAAAATGAACCAAGGGCCCAGGGACATGAAGATGGAACAGAGGAGTTGGGGAAACCATAAAGACTGTAATGGAAGAGCCTTGAGAAGTAATTCTAGGGATACTTATCGCCTTCACAAGTTCCTTTGAGCCTGGGAGAACAGCTCAGTGGTACAGGGTGCTCAGCATGCAGAGGCCTTTGGTGTGACCCTCAGAATACACACGCAGGTTGTTTTGTTGCTGGTGATGTTTGAGACAGGGTCTCTCTGGGTAGCCCTAGCTGGCCTGGAACTCTCTATGTAGACCAGGCTGGGATCCTACTCACTGTACTGCAGAGGATGGCCTGGGGTTCCTGGCCCTCCGGCTTCTATCTCCCAGGAGTATTTCCACCTCCAGTGTATTTCAGTTCTCAAGGGTGTTTACTCACTAGCTAACATGAAATAATCTGCGGGTAAAATCTTATAAATTGATCATGGAGAGCTAGGGTATAACTCAGTAGTAAAGTGTGTGCTTAGGGGTCATAGGTTCAACCCCAGGTACAGGCTGGGTACACACTTCACACTATAGTCTGGGTCTAGCCCTTGGTTTTCTGACACAGTGTCTAACTCTAAATACCAGGTTGGGGGCTGGAGAGATGGCTCAGCAGTTAAGAACACTGGTTGCTCTTCCAAAGGTCCGGTGTTCAAATCCCAGCACTCACGTGACAGTTCACAACTGTCTGCAATTGCCAGGTGTGGTGGTGCACACCTTTAATCCCAGGACTCAGAAGACAGAGGCAAGTAGATCTCTGGGAGTTCAAGGCCAGCATGGTCTACAAAGTGAGTCCAGGATAGCCAGAAATATATAGAGAAACCCTATCTCGGAAAAAAAAAAAATCCCAGGTTGGTCTTAAACTGGAGTTCCTCTTCCCTCAGTCTGCCAAGTGCTGAGATTACAGGTGTGTACCATGATGCCTAGCAAACATACTCATTTTATTGTGATTTCCAAGATGAAAAGCTACATTTCAAAATTACTTTATCTAGACAGGTGTGGTGGCACATGCTTTTAATTCCACCACTCCAGAGGCAGAAGTAGGCAGGTTTCCATGAGTTCTAGGCCATCTTACGTCTTCATAGAGTTCCAACCCAACCTGGGCTACATAATGAGACCCTGTCTCAAAACTCAAAACAAAACACCCAACAAGATTTGCCAAAGTCCGTTCTCTCCTTCCACTATGTGGGTTCCAGGAAATGAACTCAATACATCAGCTGTGGCAGCAAGTACCTCTATCTGTTGAGTCGTCTGGCCTCCCTGATGGTATATGTCTACATTCCCAAATGCTGGGGAGGCAGAAACAGACAGGTCCCTAATTAGCAGGCCCTAGGACAGTGTGAGACATCAAAGAAAAACAAAACAAAGGGGGTGTTAGAGAGATGGCTCAATTTGTAAAGTATGTGCTGTGCAAGCTTGAGGACTTAATTCGGGCACCTCAGACCTCACACGCAATGCCAGGCACAGTAGCATGGGAGGTGGAAACCGGAGAATCAGCAGAAGCACACGGGACACTGGTATATGCAATGGGAAGCAACAAGCACCCTCCCCCAAACAAGTTAAAAGGTGAACACCAGGGCGTGGTGGCGCACGGCTTCAATCCCAGCACTCGGGAGGCAGAGACAGGCAGATCTCTGTGAGTTCAAGGCCAGCCTGGTCTACAGAGTGATTCCAGGACAGCCAAGGCTACACAGAGAAACCCTGTCACGAAAAATTAAAAAAAAAAAAAAAGGTGAACACCAAAACCTGAGGTTGTCCTCTGACCATACAGTTGCCCTGGCAACACATGCACATGTATACGTGCACACACACACACACACACACACACACACACACACACACACACACACATATGCTGCATAGGACTTGAGGAGCAAGACCTGACTTGAATTTATCCTCTTACTTCCACATACACACATATGTTCAACCACACACAAATAAGCTGTATTAGTTACTTTCTGGTTGCTGTGACAAAAGTAACAGACGACACCCAAAGAAAGAGTTTATTTTGACTTACAGTTCCAGAGAACTAGAGTCCATCATGGAAGGGAAGACATAGCAACAGTCAATAAAACACGGCGGTAGGAACAGGCAGCTAGTTGGTCACATTTCCGTCCACACACAGGAAACTGAGAGAGAAGTAGGCAGAGGCTATGAGACCTCAAAGCCAGTGACATTCTTCCTCCAGCAAGGATCCACTTCACAAGGGTTCTGTAACCTTCCCTGTGGTAGAAGTCGGGCCTCCTTAGTGAAATGGGCATGCAGTTCAGCTTAGCATCTGGTAGCACGGGGGACTTGCCTTTGAGGTTGCTGAGATGGAAACAGGAACTGCCCTGTTGAAGGCGCGTGGCTAGGAAACCTTACAAGCCGTGCAGATGATGTTGGTTGCTGTGAGAAGCTTCGGGACTTCTGCACGTCTCGAGAGACTTTGTGGTATTAAAGGCATGCACCACCACCACCACCCAGTTCATAGATGAGGTCCATGGGGAGACTGGCAATTTTACTGATCCTGAAAATGGGCACAGTAAAGAAACCAAAATAGCCATAAGTGAAAAAGGAAAAAGTTTATTATTTTTATTATTTTTTTTAAGTAAGTGGGAACTTTCTTCAAGCCCCTGAGAGAATGAGGGCTTTTGTCTAATGCTCAACCTTGAGAAAAGGACTTTCTTTGGGGACCAGACGCACCAGACACACACTTTTAATGCCAGTACTCGGGAGGCAGAGGCAAGCAGATCTCTGTGAGTTCAAAGCCAGCCTGGTCTACAAAGTGAGTTCTAGGACAGGCAGGGCTGTAACACAGAGAAACCCTGTCATGAAAAAACCTAAACAAAAAAAACAAAAACAAACAAACAAAAGAATGTGCCACCATACCCTTGGCTTTTTTTTTTTTTAATTCTCTCATATATTAATTGACCAGGCCCAAGTCTTTTGCTGTTTAAACAAAAATGATAGGAGAGGACTGGAGAGATTGCTCATCAGTTAAGAGTACATACTGCAGGGGCCAGGGAAGGTGAGAGCAACCCACTGCTCGTACAGAGGACCTGAGTCAGGTTCCCAGCAATTGACCACATCGAGCAGCTCACAGCAGCCTGTAACTCCAGCTCCAAGGGATCTGACACCCACTTGTAGCCTCCGAGGGCACCTGCACTCACATGCACATGCCTCCCTACAGACAGACACATACCCATAAATTAACAATAACATGCATCTTTTAAAAAAATCTTAGGAGGCCATTGTTTTGAACTGGCTTCTGCACTAGGCCCCAACAGATTAGACCAGACTAAAATGGAGTAACTAACTCAAGCCATGTGCCGCACAATTACAGGGACACTGTCTTGAAGCAGACCTTTTCCAAAATAGGCTGCTTGTCCCTAAAAACAGGAGATGCCAGTCCAGTTGAGTCAGCATAATAAGGAAGTCCCAGGTTTAACCATTACCAAAAATAGCATGAACTACATGAACTAATCAGCATTTTTATTGTTTTGTTTCTTTGTTCCCATCTTACAAAGCTTACTGTTTTTCCAGTGCAAATTCTCAGTCCAACTTGTGGAATAAGAGCCAATTTGATTTATAACCAAGTTTGTTGTAATTTTGCCCTTTGATATAACCAGAGAACCTCAGCCAGCAATCCCTCCTGTCTTCCCATTGCCCTGGGAACACAGGTCACAAAGCTCAACCTGGGCTCAGGGCTCTCTGTACCATGACCAGCCTCCTGTCCTCACGCTTGCCAGCTTCCAGTTCCTCCACCAGTTCCTGTTTTGTCCCCACTGCCTGAGTCCCAAAGCTTAGATTCTCAGTCTGCTAATCAGGGCTCTTCTCCAACCAGAACACCTACCCTCCCGCCCAGCAGCAATCTTCCTCACACCCACCATTCCCAATAGGCCTTTCCAGCAGGGTGAGGCTTTTCTTTCCCTCCACTGACTTACACTCCCAGCAAGTTTAGCAGAAGAGACTTGTGATAACCCCTGAGGGCCAAGAGCTGCCATCATGATTTAATTGCTATCATCTTCATTAATAAAAAAGTATGCTGGGGTGGAGGCAGGGCTGAGGTGGGGGTGTGGAGCAGCAGCTGCCTATAATCCCAGCATTTCAGAGGCAGTGGCAGCAACAGGAGTTCAAGGTCATCCTCAGCAAGTTCAGCTGGACACCAGCCTGGCTGGCTACATGAGACCCTGTCTCAACAAAAACCAAACAACAAAAACAAAACAAAAAAGCAGTTAAAGCCTGTAGCAGCTCATGTACGGTGTGTGCTTAGTACACGTGAAACCCTGGGTTGTTTAATCCTTAACATAGCAGAAAAAGAGAAAGGCCAGGGGTGGTGGCGCACGCCTTTAGTCCCAACACTCGGGAGGCAGAGGCAGGTGGATCTCTGTGAGCTCAAGGCCAGCCTGGTCTACAGAGTGAGTTCCAGGACAGCCAGGGCTACCCAGAGAAACCCTGTCTCAAAAAACCAAAATGAGGGGTAGGGAAAACAAAGCATTTTGGGATCAGGAAATGGAGTTCATTTGGTAGTATACTTGGCCAGCGTGCACAAGACCATTGACTGACACCCAGCACTAAATATGTCAGGTGTGCTGACACCTGCCTATGCTCAGAGCACGTGGTAGTTGGGGAAAAAGAGTATTAGAAGTTCAAGATCATCCTCAGTTAGCAGAAAATCTGAGGACAACCTGGGCTAAATGAGAAACACACACATCACACACACACACAGCCAGGCTTCATGGGGCACAATTTTTTTTCAGCATTTATTTATTTATTATTTATGCACACACATATTTTGTCTGTATGTGTCTGTGCACCACAAATATGCCTGGACGAGGCTTCCCTATAATCCCAGCATTTGAGAGGCAGAGGCAGGCAGATTTCTATGAGTTCAAAACCAGTCTGTTTTACATAAGAGTTCTAGGCCAGCTGGTCAGTGGCGGCACATGCCTTTTTGTTTTGTTTTTTGAGACAGGATTTCTCTGTGTAACAGCCCTGTCTGTCCTGAACTTGCTTTGTAGACAAGCACATGCCTTTAACCCCAGCACTCGGGAGTCAGGGCCAGCCTGGCGTACAGAGTGAGTTTCAGGCAGACAGGGCTACATTGCTTTCCTTGCCCTTCACCCCTAGCCCAAGTTCTTGAAGTTCATACTGGCAGTGGGTAAGTGAATAATGTTGCTGGAGATGAAACTGGGCCTCACACCTGCTAGGCAAGTACTATACACCTCTGAGCTACCCCATTCCAACTCCCATCATTAGGCCCATGGACATTTCATACCAAGGATGCCAGTGAGCACCTTAGCTAGGTCCTTAGGAGTCTTCCTGCTAAGCCTAGAAGGCCTCTTTGGGGCCAGGTGGACTTTCTTCTCAAGGTGTGGCTCACAAAGTCCTTTTCCCATGACAGCAGAGGAACAAATTGGTGACTCCTGTCCTGTCGTGTCCTCTCCGTTCCAGTCACCCTTGCAGACTAACCAGCCCCTAAGCCTCTCCCTGTGCTATGCCCTCTCTGAGATAGATGGCCAAGGGAATGAGGGACCCCAGGGGAGGTGCACAGTGACACATGGATCTTTTCCTAAAGCCAAATATTACAGGTGTCCTGGAACCCAGAGGTAGAACAAACTGTCAGCAGAGCTATGTAGACTCTGCCAGGATCATAAAACTCCTGAGTTCAGCCCAGTGTTTTGACACCTAGTGTCAGTAATCCCAGCATTTGGGGGGGGGAGGGACAGAAGCTGGGAGACTGATGTCAGTTTAAGGCCAACCTGGGCTACAGAAAAGGAATCTTTTTCAAAAAACAGAAAGCCAAATCAAGCACACCGAAAGGTGTTGACTTCAGTACACACATTATGATATTATTCTCAAAACCAAGCCAGAATAAACACAGTGTTGCTTGCCAAACTGTCTGTGTAAGGGGGGTCTGGCTTGTGTGGTAGTATTGTTCCTTTTGCTTCCACTGGGCACCTTTCCCTCAGAGCATACATAGACTCCATACACTACCCTCCCGACACCCTGCCCTAAACCAGGTCTTTCCAGAGCTGGGAAGCAAAACCTTCTGAGTAAGAACGAGAGCTGATCTGTTGCCAAGTGCCCTCTGCAAGCTTTGGTTTAAGTACGGACCCTGCCACACCCTTCCTGAGGCCCCAACTGATCCTGGCTACTATGAGAATTGGCCACTCATTTGGGAGCCAGCCTAGGACTTTGCCTCCTTTCCTCTTAGACTTTTGTGGTTGGGTTTGTTTGTTTGTTTGTTTGTTTCTTTATTTTGTTTTGCCTTGTTTTATTGTGTGTGTGTTTTACGTGATGTGGTTTGTATATATGGTGTCCTTCCGTGTGTACAGTGTGTGGGCTGTGTGTGTGTATGTGTGGTGTGTATGTATGGTGTGTATGTGTGGTAAGTGTGATGTATGTGATGTGGTGTATATAGCTGGTGGGGTGGTTGTGTGTACGCACACAAGTGCATGTGTGTGTGCAGGAATGGGTTCTTTTCCTTCCACCATGTGTGATTCATCATGCCTTAAGCAAGCCACTAGACTTTCGTGGCAAGTGCTTTTAGCCACTGAGTTCCTTTACCAATCGCCCTGGTTTTTGTTGTTGTTGTTTGTTTGTTTTGTTTTTTGAGAAAAGTCTCAGAAAAGGACCTTGAATTTTCTGATTCTCCTGTCTCCACCACCCCCCCTCCCCAGTGCTGGGATGACATGGTTTCTATACTATACCCAGATTTTAATTTACTAATTAATTGGTTACTTTACTGAGGGGTGTGATGAATCTGTATATGTGTTTGTAGATCTAAACCTTACACACGTGTGTAAGGAACCCAGAGGTGAAAGCCAGTACATAGACCTGGCTGACCTTGAACTTGCAGTAATCCTCCTGCCTCTGTTCTCTTGAATGCAGGGATTTGTTTTGCTTCATTGAGACAAGCTATATTGGTCAGGCTGTCCTTAAATTTCTGACCTCAAGTGACGCTCCTGTTTCTCAAGTAGCTAGACTGACAGGTGCATGACATCATACCCAGCTGTTTATTTTTGTTGTTTTTGCTATTGTTAGTTGTTTGTGGTGCTGGGATCAGGGTGATAAACCACCAACCTACATTCCTGGACTCGAGTTGTTTTCATTTGGGGAGTTTGGGTTCTTTTGCTTACTTGTTTTGTTTTGGGAATTGTGTTTTCTAAGTTACATTTATTTATTTATTTAGTCTTGTTCTGTGGGTGTGTGTGATGTGGGGTGTGTGTGTACATGCAGGATTGAGTGTACAGGTCAGAGGACCATTCTCCTTCCACCACGTGGATTCGAGGTCATCAGCCTTGGCAGGAAGATGACTTTAAATGCTGAGTCATCTTACCAGCTCTGTTTTCTGTGTTTTGACATAGGATTTGTCTAGCCCATGCAGGCTTTGAACTTGCCATCCTCCTGCCTTAGCCTCCTGAGTGTAGGAACTGCCAGCCTGTGCCACCAAGCCCAGCTCTGAGTTATTGACATTAATAAATATCCTGTTTCTTCCACACAAATCACCTCCCTATGCTGTGTCCCCCCACAACCTTCGCCTGTCTTTTAACTTCACTTTGCCCTCATGCATCATATGGTTTTAGGGTTTTTGCTTTGGTTTTTCGAGACAGGGTTTCTCTGTGTAGCCCTGGTTATCCTGGACTCCTTTTGTAGACCAAGGTGGCCTTGAACCCACAGAGATCCACTGCCTCTGCCTCCCAAGTGCTGGGATTAAAGGCATACACCATCACATCCGGCCTGTTTGTTTTTTTTTTGGTTTTTCGAGACAGGGTTTCTCTGAATATCTCTGGCTGTCCTGGACTCGCTTTGTAGACCAGGCTGGCCTCGAACTCACAAAGATCCGCCTGCCTCTGCCTCCCAAGTGCTGGGATTAAAGGCGTGCGCCACCACCGCCCGGCTGGCCTGTTTGTTTTTGAGATGTGGTCTCATTATGTAGCCTTGGCTGGCTTGGATTTACTGTGTGGACCAAGATGGTTCCAGAACCTTCAGCATTCTTCCTGGCTCTGTTTTCTTCATAGTGTGTGCCACTTCACCCAGATCCTTCCTTTATACACATATTTTCTTCTTGAACTTTGATGCCTGAAGGGTTAGTGTTCCTGTCTGGGTGGAATCTGGACTCCCTCAGGGATCAGGCCTGCCGAGCACCTGTCCCTGTCTCTTACCCGACTACTTCCCAGACTTTCCTGCTCCAGAGGTTGCAGGGAGTTCTCCATGATAATCATGCAAAGAATTGACGCTGGCTGTGGGGAGGGACATTCCCAGGCTTCCCTCAGGGCAAAGGTTGCTTCTTCTCTGGTGCCCCCATCACAGCTACCTAGCAATTAAAAGATCAGAGGCCCTATCACGTGCTCCCAAGATTGTTCCCACCAGAGCAGATGCCGCTCACTCACTGAATCTCACAGGGAAACTGCACAAAGTGTGGATCCCACGGAGTAGTTCCTGTACCTGGAGGTGGTGCTCCTAGATGCTCCATAGGCGATTACTGAGTGAGCACATCGCAAACACGGGATCAAGGATTTCCTATTAGTACCTGACTTTTATAGGCAATGTCTTTTGTTGTTTTGTTTCTATTTTTGTTTTTGTTTTCCAGACAAGATCTCTTTTAGCCTTGACTCCCCTGAAACTCTATAATAGATCCATAAGCCTCTGCCTCCAGAGTTCGGGCATTAAAGGTGTGTGTTACCAAATCTGACTGTTTGTTTATTTAGATTTTATTTAGATTTTATTTATTTATTTATTTATTTATCTATTTATTTATTTATTTATTTGTTTACTTTTGGTTTTTTTGAGACAGGGTTTCTCTGTGTAACCCTGGCTGTCCTGGACTCACTTTGTAGACCAGGCTGGCCTTGAACTCACAGAGATCCTCCTGCCTCTAACTCCCGAATGCTGGGATTAAAGGCGTGCACCACCACGCCTGGCTAATTTATGTATTTTTATTTTATTCTTGGGGAGGGGAGGTTGAGCTCTCCCTCTCTGTATAGCCTTGGTTGTTCTGGAGCTCACTCTGTAGACCAGGCTGGCCTTAAACTCACAGAGATCCACCTACCTCTACCTCCCAAGTGCTGGAATAAAAGGCATCCACCCCCACACCCAGCCATACAGACAGTTGTGAGCTGCCATTTGGTGCTGGGATTTGAACCTGGGTTCTCTGGGAGAGCATCCAGTGCTCTCAACTGCTGTGGCATCTCTCCAGCCCTATTTATATCATTTTTCAGTTAGGATACAAGTTAATAGATGCCACTTCTCCCCACCCTGTACCCTTCTGCCTCCATGAGTCACCTTTCCATTTTTATGTGTGTTTTTTATTATCTTGCCCTTCTTCCTTAAAAACCTCTTTTTCCAGTCTGTTGGCCACACAAGCCTGACAACCTGAGTTTGATTCCCAGAATCAAATAAAGGTGGAAGGAGAGACCCAACTCCTCAAAGTTGTCCTCTCACTTCCATATGTATCCTGTGGCACATGTGCCCCTCCCCTACACCATGCACACACACACACACAAAATTTCTTAATTTTTTTTTTAAGCTTTTTGAGACAGGGTTTCTCTGTGTAACAGAGCCCTGGCTGTCCTGGACTCTCTTTGTAGATGAGGCGGCCTCAAACTCACAGAGATCCGCCTGTCTCTGCCTCCCAAGTGCTGGGATTATAGGTGTGTGCCACCACACCTGACTCATTTTTAATTTTTTTAATTTAATTTTTATTTTTATTCACATGTGTATCATGTGCCTGCAGGTGCATATATACATGTGAATACTGGAGGAGGATGGAACCAGACAACAGACCCTGTGCAGCTGGGGTTACAGGCAGTTACAAGCCACCTAAAGTGAGTGCAGGGAATGAACCTGGTCCTCTTGAGAAACAAGTGCTCTAAACCACTGAGACATCTCTCTAACTCCCCCAAATAAAATTCTTTTTGTTGTTGTTTTTGGTTGGTTTTTTGTTTTGATTTTTGAGACAGGGTTTCTTTGTGTATCCCTGGCTGTCCTGGACTCAGTTTGTAGACCAGGCTGGCCTCGAACTCACGGAGATCTGCCTGCCTCTGCCTCTCGAGTGCTGGGACTAAAGGTATGCGCCACCACACCCAGCTCCTATTTATTTATTTTTACATTAATATCTCTATCCACCTTCCAACACACACCAGGTATGACAGAAAGGATATTAATAGAGACAGAAGATGTAGACCTCTTTAGTAGTAGGTCGTAAGGGCAATTCGTCAGGATTCAAGCAGACTAGCCAAACCGCATACACCAGAACAGGTACCAGTAGCCAACCAGGAAACCAGCAGCAGCTTTGGGAGCACTAGCAGGGACAGCTGAAGAAGCAGTAGCTCTTTCAACGGGGTTCAAGGCGTGATCTCTTCAAACCAACCTAGGCTGTGATCTTCAACAGTGAAGACAGCAGTCAGTTCCAGAAAAGCATTGTTTGTAGTATTTCGAAGAGAAGCAGTGATGAGAAGCAACGCCAAGCTAAAGCCACCTCCACCCCCCATTTTTCTGGGGCTTATTTTTATATCTTCTCAAAATCAGCACAAGGATGTTTTCTTTTTTTGGAGGGGGTGTTGAGACAGGGTTTCTGTGTATCCCTGTCTGTCCTGGACTCACTCTATAGACCAGGCTGGCCTTGAACTCACAGAGATCTGCCTGCCTCTGCCTCACGAGTGCTGGGATTTAAAGGTGTGTGCCACCATGCCCGGCCACAAGGATGTTTTCTAATTGGCCAATCTCATGCCCTCTGCAAGAGGTACTTCCTGTTGACCAAGATCAAGTGCTCTCCAAGGAGTCTGTCTATCAAAGGATGTGAGCATGTTCCCTGCACATGGACAGTTTCTGGCTGGCAAAACATCACGGGCTCTTCTATCAGGATGTTTTTCATGCCCCTCTCACAAGTCTGTCTTTCAGCAGTGGACAAAGCACCCCCACATCCCATGCTTGAGACCAAAACAAAAATACATTCATTCAACACAACCGTGTTTCTAAAGAAATCAAAACTTCTACCATAGTGTGTGTGTGTTTTTTTTAAAGCCAACTCATACACAACAAAAGAAATTATTAAAATAGGAACAAAGAGAAAAGGAAGGCCAGTGTCCTGTCCATCAGTCCTACACAGATGAGTGGAGTGTCATGAACTGAGCTGAGAAAGATCACTTTGAACTGAGTGGGGTGGCTTATACCTGAAAACCCAATACTTTGAGGCTGAGGCAGGAGGTTTGCTTTGAGTTTGAGGCTAGTCTGAGTTACAGATCAAGAGCCTATCTACTATATATATATATAATTCTGAGCAGCTGGAAAAGGATTTTGCTGCCAAGCATGAGGACCTGAATTTGATATGCTGGAAGGAGTTAACTGACTCCCACAAGTTGTCCTCTGACCCTTTCATGTGCGCTATGTACACACATGCACACACATTCGCACACACTCACACATACACAGAGGTTAATCTCACTAATTAGCCCAATTACCTTCTGAAGGCCTCTGTATCCTAAAATGAAAAGATTTTTGTATCTGAATGTTAGGAAGACATGAATATTGGGTTCATTGTAATTAGGGTAGGGGTCACTTGCAAATGCAACAAAGGCCAAGCCAACTTTTCATTTACCTTTGTGGCTCTGCCATGTAAGGAGTTAGATTAATATAAATTAGATTTAGTAAATATCTAGGGGTTTCTGATACAGTCTCTTTTTTTTTTTTTTTTCAGTTTTTCAAGACAGGGTTTCTCTGTGTAACAGCTCTGGCTGTCCTGGACTCGCTTTGTAGACCAGGCTGGCCTCGAACTCACAGAGATCCGCCTGCCTCTGCCTCCCAAGTGCTGGGATTAAAGGCGTGAGCCACCATGCCCGGCTTGTGTTGAATAATTTTTAAAAGTTCGGTTTACTCTGTCATGTTAATTTTTGGGTTTTTAAAAACGTCACTTCCTCAAATCCTGGGAATGGAAATTATAGTCTTACTTCATCCTAGACAAGCACCTAGACATCCCTGAGCTGTGTCCTTGGCCCATGTGTTTGTATGTGTGTACATTTAGTTAGTGTTTCTTTGAGACAGGTTCTCACAAAGGGAAGCCTGGCCTAGAACTCACTATGTTAGCTGAAGATGACCTTGAACTTCAGACCCTCCTGTCTCCTCCTCCTGAGTACTAGGATGACATACATGTAACTTTGTTGCTGTCGGTTTTAATTTGTTTTTAAATTTGTGTGCTAGAGAGGTGGCTCATTAGTTAAGAATACTTGGTGCTCTTGCAGAGGACAGAATTCCATCTTAAGCGTCCATGTTGAGCCATTCACAACCACTTGTAGCTCCAGCTCCAGGGGGATCCCCCATGAAGTCATCTGTACCCCCAGGAAGGAAGGAAAAAAATGAAGTCAGGGGACCTGTGGCCAGTGTGCTCACACGCTCTCTTCATAGGGTTCATATATTGACATTTTAGGGTTCTTTTATCTATCTATCTGTCTGTCTGTCTGTTTATTTATTTTTCTGGGTTTTTTTTTTTTTTTGGTTTTTCGAGACAGGGTTTCCCTGTGTAACAGCTCTGGCTGTCCTGGACTCGCTTTGTAGACCAGGCTGGCCTCGAACTCACAGAGATCCGCCTGCCTCTGCCTCCCAAGTGCTGGGATTAAAGGCGTGCGCCACCACCGCCCGGCCTTCTGGGGTTTTTTAGTGACAGGGTTCCTTTGTGTAGCCCTGGAACTAACTTGTAGACCAGGTTGGCCTTGAACTCACAGAGATCCTCCTGCCTCTGACTCCCAAGGGCTGAGATTAAAGGCGTGTGCCACCATACGCAGCTAACACTTAGGATTCTTTTTTTTTTTTTTTTTGGTTTTTCAAGACAGGTTTTCTCTGTGTAGCCCTGGCTGTCCTGGACTCAATTTGTAAACCAGGCTGGCCTCGAACTCGCAAAGATCCGCCTGCCTCTGCCTCCCAAGTCAAGTGCTGGGATTGAAGGCGTGTGCCACCACTGCCCCGCTAACACTTAGGATTCTTAAGAAGAGTCTCGCCGGGCACGGTGGCGCACACCTTTAATCCCAGCACTTGGGAGGCAGAGGCAGGTGGATCACTGTGAGTTCAAGACCAGGACAGCCAGGGTTACACAGAGAAATCCTGTCTTGAAAAAACAAAAAAAAAAAAAAAAAGAAAGAAAGAAGAGAGTCTCAACTATACCATACTTCCACTTCATCTCTTTCGTGAGAGCATCATCTTCTGGATGTATGGGACGCAAGGGAGTCTGGGAAAGGTAACCTTTGTGCCCAGGTGATTGTTAGGGATTCAGTTATCAGAGATGGGGAAAATGGATAATGGGTGGAGAACTGATAGGTTGCCAAGCACACACAACGCTATATTGAATGGAGATTTTTTTTCTGTTATTATTTAAGATTTAGTCCCAAAGTAGAACAAAGGGGTGCAAAGTGACTCAAATCTAAAATGATTGAAGAGCCTCCAGGGAGAGCTAAGTACAGGGGTATGTGATCATAAAGGTCTTCCAGAGGCCACATCCTCAGAATGGCTCCAGACTCAGCTGCATGCTCTGATGTCGCTGTGGTGAAATTATTGATGTTATCTCTACTGTGTCCCTAAGGGGGTTGTGATGAGCGGAAGCATGTGCAAGAGCAGGGAGACAAGCTGGCGTGTACGTGCTGTCCTTACTGCCCCACTGCACCAGATCTTACTGCAGCAAAGGCCTGAGAGAGACAGAGACAGAGGAAGAATTATTACTGAATAATTTACAAAATGTAACTCAGGTCTGGGGCCATGGCTCAGTTGGTAAACTGCTGGCCATGAAGCCTGAGGACTAAGTTTGATTCCCGGAATACAAGTAAAACCTAGGTATAGCCCATGCCTATAACTCCAGCATTGGTAGGGGTAAGTATGAAAGGATGGGGATCAGAGACACTAGCATACCAGTTGCTCAGCTTGCTAGCCAGTCTAGCAGAATTGGCAAATACTGCTCTTAGGGTGCTGCGAATAAAGTCATGCACCACAATACCCTGATCTCTTGTTTCTTTAATCTTTTACATTCATTGATTGATTGTGTGTTTGTGTATGCATGTGTATCTGTGTGTGTACCTGTGTGTGTGTATATGTGTGTGTATGTGTGCGTATGTGTGTGTGTACGTGTGTGTACGTGTGTGTACCTGTGTGTGTATGTGTGTGTGTAAGCTAGAGGGCAACCTCTAATGGTTCTTTAGGAGCTGTCTGCCTTGTTTTTTTGGTTGTTAGTGTTTTTTTGCTTTGTTTGTTTACCTACTTGTTTGTTTATTTTGGTAGTGAGGTATTTGGAGTACACCGTATAGGAATCGTTTATCTCTTTCCACTATGTGGGTCTTGTGGATCAAGCTCAAATGAGTCCTTACATTTATATGGACAAGCACCTTACTGACAGCTACCTGCTATAAATCTTCTTGGCAGGTTGAGATTGCAGCTCAATTTAAAGAAAGCTAGCTTATCTAGCTTTCGTAAAGCCCTGGGTTCTATTCCAAGCACAGCATATACCAAGCGTGGGGGTGGACGCCTGTAATTCCATGGATGGAGGAGGAGGCAGGAGGATCTGAAGCGCAAGGTCTTCCTCAGCTCTATAGTGGGTTTGAATAGAGCCTGAGCTCTAAGACCTTCTTCTCAGAACAAAACAAAAACCAGAGTCCCTCTTTCCTGTCATCCTGTGTTAGAAACTGTGTCCTGGCTGCCTGAGATAGAATTTGGAAGATAAACAAGGAGTTATGAAAGATCCTCTCAGGGAGATGAAATAGTTACACACACACACACACACACACAAAATGTTAAAAAACAAAAACAAAAATCAAGCCAGACCTGTGGGACAATCTGTAATCTCAGCAAGAAAAGAAAATCAGGAGTGCCTGGCGGTGGTGGCGCACGCCTTTAATCCCAGCACTTGGGAGGCACAGGCATGCGCCATATCTGTGAGTTTGAGGCCAGCCTGGGCTACATAAGACCTTTCTTAAAAAAGAAAGGAATTTCTTTTGGAATTTTGGTTTCTTTAAAAAACACAGAAATAGCCGGGTTTAGTGGCACACACCTGTAATCCTAGCACTCGGGAAGCAAGGCAGGTGGCAGATCTTTGTGAGTTCAAGGCCAGCCTGGTCTACAAATCGAGTCCAGGACAGTCAGGACTGTCTGTCACAAAGAAACCCTGTGTACACAGAGAAACCCTGTCTCAAAAAAAAATCAGGGCCGGGAGGTGGTGGCGCACGCCTTTAATCCCAGCACTTGGGAGGCAGAGGCAGGTGGATCTCTGTGAGTTCAAGGCCAGCCTGGTCTACAAAAGTGAGTCCAGGACAGCCAGAGCTGTTATACAGAGAAACCCTGTCTCGAAAAACAAAAAAAAAAAAAAAAAAATCAGGGACTGGAGGGATGGTTCAGTGGTTAAGAACACTGACTGCTCTTCCAAAGGACCAGGGTTCAAATCCCAGCACCCACATGGCAGTTCACAGCTGTCTGTAATTGCTAGGCCTGGTGGCGCACGCCTTTGAACCCAGCACTTGGGAGGCAGGGGCAGGTGGACTTTGTGAGTTCGAGGACAGCCTGATCTACATTCAGAGTTTCAGGACAGCCAGAGCTACACAGAGAAACCCTGTCTTGAAGAAATTTTAAATAAATACATGTGTGTGTTGTGATCCATTTCCCTGTTCAGCTTTTTCTTTCTGTTCAAACATGCTTTGATGAGTCACAAACCAAAGTACAGTAAAATGAACAAGAGATAATCCAGGCACTGAGCATTCTCTTTCATTACAAAGAGAAATATCATACGGGCATAGTGGTGCACGGCTTTAATCCCAGAACTCGGGAGGCAGAGCCAGGTGGATATCTGTGAGTTCAAGGCCAGCCTGGTCTACAAAGTGAGTCCAGGGCAGCCAAGGCTACACAGAGAAACCCTGTCTCGAAACCCCTCCCCCCCCCGAAAAAAAGAAAGAAAATCTGAGTAGATCTGGAAAACAAAAAACAAACAAAAACCCTTCAAGTAGTGATGCTAGGACCAAACTCACTTGACCAAACTTTAGTTAGGCTTTAGAAGCCTGGGAATTTTGAGTAGGCCCTGAGCTGCAGGTCAACTTGCCCCAGAATCTATCACATACCACCTCCCAGGGCTTGGAAACTAACTATTACCAGGAGGCCAAGTTCCTGCTTGGGTATGACCGGTTCCCAGGGCAACAGGGAGAACAACAGAGACCCCAGGTTGCCAACAGTCATGAGTTTGAAAATCCCCACCTTGTTTCCTAGGTCATCTTTGCTAGCCAATCAAAGTACTGTTGCAGCCGGGCGGTGGTGGCGCACGCCTTTAATCCCAGCACTCGGGAGGCAGAGGCAGGTGGATCTTTGTGAGTTCGAGGCCAGCCTGGTCTACAAAGCGAGTCCAGGACAGCCAGAGCTACACAGAGAAACCCTGTCTCGAAAAAACAAAAAAACAAAAACAAAAACAAAAAAAAAACAAAGTACTGTTGCTTGATGATGCTTGATTCTGCCTTGCTGAAATGTATTTAACCTGAACTGAAATTCTGTTCAGGGTCCCCTCCTTCTCCTTGCATGGAGAAGCTTTGAGGTTGACCTCAGCATGCTGATTAATAAAATCCTCTTGGGTTTTGCAGAGTTCTTGAGTTCCTGGTGATTCCTCCATTGCCCTGCATTTGGGTTCAGGAATCTGTTCCTTGCTTGACCTTACAGAGATCATTAGGGAAGAACAGTAGTGAACCACAGGCAGAGTGCTTTGGAAGCAACTGAGGTGATCTCCATGTTCTTTGCAGCTGGAGGCAGCTATCCCTACTGCTGCATCCAGGCCCTGGGATCACAGGCCATTGCAAATCTTCTGAGCAATGATCTGAGTAAAGATTACCAAATCCATATGATGCTCACATTCCTGGTGAGGCAAATGGAAGGTGCTTATCATGGGCAAGACAAGGCAGGAAGATGTAGTGAATATGTATGGGCTTTCTGAAATGCAGACTCTTTTTTTTTTTTTTTTTGGTTTTTTGAGACAGGGTTTCTCTGTGTATCCTTGGCTGTCCTGGACTCACTTTGTAGACCAGGCTGGCCTCGAACTCACAAAGATCCGCCTGCCTCTGCCTCCCAAGTGCTGGGATTAAAGGCGTGCGCCACCACTGCCCGGCTGAAATGCAAACTCTTAAAAGGGGCATACAAAGTCATCCTCAAGCCTTGTTGTACCCGTGGGAAACACCTGGCATTACACATGGTCCTGATCAACAGGTCTACCTTGGGAGGAGGGCATAAGACTGACCAATGAGAACACAGTTTGATGCATATTTAAGAGACATCCTCTATAAAGGAAAGCCTGGGCAACTGGGGAGAGAGGGCTTTTTGGTTGGCCTTGCTTCTGAATGCTGCTCAAATGCTCATCGCTGCCTAATGTCAAAAGACTCTAGCTGCCGAGACTTGCTGAAGACTGCAGCCTAGGTGGGTGGAGCCCAGGAAGGCCAAGGAAAGTTGTGGAAAGTGGCACCTGCCACAAGCAAGCCCAGGAAGGCCTAGAAAAGCTGAGGAGAGCAGCGTCTGCCAGCCCTGTGGGGGTTTGGCTGGGACTGTAGTAGGAAGAGGCAGCGATCCAAGCTGGGGTGCTCCAGCAGCTGGCACTGAGACCACAGAGACAGATCCCTGCTGAACATGGTTGAAAAAGCCTGAGATCCACCAGAGACTTCAATGCTAAGCAGGCAAACGCCAACAGCCAGTGTCGAAGCCATTCAGGTGGAAAAGGCCCAACCCCAAGTGCGAGGTGTGCCCACAGCCTCCAATGGACCAGCCCTGAGGTGGTAAGCTCGAGTTGGCAGAAGAGATGTGGTGCAGGACCTTCACAAAGAAAGTTTGTAAGAACTGGGGAGGCAAGCCGGGCGGTGGTGGCGCACGCCTTTAATCCCAGCACTTGGGAGGCAGAGGCAGGCGGATCTTTGTGAGTTCGAGGCCAGCCTGGTCTACAAAGTGAGTCCAGGACAGCCAAGGATACACAGAGAAACCCTGTCTCGAAAAACCAAAAAAAAAAAAAAAAAAAAAAGAACTGGGGAGGCTGAGGAGGGCCGTGGCAGGATGGCCACGAGAGGTTGGTGGGCATCAGCAACTGCAGGAGCTAGACAGACAGAGGAGGCCAACCCCAACCTCTGGCTGCCATAGCAATGCCAGAGCCACGTGACCACTGAGCGACTTATGATTGCCATGTTCCTGCAGACAGACTGCTGATCAGTTGCCCTCAACCTGCCCCTGAGGATGTCTTGATCTGGGTATCCTTTCTAAAGTGTTAAGGTTGGTTGGTTGGTTGGTAGGTGTTTATAGATATTAATAAATAGTTATAAGTTACGCCGACAGGGAGCACAGACCAGAGATGGAGGGGTCACTTGGATTCTACCTTGTGTCAAACCAAACCAATACCCAGCCTGTTGTGGTGGTGCACACCTTTAATGCCAGCACTCGGGAGGCAGAGGCAGGTGGATCTCTGAGTTTGAGGCCAGCCTGGTCTACAAAGGGAGTCCAGGACAGCAAGGGATATTACACAGAGAAACCTTGTCTCAAAAAATCAAATTGAAACAAAAAAATCAAACCAATACTCAAATCCAAATGCTATTATCCACTTCTTACAGTGTGTAATACTCTTTTTATGTAAGCTTCTTTGGGTTTTTTGTTTGTTTGGGGTTTTTTTTGTTTTGTTTTGTTTTTCAAGACAGGGTTTTTCTGTGTAGCTCTGGCTGACCTGGAACTCACTCTGTAGACCAGGCTGAGCTTGTACTGACAGAGATCCTCCTGCCTCTGCCTCCTGAGTGCTAGGATTAAAGATGTATGCCACCACTGCCTGACTGTTTTTTTGTTTTGTTTTGTTCAATACTGGAGATTTCTTCTCAGTACAGGGTCTTGAGCACATGAGGCAAGCACTCTACTACAGAACTACATCCTTAGCCATGAAAATTTATTTTCATACTAGAAACACAATTGAAACCATACTTTTTAATTATTAAACATTTATTTATTAATAACTATATTCACTTATAACAAATACACTTCCTTAACTACTATTCCTATAAATTCCTACAACCCCTATGAATGTCTTCAACCCCTAAGACCTAACCATTAAACCTATTGATAATTATTACAACTATTTTCATAACCTTTTAGAAGGATACAGTCTCTGGGGCAGGTCCTCAGTCGCCAGGAAACCAGTCTCTAGGGTAGACCCTTTAATGCACTTAGCAGTCTTTTTCAGGAATATCTCAGACACAGGTTCGTCAGGGTAAATTGGCTATCGAAGTCTCACCTTAAATAAGGCTTGAGGCTTTCTTCTCTCTGGGAGACCCCACTCGTCTGTAGGCCAACTTATTTCCTTCATATCAGCAACTCTGCCGCTCTGCCTCAGTCTTTAAAGCTGGCCACAGTTCCGTTCAGGCCGCTGTTCGGACAGGTCAAACCCCTCTAGGCAAAAGCTGAGCCACAGGGTTTAGTCCTTGGCCTTTTGCTGTCTTGCTGAGGCTTTCTCTGCTCACCAGCTTCTTTCTGCCTCAGGGAGATCAGTCCATCAGTCCACCAGCACTTTCTTCATCAGAGGATACAAACTACTCGATGTCCTTTCTAGTGTGAGGACTCACTAGCATCGGAGCTTGCTAGCATCGGCTCTCTAGCATGGAGCCCCTAGCATGTCTTCTCCCAGGCTCATCCCCTTGTCCTTAAATAGGATCGCTCCTGTTCCACCTGTTTCAGCTTAATTTGGTCTCTGCCCACTTAGCAGTTGAAAACAATGCCAGGTCATAAAGTCTTTCCTTGTTTCACCTGGCTTCAACCTTGTTTTTCAGTCTATAGAGACTCCCCTCGTTTCATGTGACTTCATCCATAAGCTGATAAACTAATTGCTCACAGCCAAGTTGATCTTCATGCCCCGGATTAAGAGACTGTATCAGAAACCTAGATATTTACTAAATCTAATTTATATTAATCTATCTCCCTACACACAATTTTGATGTCAATCTTCCAAACTGGACAAGACTTTCTAAAGAAGCATGTGTAGCCGAGCATGTGGCACATGCCTTTAATCCCAGCACTTGGGAGGCAGAGGCAGGCGGATCTCTGCGAGTTCAAGGCCAGCCTGGTCTACAAAGTGAGTTCAGGACAGCCAGGGCTACACAGAGAAACCCTGTCTCAAAACCAAAAACCAAAAAAACAAAACCAGAATCATTAGCATATTTTACCTTTTCTGTTTTTAATGCATTTTGTTTAGTTATTTGTGTATGTATGTGTGCATGTTTGGAGGTCAGGGGACAGCTTGTGGGAATCAGTTCTCACCTTCCACCATGTGGGTTCCAGGGATCAGACTCAGGAAGCTTGATGGCAGCACTTTTACTCACTGAGCCAACTCATTGGCCCTGTCTTTTATTTTTAGTTCTAACAGGACCAGGTTGGCCTCTGCTTCCCAAATGCTAGAATTATAAGTATACCCAGGATTGGTTCTTGTTATATTTATTTCGGGGTTTTTTTGTTTGTTTTGGTTTTTTGGGTTTTTTTTTTTTTGAGTTTTTACATCTCATTCTTTTGTTTTGTTTTGGTTTTTCAAGACAGGGTTTCTCTGTGTATCCCTGGCTGTCCTGGACTCACTTTGTAGACCAGGCTGGCTTGAACTCACAGAGATCCACCTGCCTCTGCCTCTCGAGTGCTGGGATTAAAAGCGTGCACCACCATACCTGACTATATTTCATTCTGAAAGATTTATTTCACTTGGGAATGGAATCCAGGTCCTTAGAAGAACTACAAGTGCTCTTAACCACTGAACAATCTGTCCAGCCCCCTTATTTTTAATTCTGTGTGTGGGGGGGGGGGTATGTGTATGGGAGTCTGGTGCCAGGTGGAAACCTCAGAAGCCCCTGGCACTGGAGTTACATGTGGCTCTAAGCAACCCTGTGGCTGCTGGGAACCAAACCCAGGTTCTTTGCAAGAACAGCCAGTGCTCTCAACTGCTGAGCCAACTCTCCAGCCCTTGTTGCTGCATTTTAATGTTACTACTATGTGACTTTAAACGTGTTGTGAAATATCCTGTCTGAACCATTGTTAGACCTCAAAGCAAAGCAGTTTGACAGCAGGAAGGAGGCACCAGTTCTTAGATAACACTGAGAACTTACTTTGAAGGAAAAGAGAGAAAGGAAGAAGACAGGGGAAGAGATGACTAAGTGACACAAAGCCATATCTGCCAGGAGGAGCCGGGCTGGAGAGATGGCTCAGAGGATAAGAGTACTGGCTGCTCTTGCAGAGGACCCAGACTGTTTCTGGCACACACACACACACACACACACACACACACACACACACACAGTGGCTCAAGACCATCACAACTTCAGTTTCAAGGCATCTGATCCTCTCTTCTGACCTCCTCAGGCACTGGGGATGCACGTGGCACACATGCATACATACAGGCAAAACATCCAAACACATGGGATAAAATAAATAACTTTTTTTTTTTCCGAGACAGGGTTTCTCTGTATATCCCTGGCTGTCTTGGACTTGCTCTATAGACCAAACTGGCCTCAAACCCACAGAGATCCCCGTGCCTCTGCCTCCCCAGTGCTGAGATTAAAGGCGTGCATCACCACACCCAGCTCAATGAATAACTCTTAAAAAAATATTAAAGGAGAAGTCCAGCCTGAGGATGTAACCTGTAATCGTAGCATTCAAAAGGATGAGACAAAATATTACTTGAGCCCAGAACTTTGTGGGCCACACAGCAAATCAGCAAAGGAGAGAAGGGAGGAAAATAAAATTAATTAATTAATTAAAGAGGCTTGCAAGGTGGTTCCAAGAGTAAAAGTACTTGCTGTAAAAACTTAACAGTGATTATCTTTCTTTTCCTTTTCCTTTCTTTCTTTCCTTTCCTTTCTTTCTTTCTTTCTTTTTTTTTTTTTTTTTTTTTTGAAACATGGTCACCCAACATAACCTTGGCTGTCCTAGAACTCTCTGTGTAGACCAGGCAGGCTGGCTTCAAACTCTCAGAGATCCACCTGGCTCTGTCCTCTGAGTGCTGGGATTAAAGGTGTGAGCCAATAGGTCTGGCTGACAACTAGAATTTGACCTCAACTTTGGTTCCTAACATCTACATAAGGCAGCTCACAGTTGTCTATAAATTCACCTGCAGGGGATCCTATATCTCTAGCTCTTGCAATCACTGACATACACACACACTCACAAATACACTCACATACCCATCACATACACACACTCACACACACATACATACACATTCACACACACTCACAAACACACACACACATCCACATACTCACACACCCCTACCCTTCTCATTGTGTCTGGCTCTGATTTATTCTGAGAACCATGAGAATGCACATACACCCAAAGATCTCATTCCCATGTGACCCCCAATAAGCTAGGTGTGGCTAGGCACACCTGTAGTTCCAGCACTCAGGAGGTCGAATGGGGCTGAGTCAGAGGAATTCCCATGAGTTTGACTTCAGCCAGAGCTGCAGAGTGAGGTCTAGGCCTCTTTTGCTACAAAGTAAGTTTGAGGCCAGACTAGTCTACAAAGCAAGTTTTAGATCAGCCAGGGCTGTATAGGGAGTCCCTGTCTCAACAACAACCAAGAAACAAACAAAATAAATAAGAAAGAAAAAGGAAACATATATATATATACACATATGTGTGTATATGTGTGTGTGCATGAAAATGACCTTTGTAACCCAGTCTAATAAAATTTTAAAATAATAAAGTATTGGCTCACATAATTGTTAAACTAGGAGAAACAGCCTGAGGCATAGCTGGATCCGGGTGTTCAAATGATGTCATCATCAGCTGCTCCCTCGACTGTTTTCTTTAGCTCGACCTATGTTCTCAAACAAGCCATGCCCAATTAATTATCTGTCACCATAGCTAATACTCTGGGCCAAACCAGAGTTTGATCTTCTCTGTCTTCAGTGACAGCCACGGCCTTGATCCCCTTCCCCTCACTCCTAATCTCCTCTTCAGATAGTGCTATATTTTATAAGTTTTAAACATATATTTATTTTGGGGTCAAGTGTGGAGGGTAGAGGACAATTTTAGGGAGTGAGTACTCTCTTTCCATTGTATGGAAAGTTCCAGGGATCAAACACAGGTCATCATCGGACTTGGCAGCAAGCCCCTTTCCCTGCTAAGCCATCTCTGCACCCTCACATCCTAACAAAGTGTTATGTCAACTCTGCTTCACACTTTTTTTTAAAGACAGGAACTTGAGTATCCTAAACTAGCTTAGGATTTGCTGCAAAGCCGAGGATGGATGGTTTTGAATTTCTGATCCCAAGTGTTGGGATTATATTGCTTTTCCTTTGTTTGCATTTCTTTTGTGGTTTGTTTTGAGACCGGTTCTGCTAACAGTGTTGGGCAGCCTGGAACTCACTTATATAGCCCAGGCTGGCTTTGAACTGGAGATCTTTGGGTCTCCTCCCCTCCTCTGCTCAAGACATTTGAATAGGTTCCCATTGTAAAATCCAAAGCCCACCATGGCACACCTTGCTTCCCCCATCTTCTACCCTCTGTAGTGTTTTTCCTTCAATGTAATGGGGGTGTCCCTCCATTTCTGGTGGCTAACTCCTCTCTTTCATGACTCAATTCCTCTGGACATTAACTGTAAGTGGCCATCTTCTCAGAGTTCTCTTGCCTCAAGAGTTCAGGAATGGCTTTCATTGGTCCACACTGGCATGACGCTCCCCAGAACAGCCAGTCACTGTTGCCTAGGGGGCTGACACATTCTGATGGGTTTGGCTTGAGTCATCTGCCCTGGAGCTGATGGAAATGTGGGTGAGTGGAGAAAGACAATCCCCTTGAGAAAGATAGGGATTCTGTTACCAGAAGGTGAGGTCATGCTGCTCAACAAGAATAACAGATGAGCATCTTCAGTGTTTTGCCCAGCAGCTGACAGACAGGAAGTGTTAAAAAAAAAAAAAGAGCAGAAATAAATCAGCCTGCATTGCCTGTGGGAGCCCCTGGGGGCCTTCCTTCATCACCATTTATTCATTTAACAAAATCTTTTTGATATCATTCATTTATGGGCTTTACCCAAAGTGAATCTGCTTCTGTCTTGAATTAAAATGTAATAAAGTGCTGTGTGCCTGTCATCCCAGAACAACTCAGGGGAGAGAAGCAGGAGGATCAGGAGTTCAAAGATACAGGAGGCCCTGTTTCCAAAAAAAAAGGAGCTCAAGACCAGCCTGGTCTATATAGTAAGTCCCAGACAGGGCTACACAGAGAGACCCCACAAAACAAACAAATAAACAAAACCCCCAACACAACAAGCTGAAACTTTCTGAATGGTGCCTAACATTCAACAACATTTATTAGCTTTTACTAGCCATGGAGAAGAGCAGCTATGAACACCACAGACAGCAGGCCATCTCCTATGGCTCTAAAAAGACTAACAGCCAAAGACAAAATTGGGTTCAAATGGAATGGAGGTCTCCTGAAATTCACCCTTTTGAGGGGAGGATTGGGGGGTGGGGGAAGAATGGCCAGAGGTCATTTTTAGAGGAATTTCTTTTAACCTTTACAAGGTGCATGCCTGTGTTAGTAATGCCAGGCCAGGGAAGACGCTCAGTTGGTAAAGTTCCTGACACACAAGCATGAGTTATAACCCACAGAAAGGCCTGCCAGTGGGCCCATTCATAACCCCGGAACTGGGCAATTAGAGAAAGCAGGATCCCAGGAGCTCATCGGCTAGTCAGTCTAGTTCAGAGGATGAGCTCCAGCTTCTACAGGCGATCCTGTCTCAAGAAATAAGGCGGCTGGGCCGTGGTGGCGCACGGCTTTAATCCCAGCACTCGGGAGGCAGAGGCAGGCGGATCTCTGTGAGTTCGAGGCCAGCCTGGTCTACAAAGTGAGTCCAGGACAGCCAGGGCTGATACACAGAGAAACCCTGTCTCGAAAAACCAAAAAAAAAAAAAAAAAAAGAAATAAGATGGCGGTTAGAGTAGCGTGATGGCTCTGCAGATGACGTGCCCGAATGACTTGGTTTCATTTCCCAGACCCACGAAGTGGGAGAAGAGGATGGAATCCCACAAGTTATCCTCTGACCTCCACATGTGTGGCTTGGCACAGGTCTCATCCCTACACAAAAATAAATGAATAAGTGTTATTAAAAAAAAAGATAAAGCAGAGAGCAAGGACAACCCCTGATGTTGACCCTTGGCCTTCATATATACACATGTCCATATACCTATGTGAACATGTGTATACTGCACAGACACGGAAAGACAGACAGACAGACAGACCGACAGAGAGAGAGAGAGAGAAAGTCAATAGCATGAAGAGTTAACTATGCCCATGAGAACCACTGAAAGAAGATTGGCAATGCCAACTGCTCACAAGGGTGTTGGCAAAAGGAATGCTTGGCACTGCTGGTGAGCCTGTGAAAAGGCATAATCACTTTAGACAGCTGTTTGGCAGCTTCTGATAAAATCACACACAATTACCCCATGACCCAGCCTTTCTGTTTTGACTCAAGAGAAACAAAAAACAAGTTTTAAATAAATGATTTAGTTTTACTATTTTTAATTATGTGTATTCCTGTCTGTGGGTTTATTCATGTGAGTACTACCATGAACAGAGATCAGAGGCTGGACCTCCTGGAACTGGAGTTACAGGGAGTTTTGAGCTGCTTGAGGTGGGTGCTGGGAACTAAATTTGGGTCCTCGGCAAGTGTACTACTTTCTCTCTTTCTCTCTCTCTCTCTCTGGTTTTCTTTTTTTTTTTGGTTTTTTGAGACAGGGTTTTTCTGTGTAGCCCTGACTGTCCTGGACTCGCTTTGTAGACCAGGCTGGCCTTGAACTCACAGAGATCCGCCTGCCTCTGCCTCCCTAGTGCTGGGATTAAAGGCATGCACCACCAACGCTGGGCACTACTTTCTCTTAATCTCCAAGCCATTTCTCTAGCCCTATCTAAAACAAACAAACAAAACAAAACTATGTGTGTGTGCTGTTCTGTGGCTTCTGGAGAACTCGGGCCTTGTGCACACTTCTCCATTGGAAGTTCCAAAGTTCCTTAGTCAGGTCCGGGCAGAAAAGGGTGAAACACGAGTCAGAGTCCGTGCCACAGGATATCCCGGAGAAGCGGGAGAAAGGGTTTTCTCCAATGCCCAAGTGTTACAACTCTTTTTTGTTTTGTTTTTGTTTGTTTGTTTTTTCAAGACAGGGTTTCTCTGTGTAGCCCTGGCTGTCCTGGACTTACTTTGTAGACCAGGCTGTCCTCAAACTCACAGAGATCTACCTGGCTCTGCCTCTCAAGTGCTGGGATTAAAGGCGTGCGCCACCATGTCCAGCTTGTGTTACAACTCTTTTTTTTTTTTTTTTAAGATTTTTATTTTATGCATACGAGTGCTCTATCTGCATGTACACCTGCATTCCAGAAGAGGGCACCAGATCACATTGTGGATGGTTGTAAGCCACCATGTGGTTGCTGGGAATTGAACTCAGGACCTTTGGAAGAGCACTAGGCAGTGCTCTTAACCACTGAGCCATCTCTCCAGCCCATTACAACTCTTTTAATTAGCAAGTAGGAGAGTTAGGATAGTACTAATTCTCTGATGCATACATGGCAAAAAGTTACCAGCTCACTTTAGCTAAACTGCTGGGCCAGGCCGGACCGTTTTTAAGGAGCCTGGAGCTCCCAGAGCCCTCCCTGGGAGACCGAAGCTCAGTCCCTCTCTGCGGGCTTCGGAGGCGGTCGATGGGATGACTGATGGCGGTGATCAAGCCAGGAGCCTGGCTAGACAGGCAGGCCAGTAGTGGCAGCGAATTCTTCATGGGAGGAAGCACACTTCCTTCCCGAGCCCCAAATAAACAGCTGAGTCTCACTCAGGAGTGTCATAGTGGAAGCATGGAGGAAAAAAAGTTTATTTCGTGAATCAGGGGCATTATAAATCTCTGAGCAGTGGGGAGGAGTTTTGGAGGTGAATGTGTTTGATTCCTGGGGTATGGTCCTATCAGAAGAAAGGAAGCCCAGTACCTAATTATCCCATGGGCACTGGGAGTGGGAGAAGAACTCCAGGTAGGGCTAGCGCCATAGACAAACGTCATTGGCTGAAAGTCAAACACTGACAGATCTCATTACCATGAGGAAGTACTTTCAGTAATTTCAGAAATCCCCAGAGTGGATTTCTTATCAGGGAAGGGTTGGGCTATGTGATACTCCTTTAGAGGGTCTGAAGTTCTTCAGATCAGGTAGAGGAAGGGGTTCCTCTGAAAAAAGTCTATCATTTGGCATTGAGCTCAGAGGCTTTCTGGTAATGCCAGACTTCAATTTTTAAAAAAGATTTATAAAAAAAAAAAAGTTTGAGCCGGACGTGGTGGCGCACGCCTTCAATCCCAGCACTTGGGAGGCAGAGGCAGGCGGATCTCTGTGAGTTGGAGGCCAGCCTGGTCTACAAGTTTGAGTCCAGGACAGCCAGGGTTACACAGAGAAACCCTGTCTCAAAAAACCAAAAAAAAAAAAAAAAGATTTATTTATTTATTTTATGTATGAGTGCTCTATCTGCATGTACCCCTGCAGCCAGAAAAGGGCATTAGATCACATTGTGGATGGTTGTGAGCCACCATGTGGTTGTTGGGAATTGAACTCAGGATCTCTGGATGAGCAGCCAGGGCTCTTAACCTCTGAGCCACCTTTCCACTCCCAGACTTCAATCTTAGCAGCAGAAACTCCCACACATGTTTGTTTGTCCATGTGAAAAAATGCTACATGGGTGTGGGTTCCCTTGAAGGACAAAAAGGGTGTTTTATCTCTCGGAAGTGGATTTAGAGATGGTTGTCAGCTGACTGGAAGGGCATTAAGGATTCTTTTTTTTTTTTTAAAGATTTATTTTATTTATTTTATGCATATGTGTGCTCTATCTGGATGTACACTTGTATTCCAGAAGAGGGCACCAGATCACATTGTGGATGGTTGTGAGCCACCATGTCGTTGCTGGGAATTGAACTCAGGACCTTTGGAAGAGCACTAGGCAGTGCTCTTAACCGCTGAACCATCTCTCCAACCCCACATTAAGGATTCTTAAACCCCGTGCCATCTCTCAAGCTTTCCCAGTCCCACCCCCCACCTCTTTCTTTGAGTAGTCTTTCTATGTAGACCAGACTGGCCTTAAACTGGAAATCCTCCTGCTCTGGCCACAGGAATGATGGGGTGACAGGTGTACGCTACCATGCCAACTTAACACATCTGCCTTTTCATTTATATGAACATACAACTTGAAACTTGGCAGTGGTGATGCATGCCTTTAATGCTAGCACTCAACACTAAAGAGGCAGGCGGATCTTTTTTGAATTCGAGATCCACCTGATGTACAAACTGAGTTCCAGGACAGCCAGAGATGCACAGAGAAATCCTGTCTTGAAAAACAAAACAAACAAACAAACGAATGCAACAAAAAAAAAAAAGATACAGTTTGCTGGTTGTGGTGGGACTCATTTAATTCCAGTACTCAAGAGACAGGCTTTATGGGTTTGAGGCCATTTTGGTCTGCATAATGAGTTTAAGGACTGCCAGGGCTATGTAGAGAGACCCTGCTTCAAAAAGGTAGAAATAAAATAAAAACAACTTTCGCTATGGTGACAGATGTTGGAGTAGCAGCTGAGGTGGGAGGTATAACAGAATCACTGAGAAGGGACCCCAAAGATCTTTCAGGGAGCTGTCTTATTTTATTTATGTGTATGGGTGTTTATGTCCTGTGCACAACATACATGCAGTGCCCTCGAAGGTCAGAAGCTGTCAGATCCCCTGGAACCGGAACTAAAAGCAGTTGTAAGCCATCATGTGGGTGCTGAGAGACAAACTCCAGTCCTCTGGAAGAGCAGCCAGTGCTCTGATCCACTGAACCATCTCTGTAGTCCTGATTAATTAATTAATTATTATACATGTGTACTGAGACATCAATCTGTACCTCCACAAACAGGCATTTACAATGCCTGAGTTAAAGCTTAAAAACAGTAGAGGCTGGATAGATGACTGAGCAATTAACACTGCTCTTGCAGAAGACCAGGGGTTGGTTCTCAGCATCCACATAGTAGTTCACAACTGTCTAATTTGTTTTAGGGGATCTGACACCCTCTTTTGGCTTCCTCCCCACCCCTGATAAAGAATGCACAAGGTGGGCTCGAGAGATGGCTCAGTGGTTAAGAGCACTGGTTGTTCTTCCAAAGGACCCGGGTTCAGGTTCAAATACCAGCACCCACATGGCAGTTCATAGCTCTCTGTAATTTACACAGAGAAACCCTGTCTCGGAAAAAAAAAAGCAAAAAAAAAAAAAAAAAAAGAATGCATGCACGAGGTGAAAAAAAATGGGGCTAGGAAGTACCTCAGTGATAGAGCACTTACCACCATTCATAAGGCCCTGGGTATGAATCCCAACACTCCAGATATTAAAAATAAAAAGATAAACTAAACTACAAAGTGCCCAGGAAGGGAAATACTCACATAATCTGAGCCTGTAACATGAGTACTGGGAACCGAACTAGGGTTCTTTGCCAAAGCAACAAGGGCTTTTAATCTGAGAGCCTTTTTTCCAGTCCAATTATGGCTCGATTGTTAAAACAGTAATCGGAAAAACCCGGTAAAGGATTACTTCAGAAGCGTACCTTAGGGTAACTGAGTAAAGGGTGTGGATGTGGCTGAGAAATCAAGTACAGGGTGTGAGACAAAGACAGGACATAAGTTGTGGGGTGAGGGAAGGGGTGGAATGAGAGCCAGGGTGGGGGCCTGGGGCGGGAGTTCGCTTCCTCCATGGAGATCTTGCGAAGGCGGGTGCTGGCAGCAAGCACACTGGGTACTCTTCCTACCGGTAGCGGGTACCGGGCTCTCTGCTCCCACCTGTAGCTGGAAGCAGGTGGCCGAGGCCAGGGATCGCAAAGCCATCAATTTCGGGGCTGCATAATCCGGACTCCACAGGTAGCAGGGTTGGGCAAAGGAATGTTCAAGAGAACAAAGGAAGTGCTGGCCTAGCGCCCGCACACACCTCTTAGACAGAGCAGGCCCGGGCGACCGGGAACCAGCAAGAACTGGACTTCAAACAGGCCACACTGCAAGAATTCCCAGCGAGGGCGCCGCTCCCAGCGGGAACAAAGAAGAGGCGGGATGGGCCCGAGGCGGGGCCAAGCCAGGAGGAGCCGATCGTGGGCGGGGCCAAAAAGGGGACGGAGCCTAGAGAACTAGTTAGTGCATTGGAGAGTGGGGACACGGGCAGGTCTAGGGGCGTGGCGAGACACCGATGGGGCGGAGCCTCTCCAGGGGGCGGAACCAAGGTAGATGGGCAGGGTTGATCTTAGCTCGACCTTGGGGACCAGGGCCAGAAAGCAGTGGGGTCTGTATCCTCCACTCCTGGAGCTGAGCTAGGGTGGTCCCCTACGCGAGGCCGGGAGAAGTTGGAGGGCGGTACTTTGTCTTTGGAACCTGAGGTGGGCGGGAGGTTAGAACTCTGCCCTAAGGAGGTATGGGCCTGGAGGTAGAAAGGCTGACGGGAGGGGCGGCGCGGTGCGAGACTGAGACTGGGAGCGGTGGGACCCAGAGGTACGTCCCTGTAGAAATGGAGGCGACTCTAGTTGGAAGAAGTGGGAGAGGGGATGCCAGAGCAAGCAGCTGGCCTGGTTTGCTCCTCAGCCCTGCCGCTCCTCAGGCCGCACTAGGGTCCCGAGTGTCCAGAGTCTTTGCAGGTCTCGGCTCTGGGAGCTGCATAATCCTGGAGCAAGTACCTCCTTACCCTGGGTGCTGAGGACTTTGTTGCATGATCGTAGGAGAGTAGGTTGAGACTGGAGGTTGAGGAAGGCTTACCACTCCCAGTAGCATGCATTTTGCTCCGTACTGAGGACTGTACTACTAGCTGGGTAAAAAATAGTTGAAGAGCAACTCCACACCACCCCGTAAAATAGATACATTCTCTGTATTTCACAGCTGAGCTTACACGCCGACCTGGCCATGTACCACACAGCTGTGTGCGGTAGAACCAGAACTTACCTGGGATCTGAGTTATTCTTTATCCACCATGTAATTAACCGTCTAATTCACTCATTCATTCAACAAATACTTATCAGCAGGGTATTTACCACATGCCTGCAATCCCAGCACTCAGGTAGCTGAGGTAGGAGGCTCTGGAGTTTGTCAAGTCCAGCCAAAGATGCATAATCAGGCCTTGTCTCAAAAATACACACACACACACACACACACACACACACACACACACACACACACATATGGCTGAAGATGGATAGGACTTTGCAAGTCCCAATGTAGAACCATATACATTGAAATATATATATATATATATATATATATATATATTTTATTTTTTTTTTTGGTTTTTCGAGACAGGGTTTCTCTGTGTATCCTTGGCTGTCCTGGACTCACTTTGTAGACCAGGCTGGCCTCGAACTCGCAAAGATCCACCTGCCTCTGCCTCCCAAGTGCTGGGATTAAAGGCGTGCGCCACCACTGCCCGGCTATTTTATTATTTTTAATTATGTGTCCGTGAGTGGATTTGTGCAAGTGAGTGCAGGTGCCCTCAGAGGGCAGAGGCATTGGATCCTCTGGAACTGGAGTTACAGGCAGCTGTAACAGTGAATTGCCTGATGTGGTGCTGGGAACCAAACTTGGGTCCAGCGCTCTCATCCCATGAGCTAGCTATCTCTCCAGCCCCAAAACTGTGTACATGTAAAAATACAGACAGGAGGCCGGGTGTTGTGGCACACGCCTTTAATCCCAGCACTCAGGAGCCAGAGGCAGGCGGATCTCTGTGAGTTCAAGGCCAGCCTCACTATAAAGCGAGTCCAGGATAACCAGGGTTACAAAGAAAAACCCTGCCTTGAAAAAAAAATTGCAGACAGGACTTATCCTCCCAAGAACTTACCTCCCACATCATTTCCCTTTCTATGCCTGGGTTTCTTTTTTTTTTTTTTTTTTTTTTTTTTTGGTTTTTCGAGACAGGGTTTCTCTGTGTAGCCCTGGCTGTCCTGGACTCGCTTTGTAGACCAGGCTGGCCTCGAACTCACAGAGATCTGCCCGCCTCTGCCTCCCGAGTGCTGGGACTAAAGGCGTGCACCACTACGCCCGGCTTTCTTCTTCTTTCTATACAAGGGGAAGTACACATAGCTTCCCAGGGTGTCTTAGGGTTTCCATTGCTGTGAAGAGACACCATGACCACTACAGCTCTTATAAAGGAAAAAGATTTAATCAGGGCTGGCTTACAGTTTCAGAGTTTCGGTCCATTATCGTCATGGTGGGAAGCATGGCAGCATGCAGGCAGACATGGTTCTGGAGAAGGAGCTGAGAGTTCTACAGGAAACTGTACCACACTGGCATACCTGAGCACGCATTACCCCAAAGCCTGCCTCCATGGACACACACTTCCTATAACAAGGCCACACCTCCTAACAGTGCCACTCCCTATGGCCAAGCATTCAAACACATGAATCTGTGGGGGGCCATACCTATTTAAACCACCACAGAGGGTCATTGTGAAGATGGAAGGACACCAGTTTGGCACTCTGAGAGTACTTGAAAACTTTCTTTTTTCTAGAAACAGGGTTTCTCTGTGTAGCCCTGGCTGTTCTGGACTCGCTTTGTAGACCAGGCTGGCCTTGAACTCACAGAGATCCGCCTGCCTCTGCCTCTGAGTGCTGGGATTAAAGGTGTGTGCCACCTCGCCTGGGAAGCTGTTCTTTTTTCTTTTCTTTCTTTTTATTTTATTTTCATGAGTGTTATGCCTGTAGGTATGTCTGGGTACCACTTGCATGCCTGTGCTAGTGGAAATCGGAGAAGAGGATTGGATCCCCTGGAACTGAAGTTAGAGATGGCTGTGAGCCACCCCCCATGTGGGTGCTGAGAATCATACGAGGGTCCCCTCCAAGAGTAGCAAGTGTTCTTAGCCACTGAACCATCTCTTTAGTGCCAAAGGATGCTATCAGGAGTTGAACCCTACCTAGTCTCCAACTCACTACTGTTCCAACAAGGATGACTCTTTCTTTTCTTTTTTTTTTTTTTTTTTGGTTTTTCCAGACAGGGTTTCTCTGTGTAGCCCTGGCTATCCTGGACTCACTCTGTAGACCAGGCTGGCCTTGAACTCACAGAGATCTGCCTGCCTCTGCCTCCCAAGTGCTGGGATTAAAGGCATGTGGAAGTCTTTCTTTTACTTGTTGAGATGGGGTCTTATGTATCTCAGGCTAGCCTCTAACTCTCTCTATACTGAAGATGACCTTGAACTCCTGCCTGGATCTCCCAAGTGCTGGGATTACAGGTGTGTATGAGTGAACACAGTCTATGTGGTACTGGGCTTCAGGCATACTAGTCAGACACTCTACCAACTGAGCCGTGTCTGTCATTCTTACACCACAGCTCTTAGTGGATATTCAGTAGCCTATGAAGACCAGACTAGGATCCCCAAGGACTTACAGTTTTTTGTTTTTCAAGTCACGCTTTCTCTGTGTAGCCCTGGGTGTCTTGGAACTAACTCTATAGACCAGGCTGGCCTTGCTCAGAGAAATCTGCCTGCCCCTGTCTTCAGTATTTTTTTAAAGATGTATTTAACTTTAAAAAAAAATGTATGAGTGCTTTGCTTGCATACATATCTATACCATGAGTGTGCCTGGTGCCCAAGGAGGTCAGAAGAGGGTATTGGATCCCCTGGGACTAGAGTTACAGATGGTTGTGAGCAGTCATGTGGGTGCTGAGAACCTAACTCAGGCCCTCTGAAAGAGCAACAAGGGCTCTTAGCTGCTGAGTCATCTCTCCAGCCTAGATTTTCAGTATTTTTGAAGGCTAGATAACTCTCAATGCTTGAGAGGAGGTTGCTGAAGAATTTGGGGGCTGTGATGACATACGCCTATGGTCCAGGGAGATGTGAGTGGAATGTTGAGCCCAGGATTTCAAGATAGCCTGAATAGTATAGCAAACCCTATTTAATGGAGGAAGGGAAGGAAAGAAGCAAGCAAAGAGCTTGGTGTAGTGGCCCACATCTTTAATTTTACTAGTTGGGAGGCAGTGACAAAAGGATTTCATCCAACTTAAGGCTAGTTTGAGGGGCTGGAGGGCTGGAATCCAGCCCAGTTGGCACAAGTCCCTGGCTTAAATTTCCAGGCCCGTATAAGCACTAGAGTGTAATTGCAGCACTTGGGAGATGGAGGCAGGAGGATCAGTAGTTCAAGGCCAGCCTAGGCTACATGATACCAAGAAACCCTGTATTTGGGGAGGCGGGGGAAGGCTAGTGAGATGGCTCATTCAACAAAACTACTTGCTTAGGAAACCCTGATCTCCACTATGGAAGAAGAAAATACACTCCCAGAAGTTGTCCTCTGGCCATGTGTGGTGATGCACCCCTTGAGCCTCAACCCATGAGAGGCAGAGGCAGGTGGATCTCTTGAGTTCCAGGCCACCCAGGGTTACACACCTGTCTAAAAAAAAAAGTTATCTCTGACCTCCATAGGCACACCATAGTGTGAAGCGTTGAGTCTGAGGATGTTTCTCTCAGACGTCCTGCTGGAAACAGGGCTGGGATGGAGAGAAAGTACAGCGCCTAGAGGGTTGGCGGCTTTTCTCTGGTCAGGGGAAGGACCTTAAGAGAAAAGTTAGTGTGCAGCTGGGGACCCTCCTGGATGGCAGGGTCATGCCAGCTGCTGACAGGGTCCAGTGTGTGTGTGGGGGTGCAGTTCTCTCGGGGTCACCTGGACCGAGAAGTGGTGCTCTGGCCAGAGTAAGTGCGGCAGGTTCAGGGAAGGGCAGGCATGGTTGGAGAGAGCTTTCTCAGACAGCAGCAAAATTATGACAACTGAGGAAAGATATTTGGTGAACCAGAATTCTTTACTGCAGCTTGGATATCATGGTGGTCTTAGCTCTCCCAAAATCTCTTCATAATCTCCTCTAAACTCTGAGATGGGTGAGAGTTTTTTTGAAACATGAGAAATGGGGAACGATTCTGGGTGAGATTGAGATGCTGGCAATGCCATATTTACATGGGGAAAGGTCCCAGGGGCTGGTTACTTGACTGAGCTTACCTTTGACCTCCTGGGGCATTGTGTCTATGTGCTCCTGAGGCAAGCAGAAGCAGGAAGAGAGCTTGTTCCATGGCTTAGGATGTTCTCAGGATGGTGCATGATAGCCCAATTTTGAGATTTCCAGGGTTTCAGCATGCTCTTATCTCAGCAGCTCCATGCCAAATCCTCTGGAGGCACATCCCAACAACAATGGGCATGTAACCACTCCCACCCAATACACACAAAATAGATAAATAAAATGTATTAAGAATGTTTTAAAACGGGCAGGGCATGGTGGCACATGCCTTTAATCCCAGCACTCAGGAGGCAGAGGCAGGCAGATTTCTGTGAGTTCGAGGTCAGCCTGGTCTACAAAGTGAGTCCAGGACAGCCAGGGCTGTTACACAGAGAAACCCTGTCTAGAAAAACCTAAAAAAAAAAAAAAAAAAAAAAAAAAGTTTAAAAATACGGTCTGAGCAAGGAGCAGTAAGTTAGCAACTTATAATCCTCCCTCACCTCAGTTACATTTTGTGTTTTTTGAGACAGAGTTTCTCTATGTAGCTCTGGTTGTCCTGGAATTCTCTATGTCAGTGGTTTTCAACCTGCAGGTTGTGACCACTTTGAGGGTTGAACAACCCTTTCACAGATATCCTGCATATCAGATATTTACATTATGATTCATAACAGTAGCAAAAGTATGGTTATGAAGTAGCAATGAAATAATTTTATGGTTGAGGGTCACCACAACATGGCGACTGTATTTTGGGTTGCAGTATTAGGAAGGTTGAGAGCTACTGCTCTGTGTAGACCAGGCTGGCCTCAAACCTACAGAGATCCACCTGCCTCTGCCTCCTGAGTTGCTGGATTTAAAGGTTTTTCCTTGTCTTGTGGCAGTGGAGCTTGAACATGCTAGGCAAATATGCTCTCACTGAGCCATACCCACCCCCGCCTTTTTGTTTTAAACATTTAAAAAGATTTATTTGCTGTTATAATTTTATGTGTACACATGATTTTGTGTGTATACAGGCAAATAGTGCAAAGACAGTGTCACTAGAAGTTAGAAGAGGGTAATGGTTTTCCTGGAACAGGGGTTAAGGATGGTTGTGACCCTCCATGTCATGCCGAGAACCAAATCTGGGTTCTCTGCAAGGACAGCAAGTGCTCGCAATCACTAAGCCAACTCTCCAGCCCTCTGTGTTTATTTTTTTGTTTTGAGATAGGAGTATCCCTACGTTGTTAGACCTTGATTATCAGCTTCTTCTGCCTCTACCTCCTGAGTAGCTGGAAAAGAGATGTGTACCACCAGACCCAGGTTCTCCATGCCATTTTACAGGCAGGAACACTGAGACCCAAGCTTAATGCTCAAAGATCACAGTCTTGGGGCCTGGAGAGCTGGCTTGGTGGTAAAGAGCAGTGGCTGCTCTTCCAGAGGACCGGAGATCAGTTTCCAGAACCCACATGCTGGATCACATCTGTCTGTTACACCAGTTCCAGGGGGATCTGATGCCCTCTTCTGGCCATCATGGGTAATAGTCATATATGTGCACAAACACACATAAAGTAGAACTTTAAATTGTGTTTTACTTTTTAGATTTATGTATCCAAAGTCTTAGCCCTTCCCTGCAATGACTTGACTCACTTGGTTCTGTGTTGATTGGGAGTGATGTCTGGGGTCATTTGGCAATGTCTACAGATTAATTTTGGTTGTCATAACTGGGGAGGCACATCTTGGTGGTACCCAGGGATGCTTCTAAGCATCCTTGGTGCGCAGACCAGCTGCTCACAGCTAACAGTTACCCAGTCCAAAATTCCAGTGCTGAGTTTGGGAAACTCTGATCAAGAGAAAACCATGCTCTTCCTACAGTTTGCCCAGGAGACTCCTCTGAACTTATGCATGGGAGAGGCACTTCAGGGACCACCTGCTACCCAACTGATAGGGTGAGGACGATGCTGCCTGCCAACCAGACCACTTCAGGTCAGCAGGATGGCATGGGCATTAAACATGTGTCCCTTGTTGGAGATACAGACTGCCTGTCTGGGTCCTGCTCACCTCCTGCTTTGATTGACTCTGCTGCTGGCTTTTCCAGGACCGGGAAAAGTGCAGAAGACCCTACAGCCTCTCCATCCTTGCTTAGAGGACAGACTTCAATGAACACCCACAGGATGAACCTGGGAGCCTGGTTACAGGAATACCTCCAGCACTTTCTTCCCTAAACATTTATTAAGTTATTAAGCGGTGCCATGTCACCACAATCTCCACCCATAAACCACCATATTGCTGAGGATGATCTTGAACCTCTGATCTTCCTGACTTTACATTCAGGGTACTGGGACCACGGCATGTAATTAATTACAGCATGTACCACCATGCCCAGGTTTAGGGCTTTCAAATCTTAAGATCTCAGGGGAAAGTGAGTGGACACAGGTTAGAGGAGGAGGGTCTGCCTCTTTTTAGAAAATGCTTTGTTGTTGTTACGTCTTATTTATGCTGTGTGTCCCATGGTGCACATGTAGAGCTCAGAGACCAACTTGCAGGAGTCAGCTCTCTCCTTGCAATCAAATCCAGGGCCTGGTGCGTGCTAGGCAAGCACTCCAATTGAGTCACACTCCCAGATCCCTACCTGGGCTACTGGAACGTGCAGAGGTTTCACGGGGACAGCCTAGGGCGGCAGAATTGGGAAGGACACAGCACTGCATTTCCTTGGCAGGCCAGCTCCATCCTTGCACTGGGGACCTAGACCTGCCTGCTTGTCATGTTAGTCACCACCATGTGGGTGGCTCTCGTGTTTATGCATATGCTGTCATCGCTTGTAAATGCCACCAGCACAGGTTAGCATCCCACAGACACTGCGCCACCCTTCCAACTCCCTCGTGAAGCCCTGCTGGTAGTCTGTGAGCAGAATTCTTCAGTGGTACCCCCATTGCCCTCACACAGCTGAGGCTCCCTGATTCTGTCCAATGCTAGAGGCTGTATAACCCAGAAAAAGTTCCTTCCTTGTGAAAGCAGAGTATCCTCTCCCTACTCAATCCCTGGAACCTGGGCATGGGCCCCTTGGACAAAAGGGCATAGTGGCACATGCCTTTAATCCCAGCACTTGGGAGGCAGGCAGATCTCTGTGAGTTTGAGGCCAGCCTGGTCTACAAAGGGAGTTCAGGAGTACAGAGAAACCCTGTCTCCAAAACCAAAGACAAACAAACAAAAAACAAAAAAAAGCTGAACTGCTGCAGAACTGAACTATAATAAATTTGTACAGTGCAGACATACTGGATTCTGTTAAAGTTGGGCAAAGTAGCACACACCTTTAATCCCAGCACCCCAGAGGCAGAGAAAACTCTGTAAGTTTGAGGCTAGCCTGGACTACATAATGAGTTCCAGGCTGGCTGGGGCTGCACAAAGAGACACTGAAGTTTTGCCAAAGTTGTGTTAATGTGTTACCTTAATAGGAAGCTAATTCATCCTCAGTAGTGCTCCCTCCAGCCAACCTATTGCTCTTACCCCAGACATTGTTTTGAACTCCTACACTCTGACCCCTGCCCTGGGCTTTCAGCTCCCTCTTTAGCGACAAACATTTGCTTAGTTTATCCAATGTCCTCAGCATTGACCAGTGGCTACCAGCACACTTCCTTCCAACCTTCCCATAAGATATGCTCCCATTGGACCACACATTTCTGGAGGGCCATGTCTCACTTCCTCTCAGAGGTGTTACAGGGGACCTGGGGGTCCTTGTGTAAGACCTGGGCTGAGGGAGAGTCACTGTAAAAGAGCAAGTGGCAGTTCCACATCTGTGATTGACGAAGGGGTTCCAAGATTCAAAGTCAAGTGTAAATACTTGTTCTTGGGCTATGTCACCAGAACGATCCAGAATGTCAAGCATAGGAGCCAGGAATCCATGCAGAAATGCCTGCCAGCTTATGGTGGTCTGAATGGGAATAGTCCCCATAGGTTCACTTATTTGAATGTTTGATTCCCAGTTGGTGGACCGTTTAGGAAGGATGAAGAAGTGTGGTCTAAGAGGACAGTGTGATGGAGATGTAACCTGAAGTAATAAATATTTAAAAAAATAATAAAAAAGAAGTGTGGTCTTGCTGGAGGAGGTATGCCACTAGGGGTGGGCTTTGAGGTTTCAAAGGTCCACACTAGGCCCAATCTCGGTCTGTCTGCAACTTACAGATCAGAGGTGGGCTTGTTACTACTACTCCACTGCCTTGCCTGCCTGCCTCCTGCCATGACAGCCCTGATCTTACCGGCTGAATCTGTAAGCAAGCCCCCAATTAAATGCTTTCTTTCATAAGTTGCTGTGGTCATGGTATCTCTTCACAGCAACAGAACAGTAACTAAGACACAACTCATTCAAAGCCAGGAACGCAGTTGTCAAGAAGAGAGACTCAGAGCCAAGATGCAAAAGAGACCCAGAAACATCATCAGAATGTGCGCTTACTGAGAAAACAAAGGAGAAAGCATTTTGCATCTCTCTCTCTCAACAAGGTTTCTGTGTAGTCCTGGCTGTTCTAGAGCTCACTTTGTAGACCAAGCTAGTCTCAACCTCACAGGATTCACCTGTATCTGCCTCCTGGAATTAAAGGCAAGCATCACCACTACCCAGAAATCTCTGTGCTGTTTCCTTTCTTTTCTTTCTTTCTTTTTTAAAGATTTATTTATTTATTTATTATGTATACAGTGTTCTGTCTGCATATATGCCTGCAGACCAGAAGAGGGCACCAGATCTCATTATAGACGGTTATGAACCACCGTGTGGTTGCTGGGAATTGAACTCAGGACCTCTAGAAGAGCAGTCAGTGCTCTTAACCTCTGAGCCACCTCTTCGGCCCCTCTCTGCGCTGTTCTGAGGAAGGAAGGGACAGTGGTTTGGCCAAAGCCACAAAGCCAGTCTAAGGCACAAGCCAGGGCCTCAGGTGTATATAATAAAGGCTAGGCATGGTGGTGGTGCACTCTCATAATCCGGCACTGAGGAGGCTGAAGTGGGAAGATTACAAATTCAAGGACAGACGAGGCTACACAGTGAGACCCAGTTTTGAAACAGACACATCACACACAAAAGGGCAGTTGGCTCAGTGGTAAAGACACTTGCTAAGTAAGCTTGGGACCTGAGTTCAATACCCAGGACTCACATGGTAGAAGAGAACTGATGTTCTCTGACTTCACATGTGTGCTCAATCCCTACCCACAGACTACACACAAATAAATACAGTAAAAGAAAAAAATAAGGTAGGCAGAGAGAACACACTCCACAAAGTTGTCCTCTGACCTCCCAATGAACAGTGTGGCACACGTCCCTCCCAACGCACATGATTTTAAATATTTTTAAAAGGAGGGGCAACTGCAGTGGCGCACACCTTTAACCCCAGCACTTCAGACGCAGAGGCAAGTAGATTTCTAAGAATTCAAGGCCACCCTGGTCTACATGGTGAGTTCTGGATCAGTCAGGGCTACATAGGGAGACCCTACCTCAAACAAACAGACAGACAAATGTATGTATATATATTAAAAGTGAAATGACCACCCAGCTTTGCTCATTTTTTTTTCCCTCAGGGATTTTTTTCCCCCTTTGGAGATCTTTCTGACCAAGAGGGCAGGACAGGCACACAGCGAAGAAAACTTTTTTTTTTTTTTTTTAATCAACCCACCTGCATGGATACCAGGGAGGTCCCAGCCCACAAGGTCTCATTGAGAAGCAAACCCTGTCCCACTGCAAAACCCAGAAAGGCTTCAAAGCACCAGGGGCGAAACCCTTGAGTAGAAAGAAGCCTGGGGAAGGATTTGGGGAAATGAGTGCTTCTGGTGGGTGGTGGCCCAGTGACAAGAGGCAGCCTGGCCCAAAGGAAACTTGTTCCCTTCTGATCACGCTGACCACCCAGGGACCTGTGATGGGCAGAGGAGCTCGTGGGCCTGGCTGTTCTGTGTGGCATATTGGATGGAATAGTGGAGCCGAATGTATGCACATATACATACAAGTAGAGAAAGCCTGGAGCGTGGAGAACGGAGGCGAATGTGGTCACCACAGTGTGATGCGAACTGTCTCCACTGTCCAAACCCTCTGCTTCTTAGCTGGCTTCCTAATCCCCACTTGCTTCACAGGTTGGGGGCACCGATGTCTTTTCTCTCTGTATATACCTCACCAAGCAGTTCTGCGGACTTGGGGTCCTCAGGGCATCTATGGAGAGGCAATGAAGAAGAGCCTTCCATCCTGCTTATAATCAGGAAGGGTGGGGTGCTGGCCCTCCTGATCGTAGTCACACACCCCCATTCTGTCTCTTCAGTATTCCTGGACTTGTTTCTGAATACTATCTTCTTTTTTTTTTTTTTTGGTTTTTCGAGACAGGGTTTCTCTGTGTATCCTTGGCTGTCCTGGACTCACTTTGTAGACCAGGCTGGCCTCGAACTCACAAAGATCCGCCTGCCTCTGCCTCCCAAGTGCTGGGATTAAAGGCGTGCGCCACCACCGCCCGGCTAACACTATCTTCTTACCCTCTGACACCACAATGGTGATGTAGGTAGAGGAACCGAGGGTTAGTTGGATTAATTTGGGGGCTGGGAGGGGATCATGAGATAGGGACCCAGGCTTAGGGACCTGGCGGAGGAGTAGTGGTCCTGCTTTCCTGGAGGATGGGGTTCCAAGGTTTGCCAAAGATGGACAAACTGAGTCTATCAAGGCTTCCTGTGGGTCAGGCTGAACTCAAAGGCTTTGGGCTCTTGTCTGTCTGGTTCCCAACAAGAGAATGAACTGGTATATTGCTTTAAGAGTGGAGCTGGTGAGTGGTGATGGTGGTATGTGAGTAACAGCTAGAAGGAGGCTTGTAAACCAAGTCCAGAGGCTAGATACTGGGCTGGAGTGTCCCAAACTAGAGTACAGAGGATTCAAAGCCTGCCTCTAGTAAAGCCTTACTGTGTGGCTTCAAGCAAGTCACCTCACATCTCTGGGCCTTAGTTTTCCATATCTGCAGTGTAGCCCAGGGAACTGAGAGTCAAATGAGAGGGCTCGAAGTATATCTGCCAAGGGACTGTTTTAATTATTTGAGGCAGAGAAACTGAGGCCCA
>CAJQZJ010001750.1:13077637-13091919 GCA_907164525.1 Lophiomys imhausi | reverse complement strand
GAGAGCAAAGGCTCTGCCAGATGCCACACAGGATGCCAGTGATGTTGCTGCAGCTGGAGCCCAGGACTCCTGCTTCTAGTTCACAGTATCTTTCCTCAGGCCAGGTGAATGAGGGGTGAGATACGGTGAGTCTGTCTGTCTTGCTGTCTGGACTGAGGGCAAGACACTAGGTAAAGAGTGAGGCTGAAGAAAGGAAGACCCCGGCACCTACCAAGACTGAGATTAAAAAAAAAAAACAAAACCCAGCGATTCCCCCTACCCCCCGCCCCGTCCTGCCATAACCCTGAAGTCCGGCTGCCAAGGGTCAGGGCTGGAGCCAGGGTCAAGTCCAGTTCAAGTCTGAGTTTGCTCCAGCAGGTGCAGATCCAGGAGGCTCCACAAACAGCAGTCATCCTATGCGCCACCAGGGGGCGTGCCTGCAAATCGTGATCCGAGCTGCCGGACAGCCGGGCTTCTCGCTCCAATTGCCCCAGGCGGCGTACGCAGGTGGGTGCGGGGCAGAAGCTACCCCGACCTGCAGGAAACAAAGGAGGGTTAGGGGTATATCTGCAGGCCTGCGAGTAGGCGAGTGGAGAGACCCGGGTGTGCCCATGCCTTCTCCGTGCCTTTCTCTCCACCAAAACTAAAGACCTGGTCCCCTCCAGCCACACCCAGCCCCACGCCAGGGACCCACGTGTACAGAGGCTGCAGCTGTAAATGCGACGTCTTCTGCGGCGCCTGGTACCCATAGGAGTCAAAGCCACCGATGAAGTCAACTGCGGAAGGGAAGGGGTGAGTCCTGAAGACTGGGTCCTGAAGATGAAGAACCCGGGACAGGAATCCATTCCTGGGTAGCCCGGCCAGGAACAGCCACGCCCAGGGCGTGGACTTAAGGGCGGGGCTGTTCGTGGGAGTAGGGCCGGTCAAGTGTTCCCCACAACCCCCAGCAGAATGGAGAGAGGTGGTGACGTTGAAGGAAGGCCCTAAGGCTTTAAGCCCTTCGTTAGAGTTAGATCCAGAATGGGAAAAGGCAGTTCTGAGGCCTTTGGAACTCAGGCTTTGGACTGAGCACCTGAACATCTGGGTCCTAACCCAGAGTGGTTATGCAGACCCCATCTATCCCTGGCGTCTCTTCTCTCCTTAGAAACCGCCCGGAAGCTGACTCCAGGCTCCCAGGAGGCGAGGAAGCCCTGTCCACGGTGCTGAAAAGACGGGCCGTCCCACCTCCCTGGGGAGCTGCACTTACAGCTGTCTTCCTCTTCCAGGAACACTTTGCTCACGTAACAGGCAAACACGAAGCCGAACAGCTGGGAGAGGGGATGACAGTGAGGAAGAGAAAGAGAAGTTGTCCCTGTACCACTTACCCACCCGACTCAGCGCCCCGTCTAAAGCAAACACTTAAGTTAAATGCCTGTACTTATTAAAAGCACACTTCAGACAAGCAGTCCACCTCTTTGTGCCCCAGTCTTCTTTTTTTTGGTTTTTCGAGACAGGGTTTCTCTGTTTAACAGCTCTGGTTGTCCTGGACTCGCTTTGTAGACCAGGCTGGCCTCGAACTTGCAAAGATCCGCCTGCCTCTGCCTCCCGAGTGCTGGGATTAAAGGCGTGCGCCACCACCGCCCGGCAGTGCCCCAGTCTTCTAAACTAGGCCTAGGTAGTGCATCACTGGACTGATAGCTGAAAGGATTATGTGACCCTGCCTGTGCAAAGTGCCCAGGACAGGGCTGGTCCTCCTATTAATGGCCTCAAGTAGCCCAGGCTGGCCTTTAGTTCTGGATCCTCTTGCTGTCACCTATAGTGTGCTGGGGTTACAGGTGTATGCCACCATGCCTGGCTGTGACCCTTTTTTGGGGATCCCCTCCCTTTTTTTTTTGTTTTTTTTTTTTTGCTTTTTTTGTTTGTTTTTCAAGACAGGGTTTCTCTGAGTAGCCCTGGCAGTCCTGGAACTCGCTATGTAGACCAGACTGGCCTCAAATTCAGAGATCCACTTGTCTCTGCCTCCAGAGTGCTGGGGTTAAAGGCCAGAGCCACTACTGCCTGGCTGGAGTTCCTTTCTTGTCCTCACAGCTCTGTAAGGGCAGCACTGTCCTTTCTATGCAAGGAGGGAGCTTAGGAAGAGCAAATGACTTATTTAAGTCCAGCAGGACTTGGCCTGATGTCTCATCCCATTCATGAAACCTGCCCATGCCCTCCTTGGGGGATTGGGGATGGGTGGAAGGAGGACCGAGGTCCCACATGACCCAGATCCAGGCAGAGGCAAAGGAAAACTGGAATACATAGATTTATCTTTCTTTTTTTGGGAGGGGGTAAGATCTGGAACTCATTATGTAATTTAAGCTGTCCTCCAATTTATAATCCTGATCCCCCTGCCTCTGCCTCCTGAGAGCTGGAATTGCAGGTATAAGCCACCACACCTGGCTTGTCCTTTCACAACCAGGGATAAAGATCAGGATGGGTTGGAAGCTGCACTTGTGGGACTATTGGGGTGGGTGATAAATAGGACTCACAGCTAGGAAGATCTGCAGGGCACTGCTGAGGGCTTCAATGTAAGGATAATCGAGCAGGCAGCCAGTGACTGAGATGACATGGTGGTCCTCCAGGGCCAGGCGGGAGTTCAGAACAGGAGTCACCAGGCAGCCTGGCCCATTCTCCATCCACCACGAGCGATGCAAAGATGTGTTGAAGGTCATGATGAAGTCTCGGTCCTGGGGGCAGAGGGACCTGGGATACTGAGTGGTTGGGAGGGATAGGAAGATACTTTCCCTCATTACTACCTGGACCCTCACTCTTCTCTAGCTTGATTTGTGAAGGAAATGACTACACCTGCAAGTCCACATATGACCAGCAGGTAGAAGCAGATGACCATGTAGACATTACATTGCTATCATTGAGATGGAAGGAGTTGAGTCTATGTAGGAGCCTCTGAATTTCAAGATTAGAAGGGACACTAACAGGGACAGTGTCTAACTCCCCAGGCACTGATGAAATCCTTAATACAAGCTCCCATACAATCCAATGGGTTTCCATTGCTCTCCTTGTGTGTGACTCTGGACAAATCTCTCCTTTCCTTGGTCCATAATCTCCCATTTATTAGAGTGAGAAGGGGCTGGGCTAGGTCAGCTCTTCAGAGGGTGTGCAGCCCTGTGCCCATCCATGCCTTCACTCCTTCACTTGCTCAGGTGAGACTCACCACACTGACCAGGCACCAAAAAACACACAGGCCAGTGATTAAACTTCATCTACTGTGTAAGCACAAGGGGTTGCTATGGTTTCTTCTCTCTCTCTCTCTCTCTCCCCTTTTTTCCTTTTTTTCTTTAAGACAGAGTTTCTCTGTATAGCCCTGGCCACCCTGGAACTTGCTCTGTAGACCAGGCTGGCCTCAAACTTAGAGATCTGCCTGCCTCTGCCTCCCAAGTGCTGGGATTAAAGGTGTGCATCACTATGCCCAGCTTCTACTTGCGTGCGTGCGTGCGTGCGTGTGTGTGTGTGTGTGTGTATGCATGCACATGTGTGCATATTGAGGCCAGAGGCCAACATTGGGTGGCTTCTTCAATTGTCTTCCCACCTTTTTTCCTTTAAATTTAATTATTGGTGGTGGTGGTAGTGGTATGTGTGCAGGCACATACCTCTGTGTGCACATGGGCCACAAATCATGTCCGGAGGTCTGAATACAGTTTTTGGGAGTTGGTTCTCTTTTTTTCCTTCCACTACAGGATCTGGGGTTGAGCTTGGGTCATCAGTCTTGCAAAGCATGCATTTGACCCACTAAACTATCTCTCTGGCCCCACCTTACTTTTTTGAGGCAGGGTCTCTCACTGAACCTGAAGCTCACAAGTTTGGCTAGGCTGGCTGGACTGAAACCCTTCAGGAATCTCTTCCTCTGCCTTGCCCCCAGTATTGGGGTTCCAGATACATGCCACTTGAAGCCTTTTACGTGGGTACCGGGGATCTGAACTCAGGGCTTCATGCATGACCAAATGAACTATCTCTCCAAGCTGGATTAGAGGAGGAAATGGATTGGGGATGTGGCTTAATTGGCAGAGTGTTTATGTAGCATACAGGAAACCTTAGCTTCCCTCCCATTCACCTCACCTAGTGGTGGACGCCTGCAATCCCAGAGCTTGGGAAGAAGATATAGGAAGAACAGGAGTACAGTCACCCTTAGCTACAGGGTGTTTGAGGCCTGCCTGGGCTACAAGAGATTCTGTCTTTAAAAAAAAAAAGAGAGCCGGGCGGTGGTGGCGCACGCCTTTAATCCCAGCACTTGGGAGGCAGAGGCAGGCGAATCTTTGTGAGTTCAAGGCCAGCCTGGTCTACAAAGTGAGTCCAGGACAGTCAGGGATACACAGAGAAACCCTGTCTCGAAAAAAACCAAAAAAAAAAAAAAAGAGACAGAGAGGTGGGACTGGAGAGATGGTTCAGCAGTTAAGAACACTGGCTGACCTCTCAGAAGACCAGGGTTCCATTTCCTGCTCCCACATGGCAACAACTCACGACTGTCTGTAATTCCAGTTCCTTGAGTTACTGTCAGCACAGACATGAATGAGAACAGCCCCCACAGGCTCATGTTTGAATACTTGGTCCTCAGTTGGTGGGACTGTTTGAGATGTATTAGAAGGCTGGTGGTGGCAAATGGCTTTAATCCCAGCACTTGATGAGTTTGAAGCCAGCCTGGTCTATATAGAGCAAGTACCAGAAGAGCCAGGGCTCTACAAAGAATCCCTGTCTCGAAAAAAATCCCCAACCAACCAACCAACCAAGAAGGTGTGGTCTTTTTTTTTTTTTTCTTTTTTGAGTTTCTCTATGTAACCCTGGCTGTCCTGGACTCATTTTGTAGACCAGGCTACCCTTGAACTCATAGGGATCCGCCTGCCTCTGCCTCCTGAGTGCTGGGATTAAAGGCGTGCACCACCACGCCCAGCAAAAGGTGTGATCTTTTTTTTTTTTTTTTTTGGTTTTTTGAGACAGGGTTTCTCTGAATATCTCTGGCTGTCCTGGACTCGCTTTGTAGACCAGGCTGGCCTCGAACTCACAAAGATCCGCCTGCCTCTGCCTCCCAAGTGCTGGGATTAAAGGCGTGCGCCACCACCGCCCGGCCCAAAAGGTGTGATCTTATTGGAGGACTGTGTCACTGGGGGCAGGCATGGAGATTCTAAAAGCTCAATGATCTCTCTCTGTCTCGGGGTTCCGGATCAAGGTGTGAGCTCTCAGCCAGTTCTGCTGCCAAGTGTTTGCTCCGCCATCATGGTCTCTAATCTTCTGAAACCCAAGTTCAACACTTTCTTTTATAAGTTGCTTTGGTCATGGCATTTTATCACAGCAATAGAAAAGAAACTACAACACACCCAAACACATAAAATTAATAATAGTTGAGTCTAAAGAAAGTAAACTGAAGCTTAGAGAGAATAGGCCATTACCCAGTGTCAAACTGCTGGGCAGTGTTAATAGCAGGGACTTAAATGGGGTAGGGTCAAACCATGAAGGCAAAGTTCTTTTTTTTTTTTTTTTAAAGATTTATTTATTTATTTACTATATATAGAGAGTTCTAACTGCATGTACACCTGCATGCCAGAAGATGGCACCAGATCTCATTCTAGATGGTTGTGAGCCACCATGTGGTTGCTTGGAATTGAACTCAGGAATACTGGAAGAACAGCTAGCAGAAGGGCTCTTAACCGCTGAGCCATCTCTCCAGCATGAAGGCAAAGCTCTTATTCACATATTTGGCCTCCTTTATATCTAAAAATAGAAGTTGTGTCTGTCTGGGCTTGCTCTTCTTCCAACTACATACCCCTGCTTTCTTCAGCTTCTTCTCCACATGACACAGTCTGTTCAATTTTCCCTGAACAAATGCTACTTGGTCTCTTTCCTTTCTGGAAAATATTGATCAGCCCTGGACCCACCATGTCTCCGTGTCTCGGCAATCAAACGTGCTCGTACAACACTTTCACTTCCTTCCTCTGAGCACTCTATCATGGGGCCAACATACACCTTTGGTTTCCACCGAGCTTGTGGTCAGCAGGGCACTCGGCTCATCTTCCCAGCAAATGCTCTTTAGCCCCATCGGTCCCAACATCCGTCTTTGAGGAGCACAGCAGAGTCCGGGAACAAAAACGGAGGTCCAGCGGGCTACCCAGATTGGAGTGCACGGAGGGAGAAAGGGGTGTGGAAGAGACGATGCCCTGGCCCTCAGTAAGGACCGCAAAGGTCAGGCTGCGCTCTGCACACCGCGGGGCCTGAGGCTTACCTGGGAGAGCTGGCCAACTTCCAGGTAAAAGCAGATGATGAACGCGTTCCAGCCAACCCAGAGCACCAGCCAGGCTGCGTACTGCGGAAGGCAGAGGTGAGTTCAGAGTGGGTAGGGGTTTAGGAGGGTACACCCATCCTTCACAGACCCACACGTGTGTGTCTTCTCTCCTCCACTAAGACCCAGAGGCAGGCTGAGCTTCTCTGGATCACACAGCTAGGAGGCAGAGCTGGCCCTTAGCCTAGGTCCTTGGAGAAGGACCTCCTCTAGACATACCCTGAGGAGTTTGTTAGAAATACAAATTGGGGCTGGGCAGTGGTGGCACAAGCCTTTAATCCCAGCACTTGGGAGGCAGAGGCAGGCGGATCTCTGAGTTTGAGGCCAGCCTGGTCTATACAGTGAGTTGCAAGACAACCAGGGCTACAGAGAGAGACCCTGTCTCAAACTCCCCCCGCCCCAAAATACAAATTGGGGCAGGAGAGATGGTTCAGCAGTGAGGATGAGATTTTTGTTCCCAGTGCCTACACACGTAAACAGGCTCACAACCACTTGTAACGTCAGATCCTGGGGATCCAATGCCCTTTGCAGGCCTCCTCAGCTACCCTCACTCAAGTGTACCCATCCATAATTAAAAATAAACAAACAGCTGGGTGTGGTGGCACACACCTTTAATCCCAGCACTCAGGAGTCAGAGAAAGATAGATCTCTGTGAGTTCGAGGCCTGCCTGGACTACAAAGCAAGTCCAGGACAGCTAGGGCTTGTTACACAGAGAAACTCTGTCTCGAAAAGCCAAAAGCCAACCAACCAACCAACCAACCAAATAAAATCTTTTTTTTTTTTTTTAAAGATTTATTTATTATGCATACAGTGTTCTGTCTGCAGGTATATCTGCAGGCCAGAAGAGGGCACCAGATTTCATTATGGATGGTTGTGAGCCACCATGTGGTTGCTGGGAATTGAACTCATGACCTCTGGAAGAGCAGCCAGTGCTCTTAACCGCTGAGCCATCTCTCCAGCCCCCAAATAAAATCTTAAAAATGCAAATTACAGGGGCTGTCAAAATGACTCAGGGGGTGAGAGCCCTTGCCAACAGAACCAGCATGGTGAAGTTGAGCCCTCAGGGGTCGAGAGATGACCTGAGTGGGCATGGGTGGGTTGTTTGTAGCATGGCACTGCATGGCCACACTACTGCAGGTATCAAGAACAGATGTGGGTTCATCTACTGAAAAGGCCTTCCTCTTGCTGTGGCCAGCTGAGGAGGCGCAGAAGACCAGCAGGGAACAGCAGGGGGCTGACGATGTCTGAGACTAGGAGTCTAGAAGACCATTAGTGCTGGAGGTAAAGCCACGGCAGCTACCTTCACACGAGGTTGCTTTGTTTGTTTTAATATAGGGATAGGGTCTCACCGTGTAACCCAGGCTACCCTTTGAACCTACGGTGATACTGCCTCTGTCACCCAAGTTGTACCATTACAGAACACATCACCGCGCCTGGCAGACCATGTCCCAAGTCAGTTATTAAGAAGAGAAGCCACGACTTCCTGATGCTTCCTTGCCTCCCTGGCAAACATCATCGTTGGATGGTCCCTTCTTTGTCCCATAGCTAATGGAGGCAGGAAGTAGGAGTCCTTACTCCAGACCTTAGGAAGATTTTTAACCATTCTGAGCCTCTGCTTCCTCGCTGCAGAGGGGGGCGGCAGGGCTGTTGTAATGGTGCGACCCTCATGTAGAACTGAGCCCTCTGACCCGCCTACCCTGGGCAGCTGACTTATGTATCCCCTGGGAAGATTCTCTAATAAAAAAATACCACCCTAGTCCGTTCTGAGTGAATACTTTTGAGGTTTGGATATTTGTGTCCCTTTGGGCTAATGGGGAGAAAACAGTTGTGGCTGGAGAGGCAGGGGCAAAGAAAGGGACATACCAGGATAAGATACCGGGACCGATACTGCACGGTGCCAAAGATGCCCAGGATGACAGCCATGATATGGAGGAAGTTGGCCAGGATGGGAGCCCACTGGTAGCCCAGGAAATCGAAGATCTGCCTCTGGAGTGCAGCCACCTGTGGAAAAGACAGGCTTAGACAACTGCCACCCAAAAGGACAGAGACTCGTTCTTGATACCACTGACTGATGACGACACACCCAGCTCAAGCCATCAGTTCTCCCAGTCACAAGGGGACAGATAATACCAGGAGGAAGCCAAGGCTCCTAAGTCTGGTCACGACCGACTTTGGGGGTAGGGGGTGAGAACTTCAGCCAGGGTCCTGGCCTATTCTTCCTGATGAGAAGCCCATCCTAGGTCACAAACAGACACGGGGTGGGGACAAGATGGCTCAGAGGACAGAGGTGCCTGTTATCAAGCCTGCCCACCTAAGGTTGGTCCCCAGGACCCAGAAGGTAAGAGAAATGACGCCCACAATGTATCCTCTGATGGCCACACGTGTTTCCCACAAATAAATGTAATTAATTTTTAAAAATGGGACTTGGAACAGAGCTCAGTGGTAAAGCATTTGTTCAGCAGGCTAAGACTTTGGGTTTGATCCTCAGCACTAAGAACAAACACCACCAACAACACCCCCACAGAGTGGAGCAGTGGGTCTGCTCAGGAATGGGGATGGGGAGGATTTGGGTCAAGTGAGAGATCCCAGGGTCTCTTCCTGTCACGGCAGCAAGAAGATACAGGCTGATGCCACCACACAGATGGCATAGCTTGGGCAGAGACCAAAGAAAGCTGCAGGCTCGGCAGGACATGAGGGGAGCCTGGAAGTGTCAGGCCCAAGCCTGGCACCTTCCCATCTGCTTCCCATTGGTGACAACCCTCACAGGGCCCTGCAGATGGTCAGAGGCTCCCTAAGTTCATTCCTCCCTGCATGTGTCTCGGCAGGATGGCAGGCAGATCATTAAGTAATCTTGAGGAAAGAGAACACAAAGTTCAAAGAGGACAAATGACTTGCCCAAGGTCACACAGCAAGCAGGTGGCAGGACAGACCTTTCTTTGCCACCTGTCTCATCTAGGTACCAAGGTACCATGTTTCCCAGCGGGCACTGGCTCCGGAGCAAGGGGCACAGGTGGACAGGGGAGTGTTCCTCTGTCTGCTGAGGGACTTTGGAGGGGTCATCTGCCCTGCTGGGCCTCAGGCTCCCTCACCTACACACAACCATCAGTGGACCCCCCACAATCCAGCCCTGACTTGGGTGGCTGACCTTGAGGGAAGACTTCTCTAGGCTTGTCCTCTTCCTCACTCCATCTTTAAAAAAAAAAGTGTGTGTGTGTCAGAGGACAACTTACAGGAGTCATTTCTCTCCTACCATATAGTTATAGCTGGATTTTTGCTACTTTGTGTGTTCCTCTTTTTCCCACCCTTTATCCCCCGCTGGTCCCGGTTTCACCCCTATTGATAGACAGGAAAGAATTAAGGATAGAGGGGAGAGAGATTCTTTTTTTTTTTTTTTTTTTTTTTGGTTTTTCGAGACAGGGTTTCTCTGTGTAGCCCTGGCTGTCCTGGACTTGCTTTGTAGACCAGGCTGGCCTCGAACTCACAGAGATCCGCCTGCCTCTGCCTCCCAAGTGCTGGGATTAAAGGCGTGCGCCACCACCGCCCGGCACAAAGTTGAAATTTTAAATGTATACATTCCTCTCTATCTCTCTCCACTTAGGAATTTATCATGTGCAAGCCCACTTGCACCAAAATGTACATGTGGAGCTCAGCAGACATCTTGCACCTTGACTCAAGATGAGTGGAAAATATTCCCAATAGACATCTTGGGTACTGCCAGGCGTGGTGGCGCACGCCTTTACTCCCAGCACTCGGGAGGCAGAGGCAGGTGGATCTTGGTGATTTTGAGGCCAGCCTGGTCTACAGAGCAAGTTCCAGGACAGCCAGCCTGTCTTGAAAAACCAAACCAAACCAAACCAACCAAACAAAATCTTGGGTACTAAAGAATTTTTGCTGGGAGTACACAATCATGATCCCAGCACTTGGGAGGTAGAAACAGAAGAATCAGATCTCAAGTCTACCCTTCATTACACAGTGAGCAGTTCAGTGTGAGCTGGCCTTCAACCTATAACAATTTCCTGACTTGTTTCCCTACTGCTAGGCTCATAGGTATGTATCACCATCTTTCATAAAATGTAATCTTAAATATTATTTTGTGTGTGTGTGTGTGTCTATGCTACAGGGAGCATATGGCAGTCAGGGACAATTTTTGGGAGTCTGTGACTTTGGGATCAAACTCAGATTGTCAGGCTTGGTGGCAAGTGTCTCTACCCACAGAGCCCATCTTCTCAGTCTGTTATTTTATTTGTTTGGTAACAGGGTGTAGCTCACTCTGGGCTCACACTCACCATGCAGCCAAGGTTACTGGTGAAATCCTCCTGTCTCACGTTCTAGAATGCTGAGATCACAGGTGTGTGCAGCTAATGGTGGAAGGCAGGATAGGCTGCTGGGACCAGAAGTCCTAAGTGTTCTCCCTTGTATCTGTAATTTTGCAAAATGCTCCCTTAACAAAGACTCCTAATGAGGGAGTGCTGAGGGTAAAGCCAGCCTTGAGGGGGTTTCTTCTTCTTGGAGTCCTGGGACTCACTCTGTAGACCAGGCTGGCCTTGAACTCACGGAGATCCATCTGCCTCTGCCTCCCTCAGCGCTGAGATTAAAGGCGTGTGCCACCACACCCCGCACAGAGGGTTTTTCTGATGGAAATCAGAAGGCAGGTTCCTGAGCCAACTCACACAGCCTCTTCTACCACCTCCAAAAATACAAATGTCACCAAAGCCACACAGGAGGAGCCCAGCCACAGAGGATAAGTCTCCTAATCTTAAGCCCAGAATGACCATGAATAAGGCAAGTCACCCAAACTTCAAAATCCTGTCTTCTCGATTCTTGAGCCCATGGGGTTATGTGCTACCTCCCCACAGTGCCACCTCACTGTTCTTAGCCCTGTCCCCACACGCTGAGCCTTCCCAGCGGCTCCTTCAGAAAGTCTGTTTCTCTTTCTTCCTCCCATGGTCCTTAGGCTCCAACAGGAGATGACAGTCTTTGGAACCCCATGATGCCCTGAGGCTACCTTCACTGCTGGCCACCAAGTCACCCAGGGCTTGCCCCACCTCTGAAAACAACTTTGGTTTGTTTGTTTGGGTTCCTCCCTCCCTTTTGGACACAGACAGGGTCTTGCTGTGGAGTTCAGGCTGTCCTGGAATTTGAGATCCTCCTGCCTCAGCCTCCAGAGTGCTGGGTTTACAAACCTGTGCCATCATGCTTAGCATTCACTGTTAATCTGCTGGACCTGGTCCACTTCCGGTGTTCACCCCCCTTGACGCATCCAGATGCAAGAACTAGAAACCTCAGGTCTAAATAAACATTCTTCCTGCTCTCTAATATCCCCATGTCTAGGGGTCACTAATAGGACAAATCTCCCATCTGACCACTTTCACCATCCATCTTTTCTCTCACCTGGCCGTTCCAACCCTCTTCTCTCAGACTACTTTAGGCCTGACCCCCTCCTCCCCCATCTCCTCTCCAGAATGAAGACCTAGTCTGCCTGGCTGGCTTCCCCTACCCCCACCCTTAGCTCCCCACCCCCAAACCCTGATTATTTATTTATTCGGTGACTGCCAGCTGAGGGGGATGATGTTGCTATGGGAACCTTCAGACCCTTGTCAAGGCTGCCTCTGGTCTCAGTAGGATGCTCTTGTCTGTCTAGACTTCAACCCTAGGAGCCCAATCCCAGGTGGGAACTGGGGTGGGGGTAGGGAATGGTACAGACAGGTCCACCTCAGTCCCAGGGAGCCGGCTAGGGCAGAGGAAGGGAAATGGCTAGGCAAAGGGCCATGGAACTTATCAGAACCTTCTGGTACCTCAGCCTTTGCCCATCAATTTTGCAAGTCAACTGTTTCCCTGGCCAATATTCCAGTGTGCTGCCGCCGCCGCCATATGCCTTAGTTGTGGAAGTCTGGCTGTCTGGAGGAAGTGGAGGGTGGCGCCCTGAGGGTCCTGGAGAAATGGAAAGCCCAGCCCAATTCTGTCTCTGACTGACTTTGAGGCATGAATCTCTCCCTCTGGGGTCTTCCAGAAGAAAGGAAGCCCTGGCTTAGTGACTCATCCTGCCACCCTGGGCAGGTTTCTCTCCCTCTCTGGACCTCGGATTCCTCACTGGTGAAGTCGTGTTCTGTCACATAAAGCGCTCAGCTGGCGTGGCGTCTGACATACAGTTGGTCCTCAGTATAAGGCAGCAGCCCTCCATGTGCCTCAAAGTCCCCTTTCCCAGTGGATTTCTGAAGCAGCTGACAAAATTACACTCAACTCAGCCCCTCATCCGTGAAATGAGGGGGTGGGCAGGAGCTGATGCCGCAGGCTGGAAGGAGCCCTGGAGATCGACTGGTGCGGCCCTCATTAGGGACAGCTGGGAGGGGACAGTACAGTGACAGCTGGGAGGGACAGCCACTTGCCTGAGGGAAGGGGGGCTCCCCAGCTCCTAAACTGGACCCACCTTGGGGGCTCCACCTGGGCCCAGCACCATTGTGTGTCAGCTGAAAGGCCATCTTAGCTGACTCAAAGGGAGAGTGGTGGAGGTGAGGAGGGTCTTTAATAAGGACTGGGAAAGGACTTAATCCACTGAATAGATTTCTTAGGCCCCTTCTGTGCCAGGCCCCTGGGCTAGGGAGAGGGGGATGTGAGGCAGTGAACAAACTATGTGGGCTCTGCCTTAGAAAGTAGAAATCCTGGGCTGGAGAGATGGCTCAGCAGTTAAGAGCACTGGCTGCTCTTCCAAAGGACCCGGGTTCAAATCCCAGCACCCACATGGCAGTTCACAGCTGTCTAATTGCCAGGCATGGTGGTGCACCTCCATCCAGAGGCAGAGGCAGGTGGATCTCTGTTAGTTCCAGGCCAGCCTGGTCTACAAAGTGAGTCCAGGACAGCCACGGCTGTTACACAGAAAAACCCTGTCTTGAGAGAGAGAGAGGAAAAAAAAAAAAGTTAAAGTCTGGGAGATGGGTGGGCAGCAAGGCCACTGTATATAAGGCTGGTTCAAATCCCAACACTAACACACACACACACAGACACACACACAAAAGGGTTTTTTTTGTTTTGTTTTGTTTTTTGGAGACAAAGTTCTCTTTGTAGCTCTGGCTGTCCTGGAACTCTCTTTGTAGACCAGGCAGGCCTGAACTCAGAGATCCACCTGCCTCTGCCTCCCTAGTGGTGAGCTTAAAGTTTTTTGTTTGTTTGTTTTCGAGACAGGGTTTCTCTGTGTTACAGCTCTGGCTGTCCTGGACTCACTTTGTAGACCAGGCTGGCCTTGAACTCACAGAGATCTACTTTCCTCTGCCTCCCAAGTGCTGGGGTAAAAGGTGCGTACTACCACACCCGGCTCTGAGCTTAAAGTTTTAAAATGCCAGGTATGGTAGTACACACCTGTAATCCTGGTACTTGCAAGAAGATCAGGAATTCAAGACCAGCCTCAGTTACATACTGAATTTGAGGACAGCCTGGGGTATATAAGACTGTTTCAAAAAGACAAGCTGATCTGGTTAGATGACTCACTGGGTTGCTGCCAAGCCTGATCACATGATTCTACAAGACCTGAGCCAGCCTCTCCTGGCCATAACAGCTCTTCCTCCTCCAGCCTGACTCCGCCCAGATTCATCTCCTCTTCTTTCTCAAGTGCTACAGGTCAAGGGCAAGTCCCTGCTGCTGTTACCCAAATCCTCAGAAGTTACTCACACAGGAGGTGGCTGACTTTGGAACCTGGTCCTGCATCCACTGTTTTCCCGGACAGTGTGTGGAGGTGACAGAATAGACCTCCCGAGTCACTGTGCCACCAACAGTCCCAGACACACTGTTCTGAACATACAGTATCCATTCATTCATTCTATAAATAATTTTTTTAATATTATATTTACTTATCTGTGTGTGTGTACCATGGCATGTGTGTGGAGGTCGAAGGACACTTTCAGAGGTCACGTCTTACTTTCTACCATGTAGCTCCCAGGTGTCAAACTCAGGATGTGAAGCGCAGCAGCAAGCCCCTTTACACCCTGAGCGAACTCTGGGCCTTCT
>CAJQZJ010001750.1:13043069-13077627 GCA_907164525.1 Lophiomys imhausi | reverse complement strand
GTGTGTGTGTGTGTGTGTGTGTATTTAAGATTTATTTTATGTGTATGGGTACTTTGCCTGCATGCACAGATATGTGTGCCACAGGCATGCCTGGTACAATGGATCCCCTGGAACTGGAGCTACAGACGGTTGTGAGCTGCCATGTGGGTGCTGGGAATTGAACCTGGGTCCTCTAGAGGAGCCACCAGTGCTCTTAACCACTGAGCCAACTCTCCAGCCCAGTACTGCTGTATATTAACTTTCACATCCACATTTCATCTCCTAAGCCCATCCCAAGATACAGATGAGGAGCCAGAGGCCCAGGGCTGTGGAAGGCTTATGTATGAAGACACTGAAAAACCCGGGTTCTAGCCACTGTGTGGCCCAAGCTCGCTCTTCCTTGCCTCGCACTCTCGGAGCTTGGCAACTGAGCCTCTCTGTACACTCTGACATTTAGGACTCTTTTCCTCCTACCCCTTAAGAGGCCTGCTGGAAGGACCTTCTGCTCTGGAAGTAGGCACCCTGTTCCTTACTTCAGATCTCTCTATCCAAACCCCAGACTGCCATCTGTCTTCAGGCCCTCCTGCTGTGGCCCAGCCCTTCACTTGGACCGGGTTAGGGAGGAGCTGGGAAGCAGTTGGTCATCACCTTCTGGGTAATTAATCCTCAGAGACCAGCCTGGAGCTTCAGTGAGGCCCAGCAGGCTGATCTGGCCAGTCTGGTCCTGTCAAGAGGCAGGGGGCCGTGGCCTCTGTATCCATGGCAACCCCACCCTTCATCTCAGTGACCACTGACCCATACCACTTTCTCAGCTGGGGCTCCTTGGGCCCCTTCTGGATAGCTCTGCCTCACTATATCTCTGGGCTGGCAGCTCCATTACAGCCCGCTGACTGGTAGTGATCCAATTAGCATACATCTACATTAATTTGCATAAACCCCAGAAGAGCCCAGGGCAAAGCTATGAGGGGCAAACCTAAAAAATCAAAGTATCCCCACCACCCCACTGGGCCTGTTTCTTCATTCACCGTCTGGTAAACCCTTAGAAGCCACAAGGGGAGGCAGTGCAGGGGGTCTTCAGTCATGCCTCTGTGGGAAAAGAGAGTGACAGGAAAGAGAAAAACCCTCGAACCCTTGGAGAATTCAGGAAGGCTTCCCAGAGGAGATGGCTTGAATTTGGCTTGTACACAGCAGGACACAGCATAGCCATTACAAGAGAGTATGAAAACAGTGCCACAGCACTATGCTATGTATGATATGAAGGCAGGCTGCAGAAATGTGGGCAGTGTGAGGCTACTCTTGTGGAGAGGGGAAAGAAGGAGGGAGGATGGGGGTCTGAGGCTCAGTCATGGTTCTGCAAGGCTTCTCCTTTGAAGAGTTATCTTGTTTAAGAAGCAAAAATAGGGTAAAAAGGGGGCTGGAGAGATGGCTCAGTGTGGTTAAGAGCACTGGCTGTTCTTCCAGAGGACCCGGGTTCAATTCCCAGCAGCCATGTGGCAACTTACAGCTGTAACTCCAATTCTGGGTGATCCAACACTGTCACACAGATACATGTACCGATAAAACACCAATGCACATTAAGTAAAATTTAAAAGTAGGATATGAAGTAAAAAAAAAAAATCAATAGATGACAAACAAACATGCCAGCTTGAACAATTGGTCCAGATTACCTTGGACTGTGAGGTTTCTTGGGGCAATAGCATTTTAGAGACAACATCCTGGGCACGTTGGTCCAAATTGGGATAGTAGGTTACTGGATGGACGCAGTGAGAGGTGACAGGAAGGGTAAGTTGAGGCTGGACCTTGGGCTCATGGCTCATCTGTTGGACTATGGGCAGAGAAATTGTTTCTTTTCCCTCAAGATTTTATTTGAATTATGTGTGCACACATGTGAGTGCAGTGCTGAGAGAGGCCAGAAAAGGGCGCAGTCTCCAGCAGATGGAATTACAAGCAGTTGTGAGCTATCTAGCTGATCCATATGCTGCCCGGAACCTAACATGTTCTTAACTACCGAGCCATCTCCTCCTGGGGCAGAGAAATTCTAAGCAGGCAACCATGGAACTTAGGGCTTTCAAGGAGGCTGGACTGGAGATGGGGGATGGGGTGAACATGTGTGGTATGTTCTTGGCAAGCTGAGGACAGCGCCCAGATTCTTTTACAGGCTTGGGTTCCAACTCTCTCAGAACTCTCAATTCCTGGCAATGCCACATTGCTTATATTCCTATATCCAGACTATGAGCCCTCTTGAGGCCCAGCTTCCAGATGTAGGGCCCCAGCAGGCTCTGGGGCAGACAGGGAAGGCCTGGGAGGAGAAAATCCTCTGAAGAAGAGCCTTGAAGGCAGGGGGAGGATCCTCCCAGCCAGGAAAACTCAGCACAAAGACCTCCCCAGAGATGCTGGCTGCAGACAAACATTCAGATAAATAAAACAGTGATTAATCAGATTCTCTGACTAAATACAATACACCACCCTATAATTAAGCCAAAAACTCTTGACAGAAAGCACCTTAATGGAGTCAGCACTTAGGCACAGAATTAATTATGGCAGAGCTCAGGACTGCAGGAATGGTAAGTGGGATGGGGGAAATCGGAACAAAAAAAAAAAAAAAAAAAAAAAAAAAGCCAGGCCTTTTCTCTTTTTATAGATGAGAAATGGAGGCTGGAGGCCGAGGGAGGTTTTAACACTTGCCAGAGGCCACATGGCTAGCGAGTGACCAAGGCCAGAGCTAGCAAAACACATCTTAGCTAGGAAGGTGTGTTAACAGCCTTATGATGGCAGTATTTCCCAAACTGATCTGCACACACCACACAGTCTCCATCAAAATAGCAACAATCTTTGTTTTTTGTTTTTGTTTTGTTTTGTTTTTAGGTTTTTTGAGACAGGGTTTCTCTGTGTATCTCTGGCTGCCCTGGACTCTGTAGACCAGACTGGCCTTGAACTCACAAAGATCTGCCTGGGATTAAAGGTGTGCGCCACCACGCCCGGCCTATCTTTGTTTTTAAAGAATTGGGTGGGGAGACAGGCAGTGGTGGCTAGCCTTGAATCCCAGCACTTGTGAGTTTAAGGCCAATGTGGTCTACAATGTGAGTTCCAGGACCCCCAGGCCAGGCACAGAGAAACCCTGCCCCTATCCTACAAAAAAAAAAAAAAAAAAAGAAAAAGAAAAAAAAAAGAAATGGGCAGGGCATACTGGCATATACCCAGCCCTCAGGGGGCAGAGGCAGGTGGATTTCTATGTGTCCTAGACCAGACTGATCTACATAGAGAGTTCCCAGCCAGCCAGAGCTATACAGTGAAACTTCATCTCAAAAAAATAAAATAAAATAAATGGATAAGCTGGTCTTAAAAATCATAGGGGAGCCAGGCGTGGTGGTGCACACCTTTAATCTTAGCACTCGGGAGGAAGAAGCAGGTGGATCTCTGTGAGTTCAAGGCCAGCCTGGTCTACAAAGGGAGTCTAGGACAGCCAAGGATACGCAGAAAAACCCTGTCTTGAAAAACCAAAAAAAAAAAAAATCATAGGGGAATGTAAGGAAGCCTAAATAATAACAATCTTTAAAAAGAACAAAACTGGGGCTGGTGGGATGGCCTAGCAGAAAAAGTCACTTTCCACCAGGGAACACAAGTCTGACAGCCCAAGTTCAAGGCTTGAAAGTCACATGAAGGTGGAAAGAGAGAACTGATTCCACAAAGGAGGTCCAGAAACCTACCCTGAACACATGCTGTGGCATGCATATGTACATGAACACACACATACACACACACACACTCTCTCTCTCTCTCTGTTCATTAGTTTTTTTTCAAGACAGAGTCTCACTATGTAGCCCTGGCTGTCCTGGAACTTGTTCTGTAGACCAGGCTGGCCTTGAACTCACAGAGATCCATCTGCCTCTGCTTCCTGAGTGCTGGGATTAAAGGTGTGCGCCACCACCAACCAGGTAACACACACTTTTTAATTGGGGGCAAAAAAAAAAAAAGAACAAAATTGGGGGACTCGTGCATTGATTTTAAAACCCAAGACAGCGAAGTGTGGTGGCGTGCATCTTTAATCTAAGCACACAGGCAAAGGCAGGGGGATCTTAGTGAGTTCCAGCCCAGACAAGGCAATTCACTGAGACCTTATCTAAAATAAAATAAAGCTACAATAAAACTACAGGGATAGTGACGGTGTAGTGCTCGAATTAAACTCAACATCTAGATCACTGGAACAGATTAGACAAGAAAATCCATTAACTGTAGTCAGTTGACTCTCTCGTGTGTATGTGTGTTGTTTTGTGTCTTTTGAGACAGGACTCACAATTTAGACCAGGCTGGCCTCTAACTCAGACATCCACCTGCCTCTGTGCTGGGATCAAAGGCGAATATCACCACTTTCAACAAGGTGCTGAGACCACTCAATGGAAAAAGTGGCTTTTCAACAAACCTCACTAATAAAACTGGCTATATACAGGCAAGAGAATGAAGCTGGAGCCCTACCTCACAGTACAGATAAACATTCACTCAGAATAAACCAACCTGCATGTAAAAGCTTAGAAACACAGGTCTAGCCAGGCATGGTGGCGCATGCCTTTAGTCCCAGCGCTTGGGAGGCAGAGGCAGGAGGATCACTGTGAGTTCGAGGCCAGCCTGGTCTACAAAGTGAGTCCAGGACAGCCAGAGCTGTTACACAGAGAAACCCTGTCTGAAAAAAAAAAAAAAAAGAAACACAGGTCTAGCAAGGCGTGGTAGCACACACCTTTGATTCCAGCACTCAGGAGGCAGAGGCAAACAAATCTCTGTAAATTCAAGGCCAGCAAGGTTTACACACTGAGTTCCAGGCCAGATAGCACAACATAGTGAGACTCTTGTCTCAAAAAACAAAACATAGGTCTAAGTTTGCACAGCCTCAGATTAGATTGCCTTCTTTATGATGTCAAAATTGCAATCAGCCAAAAAAACGAAGCAGCCAAGTTGGGTATCATGAAAATGAAAAACTTGGTAGGCCCAAGGCAGGAGACTCTAAAGTTCAAGACTCTAAAGCTTGAGCTACAGAGAGGGCTTGAAGCTAGCCAGGGCTATATGATTCTTAGACTCAAAAAACCTTTTTAAAAAAAAAAAAAGTAATGATGGCACACACCTTTAATCCCAGCACTTGGGAGGCAGAGGCTGGCGGATCTCTGTGAGTTCAAGGCCAGCCTGGTCTACAAAGTGAGTCCAGGGCAGCCAGAGCTGTTAAACAGAGAAACCCTGTCTCGAAAAACAAAACAAAGCAAAAGGCAATGAGCAGTGGTAACGATGGCGGCGGCACACCCCTTTAACCCAAGCACTTAGGAGGCAGAGGCAGGCAGATGTCTGTCAGTTCAGACATCTGCCTGGTCTACAAAGCAAGTAGTCAGGGCTACATAGAGAAACTCTATCTCCAGGGGAAAAAAAGTAATGGGGCTTGGGCTCGGTAATTGATCGCATTGTTAGCATGTAACCCATGAGGAATATACGTGGGTGTACTTGTGCAGCCACACACACACAAAATACATATACACATACACAAAAGGGAAACTTTATAACATGTCAATTGCATCTTTTTTTTTTTTTTTTTTGAGACAAGGTTTTTCTGTGTAGCTCTGGCTGTCCTGGACTCACTTTGTAGAACAGGCTGGCCTCAAACTCAGAGATCCACCTGCCTCTGCCTCCCGAGTGCTGGGATTAAAAGTGTGTGCCACCATGCCCCACTGCATCATATTTTTAAAAGACATTTTAAATTTATGTGTGTATGTATAGGCATACGCATGTGTGCAGTGCCCAAGGAGACCAGAAGACGGTGTTGGATCCCTGGAATTGGAGTTACAGGTGGCTGTGAACCACTTTATGTGGGTGTTATGACTCAAACTCTGGTCCTCTGGAAGGGCTGCCTGTGCTCTGAACTGCTGGGCCGTCTCTCCAGCCTCTGTAAGTGAAAGGGAGCCAGGAATGATGATAGTGCATGTCTGTAATCTTAGCATTTGGGAGGTGGAAGCAGGAGGATCAGAGGTTCATAGTCTCAGCTACCTTGCAAGTTTAGGCTACATAAGACTTTGTTTCAAAGACAAAAAGGAAAAAAGAAAAAGAAAAGAAAGAAAAAAAAACAAAACAGTGAAGACCCTGACCCAGCTCTTGCCCTTGGGAATTCCCTTCAGAGAGAGACTTTGAGACACACACACACACACACACACACACACACACACACACACACACACGCGCGCAAGCATACACTCTTCTAGTGAGTGAGCAAAATTACTGTCCTTCGCTCAGTACACTGAAGGAAATGTCCAGGAAGAGAGCTGCAGTGGGCGTGGTCGGATGGGATCTGAGGGTGATGAGGCAACAGGATTAATGCAAAGGTCCTGCGGAGGTAGGGGGGCCTGTAAAACACCCATCTGGCTAGAGGCCAGGAGGACAGAAAGAGAAGGGCTACTGTGTCTAGAGGACGGACTTGTCAGGGTTGGGCACAGCATGAAAGCAGCCTGGGTGCGGGGAGTGCTCCAGTGGGGCTAAATGTCCGCTGGAAGTATCAGTCACCTGGTCACCTCTCCCGGCTGAGGCCACCTTTCCTGTAACCCGAGCAGGGAAGGAAAGCGCCCTATCCCTGGCTGACTTAGTGGTCCTCCCGCCTTGAGGATCCCAGGAAGGAAGCGCGGATGAAAACCAGCCTTACTGCTATGGCAACGGCAACCACTTCTGCCTAAGAGCCAGGTGGGGGAATTCTGCCCAGCAACAGCACTGGGTGTCAGAAGCCAGCAGGCAAAGGTGCACAAAAGCCCCATCCACCCCAGGATCGCAAACAGTAATTGCCCCAGCCCTGACTGGGATCCCAGCAGACACCAACACCCGCACAGCCCTGGAAAGGCGCAGACCATGGATTACGATGCCCTGGGACGGACGTGTCAGTATTGGCCCCGTGGGGTGGATGAGGGAGCCTAACCCCCTGGCACCTTTTCCTTTGCACTGCCCTTACCCTCCACAGGCTGAAGGTTTATTTGTATAGGTGTCAGAGTCGTTGGCATTAAGGACCGGATAAATAAATGGAGGAAGTATGTCTCACACACCCACACCCACTTTCCCCGCGTGTCTACCTGCCATAGGGGGTGGGTGCCTCCTTCCAGTCTGACCCTGCGAAAAGTTACTTGGGGTCCGCAGGCACAGAGTGTGAGAAGGGGACGTGGTAGAAGGGAGGGTTGCATGGGGGGAGGGATCCCATGGGGGTACCCAACTGAGTAGGCTTGACAAATTTCCGCTTTGAACTTGAACAGGGCACAATGACAATGGCTGAGACTTTCTGCATGCACAGCCTTTTGCATCAGGCTTTGTGCCAAGCGCTTGCATGCAGCGCTTGCATGCAACACCTCACTCAGCCCTCACAGCCACAAATGACGAATGGGTCGGCATGCCATCCTTCTGCTGAGGGCACTCTCTGGCCCAAAGATCTCAGGGCTAAGAGGGGCAATCTTCAGCAAGCCAGGTGGCATGAACAGAGCCCAAGCTCTTAGCCAGACACCTACAATCTGCCCTGGGTAGGCCTGGGGATTGAAGAGGAAGGCCAGAGGGGGACGGGGGGGGGGGGGGGCAAAGACCAGCCACCTCTTGCAATCAGTTCCTGGCCCTGAGCCAGAGTGTTGGCAGAATCTATGTGGGGGTAGGGGGTGGAAGGGAGCTGGTGGGGAGGCCTGCTTCACGGAGCCTTCTATGTGCTAATACCGAGAAGGGCTTATTTCATGAGGCATTGCACTACAGCTCTAAAATGCCAAGAAGAGATAGTAGCAGCAACACCACCATGCCACGTGTCTCCTGGTCCTAGAAAGCCTTGATTCATTTAAACCCTCACAGACATGCTAGGCAGACCCGGATCTTTGCACTTGGGAAAATGGAAACACAAAGTAACCAGCTAAGGCCACAGGGCTGCTGAGGATCTCCACCAGGGCCTCCGGTTGGAGTCCCAGCTCTTAGAACACTCACTGCCCTGTGAGCTGATCCAGCTTCTCTCCATGACTGAGACCCTTCCTGAGTTCACGGGTGTAAGGGCGTTGGAGCCCTCCCTCCTGGGAATGTCTATGGTGCTATGACTTACACACTGAGACTCCCTGGCCGTGGACCACCCCCAGAAGCACCTAGACCACAGAGTTCGAACAGCAGACACTTGCCCATAGTCAGTCACCCAGAAGAGAAGAGCCAGCGGCTTCCACTCTTCAGGGTACTGTCTCAGATTGTGCTCTTACTGGATCCCCAATAGAAATGTCATGAACCTTCTTTCTTAAGGGACCCAGATACCAGGGCCCGTCCTCCCCTGTAGTAATGAGGAAAGGAGACAGGGATTGGATCCCATCCCCTTCTCTTGGCCTGTGCTAGAGGGATGGTGTCAGGGTATCAGGGACCCTTTTTGTACCTCAGGACTCTGTGCCTGGGAAAACTCCACCCAGCAGTCATGACTACAGGTTTCACAGCCACACCCCGAGAGCCTGGTTGTAGTGTATAAAGACCAATATTGCTCCAGCCTCTTTTTTCAAATCCTTAGTTAAATGCCAGCTGGACATGGTAATTCACATCTGTAACCCAACACATAGGAGGCTGAGGCAAGAGCCTGGGCTACAGAGTTCCGCCCTGAGAAACCGCTCCATGGCATTTGCTGCTAAGGCTGATGAGCCTAGTCAATCCTCAGAACCTTTATGGAGGAGAGAATCAGAATGTGCAAGCTGTCCTCTGACCTTCCTTCCACATATGCACCTTGGCATGTATGCACACACTCTCTCTGGCACCTGAGCATGCACCCATACACACAAAATTTGTGCTGGCTAGGTTGTTTTGTTTTTTCCGAGACAGGGTGTCTCTATGTAGCCCTGGGTGTTCTGGACTCACTCTGTAGACCAGGCTGGCCTTGAACTCACAGAGATCCACCAGTCTCTGCCCCGTGAGTGCTGGGATTATCATCTTGACACAAGCTGTAGTCATCTGAGAGGAGGGAACCTTAACAAAGAAAATATCTCCATAAGATCTGCCTGTGGCTGCCCCTTGCCTAAGTACCACAGTGGTGCTGGCCCTGGGAAGGGGGTGCTGGTGAGCTAGTCCTGACCCTACCTGTGGCAGGCAGGAGAGCTGGCCCTCATCTGGGCCACACAGTAGGGCTGACTCCTGGTGGCATGGGTCTGGGGGAGGGGTGAGCTAGCCTCATGGCCTGAGAGCCGTAGAGCTGGCCCTGCCCCTGGGTTAGCTGCTACACTAGGTGAGCTGGCTGGGGCAGTGCTGGAGAGCTTCCTCCGGTGCTGTGGATGTGGCAGAGCTGGTGGACTGACCAGTTCAGCTACCACCCAGGCTCAGATTCAGTGCTATGAGTTGGTCCACCCAACATCTACTCCATCTGTGAACTGCTGGAGCATGTGAAGGGGCCAGGCCTGCAGAACCAAAGCTGCAGGTTTGCCGACACAGACAACAGGATATCTGAGAAGAGCCCAGGTGAGGATCCAGTATTGACAGTGGAGCAGAAGCCAGAGGCCTGGAACCAGACCAGTGGCTCACTGCAATTGAACATTTGCAAGTAAAGATGTGTGGACAAAAGGGTATGACACACTACAGCTTCCATGAACAGATTTTTTTTCTTCCTGTTTTTTTTTTTTTTTTTTTTAGGGCAGGTTGCAAGGGCAGAGGGTAGATATGAAGGGATGGGGAGAAAGATGTGAAATTCACAAAGAATCAATAAAAAGTTAAAAAAAAAATCTGGCTGTAGGCAAGCCTGGGAGTATTCCCTTATACTGACTGTTGTGGAAGGGTTCAACTTCTTGTGGGCGGTGCTACCCTGGGCTAGTGGAGCTGGGTTCTATAAGAAAGCCAGGAAATGGCACTTCTCCGCATCAGCTCCTGCCTCCAGGTTCCTGCCCTGTTTACATTTCTGCTCTGATTTCCTTCGGTGATGAACAGTGGTGTGGGAGTATAAGCCAACCAAACCCTTTCCGCCCCAGCCCCAGGGTGGAAATCAGTTCGGCTAATCATCACCTCCACTTTGTGGACGAGGGACCGGCTCAGAGAGGCTGAACAATTGACTGCATCTCAGCTGGGGGTGCAGAAGCATATGGCCAAGTCTCTGACAGATAGAGAGGACACACCAGTGCTCAGGGCAGCTGGGCAAGAGGGCACATGTGGGTCCCTAACCAAGCATTTGACCCCAGGGAGCCTTCAGAAGCCCCGCCTCCCCACCCTGCCTCGCCCCACTTCCTGTTGGATGAGCCCAGGCTCCTACAAGCTAGGCTTCAGACAGCTCCTCATTCAGCAGAGGATCCTTGTCCCTCGTGGCCTGTCTTGGAGATGACAGCTTGTGGCAGCTTGGGGACAGAAGTCTTCTCAGATGGCTTATGGGTTTACTGACCAGCGGACAGAATGAGCAGTTGGCAATGCTCGAGGCTGATCAAGCCCCTGGGGAGTCTATGTCTGCACCCTACTGCCAGACCTTTCCTTAACATCTGGGGAAGAGCAGCAGCAGAGGTCCACACATTTGTAGCTGAACATTTAAAAGTTACAAACAGCTGTGTGGAATGGAGGAATGGAGGAATGGATTGTGTCTGTAATCTGGGAAGGCAGAGGCCAGATGATCACTGTAGGTGTGAGACCAGCCTCAGCTACATATCAAGTTTCTGCCCAGCCCTTTTCTTTTTTGTTTTTTGGGACAGCATTTCTCCGTGTATCCCTGGCTGTCCTGGACTCACGCTATAGGCCAGGCTGGCCTTGAACTGAGATCCGCCTGCCTCTGCCTCGGGAATGCTGGATTAAAGGCGTTAAGGCCATTGTATACACTCCTCAGTCCAGCCAAGGAGCAAGTTGGACCCAACAGAGTTCTCTGGGGTGCACTTGTTCTGTGGTGGAGCTGGGACTTGAACCTAGTACTCCTGATGCTAAGTCCCAAGCTCTTCATTTACTGCCCCTGTATAACCTGAGACTCTCCTCTAAAAGTGTTTACAGTAAGGATTTAGCAGTTCGCAGACACCACAGTCCTAACAGGAGACCAGTGCATTACTAGGGGACCTCCCCTGGCCATACCCTTACGGTTAGACCTAGGAGCCTACTACTCACCTTACTCAACAACAGAGCCTCATAGAGGCAAGCCAGCTGCTAGGGGATGGGGTAAGTCCAGATGTTGCTGACAAAATAAGTCATGATTTACAAGGCAAATCTGAGACAGCCAGGGCTACACAGAGAACACCCCCTACCAAAAAAAAAAAAAGGTCCACGCCCTCCTTACATATAAACATCTGCTCCACACCAACCTCCAAGGCCATCTAAGAAGTCCTCTCCATGGCATTTTCAACTCCATTTTTTTACTTCCAAATTGTATGAGGTGTGTGTGTGTGTGTGCGCGCGTAGGTGTATGTATGTGTGTGACATGGCACACGTGTGGAAGTAAGGGGACAACTTTGTATAATCAGTTCTGTCTTTACACCTTTACAAGGATTCCAAAAACGTAAGTCCAGGAGCCAGAATTCTTTGGCAAGTATCTTTACCCTCCTGAGCCATCTAGCTTGCTCTTTGTTTTGTGAGACAGTCTCATGAAGCCCAGGCTGGCTTTGAACTCACCGTGTTACCATCTGAGGATGGCTCTGAGTTTCTGAACCCCTTGCCTTCACCTCTGGAGTGCTAGGGTTACTGCTGATGCTACGCTAAGCAAGTCCTCTCTGACTGAGCTACATTTCCCTGCCCTGCATCCCTCTTTTCTGGTCCAGCACTCATAGTATCTCCACATTACCACTGGCACCACTGAACCCCAGCACCTGGCACAGAGCGAGACCAGCCAAATGAACCATGAAGCCCTTCACTCAAGTATCCCGTAGTCATCAAGGGCATTCAGTGAGCTGTGCTCGGTGCCAGGCTCTGGGAAAGGATCCCATTTAAACCTGGGGAAGGGGCAGGAACAGGGAGTCACGGAGAAAAAGATGAATTGTCTTGGCCTCACAGCTGAGAAGGAAATTGAGCACAAAGACGATGAGCTCTGGAAGGACGGTGAGTGTTCAGGTGAGAATGGCTGAACATGGGGACACGGATACAGTGGGAAGTCAACACTGAGCCAAGAGCCAGTGAGATGGCTTAGTGTGTAGGGACACACACGGCCAGGCCTGATTGACTGATAGCCTGAGTTGGATCTCCAAGACCCACATGACAGAGAAGGAGAGAATCCACTCCCTAAAATTGTCCTCTGGCCTCCACAGGCAAGCCACCGAGAGCATGGGCGATCATGCACACACAAACACACCCCTACATGCACAAAATAAATAAGTAAACGAAAAACAAAAAAAAGCTCAGTAGAACAGCCGGGGTGGACCACAGCCTAGACTACTGATTATGTTTAGTACTTGGACCAGCACCAGCAGCAGCACTACCACGTGGGAAATCGCTAGAAATGCAAATTGAAGGTTCCCACCCCAGATCTCCTAAACCAGAAACTCTTGGGTAGGGGAATGAGACCTAGAAACATTTTGTTTCGCTGAGACAAGATCTCACTATGTAGCCCTGGATGGCCTGGAACTCATTAAGTAGCCCAGGCTAGCCTTGTGGCGACTGTCCTGCCCTGTCTCCAGATGCTGGGATTACAGACATATACCACCCCACCTCTCAGAACTCTGCAAGTCCTCTGGGCAATCCTGATGCTTACTTAGGTCTGAGAAGTTGGCTCCAGGCTTCTTTTGGAAGAGGTAGGCAATGAGAAGCCACAGTGGGTTTTAGGCTGAGGGGGGCAGGATCAACACTGTATTCTATTAAAAATCCCTCAGCAGCAACAAAACGAAACAAAACAAAAAAAACCTGGGCGCTGGCCTTCGCGAACGCCTTTAATCCCAGCACTCAGGAGGCAGAGGCAGGCAGATCTCTGTGAGTTCCGAGGCCAGCCTGGTCTACAGAGTGAGTTCCAGGACATCCATGGCTACATGGAGAAACTCTGTCTCAAAAAATGAAAAAGAGAGCCGGGCAGTGGTGGCGCACGCCTTTAATCCCAGCACTTGGGAGGCAGAGGCAGGCGGATCTTTGCGAGTTCGAGGCCAGCCTGGTCTACAAAGTGAGTCCAGGACAGCCAGAGCTGTTAAACAGAGAAACCCTGTCTCGAAAAAAAAAAAAAAATGAAAAAGAAAAAAAAGGAGGATCCCTCAGTAGCTGGTGAAGATAGATCCAGAGCTGATGGTGAGGGGCAGATAAGTCGCAGAGGGACCCACCTCCCGTTGGACAGAGCTGAAGCCGGCTGCACAGGGTAGCTTCCTATTTGAAAGGGACTTGCCATGGGCCCCTGCAGAGCACAGGGTCTGTTGCCAGGGGAGACTACCTGTCACTCAGAGAAAAGGGGCAGGGTCTCACAGAGAGGTCAGTGCTGGGAAGCTGGTTGTCATGGCAATTTCCCCTCAGGTAGGTTAGGGAAAGGGAAGAAGGAAAGCTGTGCTTCCGGGTGCCCCAACATATCCCTCCATTTGCGGATGGGAACGCACTAACCACCAGCCCCTGACCTCACCCAGCTCATCACCGCGGCTCTGTCCATCTAGGTCCCTTCTCTTTCCATCAGGAAGCCACAATCTCTAGGTCTCAGGTTGGGTTGGGGACTGTTTCCATGGGTACAACTTTGGTAGCCAAGGTGACCTCCCCTCAAGAGGCCTCTCATCCTGTAGGCTCTGGCTTTGCTTTATCAAGAAGGCTGGGAGAGGGCAGTGAGTCTGGGGATGGTGACTTAAGCCAGAGGTGGAGCACAGGGCAAGTGAAAGGGGACCAGGACTCACTGTTCACAAGGAAGGGATGCTAAACAGTGTTCAAGGCCACCAACAAGGAAGCTCAGGATGACAAGGGTCCAACCTCAGGCAGACTTTGTCATGTCCTGAACCTCAGTTTCCCCATCTGTACATCAGAGTCAATTGTCTATACAATGGTGCTACCACCCAAGGTTACCGGAGAAGTGAGAAAATGGAGCTAGGAGTGCGCCACCACGCCTGGCTTGATCTTTCTGTTTTTGCCTCCCAACTGCTACTTTGTTTGTTTGTTTTTGGAGACAGGGTTTTTCTGTGTAACAGAGTCCTGGTTCTCCTGGATTCACTTTGAAGACCAGGCTGGCCTCGAACTCACAGAGATCCACCTGCCTCTGCCTCCCCAGTGCTGGGATTAAAGGCGTCGCCACCACGCCCGGCTCAACTGCTACTTCTTGAGGCAAGGTTTCACTACATATGGCTTAGACTGGCCTCAAGCTCTCTGTCCCCCCGCCCTGGTCCCCAGAGACATGAGATTATAGGCATACACCACCACACGGGGCTTATTATTATTAATTATTTGGCAGTGAATACAGCCTTGGCTGGTAAATGGCTCCCTCCAGGTGTTTTATAATGTTCTGCCATCCTGGCCATCCTCATTCACTACAGTGTGCTAAGCGGGCTTGCAGGAAAGCAGGAGCCCATGGGGCATTTTAGTTTTCTTGCAATGCATGGCTGGGGATCCCCAGTAGCTCAAGAGCTCAGCACACAGACGTTTGGGAGACTCCTCTAAGGAATGCCTAACTTTGCCTGCAATGCAGGGACCCCACCTCTAGAGACCCCTGCAGCACTTAAGTGCTTTAGGGCCTCTGGGGAATAGTCCCTACTGAGGGTGTCCCTTTCTCCGTGGCTAAGCAGAAGCTGAGTGGCCACTTGGGCTTCGGGGAACTCCCAGGGCTGCCCCACTGCTGCCGGGGATAGGAGTGGCTCTAATTACCACCTAATTGCTTTCTTCCAGGCAGTTTCTTGGGAGCCAGGGAGTTCAGAGTTCATGAATAAATGAAGAGGGAGGAAACAAAAAAGGGTGTTTATTGATCCACAAATCTCTCCGTGCCAGAGTCTGCCCTACAAATACTTGTGTCTGCAGCCATGTGCAGTCTGGAATGTGTACAAGCACACCCATATACCACTGACACACTCTCTTTCCCTACAACAGACTGGTGGCTGTACCAGTGACCCCAACACTCTGGAGGCTGAGGCTGGAGGATTGGGAGTTCAGGGTCATCATTACCTCCATAGTGAGTTTAAGGCTGGACTACACGTCACTTTGTCTCAAACAACAACAAAATCTTCTCACCTTACAAAAAAAAAAAACAAAAACTAGGAGGGCTTATGAGGAAGGCTGAAGTGAGTGTACCAAACTTACTTTGGGTCCCAGTTTCATTACTACCCCTAAATTCCTAAATTACGCCATTTAGGGCAGACCACAAACCATCTCTAGGCTTTAGTTTTTCTGGTTAGCACCAGGGTGGAATGGTGTCTGAGGGACACTCTTAAAAAAATAAAATAAAAATCCAGTTTTTCACATGCCAATTAGAGAACTGTAAACCTAGAAAGTCCGGCGCTGTCAGGTGGGCAACTGACCCACTAACCAAATGTTGCGTTCTCTCAGGAAACCTGGCAGGACGCTCCAGAGAAGTGATGCCTCTGTGGGGTGAGACACATGGTGGCTGGATGTCTGCTCTGTCCCTCAGGGGCTGTGAGGCCCTGGACAGGGCTCTTCAACTTTCTGGGTCTCAAGCTGGTCCATTAAGTGGGAATGACAGGGTGTGTGGAGAAGGTTCCAGAAGGGCAGATGAGCATCAGACTAGCACCCAGCACTAGTTAGCAGTTAGGCTGCTAATCCCACCCTGACTCTGCAAGTAACAAACTGCCAACTGCGTAATGGACCAGGTCACCAAGGGGTAGGGCTAGGAGTGTGGCTCTTGGGTAGAGTCAGGTTTTGCTTCAATTATCAGAACAAAACAAAACAAAACAAAAAAAAAAACCAGAGCAGGGCTGGAGAGATGGCTCAGCGGTTAAGAGCACTGGCTGCTCTTCCAGAGGTCATGAGTTCAATTCCCAGCAACCACATGGTGGCTCACAACCATCCATAATGAAATCTGGTGCCCTCTTCTGGCCTGCAGATATACCTGCAGACAGAACACTGTATACATAATAAATAAATCTTTAAAAAAAAAAAAAAAAAAAAACGCCGGGCGGTGGTGGCGCACGCCTTTAATCCCAGCACTTGGGAGGCAGAGGCAGGCGGATCTTTGCGAGTTCGAGGCCAGCCTGGTCTACAAAGTGAGTCCAGGACAGCCAGAGCTGTTAAACAGAGAAACCCTGTCTCGAAAAACCAAAAAAAAAAAAAAAAACCAGAGCAGACCAAACAAGTTACATTGATATCAAGGGACCACAAATTAAGTGACCCACACTTTGTCTGACCCATCTGTGTTCCTAGGAGCTAACACATAGTAGGTGTTCATAAATAATATTATGGGGTTGGGGGAGAAGTTGAAGAGCTGGTTCTTAATGAGAGCACTTGATGCTTCTGCAGTGGATCTGGGTTTGGCTCACAACCACCTGTAACCCCAGTTCCAGTGGATTCCATACTTTCTTCTGGCTTCCTCGGGCTCCTGCATGTAAATGATGCACATATACTTAGGCAGCCTCACCCGCACGCATTTTTCTTTCTTTCCTTCCTTCCTTCCTTCCTTCCTTCCTTTCTTTTTTACAGATTATGTTCCGGGCCGGGCATGGTGGTGCATGCCTTTAATCCTAGCACTTGGGAGGCAGAGGCAGGTGGATCGCTGTGAGTTCGAGGACAGCCTGGTCTACAAAACAAGTCCAGGACAGCCAAGACTACACAGAGAAACCCTGTCTTGAAAAACCAAAACAAACAACCAAAAAAACAAGCCGGGCAGTGGTGGCGCACACCTTTAATCCCAGCACTTGGGAGGCAGAGGCAGGCGGATCTTTGCGAGTTCGAGGCCAGCCTGGTCTACAAAGCGATTCCAGGACAGCCAGAGCTGTTAAACAGAGAAACCCTGTCTCGAAAAACCAAAAAAAAAAAAAAAAAAAAAAAAAAAAAAAAGTCTAATGCCCTGAGTTTGAACCCATACAAAGGTGGAAGGAGAAACCAGCTCCACAGTCCTCTGACCTCCACACATGTGCTGTGGCACACATGTACACGTACACATCACACACACATGCAATAACAATAAATAAATAATAAGATTTCCAATTACAGAAAAAGAGAGCAAATCAAAACACTTGTAATCCCAGGATTTGGGAGGTGGGAGGAGAGTCAGGGGTTCAAAGTCACCCTCAGCTACCAACTTCCAGGCTGGTCAGGCTACAAGAGACTCCAAGTCAACAATAACAAAGCTTCTACCAACCAAGGTAGGGTTGGCTGGTGGAGAACTAGATCCAAGCTTTTTTTGAGGATCACAGTATACAGTGCACAGAACAGTGCTGGGTCTGAGGGACCAGTGCCACCTTACCTTCTGGGCAGCTGAGCCAGGCCAGGTAGGGATGGCAGGGATCCTCAGCACACACTAGCAGAAGGACATCTTTTAAACCTGTCTTGACTTCTACTAAGAGCCACAGTGTATGGTGTTGGAGAGATGGCTCAGTGGTTAAGAGCACTGGCTGCTCTTCCAGAGGACCTGGGTTCAGTTCCCAGCACCCACATGGCAGCTCACAGCTGTCTGTAACTCCAGTTCCAGGGGATCTGAGCCCTCTTCTGGCCTCTGCAGAGACTGCATGCACGTGGTATACAGATATACATTCAAGTAAAACATGCTTTATATACATTTTTAAGAAGGAAACCACAGTGTGGAACCCTGGCTTTGGGCACCAGCCAGATGGGGCTCTGTGGGTCTCTCCATCCTCAGAATCCTTAGCTGGAAAAAGGTAAGGCTGCTGTCGGGACTTGACATTGCCCTGCGCTTGGATCCCAACCCTGCTGCTGCCTGGTGTGGCTACAGTAGTCTCTGGCCGCTGTTTCTGTAAAGAGGATGCCAGCTGTCCACCATAAGTGGAAAATATATGGCCTGTAGCAGTTACAGCTCAAAGTATGTCGTAAATGCCTGGTAAACTTCTATGGAGAGACCCGTGGTCCATTTCATATGTGGGGACACAGTCCCAATGAGGGTAAGGGGTTAAGTCCACAGAGCCAGATACATCTGAAATCTAGGAACAGAGTGTCCACATTTAGAGATGCTAGAACAGATTTCCACAGGACTGGACCATCCCGCTCATGGCTGGAGGACCATGGTGGACCTGAGGCTCCCTTGTGGCTCAGGGGCCACTCAGGGGCTCCCTGGTGGATCCAAGCCTGGCTTGGACAGGGAGGAGTGTTGGAGGACAGAAAGGGTGGACCTACCCTCCTGACCCACCTAGCTAGCTAGCCCCTTCACTTCCAAGGCAGCTGCAGAGGCCATGGAAACAATCCAGGGGTCCAAGACCACACAGTACCATTTGTCAGCTTTGCATGGTGGCGGCAGCCTCATCTCCATGGCAACCGTGCAGCGTGAAGGCATCTCGGCATCATTAAGGAGCATGTTGAGTAGTATAAACAGAGGCTGCAGTAGATTACACGCCTGTTATGAGCAGTCTCGGGCTCGGAGCACTGGTAATTATGCCTAATTGTGCATTTAATTGTGTAATTGAAAACTCACATCTCTGGTTCAGGCTGGGGCTGCAGAACCTGCCCCCCTCCCCAAAGCAAAGAAGACTTAGGAGCTAACCTGATTATGAGAAACTCAGGCTGCCTCTTCCTAGGCAGGGGATAAAATGTCCACAGTCTCATTTTCCTAATTCTAGAGTCCACCAGGCCCCGAATTAGGGAGGGGTCAGGAAGAAGCAGGTTCAGGGCAGAGAGACCTAGGAACACACTTTTCTTTATTTGTCACAGCGTTTTATACTACTGATACTGTCCTCTCAAGACCAATCATCTCGGTTTAGAACAGTGCAGGTGGAAGCTCAGAGATATCGTCTTGCCCAAGGTCACTCGGCTATAAAAAAACAGAACTGGAACTCAGAGCCCAGGCAGTTGTTGTGCCTCAGTTCCCTCAATCCATCCACTGGCCTTTTTGAGAGGAGAAGCCAGGAGACTAGAAACTTACCCCCACGGGTAATAGTGCATCCCAAACCTCTGTGTTCAGTCACCCACCCTGCTGGCAGAAGGGAGGTGTGTGTTGAGGCTCAACACTCTCACCAGCCTCCGAATAACATGCCTGTTGCTCTCTTGAGGGAAGCCAGAAACAAGGCAATCAGTTCTACTCAGGCTGGGCAGCAAGTGCCTTTGCCAGCTGAACCATTTTACTGGCCCCCTTTAAAAAAATATTATTTTTAGGGGATGGAGAAATATCTCAGCGGTTAAGAGCACTGGCTGCTCTCCCAGAGATGTGGGTTCTATTCGCAGCACCCACATGGTGGCTCACAACTGCCCATAACTCCAGTTCCAGGGAATCTGAGGCCATCTTCTGGCTTCTGTGGGTACCAGGCACACACATGGTACACAGACAAAACACCAATACACACAAAATAAAACAATAAATATTTCTCTCTCTTTCAGTGTGTGTACATGATGGGACAGGAGTATGACGTGCCAGGGGGGACAAATGGACGCCAAAGGACAGCTTTGTGGAGTTGATTTCTCTTCCTGCTCTTTTTTTTTTTTAAATCTTAGAAGCAGAGCCGGGCGGTGGTGGCGCACGCCTTTAATCCCAGCACTCGGGAGGCAGAGGCAGGCGGATCTCTGTGAGTTCGAGACCAGCCTGGTCTACAAAGCGAGTCCAGGACAGCCAGAGCTACACAGAGAAACCCTGTCTCGAAAAAAAAACCAAAAAAAAAAAAAAAAAAATCTTAGAAGCAGTCACTTCTGTGGATCACTGCTTCCTCTTATTCTTTTTTTCAAAGATGTATTTATTTATTTATTATGTATATGAATTTCTGTCTGCATCTATACCTGCAGGCCAGAAGAGGGCACCAGATCTCATTATAGATGGTTGTGAGCCACCATGTGCTGGGAATTGAACCTGGGTCCTCTGGAAGAGCAGACAGTGCTCTTAACCGCTGAGCCATCTCTCCAGCCCCCTCTCCCTACTCCTTTATGCAGGTCCTGGAGTCTGAACTCAAGTTGCCGGACTTGCTTAGCACAGTTTTTTTTACCCGATGGCTAATCTGAACTCACTCTAAGGCTTGCACCATCATGACTCTTAGAGGCACGAGTTGTCACATATCTACTATTTATGTAGTCATGAATAAACTAGGTAACATCAAGGGACAGATATCTAACAACACTAGGCTCATGGCAACACCACATAGAAAGATAAGTTTATTTCCCACCGAGTCCCATATATTCCACATAAGGAAATGAAGTATTGGGCATGGTGTATGCCTACGATGCCGAAATTTGAGACAGGGAGGCAAAAGGAATGGGAGTTTGAGGCCAGCCTGGGACACATGAGATCCTGTCTTAAAAACAACAAAAACCAAGAACCACAGAAAAGAGGAGGAGGAAGAGGAGTGCTGGAGAGATGATTCAGTTGTTAAGAACACTTGCTAGTGCAGAGGACCTGAGTTCGATTCCCAGCACCCACATTGGGTGGCTCCCAACACCCCTGTAGCTCCAGCTGCAGGCAGATCTGACTGACACCTCTTACCTCTGAGGGCACCTGCAGTCATATACATAATTAAAAATAAATCTTTGAAAAAGTAAAATAAGCCAGGCGTAGTGGCGCACACCTTTAATCCCAGCACTCGGGAGGCAGAGGCAGGCGGATCTCTGTGAGTTCATTAGAGGCCAGCCTGGTTTACAAATCGAGTTCCAGGACAGCCAGAACTGTTGTTACACAGGGAAAGCCTGCCTCAATAAATAAATAAACAAACAAACAAATAAATAAATAAAGTTAAAAGAGCGGGGGAGGTGGCAAAGAACTGTGATAAACTTAGATAAAAGTGGATCATTTATGGGAATGACCTTGATCAGTAAAACCTCTGATTTGGACAGAGATGAGGCCCAGTGACCTCTCCAAATAGCATATAACCATGGGGAGCATTTCCCAAGCCAAGTCTGTGCCTGACACTGTCGGGACATCATGTCACAGCGTCCCCAGACTGTCAAGCAGTAGAAGTGCTGCTCTGACTATCTTACAGGTGAGAAGGTGGCAGCAACGCCTGCCCAGTCACAGCACTGAGCTTCTAAACCGGCAGAACAACAGTTACTCTCCCATCCACAACGCAAAGGGGCCACCCCTGGCCCCCAGAGCCCTCTGGCCTCAGTCTGTCCATCTGTTCAAGGGAGTAGAGATCTCCCAGCTTCATTCTGTCCACAAGTGAACCAGACAATTTCACACTCCCAACTCTGAAGACAGCACAAGGACCTCAAGCCCCAGGCGAAGAGTCAGATCCTTAGGAGGGGCCATGAGCTTACAGAAGACACAGCTGCTCTGAACTGGCGCCGCCCCCCTCCATCCTCACCATCACCATCGTTAATAACAGCATCCATCAGCTTGACCATGTTTCACACCATTACTCGTGGCTCAGCTGGAAGCCCAGTTACTTCCCCCTCACCCACCCACTACCTTCCAGAAGGCAAAGAGCTTTCCGGAAGGGGGCGGGGAAAGGATGGTTCCAGCGTTTTTTTGTGAGTACCTACTCTGTTTCTGGCACCTGGTTAGGAAAAGGCTTTCCAGCACTCCAATGAGGTGGGGAGGAGACTTAGAAGCTGGGGCCCATGGAGAATGCATCACTCTAAGGTCACAGGGAGTTGGGACAAGAACCACCACAGTAGGAAGCCGTTTCCAGCATGTAGTGGGGGCAGGATGCATGGAGATGAGGAAACTCTAACACCTCATTTGAGATGAGGAAACTGAAAACCTGAACAGTAGTTGTCATGAGCTTTTCCCAAAGGGCAGAAGAGGGCTGGCATTCAGGTTCTGTCACCCTTGGTGACCTTGGGAAAACCTCCTCACCCCTGGGCACCTCAATTTCCTCATCTGAAAAAGGGGATAATAAAGCCATCCATCCCAGAGTGTGGCATTAAGATAATGCAAAGGGTAGAGGCAGGAAAATGGCTAGCGTTTATTGATCATTTAACATGTACCAGGCACTCTGCCAAGCACTTTACATATGTAAGCTCATTTGGTTAAATGAGGTAATGCATACAAAGTGCTTAGCACAGGCCTCCTGAAACGGGAACGATAATGATGATGATGATGAAGAAACTGATGAGGAGTCCCTAGGGCAACAGTCCCTGGTTCATCCCCTTACCGGAAAAACAGAGTGGCCAGGAGAGCTTGGGAAGGAGGTGACTAGGGAGAAGAAATATGCAAATGAGTGAAAATCAGGGAGTGAACTGAATTAATACCATCAACATGCTACAGTAATTAGAACCGAGGAAACCAAAGGGCAGGAGAGGTTCTGAGAACAGAAGGGAACCACAAAACCTTCACACTTGCCCAGATGTCAGTCCTCTCAGATCCCAGTCAGACAGAGCTGGGAGCCCAGGAGCCAGGCTTAAAGTTCTTCACACTCCATAGATGGGGGCGAAAACAAAAACCCGAACAAACAGGAGAAACAGTGGAGTAGAGACACACAGGCATGCAGGATGTCCAAGGCAGAGCAGGGCTAGAATCCAGCCCTTCTGCCCTTCAGCTCATGGTCCCAGAACCTGCCACTTCCTGCATGCAAAAGAAGGTACAACACACCTACATATGCCTGACTCAGGGCGGCTGTCCCTATGACACCCTGAGAATCAGAAACTTGGAGGCCAGGACACAGCTCAGCTGACACAGGGCTTACTACTCAAGCCTAAGGACCTGACTTTAACCCTCAGCACCCACATAAAAAATCTGGGTGGAGCTGTGTGTGTGTGTGTGTGAGAAAGAGACAGGAGGACCTCCGGGGCTCGCTGACCTGCCAGGTTAGTAAATCAGTGATATCTGGGGTCAGGGAAAGACACCATAAGTTACAAAAAGTGGAAGAAGCTGAGAGAAACACTGACATCAACAACTGGCCTTCATATTTCATATTCATGCACACACATGTGCACATACACTATCAGGAACTGCTCATACAGGACAGACAACAAAGCTGTGCTTTGGAGGAGGGAAGTTGTAGATGGGCGTGGTGGCTCACACCTGTAATCCCAGCACTCTGGAGGCAGAGGCAGGGGGATCTCTGAGTTGGAGACCAGCCTGATCCAGGATGGCCAGGGCTACATGGAGAAACCCTGTATCAAAAACAAACAAACAAACAAAAAAAACAATGGGCCAGCAAGACAGCTCAGAGGGTAACAGTACTGCGTTTGCTGTTAAGGCTAACAGTTTGCCTTTGATCACTGGGACCTACAAGGTGGAAGGAGAGAACCAACTCCTGCAAGCTGTTGTCCTTTGACCTTCACATACATGCCATAATATCTGCACGTGTGCACACACACACACACACACACAAACTGAGAGACAGAGACATGTATCCAAGATCACACAGGAAGTGACTAAGAGACAGAGGGACCTGGAACCCAGACTGCTCTGTTAAAACTCCAGATTATTTTAAACTCTATTATTCCCTACACCGGTCCACCTTAGCGGCGCGGCCCCAATCTGCCTCCTCTCATGCTCCACCCCCTTGTGTTCAACCCTTTGCCCAAAACAAGTCTACCCCAATATGGAAGAGTTTGGAACTGGCTTGCTTCGTTACAATGCCTAAACTCCACCGGAAAAAGAAAACGATCCATTCTCTTCTTACATTTTCACCTGAAAAATATCTAACTGCCTCTTAAATACCCCAGTCCTTTGGATAAGAAAGCTGGGCCTCCTACCCTCAGGCTGGTATATTCACCATCCTGAGAGCAGTTCTGGAAGCTGCCAGGCTGCAGGGGCTCTAGGGAGTTGCTGAGTGACACACAGCTGGAAGGACCCTCTCTGCAATCAGCTCAGACAGAGCAACAGAGCCAAGAGACACCCCCCCCGCCCCGCCATGAGCACTTCCTAAATTGTCTCATGTAGCCACCACAAGCCGCCCAAGCTGTCCAGGCATGGCGGGGAGAAGTGGAATCCCACCCAGGTCCTGTCTAAGCTAGCTCTGGGCTGGTAGAAAAGTAGGCATTGCTTGGCCAGGAGAGCCTGGAGGCTGGGAGACCCCCCCCCCAATACCACTTCTGCTTCCCAAGATGGGTGAGCACCTCCCAACTGGCCCCTAAGTACCAAAGTCAGATCTATTTATGCTGTAGTTAAGGCAACAGAGTAGGCGGGTCTCACTACTAGATCCCAGATCCCTTTGAGCAAGTTACACCACTGGGTCATAATGAAGGTTAGACGAGTTATCTCATGGAGCAGCACTCATAAGAGTAGCTGGTACCCAGTGACTTAGCCACACAATAGGCATGAAACAAAGTGCTTACAGGTCCACCTACAGGGAAGGCATCAGCACAGAGAGAAGAAAACTCACCGTTTTCCACTCTATGACTGTTTGTTTATTCACTTCATTATATACGCACATTGTTTCTTCAGTTTAAAAATTGTTCTTTAAGCTTGGTGTAGAGGTGGCGGTGCACACCTTTAATCCCAGCACTCAGGAGGCAGAGGCAGGCAGATCTCTGTGAGTTTGAGTCCAGCCTGGTCTACAGAGTGAGTCCAGGTCAGCCAGGGCTACACAGAGAAACCGTGTCTGGGAGGGGGGGGGAAGTACACTGCTCTTGCAGAGGGTCTGAATTTGATTCCCAGCACATACACCCTGTAACCTCCCCCCATCCAGGGGCCCTGAGAGCTTCTTCAGGATGCCTTGGGCACCTGTACTCACACATGCAGGCACAGATGCACAAAAATTTAAAAATAATAAAATTTCAAAAAAAAATTAAAGAAGAGGAATCCTCTGAAAAGTTTGAAGATTTCTTGGCATCTTATGCTCCTCAAAATAGATAAAGGAGAATGTTTCTCCTCTGAGCCCAGATCTGCCAAATAACTGGCTCTTCATTTAGTTTACAAATATTAATGAGGTGTCAAGCACCGTCCAGCTGCTGGGGATTTAGCAGGAACAAAATGGTCTATTTTCTGCCCTTTTGGAGATTTCCTCCTACCTGGTGGTGATCAAGACCCTCTACCATCCTTGAGAACGGGCAGCCAACAGACCAGGTGGCCTTGTGAGGGGAAATCGCCAGGAATCTTAGGGGAGAGGAGGTTCTAGCGTGGCTCAAGAGGACAATGCTGTGGATAGCAGGCGTGGGGCTGGTTGCTCAAAAGGAAAGAGAGGATAGAGGCCACCTGCACAGCTCATTCAAAGCTTCTCCACCATGGTCTGCACCTGTGGTGAGAAGCAGGCAGAACGTGCAGGCCAGAAAGCAGACCCAGAAGATGGGGGACCCACAGGAGTGAGGCTGAGGCGCCCCGATTCCTCAGACCTGATGCTGACTGCAGTTCCTACCCAATACTGCCTACAAGAGACGCAAAGTCCTAGGTGGTGGATGCCAGCTCTGAGAAAAAAGGTAGGAGACCCCAGTCTCTCCTCTCCATTCACAGGCAAGGTCCTCAGTAACTCTTAGCCTCCAGATTCACTCTGCTGCCCGCTACTCTAGTCAAAGACCTCATTTCCCCCCAAACTGGGGTCAGCACAGAGACCCCAGATGTCCTGATTCTTTCCAGGACACCCAAGTGTCCCCATCTAATGGGATCCGGGAACTCTTTACCTAACCCTACCCCGCTGCTGGTAGGACAGATGGCTCTTGGGACGCTGGAGGACTCGGTGGCCAGACCAAAGATACAGAGTGAGTCCCGCGCCTGCCAGGTCAGGCTGGCTCAAGATACATCAATTCCTGGCGACCCTTCTCAAGGAGGTAGCTCACCATCCCAGGCCACCCAGTCAGGAGGGTATAGGGAGGCAGGAGAGCGGCACAAAGGACCGTTGAAGGGTCTCAAGAGTCTCAGGTCCCGCCACACAAACCGGAAGCAGAAATGACCAGAGATCTAAAAACATTCCAGGGACATACATACACGGGAGCAGAGAGAGACTTTGTGAGAGACGCTTACAGGGGCGGAGCCCAGAGGGATGGGGTACCCACGGAACCGGCGATCTGGAGGGGAACACGCGGGCAGGGACCTCGCCGAGTGCACAGACCAGCATCGGACACACCCCCAGTCCCAAGGGAACCACAGTCCTGGGGAGCAGCCCCCAGCGGGAGCCCACGCACACAGCGCGAACGCACGCGTGCAGCCCTGGCGCGCTGGACCGTGCGCGCGAGCGCGGGGCTGAGACGAGAAGCGCACACAAAGGGACAAGCCGGCCCGCGCGGGGCAGGCTCCGCCCGGCCACCCCGCACCCCGGCTGGTGCCCACGCGCGGCCGCTGCCCCACCCCGCCCCGCGCGGCTCACCAGCTGCAGGCAGCAGAAGGCGACTAGCGTGCAGCGCCCGCTGCACTTGCCCATGGCTCCTCCTCGCGCCGCGCGGGGCCGCGTCGTCCCGATGGCGTCCCGGGGCGGCGGGGCCGGCGGGGCCGGCGACTAGGGCCGGGTCCCCAGAGCCGCGGCCGGCCGCCCGCGCCCCGAGTGCATGATGCGCCCGGTCCGCGCGGGCTCCGCCGCGCCTCCTTTGTCTGAGGCCGGCCGTCGGCACACCTCCCGCCCGCGGCGCCAGCCAGCGCGCAGCGGCCCCCGCAGGCACCGAGTGCGACGCGGTGCACCACTGCCCAGCTGGGGCAGCCACCCGGGCGCTCGGCAGCCGCCGCTTCCCGGCCCACCACGTGGCTCGGTCGCCACCCCGGAGGGAGGCAGGGGAGGGGCGGAAGAGCGAGAGGGGCGGGGGAAGGGAGGGGCGTGGAGCCAAGTGGAAGAGTGCGGGTCCTGCGCGCTGGCAGCTCGGGGTCGCCACCAGCCTGCTGTGCGCTAGCTGTGTCACCTTGGGCAGATCACATTACCTCGCTGGACCACCTTCCCCCGGGGGCATCACGAGCAAAGTAAGGAAAAGTTGTTTGCAGGCAGTCCTGTGGACCGAACGTTATCCTTTAGCCTGGCCTGCTGAGGGAGCTGGAGCCAACCTCCTGCCTTGGAGAGCCCTGGAGTTCCAACTCTGCCCTCTGTTTTTTTTTTTTTTTTTTTTTTTTTTTGGTTTTTCGAGACAGGGTTTCTCTGAATATCTCTGGCTGTCCTGGACTCGCTTTGTAGACCAGGCTGGCCTCGAACTCACAAAGATCCGCCTGCCTCTGCCTCCCAAGTGCTGGGATTAAAGGCGTGCGCCACCACCGCCCGGCATTGCCCTCTGTTTTTATTTGCTTTCTCCACCCAGTTCTCTCGCCAGCCCTCCTGGCTTCCCGGCCACATTTTCTTCTTTCTCTCTTTCCTTCCCCTGGTGTATCCTGGGTTTCTGAAAGCTAGAGGAGCTCAAAGCACTCTTCGGTTCCCCCTGAATCTTCATATCTCAGGGACTGCAAAGGCCCCTAGGGTGGCTTCTCTGAGATCCTCCTGCCTCAGCCTTCCAAATCCTGGGATTACTTACATAAACCACTACGCCCTGATAAACGTGTTTTAAAACAAGCAAGGCAAGTAAGCATAAAGCCCTGGATTTGATCCCTACTACTGTCAACAATGACTGAACAAAAGGCCTCACAGGTTATTCCCAGAGTCAAGCATCGCACATGCTCAGAACAGCCTCCAGTTACATGAAGCAACTGGGATGACAGTGGGAACTCTTCTCGGCCATTGTTGGGGAATATAACTGTATCCAGCCAGTTTCTATGACTAGCTAGGCTTCCTGGAGTCTGGGAAATCCCTAAAATGATATACCACAGAGCATAATTTTATGTAGGGACTGGCTTCCAGCTTCTGACAAAGTCTCCAAAGAGTCCTGTTTCCCACAAAAGAAGAGCCGATTCATGGAGATCCAGCCCAGGTGAAGTGGCTCCCCACAGGATCCCCCTGAAGCCTTTCCAGTGAGCCCAAGTCAGTTCCCTCCTCCACTGACAGTGTGCTCAGACAGTCTTTTGGACATTTAGGACGTCACTGACTCAAGAACTGGATCCACACTGTCACTCTCCTTACAATGACAGGGTTCTGCTAGACTCTGACCAGCCCTGCCAAGCTCTCAAATGTCCCTATGCCACAGGCCCAAGGCCTGGCCACCTCACTCAAAGTCTGAACCAACCTCTGCCTTAGGTCATTAGTTCTACATTCAGTCCTAATGAATCCTGAACAACCACTCCCTCCAGCCCCTCTCTGCTTTTAGGTTTGTTCTTTTTTAATTTATGTTGTACCTCTATGTTTGGGTGCATGCATTCTAGAGCACCCTTGTGGCTCTCAGATGACAATGTGTAGGCGTTAGCTTCCTCCATCTGGATCCCAGGGATCAAACACAGATCTTTAAACTTAGTGCTAAGTGTGTTTACCCAAAGCCACGTCTCAGGACAAGGCTTGATGTACTCTGGGATCTGAATCCGTAGTGTAGTAACTATGGTTCATCTTCAGCATTTCAGCCGAGGCCCCACTCCCTGACCCTTGGTCAACTCAGGGAGGTCCCATCTCTGGCTCACTCCAGCCTTTGATACCTCTGTGCTCATTCTAGAACTTTCTTTGCTTTTGTTTCCTCAGCACTATGAGGACACTTTGTTGGTGATTTACCTCAGCCTCCCCAGGCCTTGATCATGGCAGGAGTCAGTCCTCGGATGGGTTACTGTTTCTAGGATGAAACACCTTGACCAGAAGCAAGTTGGGGCAGAAAAGGTTTATTTAGTTTATGTTTTCACATTCGTAGTCCATCACTGAAGGAACTCAGGACAGGTCCTCCAACAGGGTGGGAACCTGGAGGCAGGAGCTGATGCAGAGGCCATGGAGGGGTGCTGCTTACTGGCTTGCTCCCCGTGGCTTGCTCAGCCTGTTTATAGAACCCAGGACCACCAGCCCAGGGATGGCCTCATTGGAATGGCCTGGGCCATCTCCCATCAATCACTAATTAAGAAAATGTTCTACAGGCTGCCTACAACCCAGTTGTACGGAGGCATTTTCTCAGTTGGGGCTCCCTCCTCTCAGATGGCTCTAGCCTGTGTCAAGTTGACATAAAACTATCCAGCATATGCTGTTTCCCAGCCCTGAGTCCCAGTGGGTCCCTTTTTGTCCTGAAGGAGCAACACAATAGACAAGCATAGGCAGTCATCTCTAGCAAGAGAATCAGGACCAGGGACAATGTGGGGTGGGGGTGGGGCTCGAAATCGTTATCATGAGGGGGGGCTAACGGGAGGACTAAGAAAGGCTGGAGCAGAACTCACAATGGAAGGACCCATGTCTCAGGGCACGGCCTCTCTTCCCGGGTGTGAAGGCCTGATCATGCTCAGGCCCGGAAGGGGAGGGAGGTCCGGCAGATGAGATGGGAAGAGGTACTGGGAAGTCCCCTCTGCTCGGCTGGAAACTGAGGCTAGGCAGGATTTGTGCTTTCATTCTCTGAAGGCCCTGAGAACATTTTTTCATGGCCTGGCCGAGTGGAAAGCCTGATAACTCCCCTCCTCTCTCACACTGGAGGGCTGAATACACTAATTATAGCTTCTGGGACATTTTCTGTCAGTAACCAGTTCTTCAAACCAGCTGTGTGTCTGACGATTCAATTCAGTTATGGCTTGAACTACCTGGGACTTAGCCCAGACCCCAAAGGCGAAGCTGGCATCCCTGCAAGCTTCCAGTCCCAGTCCCAAGCCTCGGGCTACTTTTTGTCCTGCTGATGGACAGACTGTCCGTGAGGTTCCCAGGACCCCCTCCTCATGTCCCAAACATAATTAGCTAGAGTGGCTTGCGGAACTCCAGCAAGTACTAGATTTACATTCACTAGTCTATTAAAAAGGACACCAATGAATGGCCAAACGAGAAGAGGTAGGTAGGGTGGGATCTGATGAGGTCCTCAGTGCAGGCCATTCTGTCTCTGGTTGGCATGCTCAGAAACCCTGTCTCAAAAAAAAACCAAAAAGACAAAAAAAAAAAAAAAAAACAAACCCAAGTATGTCATTACACCTCAGTAGCTAGCTCTATAGTGAGATTCTATGTTTAAAAAGGGGGGGTCAGGGGGAAAGGATAGAGAGGCGTATACCGAGATGGACTGTCAGGATCCTAAATGGTGCAGCAGAAAGTGTCCTCTCCTGGGCTATGGGGCCCTGAGTGAGTCTCCCAAATAGAGTCTGTTGACAGCTGAGACAAATCTCCTTTCCTACCAGCCTTTGGAGGACACATGGGCTCTCAGCTCAAGTAGGCCCTGAGGCCAGCTGTGCTGGGACATTGAGAGATGAGGTGAGTCCTCTCCCAGCAGCCCACACTGCTGCTGGGCTTTCATTATGCTGTGCTGAGCTTGTCCCAGGGCCAACAGCAGAAAGGAAGCAGATGGACTCAGCTCAGGCTGGGTCCTCCAGCAGGTCTCAAAGGCTCTGATGGGATTCACATTCTCGGTTGGCTGTCCACTTCTTGTCATTTTCTATCAGCAGGTGTCTGTTCTTAGCAGTCTGTGGGAGTCTGAGATGACCATTGTAGGCTCTCAGGAAAGGCCATCTTAAAATCACGGAGTGGCAGCACAGGAAAGGCTCCATAGACGATCCAGGAACAGCTTCCAATGGTTAGCGACCTGAACACCTACATCTGAACACTCAGGGCCCCAGGTCGGGAAAGGTTTAGCAATATTTCTGTAGGTAGGGCATGTATGTGTGTGGTGTATATGGTGTGTGTAGTGTGTGAGATTTGGTATGAATGATATATATATGTGTGTGTGTATGTGTGATATATTTGTGGTATGTGTGTGTGTGTTGTATGGTGTATGTGTGATATATGTATGTTGTGTGGTATGTGATATGTGTGTTGTATGTGTGATGTGGTGTGTATGATGTGTATGGTATGTATGTGTGATATATTTGTGGTGTGTGTTTAGGTCAGAGGGCAACTTTTGGGAGTGGGTTTTCCTGTCTGGCTTGGAGGCAAGCTCTTTTTTGTTTGTTTGCTTTTTCTTTTTTGGTTTTTTGAGACAGGGTTTCTCTGTGTAACAGCTCTGGCTGTCCTGGACTTGCTTTGTAGACCAGGCTGGCCTCGAACTCACAATGATCAGCCTGCCTCTGCCTCCACTGGGCACACCAGGCAGTGGTGGTGCACGCCTTTAATCCCAGCACTTGAGAGGCAGAGGCAGGCTGATCATTGTGAGTTCGAGGCCAGCCATAACATTGATTTGAGACAGTACACCACTGAACTCAGCAGTCTACCACTGAGCTGGCTGATAGGACTAGTATTGCCAAAGCCATAGGGATCTTTGTGTAGTCTTGTGTAGCCACCATATCTGTCTTTCTAACATGGGTACTAAGGATGGAACTCTGGTCCTCATGCTTGTGTGGGAAATACTTTACTGCTTGAGTCATCTTCCAGTCCCCCTCCCTTCTCCCTTTCTTTTGAGACAGTCTTGTTATACAGTTTAGGCCGGGCTCAAATTCCCCAGCCTCAGCCTTCTGAATGCTAGGATTATAAGCAGGCCACCAGGCCTAGCGTTAGATGCTTTTATTGTTTGTTTGTTTTTTTGAGACAAGGTTTCTCTGTGTAGCCCTGACTGTCCTGGAATGCACTCTGTAGACCAGGCTTTGAACTCAGAGATCTGCCCGCCTCTGCCTCCTGTGTGTAAAACTTTTAAAAAAATATTTATTGGGCTGGAGAGATGGCTCAGCGGTTAAGAGCACTGGCTGCTCTTCCAGAGGTCATGAGTTCAATTCCCAGCAACCACATGGTAGCTCACAACCATCCATAATGAAATCTGGTGCCCTCTTCTGGCCTGCAGATATACCTGCAGATCCTGATTTCATTGTGGATGGTTATAAACCACCATGTGGTTGCTGGGAATTGAACTCAGGACCTCTGGAAGAGCAGTCAGTGCTCTTAACCTCTGAGCCATCTCTCCAGCCCCCTGTAAAACTTCTTATAACCCACTGGTCGTGGCTATATGCCTCAAGGAGCCCTAGAATAAAGGCCGTGGCTCTGCAAGGCAGCTATTTGATGTGCAGAAGCCCTGGTTTTCTCTTCCCTCAAGGACTGTGTATGGACAGCCCTTAGCACAAGCATGCTCTCAGTTGGGGACCTCCTGTGCCCAGCACTAAGCAGTATGTGGCAGCTCCTTCCCTAGGATGAAGTCAGAGCTTCCAACTGTCTTTGGAGCCCTTTGCAACTGTCCCAGGGGTTCCCAAAGCTCTTGGTTACCCGTTACTCCTCCAATACAGTGTGTTGAGTAAGCCTTGCACATGTCAGCCGTTAGAGTACCAACATATGCCTCAATACACAGCCCTTACCCCCAGCTCACTCCCTTACCGTCTCCAATACTGTTAAGATTCACCTCCCATGCCATTTTCTCAGTGAAACATTGCCTAACTCTTTACCCGCTGACTTCTTACAGGTGGGCCTCTAGAAGCATTAGAGTGTATGTATGTACGTGTGTATGTATGTATGTGTGTATGACCTATCTATCTCACTTTGTGTCCCTGGCTGAATTGGTACTCACTATGTAGACCAGGCTGGCCTAGAACTCACAGAGATCTGTCTCTGCCTACCATTCTGGGATTAAAGGTGTGTGCCACCAGGCCCAACTTTAATTTTTGTCTGAAAATTTTTCATAATAAAAAGATGCAGGAGGTTGCAGGTAGGGCATGTGCTCTCGGCTCAATCTCCAGCACCTTCATTCTCAAAGAGATCAAAACCTCTATTTGTGTTATCTGTGTCCTGGAAACTCTCCCCGTCCAGTTTCCCCATCTGCAAAGTGTGGAAGGAAGGTTATGATCTACAGATAGACTTAGAGGGTCTTTTCTGTTGTACCTGGGATTTTTTGGTTTTTCAAGACAGGGTTTCTCTGTGTAACCCTGGCTGTCCTGGACTCACTTTGTAGACCAGGTTGGCCTTGAATTCACAGAGGTCTGCCTGCCTCTGCCTCCTGAGTGCTGGGATTAAAGGCAGGCATGTGCCACCAGGCCCTGTCATTACAGACTGCTGTGAACTGCCATGTGGGTGCTGGGATTTGAACCCGGGTCCTTTGGAAGAACAGCCAGTGCTCTTAAGTACTGAGCCATCTCTCCAGCTCTCCCCCCCCATATATATATGTATCCCTGGTATTTATGTAACTTAAACTGGCTTCAAATTTAAGGCGCTCCTCCTATCCCAGCCTCCATAGTGCTGTGATTACAGGTATGCACCAAGACACCCCATTTCTTTCTTTTTTTGGTTTTTTGAGACAGGGTTTCTCTGTGTAACAGCCCTGGCTGTCCTGGACTCATTTTTGTAGACCAGGCTGCCCTTGAACTCACAGAGATCCACCTGCCTCTGCCTCCTGAGTGCTGGGATTAAAGGTGTGCACCACCACGCCCGGCCCATTTTTCTTTATGAGGTGCTAGGGATGGAACCCAAAGCCTTACACACATAGGTTAAGTAAGTACTTAGCACCAATCCATCCAATGGCCCTTGTACTTGAAGTTAGAGGCATTTTCAGGGGATTGTTTTACATAAAGTCCCATAGTCCATCAGGCGGAGATGACCACCACAGTCGCCGGCCAAGCTCCTACATTTAAGTTCAGCCAGGGGCTTTGGTGGAGGTTCCAAAGCTAGAACAGCATAAGTGAGCGCCAGTGACTTTCTTGCAAGATGATGGGTAACAGACAGTGTGTGTGTATACACACACACACAGGCGCGCATGCATGTGCACGCATGTGGTGGAATGTAGGGGGAGTTTGTTGGCTTTATGCTGCCCTCTGGTGTAGTTACAGGATGGCCAGCACTAGTGTTCTCAACTTTCATTGCCCCTTGGAGCCACCTAAGGAGCTTTCCCGAGGCTCATCTCCAAGATTCAGGTTTAGCTGCTCTGGGACACAGCCTGAGTCTGGGCTTTCAAAGGCCCCCAGGGTGATTCTAATATGCATTCAAGACGAGGAGATGCCATTAAGGTCCACACTGTGGTGACTGGAAAGGCTCCAGCTAGGTTAAAAGCTGCTCTTCCTTCTCTGGACTTGTTTCTCCATGAGATAACACGCTGTGGAGCACTAAGCTTCAAAAGCCAGTGGGTAGCAAAGGAGAACGATGGAGTAAATAGAAGAAGCCTCTGCAGTGGCCCTTGTAAGGATCAGAAAGGTCAGTGCTTTCTGAACACAATGCTTCTCGGAGGTGAATCGGGTACACCAGGATGATGCAGGCTGGGAGGTGCAATATGGCTGAACATTTGCCTACAGATGGGGTTGGGGCTCAGTCACTAACCCTACATAAAGCTACTTAGAGGCCAGGTGTGGGCACGTCTTTATTCCCAGCATTCCGGAAGCAGAAGCAAGTGGATCTCTGTGAGTTCAAGGCCAGCCTGGCCTATAGAGTGAGTCCAGGACAGCTAAGGGTGTTACACAGAGAAACTCTGTGTTCAAAAACCTAAAAAACAAACAAAAAAACAAAACCAACGGGGTGGAGAGATGGCTCAGTGGTTAAGAGCACTGACTGCTCTTCCAAAGGACTCAGGTTCAAGTCCCAGCACCCATATGGGAGTTCACAGCTGTCTGTAATGGCTGGGCGTGGTGGCGCACGCCTTTAATCCCAGCACTTGGGAGGCAGAGGCAGGTGGATCTCTGTGAGTTCAAAGCCAGCCTGATTTACAGAGGGAGTTCCAGGACAGCCAGACTGTTACAGAGAGAAACCCTGTCTCAAAAAACCTAAAATCAAAACAAAACAAAAACCAAACAAACAATGCTAGAGTCTCGATGACCTTCAGAGTGGAATGAAACAATATCTGAAGCCTGGGAATGTGGTCCAGCCCAGGGCTCAATGCAAAGGGTAGGTAGGGGCTTACTCAGGGAGCCTTCACACAAGGGTCATTA